>CM055839.1:13652500-14252500 GCA_029490765.1 Euthynnus affinis | reverse complement strand
TTTAAAAACACACACAGAAGCCCTATAAGCAACTTCATCTACCATGTTTTTGATTGGCACCCACGACAATATGGTTGTTAATATTTATCTTCCGCTGTGAGCTCAGCCTGCACCTAACTGTGAGGCCCGCGGTTATAATATGAGCATTTTCTTTCTAGTTCATGCTGTCTGTCCGTGAAGAATATGGACTAATCTACATAAGACATTATTGCTATTCCTCATGTTTCATGCAGGGCTCTTCTTCTACGCAGCTAATCTTGTATGCAGCCTGGCAGCCAGCTCTAACGCTAATGCAGACGGCTGTGCAATTATTTAATACCAACTCAAGCAGAAACAAAAATCTCCCTCTCAACCCAACCCCCTCTATTCTCCCCCCCCCCCCCCCGCCCCTCTCTCTCTCTCTCCCTCTCTCTCTATCTCTCCCTCTCTCTGGAGCAGGACGACGTGTGATTAACTTGTTCAATAATAACTTGCCTACCTATCACTGCAAAAATAAAAAATAAAAAAAATAAATAATAAAATAAAAATAATAAATTAACAGCAATGAAATGACCATCAAATAACTGCGAATATTTCGCTCCTGCACCTCAAAGGCATGCATATTTATGCATGTACATTACATTTCCTTTTCCTCCTTTTAAAGTGCTCCTTAAGTTATTGCGCTATAACAACCAGTGCATAATGTCAGTGGGTGTTGCTGCCATGCAACCACATTAAAACTTGCGGTTGTAATCAAAGTATCCAAACAAATCATTGTTAAAAAACAAAAAACAACTTACTGTTCTGCATCATTGAGGCTACGCCAGACTCCCACGTGGCTTGGTTGTGGTATTCTAAGCGTCACAAGGAAATAACAAAAGTGGTTAGCATCACATCATAAACAAAGATTTTTTTTTTTTTTAAAGTCAAATTATTTGCAACATTTTTTTTTTTTAAAGAAATACAGTTTCTCATCTCGTTCGATTTGAATTTTTGCGGATCTGGTGCTTAAAACATAATAGATGCATAATGAATTTCACATCCTCAGTGTATGTATGTATTTCAGTATTAATTAAACTTGCCTGGAAACAGAGTTGACTGTCCACTCTATTACAATTTAGTCAATCATCTGCCGTTTTCACTACTTAATGTCTCCCTATAGGACAAAGCAAAACAACACATTAGCACAGCCACAGCTATACTGATGTACTTTAAAGCTACTGTAGCTACATTAAGATGCACCTGAATGTTGCTGCCAAGCACAGAAATTAAAAGTGACACGGGACAACATTATTTTAACATCTTTAATGAGGCCTGTTTCCGAAAGCACTTTTCAGAATAAATTAACCCTAACAGCCTATAGTCGTGATATGGTGGCCTGTACGTTTTCTTTCAGAGAGGTTTCTTTTTTAGTTCAGATAAAGAAATCAGCCCTCATCGTCTCAGTAAGGGGCTTCTATATATACATATATAGTTTTTTCAAACTTGATACCCCCCCTCTTGTGGAGTCTATCGTGGAAATTGTACAGTGACACACGTTGTCTACCTCGCCTCACTGCTCTGCAAAAGTCCAGACCAGGAGGGGGTACAAAGCTGGTGTACAAAGCCTGCTGGACTCCAACAATGCACCCCCTTTTCTGCCTCCATATACCTCAAACCCGGGGCGAAAACTCGGCCTCTGCGACTAGAAACACACAGCTTCCCCACTAAACACACCAACAAGTTCAGATTAATACAAAGAGCCGGAGGCATGCATCCACCCCCTCTGGGACCATTCACACACACACATACACACACACACATTGACACACATACACACACGACCGTGACCCCCAGTGCCGCTACTGTGTGAATGTGGGTTTTGTTTGCCCTGCTTTTTTTTTCTTCTTTTATTTTTTTAAGAAAAAAAAATGTAAAAAGTAATTTCTTGTTATAAATATTTGGTGGTTATTTTGTGCTGCTGGTGCGGGTTGTAAAGCGGGTTTAAAGACACAACAGCGCAGTAGGGCGCTCAATTGGAAAAGACAAATGCATTAAAGAAGCTATTGAATGGGGAACAGATAAAAAGGGGGCCAGAGAGGGAGAAGTCTGAAGTTTTCATTTTCTCCCTCCATGCAAAGTTGTGTTGTGTGCAGAGCAAAATGGCCTAATACCGACGTCTAACAGACTGTGTTTAGTCCAAGGCTAGTTTGTGAGATGCACGCATAGGGCCGCCATTGCATTTGGATTGTAGCTTTCTTTGGTGTTTTAACAAATAGGCTGCTCGGTCATTAATCAAATTCAGATTCCATCACACTGGCCCACATACCCCGAGTTAGCCTGTTTGGCATAATCTAAAATTAACTAGAGCAACTCATTTAGATACTGTTCTTTTTTTTTTTTTTTTTTTTTTTGGCTTAATGTCATGATGTTTAATTTGATGTAGATAAAATAATTATTCAGCTGAAAACAGACTGCAGTCAGTAGCTTTTTAGCCTTGTATGGTCCAAGTGGTTAATCATTTATTTAAGGTCGAAAGCTCAAACGTTGTTGTTCCAGAGGTTAACTACGGTCTAATCTGCATTTCTTTTCCTTTAGTAATCCGTAACAACAATGTCTTAATTCAACATGCTTATTCTGGCCGCTGGATCCTGCGCTCACAACATTCATATGCAGAAATAGTCCATGTAGGCCTTGACTACAATGGCCGAGCTGCAAGCTAACAGAGAACATGTACATACATACATACAGGCATGAAGATGAATTTAAAAATATTATTGCATATTAGAATACATTTAATTATAGTTGTGCAGCCAATCGGTTTAATGTCAACTCAGTTAAGTTCATCACAACATATTAATCTGTAGGCCTGCTGTGTTTTTGCTATCATTCTTTTTTATTTTTATTTTATTTTATTTAGCTGTTTATATTTAAAATTAAAAATAAATTGCATAAATACAGGAAATGGATGATTTTTTTTTATTTGATTTTTATAAATATGTCTACTTGTTTTGTAAAAACGGTTTTAAAAGCAGCAGCAATCTGTATCTGTATTTTGCATGAAACATTACTTCACATGATCGGCCTGTCAGTGTGCTATCCGATTAATTTTCAAATACTACACAGTTTTAACTGCTAAAAAGGGAAATGTAGTGGCGCGCTGTTAGTAAAAGCAGACTGAAGCAGCTTAGAGTTTTTTTTAAAAAAAAGGAGGGGGAAAGTTGTATTTTCTCAAACACACAAACAAACACGCTAAAACCGGCCTCCTCCCGTTTCATGGAGGTTTTTTTTTTTTTTTTTTTTTGTGAGAAGGCGCTTGGGTGACTCGCCTGCATGAATCAATCTGACACCTTTCCTCAACGGGTCATTGCGCCCCATTCTCCACGATGATCACTGTCCTGGCCCAACGTGACTTTTTACTCTTTGCTGTCATAAATAAGCGGTAAGCTATCCGTAAGGCCTATAAACACAACAACAAAAAATCGAGCAGATAAAACAGACAGAGACGCTAAAGGCTGTTCGCACTTTTTTTTTTTTTTTTTTTTTTTTTTGGAGGGGGGGGAGAGTCCAGTCAGAAGACAGGCTGCACAGTCCAAATGATAAAAACAGCCACAACACACCTCACTGCTAAACCTCCTCCTACGGCCGAGAATAAGTGACTTATAATAATAATAGTATTAATAATAATAATAACAATAATAACCTAATAATAATAATAACAGCCTAAAATAATAATAATAATAGAAAAATATTATATGTCCCAAATAGAAACTCCATAATTTAACAGCACAGACAAACTTTTAGTCAAGATCTCACCTTTTTGGGGCATCCTGCGTTGTTGTCAAAGTCCTTGGCAAACTATAGGCTACAGCCTAGTTCTCCACACCACAGAAAGAAAAAAAAAAGCCGACCAGGATCAGTCTCCTTCCGGAAGTTTAGAAGAGGGAAAAATTAGTTTCCAGTGGTCTTCGGCGGAGACGGAGGGGATATCCCTGCGAAGGAGACAGAGATTGACAGTGAACTCAGATGTCAGGACGCACGGAGTTTGGCGAGGATGTGCGCTGGCGTGTGAGAGAGCGAATGAGAGAGTCGGAAAGAGAGAGAGTGGGGAAGAGAAAGAGAGAGAGAGAGAGAGGAAGGGAGGGGAGGCGAGGGAGGGTAGGGTAGGAGGGTAGTGGTAGAAAGAGGTGGGGGTAAGAGAATGAACACACCTATGCTGATTGGTGATGGAACAAGTGTATTAATGTATGTGTTCCTGGTCTGCTGTGTGCGCCTCGCTTCGCCTCGCCTCCCTCCGCCGCTCTTCACTGGCCCATTAGCGCGACCCGACCTCTGTCATCATCCCCCATATAAACACTTCCCCCTGCACCACAGCCAGAGCGGGAAACGGGGCCGAGTCACAGCGAGAAAGAGAGAGAGAGAGAGAGAGAGAGAGAGAGAGAGAGAGAGAGAGAGAGAGAGAGAGAGAGAGAAAGGGAGGGAGTGAGAGAGGGAGGGAGAGAGAGAGAAAGAGAGAGAGAGAGAGAGAGAGACTCGTCTTCCCAACCCACTAATCAGCCCACGCATGCAAATACCCAGCGCTCACTTGCTGAATATTTCCCTATTGCAAAGCAACTGCCTCGGAAATGCCTATTGGACGGGGAAGCTCCTTCTTCCAGGCTGAATTCGGTCCGCGGAGGGAATCTCAGGCATGTTCAGCTGAAAACCTGAGGCTAGCTTGAGCTGCGAGGGGGGACGGAAACTAGCAGTGGAGCTTCCCACACGTGAATCGTAACACCAAATTAAAATCACAAAGAGCAGCAGCGTGCCTTTAATCAAGCAGTCGGTGCTCTACAGATGCGATTAATGTTATAGAGGCGCATGTAATTATGCTGTGGAAAAGTCTGGGGACACGTTGCTAAATGTCATCTCTGTTTGTTTTTTTGTTTGTTTTTTTTTTAAATTATTATTCTGAGTTCTGCATCCACGTGTGACAACAATTTGCACTTTGAAAAACACAAAAGGTTCAAAATACATTGCACCAGTTTTGTTCTTTTTTTTTTTTTTTAGCACTGATGCTAAAGTCTGCCTAACACACAAATTAGCTCTATGCTCCTGCAAAATAAATAACAAAAAAGGAGAGAAAAAACAAACATCTGAAGCCCCCAAAATATCCATAAGAGGAAACTTTGCTGCTGCTGGAGAGTAATGCAGCAGAGTTGAGGGAAAAGTTGCTTTTTATCTTTAAAGCTCCACATGGGAACATGTTAACTTTGTGACGGCCCTCTCTCACTAAAAACCATTAAACAAAAAATGTCCACCACGTGCTTTTGTTGATTCTTTTGGGTATCACCTTCCCCTGAATAGCCTTACCCCTCCTGTCAACAAGAACGCCATGCGTAAAGAGCGCAGCCTTTAGGCAAGCTCGGGTGCTTTTTATGGACACATTTGCGAGGCAAGGCGACGTCACTCCTTCGACCTGACAGCAAATAGCACGCGTAAATAAAGTAAAGCAAATGACTGTGTAGCCATGGCCACACGCTCCCGAACTGCGCTGGTTGAATGACTGGCTATTAACGCACACCTCAACGCACCCAAAAGCAACCCCTCTGCGCCCGTGTTTGAGTATACACTCGGAGCTTTGGGCAGCACCAGTCTCAGCACTGAGGTGCCCCGTCGCTTACTCCAAAGGAGGAGAACCGAAGGGAAGAGAATGAGGGTTGTATGGACGTGGAAGCCAAACTAAAGCAGAAAAGGGGGTGCATGAAAGGGCAAAGAGAGAGAGAGAGAGAGAGAGAGAGAGAGAGAGAGAGAGAGAGAGAGAGGGACAGGCATAAGCAGGGGGAGGGGAGAGAAATAGCTTTTTTTTAGGGGATGAGAGGCCATGAAATGAAGTCATGGAGGCCTACACTTGACTTTCTTTGACATGTGAAAAAGTAGGAGAAGTCAGAGCTCATCAATAAAACACTTTGGAGGTGAAAGAGGGCTCCCTAACAACCATCGCATTCCTGACTATGGGTTCAATGAGTAGACAAACGACGCTGCCAGAGAGAGAGAGAGAGAGAGAGAGAGATGGTGAGAGGGAGGGAGGGAGGAAGGGGGAGAGGGAGAGAGAGAGAGAGAGAGAGAGAGAGAGAGAGAGAGAGGGACTGCCCGGCTTGAATGGGGCCCTCAGTGGGCCGGCGAGATAATGAGCTGAGAGGACCGGCTCAAACTGTCACCGAGGGTCCCGCGGTGAGGAACAACACTTTGGCCAATACTCCTTCATCAAACAACCCGTAAACTAAACGAGCACATTCATCTGTTTCTCTTTCCTGCATTGTTTCTACTCACTTAGACTGGTGGCTCAGCCTATAGGCCTACCGTGAATTCTCGCAGCTTATATCAGCAAGAGAGGAGGGAGGGAGGGAGCGAGGGAGGGGGGGAAGCAAACATTTTCACGTCAAGGACCCCCCTATTAGACATGCATTAGACCACAAACACCCCCCCCCCTACCCTCTCCTCCCTCCCCCTGCCACCCGATAGGAGTTCGTGCTATGAGGGAACCTCGTGTTGGTTATGATTTACTGTAAATGACTGAACATACAGGAGTCATCATGTAGAGTTTAACTTTTCATTTGACCATTTTTCTAGAGATATAATAGGGCAGCATCATTTGCCAACATTTGTAGCGCCTGTAGCTGGATTGAATTAAAGTTGGAGGAACAGTGTAACTAAAAAATAAAATACATCAGTGCCTTTTTTTTTTTTTTTTTTTGAGAGCCTGCACTGTTTACTGAACTATGCGTCCTCATGTCGCTCAGCCACAGTGAGTGCATGTGGTTTGGACAGCTGCATAAGAGCTGTTGAAGCATCAACCCAATTGGAAAGCCTTTTTTTCAGTTTTAAATAATAGAAGTGTTGTTTAATTCTCTGATTTCAATACATAAGCTGAGCTCAGTGTTGACAAAAAAAATGAAACAGCTTCTCCAAAATGTGACCTCTATTGTGAAAATCTCCGTCTATCATCAATCTATGTTTAATAGATACTAATTTCTTGTGGTTGTTGTCTGTCTTTACAGTGCAAATGTTATTGCCACTCACTTGTCACAGGCTGCAGCTGTCAAAAAAATTCACACCACTAACCTGCTTCGCTGAAAGACAGATTCCCCGATGAGTGTGTCAAGTAGTTTTCTTTGGGAAACAATACCTCCAGTAGGTTATTGATTTCTTTGGTTAAGCTGTAAATCCGCTCCAAGAGCTAATTCGTTGTCTCCACTCTCCAGAGATTTTTCTTTTTTCTCACAACCTTCTCTGGCATGTCAAGTATAGGCCTACAGCTTTATCACCAAGAGCCTTGTTTTAAACTAGATTTTTTTCTTATATATTTCTCTGGTTTTGTGAGGTAGTCTGGGTGGCTGCAGAAGTCTGCAAAAAACGGGTAGGCTGATGTTGGGAAAGCAATTAGCCCAATTCGGATTAGCAGCAACTAATGTCACAGGCCTTGAAAAGAAAGCCTAATCTGGTCGCTATTTTCCCCCCGAGGCAATGTGGTATTTGTACCCCTCTAGAAACTTTTAAATACAAAAAAAAGAAAGAAAGGAAGGAAGGAAGAAAAAAGAAAGAAAGAAAAAAACGTAAGGGGAGGGAGCTGGAGTGAAAAACAGTGACATTGTTTTTGGACAGGGAAAGGATGTAGTGGAGGGTAAACCCACCTAATTTAGATCGCTTTTATTTGGGATTACGGTTTACCCTTTACAGGCTGATATAAATCTTTATGAGACAAATGCATCACGTGTAGTGTAAAAATCGTGTAATTAGTGCTGTAAAGTTGAGGGTTTTTTTCTGAAAATCTTTTTGCTTTTTTTTAATGTATTTTTTAAAATTATTTTTCTTTTATTGATAGTTGTTTGGCTTTGTGATGCTCTCCTACAAAAGGTCATAGTTTAGTCACCTTTTTCTTTCTGGTGATCTCAGGGGAAGTCTGTTAGAAAAAGACTGTATGTTGTAAATAAAGGATGACTGGGTTGTTTCGTGCAATTGAAAAAAAAGAAGAAGAATTGGAACACAGTGATCTATATTGTTGTGTTAGAGAGGGAGGCATGAGTTAGTTAATTGCTTCAGGAACATCACCAACCCTTGTTTGTTTTGTTTTGTCTCAGGACACTGCTGCATGCACATTATAAATGCGGCCTAACTGTTATTACCTCCCACTAATTCCAACTCTACCTGCTGCTCATTAAAAATGATCTTTTCCAGGCCTCACATTTTAACATACTTGCTTTATGCACCTTTGAACAAGTAAACAAACAATAAACAATTTTTTTTCTTTTATTTCTACTATTTTTGTTGATGATGACAATTATTAATTATAATTATTAGCTGGTAATTTTAACAGTATTCCCTCTGATAATATTTTGACAGTTATAGAATTAATTTAAAGTAAAACAAAGTAATTAAAAATTACATTTTTTACTACTACTACTACTATTACTACTACTTATAATAATAATGATAATAACAAGTATTATTCATATTATTTTATTATTAATACTATTGACTTACAATGATAATAATAATAATAATAATAATAATAATAATAATAATAATAATAATAATAATAACAATAATAAGTAGTAGTAGTAGTAGTAGTAGTAATATTTTATAATAACAGTAAACAACAGAAATGTCTACCTGAATCTGTGCTTCTCTTGGTGAGCTGACTTGTCATTCATCAAACAGCCACGGATTGTCAGATTTATTAACTCTAAAGAGATTCATGGGGACGTCGGTGGCTAATTTGCATAAATCATCTGCACTTTTACAATGTGTAATTCTGTTTTTACCAACAATAATTAAACAATCACATGCTTGTTCGACTTTTGGGAACATTTCTCATTAATCTACTGCTCTTTCCCCCCCCCCCCCCCCCTTTCCTTAATGGCACATGGAGCGCGTCCCGGAACTGAAGCTGATGCCGATTTATTTCTCAGTAAATATGAGGAAACATAACTCTATAATGGCCCTCTTTCTCTTTGGTCTAAAGGCCTAAAATACAGAAACTAGTTTACATACCTTGAAATTAACTATATTTTCAACTGTTTTGGGTTGACCTCCTTCTTTCCCTACTGTGTAACACCAGGATGTATTATGGGTTGTAGCTACTGCAAATAAGTTAACACAAATATTGTTTTTATATGGCCTAATTCAACCTCCATAATACACGCTCTTCATTGACTCGTGGAAAGACATGGTGGAGCAGATCGGGGATTTCTTGTGTAGCCCACAGAAGGTGTAACAGTCCACAGAAGCCCTCTCCTGGCAAAAGGCTGAAGGCTGGGATAAACACCGGGGCTAATGGTGTCACAGCGCTGCTCGGCAAGCGTGACATGAAGAAACACTGGACCCAAACATATAAGCGCCTGAACCCGAGGCATCCAAAGACTCGCAGCTACTCTTTGGAAATCAGATTGTATTACGCGTATCATAAGAAATGAAAATAATCTCCTATCTGGAAGCACATGTCGTTAAAAGAGGGACTAAAACACAAAAATATGAAAGCATCTATAAATGTATAGTATAATTATACTGGCCTATATAGCAGGCCCAGGCCCATTTTATATAGAGAACAAAATCAATCTAAAATTCCCGAAGGCGCACATGTCATTTCACTACATGCTACGCTGTGGATGAGAATTTGAGACTTTTTTTTTTTTTTTTGGAGGTTGCTGTCAAAACCTTTTAAAATATCAAATTTCACAACACGATCTATAACTTATTTAACTTAACGCATAAGCCAAAATAAATATATCAAGGTATTTCCCCCAAATCCCACAGATACTGGCAGCGCGATGAAGCGCAAAACTGCAGCCTGCAAATATTCTGCTGATGGACAGCGTCATTTCCAGCGCGCTGATGGATCGAGTAAAGCTGAATAGATCCCGTCCACATTGAGTTTACTGTACAGGTCCAAGCCTTTAATTTCCCCAGCGTAAAGCTTACAATAATAGCCGCTTTTTAAGGAGTGACGTGCGCTTAATTCCTCGGTGAATATCGCTAATTACACGCTGTATGCTTGTGTGATAGATACAACAAAAACCAAGTCAGCTCGCTGTGTTCAACTTTGTGTGGGTGCACACCTCCTGTAGGCTACACTGAGTAACGTGCAAACACTTAACCAATAATTTTTTTTACCCAACTTTGCCCGTATTGCAGGCTTATAATCAATCAGCATGCACACTCAAGTTTGTGCCTCGCATTTTTTTTCTGCAACTTTCAAAGTTTGACGAGATTTGTTTGAAAGTGTCGCGCTTGTGCAGCGTTTAAATATTCTCAAAAGCAACGATTTCCAACACATCAGGGATTTAAATATTAAAAAGAAACTGCACGATGTCCGTCCAAACTCACCGCATGAAAGGCAGCAGACGCGTCTAATGACCGGTATCCTGTGCGTATAAATTCGCTTCTCTCCTCCCCTGGATCTTTCCTCCCGTGTCGCAGCGACAGAAACTTATAGGTCCCGATTCAAAATCTATCTACCTTTGGATCCGTCGTGGAGTTGAAATGTCAATGAGAGTGGGGGGAAAAAATCTGCGGCTCTTTTACCAGCAACTTTCCCTTCAGCATCAGCCTTAAAGTTGGCAGTGATTGGCTGGAGCGACGGGGCGACGTCAGACCTTGGACAGGACACAGAGCACAGAATGGGGAAGTGCACACGGTAGCTAACATGTGGAGCACACCGGCCTGTGTTTCTGTCCTAGTGTGTCTGCTGTGTGCAGGGACTGACAGCTAACAGCTCACTCTGCAGGGGAAACTTCCTATCTGTTTGTTTTTTCTCTTATCTTTATATTTTGCATTTTTATTTTATTCCACCCTATTGTTCCAAACTGTCTAACTAAATTTCTACGGACGGACAGCGAACAGTTATTCACTATTACTGTGTGTTGGTTTTCTTATTTTCTTTTTTCTTACATTTTAAACATTAAAGGATCTCAGGGCTGCGCCAGTAGGGATTCAAAGGTTTTCTCAAGACCACTTAGGCAAGAATAGATGCTTTGTGCTTAGATGAGCTCGAGTTGGAACAGGAGTTAAAAATCCTCCTCTTAGAAAAACAAACTATGCGCTGGGTGTGTTTTTAATAGAAAAAAATAATAATAACACATAAAGGTATGTTCTTTTAATTTATCCTGAAATGGAAAACACTTGCGCAATCTTAGTAAAAGAAATTCATATCCAATCAAAACAACATCCACTGAGGATGTAACCTGACCTGTTTATTAGATTTTAAAGTTTTAAGTGGAGAGTTTTTGCAAGATATTTTAATACAACATTAGATTTAAAGAAAACTATTGCTGCATTTCCCCCCAAACAGCTGCTTCCTTTAAGAGCTATAATATGATCAGGGTATTAAGAAAGACACGGGCTTGTACATAGTGTTGTTTTGATTTGTTTCCTTTTTTTAATCTGAGCATGCTCAGTATGCAACAGGTGTGGATAGAAAGGTGCAGGCAAGTCCCACTCAAAGGACCTATGAAAATGTCTCCTCATGATGTATTTGGGCTGTAGGCCTAGACTCATTTCCAAGGCTTTTGAATTATAACAGTCCTGTTTCAAGGATTAAAAAAAAAGTTATCATAAACAAGAATTATAGTGTAGACAAGTCGCTAAAAACGTTTGTTTTTTTTCTACAGCCCTATAAAATTGTCATCCATAACCCATAATGGGGCTTTAGCTTCCCTTTCACTAAGGCGGGCTAAAAGCCTCGAATCCTATTTCACAACCTCTGATGTTTATGTCAATTTGAACAAGACGGTGAGTAAATGGGCAACCGCGCCGCCGCTTGTCTCTCAGGAAGAGACCGGGGCAGCGCAGGTACGGGCCAGTCAGGACTGGCTGTGTTTGGGTCCATTATTTGGAGGAACAGCCATTAAGAAGCCTTGATACTGTGCAACGCAGCAGGGTGCTCGACATCCGCGCTGGAAACCGCACGGCTTGGTCCCTGCTTATCAGGCTGTCAATAAAACGAGATGGGATACAGCGGTCGGGCCAGGTGCTCCCTTTCCCTTCCCACACAGCCCCGCTCTCCAGAAGCAGATCAGGCGTAAACGCAAATCTGTCCAGCCGGTTTTCCCTCTGCCGTCACCACGCTGCTGCACAACGCCACCCTCTCTCTCTCCCTCTCCCTCTCCCTCTCCCTCACACACACACACACACACACACACACACACACACACACACACACACACACACACACAGAGAGAGAGAGAGAGAGAGACAGTTTTTTCAGATGTGTGTGTTTTTTTTTAATGGAAGTATGGGAACTATTTTGTAACTCAAATACTTATGACACTAAATATCTGCCTGTGTGCATCCCAGTCTTCACTGCTCATAATATAGTAACCACACACGTTTAAATCAAAGTTAACTATTTGACATTATTGCCCATTTACATGTCGGTGCAGATATATAGAGGCCAGGATAACATGAATAATGATGAAGCATGTTTTAAAACTACATGAGAGCCCCGGCGCGAGGCTTTCCAGGAAAATGCCATTCTCTTGCTCGGTCCGACTGATCAAATTTAAAACAAATTGTGTAATGATCGACCTCCCCTCTCTAGCCATGCAGAACATTATGTCGCCATAGCCTACGCCTCATGAGCTTATTGTTTACTGTCGCTGTAGCAGACAGAGAAAAATGTCCAGGGGACCGAGCACGTTACCAGAAAGCAGAGGGTGCACGCAGAGCTGACGCTGCGTCCAAGAGGGGCATTTCATCCTTCTAAATTAGGATTAATTGCAATGGAGACCAGGAGGTAAGTTCTATCTGAACTTCAACTTTAAACTGTGCTGTGGAATAGACCCTGTATTTGGTTCAAACTTTGTTATTTATGCTTGAAGTTTTGGACTTTTCTTCTTCTTCTTTTTCTCGTCAAAAATAACATTATAGGTCTATATTAGCCTAAATAATGAGAGAAAGGCCAGTGATTAGTCGATTTGGAAAGTGATCATGGAGTGGGCAGAAATTGTGAGGCCTGTTGCTGCTGAGTCTGCCATTCAAACAGCAGGCATGAAGTGTGCAGAGATGTTTAGATTGGTCATCTGATATCTCCAATTTAAGATACAGTGTCCAAAGAGTATATAGCCTAATTACCTCCCACACACGCGCGCGCACGCACACACACATGCAGACACACTCTCCGCGTCTCTCTCTCTCTCTCTCTCTCTCTCTCTCTCTCTCTTTCCCCCTGTGTGAAATGTTTTAATAAGCCCTACACGCTCTGTGTGCAGAGTTTGATTTGTTTTCTCTCCATGCTCCCCGGCCCTGGATCGAGACATTAGCCGAATTCCCCCGGGGTGATTGGATGCAATTTGTCCGGAGTAGACAGGCACGTCCTGGATGTTAGGAATTCACTTTGGCTCAACGTGACAAGTCTGACTTCGATCTACAATTGCATCTGAAAGTGCAGCGAGCGGAAAGATCCCATGCCATTAAGTGTTCTTCTCCCCCACTTTCTTTTCTTTCTTTTTTTTTTTTTTTTTTGAAAAATAACAAGATCCTCCATTTGCTCACAAATATTCACAACAATTCCATTTGCGACACCTCTAATCTGCTAGTGAGGCCTTCGTGTTGCGCTAAATGTGGGCTGTGACGGCGGTGGTGCAAATGGTCAGTCCGCCGAGCCAGACTGGAGGGAGAAAGTCCAGGCAAAGGGATATTATGCCCCAAATCTATGACCCTTTAAATTAGATTAAAGATTGACAGTAGGCTGGATTTTTTTTTAAACCGTAAGACTGACACATGCCACGCATACTTGCCTGTGATTGATTCTGATGCTACATGTTGGCAACAATAATGCTGCTGTTTTGCGCAGGGCTGAGTAGGCGCATTTATCACTCACTTGCCAGGAGTGGCTGAAGTCAGTGTCCGTGTCGCGCTGTGAGCTGACAGGGGAAAATGGGAGCTAACGAGGTTGTCAGATGTCCTGACAAGACAAATGAGAGCGCGTCACTCCCTGCGCTTTAATAAGGTTTAATGGAAACGTATTGCACCGTTCAAAATAAAGTGTTACACATACCGGGGTCTGGCGGCGACGCAGTTAATTACGCACGGTGAGGTAAATTACGCATCAGCTAAAGGGTGTTGGCCCGGACTCAGCGCCATCAGAGAGGACTGTATCTATATGACACCTATGATTTGTAGTTAACAGACTTTCCTGACCTTGGACTTTCCGTTGCTTTCAATGAGTAATTAGTCTAAAGTTGACTAACAAACAATGACATCAAAACTGACTTTCCAACATGTGTTCAACAGTTTGAGGGGAGGTCTTTTTTTCAGAGCACCTCTTAGCAAAAGTTGGAATATATTTTTTCATGTAATTAGCCTGTGATCAGAAATGTGAAAAACACTGAGAGGACATGAGCTTTCCTCCGGAGAAAAAAAAAGATTTTTACTCATCACTTGTTATTGGCCAATAGATCAAAAGCAAATAAAATATCTTCCATATATTGGAATTTATAGATCTGTCTCGATGTTTATGTAATGTGCCATGTCTGAAGTATATTTTCACCTTAAGGTCAGTCACATCAAAATCTTATACTGTAGGTGTTAGTGTATTCTAAGAAGTAATAAAAACTCTTTGGAAGAAGATGAGCTCTGAGTCAAGAAATCTGCGGACTTTACTCATATTTTTTGCTCCAATGTGTGTGCAGTACACTCACTAAATGAATATAGATCATAACTCCTGTCACCTGTCAGAACATTTGAAAACAGTCTGTTTCCTCATTACTCGGGCTGGGTGATTTTTTTTTTTTTTTTTTTTTTTTTTTTGTGAATAACGTTGAGCGCTGAGGTTGTGCATTCTTCTGTGTAATTCATGGTGTGCGATATAGCCAACACACGGTATGGTAGTTATGGTCATGATACATAATCCCCAGGGCAGGGCTGATGCTGAGCTCAAACTAAACCGTGCTGCTCCGAAGAGACTCTTTAGTGGTGCTGTACTGTAGGTATTAGGGTTCTTTCTACCAGTTTTATCTCTATTTGATAACATCTAATCCATAATGTGCTCGATACTGTATTTTCAATCTTCTTAAGCCACGTGATGATCTGCTATACAGCTTTCTATTTGTACACATAATGATAAATTCTGTGATGTATTATCAGCTGACTCTGAATGACTGGACTCAACATGTTTTTTGATATACAAACAAGCCTGGTCAAATAAGCTGGGGGAACAAGGGCTAACATTATCACACAGACTGAGAAATGCGACCCGTAAAAATGGGCGATACGTTGCCTGAACATAAACAGTAAAGTGTTTCGTTTACACTGACATATTTTACGCACTATGATGAATATTATGAAATCAAATCATAATGATCCCTCTGTGTATCAGACCATCTCCTCCACTACTATATGATGGTAAAGATTGACTTTGCATAGACGTTCAATTCATGACTCAACAAGCGTGGTGAGTGACAGGTGACGGGGCATGGCATTTGTAAAGATCTCATTCTACCCTGTTCCTTTCTCTCCTCGTGGAGGGGGCGGGATGCGCGCGTAAAAATAGACATAATTTCACTAATGCCATCACCTGGCCTCTGGCACTTCTCTGTGCACGGTCAGAGAGGCCGGAGCACCTGCTGCAGAGGAGCAGCGCCAGAGGATCCGAGGAGGAGAGGTAATTATACTGTCGGCAACGCTATACACTGCCCAAATAGGATAGACAGATAAACAGAGACTTTTGTGTGTGTGTGTGTGTGTGTGTGTGTGTGTGTGTGTGTGTGTGTGTGTGCTGCAAAAAATGCACAAATTATTGCGCACAGGCCAAGAGAGGAGACAGAACATAAAACAGCAAATGTGGCAAACTCAGCGCAGATCTGTGTGATATGTATAAATGGATGCAGCGGCACAAACGCTGAACGTGAAGTCACACAGATAACTGGGCTATGTAAAACAACACACACTAAATCAGGCAATAACGACGACAAACCGTCTGGAAAATGGACGCACATAGTGCAGCAAGAAATCACTTCTTCCTCCCCTCCCTCCTTCCCTGCGTCTGGATGACAAATCCTATCCTGGAGTAAATATTTTGAGGATAATTGAACTGATTGTTATTTGCAAGTTTCTCTGTCTTGAATATAAAAGCGGCGGCTTGCCTGTGCGTACTCACAATGCCGTTCAGACCATTGGCGAGATATATTCATAATGTGGCGAATCTTAAACCCCTAATATGCAATTCTGCAGAATATGTCATGATGCATTATTGATTTTGGCATTTTTATGTGTTGTCCCCCCCCCCCCCCCCCCTCCTCCTCCTCCTTCCCTGCAAATCTCAAATATTCTTTTAACAGTGGAAATATGAGTTACAGAGGGATCCAGAGGTTCTGAAAGGTCATGAAAAGCTCGTCGTTAAAATGTGTCATAAGCTGACCTCTTTAACGCTTTAAAGAAAGCTCACTAAAGCCTGCCACAAAAATATCACTGAGACAAAAAAAAAGGCGAGAAAAGGAAAGTAGTGAAATTTGTGTTTGACAACATGTTTAAGACTTATTCAACCAATGTGTACCTTGAACATGTAGGTTATTTAGGACTTCTCTGAGAAAATAAATGTTCGGGTCACCGCTTCACTATTGATCTTATTCATTCCATCCCTTATAGGCCGGTTATTCAGCAGCACCCCGCTGTGGATACACATTTCAGCCTATACAGTGTTAAGCCTGTAGTGGCTACAGATAGACTCTGTATAGACCACGAAACGTTTCTAAATCTAATCACAAACGAACCGTAATTAGACAAGTAATTACCGGCGTAATTAACAGCCTCTTTCTGCTCGCTGTGCTTTGATATGGTCGGGCAGGGAGCTCGGCGCTTTGTGGCACACACAGGCAGCAGCAGCAGCAGCGGATAAAGTCTTTATTATTATTGCTGGAAACCCATCTGGTAATAGTCTTGCCCGAGACCTCCTCCCCCCTAATCAAGGTTTTAATTAAAGACGGTTGAGGGCCATGGAGAACATGAAGGCCAGTAATTAAGACTAACATTGGACCCTAACAGATGCAACCCTCCTCCTGCGTTGGTGAAAAAAGGAAACATACAATCCAAGACGCGAAGTCGTTTATGCATATGTAATATCCCATAAATAATTATTGTTAAACTGGTGATCGGCAGTTGCTGATCTTCGTAATACATACATAAAAACACGTAATAAAAACATCAATCCATATTTTTTTTCTTTCTTTATGGAACTTGAACCAGGTTTAAAAAGCGTCAAACGTATATTTATGTGAGACTTTAAAAAGGGGAGTAAACTCTGTCCCTGCCATAATAAAGCAGGTACAGCCAGCTTATAGTTGCCATGTAAACAATACGGTATTTAACCCTTCATTTGAGATCTGAAGCACATTTAGTGAAGAGGACTCGATGCGGGCTGGATGTTTGTTTTCATATTTCTTTGACACGTATTGGTTTGAGGACAGCTATGGGGTTTTGCGGCGGGAGAGAGCCCCCCAGGCAGAGTAATGCCTGCACACTAGCCCGACATCTAAGTGTCCAAACAGGACGGGGGATTTACAATATCATCATTATACGCACGCACACGAGTGCGGTTGGACGCGAGCACAAAAGTTGGAATCACACAGTAGCCTAACTTCGCTTTAAAGCAACCACGTTTGGATATTCAAATTAAAATCACTTAAACTTTTTTTCTCTAGTGAAATATTTATCTGAGGTGATGATTCCCTGTCCAAACTGTCAGGAAAATTTAGAAATCAAATAAGATTACACAAGAGAAAAATCCCCTCCTTGGTCACATATTATGATGATGAGATTAATTAGGCGCACGTGATTGACTAAAAGGTTAAAAAAAAAAAAAAAAGTAACAGAACAACACAATAAGACAATAACCTGAAGTAAAGCTTTGTCCAAACAGATGAACCAGCCCTGCAAAATAGGGTTTCATGGAATATTTTGCGTAAATGCTGTGCGTAAAAGTGCACCTGAAATATAACCGCTGAAGCCTCTAGCTACTGGATAATACACGCTATATAAAAATGTAATAAAACTACGTCATGTGATCACATTCGCTTCGACCAGTCCAGACTCATCCCCATTCTCTCTGTCTCTCCCATACTTCCTCCATAAGTTACATTGTGAAAGTTCAGAGTCGCCCCTCTTCAGATGGGTAAGCAGATGGGAAGACGTTTAGCCAAAATCCCCTGCAAAGTTCCCTCTGACTGTTCAGCCACCACTGGAGAGGGCCTACGAGGAGGTTACACTCTGGCTTCTCGACCTCGCCACATCTCCTTTAATAAATGGCAGACCTGATCCAAGACTCAGACCTGGGAGAGGCTGCCTCGTAAAGGACAGAGGAAAAAGGGAAATACCAAGTGGTGTTTTTCTATGATACATCATCCTTACGTTATGTAGGACTGCTAGATCTTATTTTTATGTTTACTATTGAACTTAACACACATATAGCTACATTTGCGCACGCAGTGGGAAGGACATGCGTTCAGTTACAGGTAATTGTGGATGGGGATAGACTGTCTCGTTAGTCCAGCAAACCTTTCTCAATAAAAAAAAAAAAAGATCTGCAATTCTTGTTTCAAGAGGCTCCCTATCCTTACAAAACCAGATGATCACAAACAGTAGAAAACTTGGCCTGTGTGCTGCAGCACTTCTCAGACCCACCGCCAAACCACACTGAGCTCAATCATCGCCACTTGTGGAGCTTTTCTGCCCCCTAGCGCCGAACCAGAGAGCCACAGAAACGCTCATGTCAACCCTGCTATTGTTGTAGAGTTTGATATTGAAACATGCTGCTGGGCTAATTTGCACACTACTGAACAATAGTGACCTGGCACAGTGTGTATTCAAGTGAACTTCCAGGTGACCACTTTCACTGTTTGAGTCCACGAGTTATGCTTTGAATTCTGGTATTAATTAGAATTAACTGAAAATATTTTTCCAAAAAATTAGGTGTTTCTTTGTAAGTTATGTTTATATATATTTAGCATTAAATGAATGGGGAACAGTTTTTGAACATATAGTCTTAAAATCTTAATCATATATAATCTAGATTCATACAGTTTATTGAAATAAACGACACACCCCCAGTCCTGCTTTTACTAACGACTTTTCACTACAGTTTCCAGGCTGATTTAAAAACATAAGATAAGAAAGCTATTAAAAATATGGTTGTTACATCATAAACTATGTCCAACACGGTGGAAAAACATAAATGTAACTTTATAAGTACCATCATAATTGAGTTGACTATAAGACATAAAAAGTGTTTTCTGTCTCACACCTTCAGAGTTGTTGAATTAAAATATTTTCACGTTTTAAAATGTTGATTGGGTTCATGCAAACATTAACACCTTAATAACTGCTGCCATATATTGATGTTTTTATAGTTATTGTCACACATTGTTCATTGATGCAGTTAATGTACTGTGTGTGTGTGTGTGTGTGTAGTTCCCTGTGGTGTCAGTATGACCTCTGACTGAGTTTATGTTGGCACACAGTGTCGATCTATCTACTTATCAAGATTCTAATACTGCTGTTAGTACCACGCTGTTTGGCCTTAAATGTAGTAGTTATAACATCTTACATGTTATCTTACAAATACATTTTTAAAAATGGTGGATGTGTTTAGCTTTTTTTTTTTTTTTTTTTAAAAAGTCAGACTTTCTATTTACTGTTTGTGAGCTGATTATGATCATTATGAGTATAATAGAAAAAAAGAGGTAGACCTGATGTAACTCTTAACATTAAAACTTCCAGTGTCAGGTCATTATGCACTGAATATGTACATGAATTATAATTCTCAAGATCCATAAAATAATGAAGAAATTTTTTGGAAAGCATTAATATATCATGAGTATTAACAATGCATGACTATTAGTCTTTAAAAATTAATTTGAATACACATAAAAAGGTTGCCATCTTGAAAGTCCTGATCCAAAGAAAAACTTACAAAATATGGGGGAAACACACACACACACACAAAAAAAAAAAACATTTTACAGCACAATGATGTTTTTTAAGTCTTGTACAAGCCTATTACACAGACTGTTGTGTTACAGTCATCAATGAAGTGGAGGATATAACTCTACCTACTTCCTCTACATAGATTTTTATCATCTTATTGTACTTTTTTCAATCTTAAAAATCAAAATTCATATAGGGTTGACTTAAGATACGGAGACAACTATTTCTGTGAAAGTATAACTGATTTTTCCTTTTATTTCTAGCAGTTTGCCTTACTAGCCCACCGGTTCCTTTACCACTACATCGCCGGTTACAAGAGAGCAGTTCTCCAAAGCTTTCTGCTCCAGGTATACAAGAAGGAAACAGGCAATTACTCATAATATCCCAGTAATGTTAAAAGAATGAGACTTAATTTTCCATCTGATTGCATTGAGAGAAATGTCAAACGTATTGGCTTGAGACTGTTGTTTTAATCATTAAGGGAGCACAGCGAAGGTTGATGAAGATGAAGTATTAAGGTTTTGCTGCTCATGCATAATTTAGCCTATTGATCAGGTGAAGCTATGAGGCCAAATAATTGGCTTCCTGGATGTGTTTTTGAATTGTGTTTTCTAAGGCATTGCAATATACAATATCCTGTTGGCCATAATATCTGAACATAAATTGGATCAAATGATGAAAACATAAAATAATTTATTGATATTTTGGGTTGAAAAATACTGTAGCTCTTAAATAAACGAATGGTTGTGGCACCTACGACATACTCAGAGAAATTCCCCTTAGTCTACCGCAGTATTTTGTCTTGTAATGGAAATGTGTTTCCCTTAGAGGATCTCTGTCTTTCCCTTTCTCTCACTCTCTCTCTCTCTGTGCATGAAGTGAGGCTGGCATTTACTTGACAATTTCTGCCTTTAAGTGCAGGCTTTAAGTGCAGTGTTTTTATCTACACCTAAGATAGCTACGGACCAGGACAATTTAACAGGCAATTTAACTGACCGTGTGTTAGTGAAGCTGTCTGAGTCCCACTCTCTGCCAGAGCGGCATGGCATGATGGATGTAGGCAGTCTGGGCTAGGTAAAAAGACACACACACACGCACACGCGCACACACAAACACACCCACAATCCTATTGAATACACAGATACACAGACACACTGCCCTGCCATATTTTCCCAATACAAACGCATATGGGCCCATCCACAGCCAACCCCCTTCCATTAAGTCAACATCTTGTGCTGGCGGTTGGAACAGTGCGGGGCTGGAGTCAGGTCGTCCAAATCCGTCAGTAAGAGGAGGCAGAGGCGTTTGTCATCCTCCTCTCTGGGCACCATCCTCCTGGAAGAGAGAAAGGGGGGACAGAGGGTGGTGGAGCTACGTAGCATCTGGCTCTGGTAGCTCCAGCTGCAGGGAGAGAGGGGGACAGGAGCTGCGCTGCAGCCCAGGGGAGACACACTTTCTGCAGTCAAAACCACTCCACCACCCTATCAGCTGGAAGGAGTAGAGATAGAATTTGCGGGTGCTGTCGATAACCTACAATGAGGAAGAGGGTGATGTAGTGCAGAGAAAATAGAGATATTTATTTCCTTGATTTCCTCTGGTGTGGTGTTTTCCAATTATCATTTCAATTTCTCACTGCACTTATATTGCTCTGAGAAGAATTAGGGTCATTAGACTACAGAGACAAACCTCTTTACATCACATAGTATTAAGGTCTTTGTGGCAGTACTCAGCCACAGAAGTATGTGTCCCCTGCAACAGAATAACCCTGCAGCAACAGCACAAAGGCTGAGAATGGCGTTCGTGGCACGTGCTCACACTTGTGCACAGTTTTACTCGAACATGTCACAGCGCAGAAAAGGTGTAGGGGAAGTATTGTAATGCCAACTGACTACAATGTTGGACCAGAGGAAAATGTCACCCAAATGATGACCCATAAATCACAGGCCACAGTCACGCAGCCAAGGCCTAGAGACAGTCTTTAGCATCTAGCGTCAGTACACAAATGATGTTTAGCCAGTGGCGGACATTTAGCACCAGACTCCCTCGCCTCCAAGGGCGCTTTGTCACAGATCTATGGATGATTCAGAGCCCGGGGACGGCATTTAGTATTAGCACTTAATGTCCCAGTGTGTTCCAGGGGTTTGTTCTCAGGCAATATGGTTCTGCTGATTGAAAGAAGAGATCAAATTAGATGTTTTGAGGGAGGGGATGAGAAGTCGTCAGAGGGGCAACACATGCGTTGTTCTCTTATTGTGAAGTATGACCTTTATGGGGGGGAAGATCTAGGGGACTGAGGAGCCCCTTTCCTCAATCTGAGATGTCCTCTGGGATTAATTAACCCCATTCTTCCATTAAGCCTCTGGGATTTGCATCTTAGATTGGGAGCCTCCTGCAGGAGCCTCCATGCTCTTCTCCTCTAGTCTCTATCAGGTACAGGCACTTCCTGTTAGGTCAGAAAGACACCCTATACTCCATAACCTTTTTGAGATTGTCAGATCTTTGTAGCCAGACATGACTTTCTATGACTTATTTCCCATCAAGGATGACTAATTTTAAATATTGTAAGCCAGATGTATTATATGAGGTAGTGAAAAAGAGAAAATGAGCACTGGCATGAGGAAAGAAATAAGATTTAGTACTTCTGAACATCTCTTAACGTCTTCCATACATGCCACATTGGCCTTTGTGAAGACACTGTTATGGTTAGCCGGAGAAGCAAATGAAATTAGCCGCACAGATCACAAGCATCTGTTTGATGTCACTAATGATGTGTCAAGGGGGCTGCCATGTGCCATTGTTCTGATTGGCTATAGCTGCATGTCTGTATAATGTGCTAAATGTCATATTCCCAAAAGAGGGAACACAATTTTACCATTCTTTCCTAAAATTGGACCATCAATGTCAATCACGTGTGCGGCCGTAGAAAGCCAGAGAGTGCCAGCTCACACACAAGCGCTGGTCCCCACAGTCTCATGATGACGGTCCCAGACAGTCTACCATAACAGCTCCAGCTAATCTTCTTTTCATGGTCTTCATTACGACCTGTCGGGACATAAATTGACAGTAAATTGCCATGTTTATTAACACAGCACTAAAACAGCATCCTTAACTGCTCTGCCCCCTCGCGCAAATGTTAACGTTTAACAGTGACCAAGAGGATCAATTAAGATGCGGCATAAAATGATGCTGCGCCCAAACAAATCTTCTCTTACACACAAACACAAACACACACACACACACACATCCACATACAGGGCTTAACATTCACAATTCCACCTTAATATGCCTCCTCAAACATTATGTCCTCTGTTGATGACCCCCTTTGAAGACCTATTCAGACAGACACTTGCTCGCCACATATTTGCAGCTCGAGTAACGATGGGAAGGGCCATGCTTCACGGAGCACTGCATCAACAGAGTCTTGAGTCTGAGACTTGCTGCGGCCTTTGCCATATAACACAGTAATTACTAGATCAAATCTGTTCAAATTGAGGCAACGCTGTTCTGTGATCCCTCCTATACTAATCAGCACGCTGAGGTATGGCTGTGTGACTATAAATTGCTGACTTAATTAAAACCAGGACCTCTCTGTCATCTAATTACAGGGAGAAAAGGTTATTGCTTCAATGCAATTTTCCAAATATGATTCCTTCACAGTTATTAAAGGCTCAGGCGTCGTTTATTGTTTCAGATTTTTCAATATGGAAATGGCCCCGGTGACAGACGTAATGACTCGGGGAAAACGCTTCATCTCGATAGTGGCCTGGCACGGCCATTTGTCTAAGATAAGTGGAGCGGACAGGAACGGGGAAATGTCATGGGAGGCATCCCATGATTGCCTCCACTTTACAGTTGTCATTAAACAGAGCAAAGGTTTCTTTTCTCCCATGTGGCAGCAATGAGAAGTTTATTAATCTATCCAGAATAGTAGGGGCGGTGAGTTATTATAACTATGAAAATTCACAAGGGAGAGGGAAATTGTGGAACGGAATTGTGTGACGCGAGTCTATATATTCCCTGTTATTGTTCCTTCAAAATCAATATTCTGCTTCAACTCTTTGACCAACCCTAAAACCAGAATGAAAAGTGTTCTAGAGAAAGGGACACAAAACTCATATTGATTAAGAAAAGTGCAGGGAAATCCCATGAACACACTGCAACCTCAACACAATTTGTAAAAAAAAAAACAAAAAACCACACAGTTCCTGAACAAAATAAAAGGGAGTAAATTAAAATATGCCATTGTAGTTGCAAAGGTCACAACAGCAATGTTATGACAGTAACAATGTGCTAAATCTTCTCTCATACAAACAGATGATGTAGGTAGATCTTAACCGGAACCAAACAACTTGAGGGAAATGTTAGCCAGCACTTGTATTCAAGTGTCTAAGATACAATTTTAATATGTTTTCTCTATTGCATGTATTCTATGAGAAAACAAAGGGGGCTACTTTATCACAATCCTCATTTCTGGCATAAAGTTCAAACGTTACCTGTGTCTCAGATTGTCTGTGAAGTTCCTCATTTAGCATTTAAATCATGTCACAAGTAGATTTTTTTTTCCTGCTCTCTGGCTCACAGCTTTAGTGGGGAAGCTCAAAAGCAAACAGGAAGATGAAGTCGATTGTCCCTCTCTAACCTGAGCTGCAGCTCAGTTGGTCAGATGTCTGATCAAATTCAATTTTGACAGAAAAAGGTAGATAAATGTCCTAATAATATCCATGAGATTCTGGCATTATCTTGTTCACCATAAACAGGGATACATTAGTTTAAATTAGTATGACAATTAAAACATATTTCTTCTCAGGTAAATACTTTGCGTATCTCCAATAAACAAACAAATCTTTTGGTCAGATTCAGTTCCATAAATCTCAGTTATTTATAAGCACTTAAATATTCAGATCAATACTTTAAACTATGAAGCTTATGTTGCACAAAAAACTAAATAAATAAATAAATCAGTAACATAAATACAATCTGGGACTGTGAGCGTGGGGCAGGAAGAGGCCACAGCAAATATATCCTGGACACTAATGCTGTGTGTCTCCCACCATAGGGTTTTCTTAATTACATTAACCAAATGCCTTCTGCAGTGTGTGTGTAATCTCATGGTTAACTGAACACCCCTGCAGCCGCCTGTAGCCGCCTGCAGCCCCCTCCCCTTTCTATTCCATAGTGAAATATTCATGCTGAAAGCCACTCTTCCCTTCTACTTCCTCCCTCCAACATGTTAATGCCTGGAATTGTTCAGCCATGCTACTATTGTCTGAGATCAATCCTAACTTAATAACATTCAACATATAGGCTATACCTCAGACACAGCAACTATCATCTGGTCTCGAGCCAATATAATTGAGTACATTTTAATCCTAATGAGACAAGCACCACAACTGAAGCCTAAAAAATATATATAATATAAATAAATATGTGTAAATATAATTATTTTGCTAACAGAAATTTTAATGTCTTTTTGCAGCTCAAGGGTGTGAAAGGTATGTCTTATCAATAAGCATTTTCTTTTAATTTAGCCTTGACTTTATAAAGTTTGTGTCAGATGTATCTCACTGGAAAAAACACTTTTGTATTTGCTCATGTCTGCACAACACACTGATTTGAATTGACCAGGCAGGACTAATTTAAATACATTAACTATTCATTAATTGAATAAAGAGGCTAGTTAGCCCCAGGGCCCTTTTATAATCATAAACTGGGGTGTACTATTTATGCAAAACAGCAAAGTGCCATGTGCTGGCTTATTATGCTAATGATGAATGGCAAAATACATGTTTCTCCTGCCCACAAAGGAGGATTAGGCATGGCAGTGTCAGCAAGTTGTTTCCAGGGTACAGACTCTGTTCTTCCACATTACAGCATGTTGAGATGTGTATGAGTAATGTGATTCTTCTAGTCTTCTTCATGTAGATATGATTGCAACCCCACCCCATGCAAACTCTGTCTTTCTCAAAGAATCATGTCATAAGCATGGATTTAACAAAACTGGACCACCTTCGCACTCTCACACTGACTTTTAACTTTCAGGTCTTGTAAGTTGTACTATGTTGATGAAAACTTTACATTCACTGCGAGTAAAAAAGAAAAAAAAAATCACAGACTAAAATTTGTGACTTGTGCTTTCCTGTAGGTTAGATTCCAACAAGGGATGCAGCAATACAACTTCCTCTCTCCTGATATTGTTTCCCATAACTTGACTCAAGATATCTGCCGATTCAATACAACGCTCTTTCTCACAAATTTAAAATCTCTATACCACACTGTGTGGAACTTACTGGGATCATTTCATGTGAGGTACAATGAGACCAGGGATTGCTGCGCGTTGTCTGTCAATCAACAGGAAATTAATCAACAGCTCACTATTAGAAACATAATCACTATTAGAAATTAGAATGGGAATTTTCCACCATTTTCTGACATTTTATATACAAAACAGTTGATTTATCGAGAAAATCATTGCAGTTTAATCGATAATGGTAGTAATAGTTAGTTGCAGCTGTAGTAAGATCAATGTTGGATTGGTGCATCCCCATTGCTAACATGGGTAATTGTTCCTTTGAGTTCCGTGGTAACCATCACAATTTGAGAAAGAAGGTCAAATTATGGCATAGTGGAGTGATGGAAAAGTAAAGTAATCATAGCTATACTATATATATACTATACTATATATATACTACTATATATATATACTATATATTTATATCTTATTTATTTATTTTTGCTGTTTGACTTGGAGTCATTTTATAGGTCATTTTTTTAGTTATTTGTGGTGTTTGTTAGCAATTTAATGTCTCCTAGTCACCAGGATTCCTTCATCTTTGCTCTTTTTACATCAAGGATCACAAATCTTAATAAACCTTGGACATTATTGTGTCATCCTTGACATTTAAGATGACATGACGTGTGTGTAATTTCATGTCCTCCCTCTCATAATGTCAACTAAACTAAACCAAAAATACTACAGGTTGACTACTGCCTGTGGACAAACTAACCAGGCTGCAAGACTCAAAAAGTCAGCCAGCAATCTAAAACATGTGGTAGAGATTTACATACAAGATTTAGCAGCTGTTATAATGTTTCAAAGACAATCAATCTTAAAACTCTCAGACTGTAGACTGATGAATCACCGAAAATGGTGCAATGTGCTGCTGAGTGATACTCTGTCTGGATTGCATTTAACTGGTAAATATATGCCATTGTAGTATGTTATTAACACTACTATGTACACAGAATTCACTATTTTGTTTTAAAAATAACACTCATAATTGTTCTTGTCTGTGGAAACTTCTGGATTATAACTTTACCACTTGTAATTGAGGTAGGCAGATACAAAGTTATTCCTGAAGAACAACGTTTATGTTTATTGTGATTTTGGTGTTGTCGAGGATGAATTCCATTTTGTATTTTATTGCCCTTTGTACAGCGACTTGAAGAATTATTTTTTTGAAAAGATCCAATTGAAAAATCCTGATTTGTTTTGGTTGTCTGAAGCTGATATGTCGAGTTGGCTTCTAATATGGAGATTTTTGTTTTGGCAAGATTTATAGGGCATGCTTGGCAGCTTAGACAGAGAAGACTGTATCCATCATAACATGACATTTCTGCCATGTAAAATGAATGCTCTGAAATCCTCTCTTTTTGAATCTTTGGAACATCATGACTTGTCAAGTTGCCATCAAGGTTATTATTGTTTAGTGTCTTGTTAGCCCATATAGGCACTAGAAAGCTTCAGGCAGGACACTTAAATAAACGTCCATCAATCAGGTAACACTTCATCAAACACACACATACACACACACACAATGACCACCTGTGCACAGACCTGCCCAGGAAACACCATGAAGATTTTCAAAAGGTTTTCAGCACTTTTTTTGATAGATTACAAACTACAGCAGAGACAAGGTTTTACAGGGTTGCATATTTGTGGGTGACAGTGTATATTTAAGGAAATTGGTGCTTGAACCCAATTTATATCCCATACATGAACATACCTGAACACTCGAGACATTTACACACAGCCACGCTTTCATGGCGTGTTCATGGCGATGCAGCTCTTCCAGTTGTAGAGCCGTAACAACTTCAAAGTGTTGGTAAGTATTTTCACGTACATTTTACTTTTAAATGGTCTCAGACTGACCCATGCTGACACACTGGGAGCCGAGTTTGCGCGTCAGCTTGCAACGTGGCGCCTGAACTCATCTCGCGTTACCGACATCCCGTAGACCAATAGCAATGAGTCTGTCAGCGCATGGGGCTGAGCCCTCTCTGAAACGAGCACTGTGATTGGCTGTACGTAAGGCGGCAGAAAACCCCGGTTTGGTTGCGTCCCTTCCTCAGGAAAAGGGAAAGGAGGATTGAAACCGTTTGATTGAATGCTGTAGGTGTTCCCAGCAGACCTGTCTGCGCCCAATTGCTCCTTGCAGTTTCGGTAGTTTGGATGCGGAGCTGCTGCGACATTGTTGCAACACTGAAAGGAGACAGAGAGGGTAGTGAGTAGCGGTACGAGCAGTCTAGCTGGCTACATAGCCGCTTGCTCATTGTGCAGTGTAGTGTCATACAGGCCTGTTGAGAAGCACTATTTTGGCCTCAGAGAGCTCAGCTTCATCCCTTGACTGATGGACGTCTTCAGCTGCCTGTGTCTCGTGCTTCTCTGCACCACTATGGTGCACGGGAAGCCGACGTTAAGAAAAGAAAGAGTCATTCATGACTCAGACCTGAGCAAGCGAACCGAGGAGGACAATAAAAGCTTCCAATACGACCATGAGGCCTTTCTTGGCAAAGAGGAGGCCAAAACATTTGATCAGCTCACCCAAGAGGAGAGCAAGGACAGGCTTAGGTAAGAAAATACTACTCTGAACATTACTAGAAACACTTGAGCTCATTTTCATATCGGTAAATATCAGCAGGCCGTGGCTATGTCATTGTCACAGTTTTTTTATTTTTGTAAATCACGCACATTCACTTTTCTTCCGCCGAAGTGTGTAGCGTGTAACTGTTCAGGCTCAGGACATGAAAATTTAACAACACAAGCACAAGTGCCTGAGAAAGATGTGCATGCCAGCAAATCTGCAGGGTTAGACAAAGCGGCGCATTATTATGCGACCTTCACTATTCTCACACACTGCTTGCTTATAGGGTTAATTGCTTTGGCGAAATCTTAATTATAGATATTCATTAAAGAAGCATTTGTGGGTGATGTAGTTTGAGTAAAGTTTGTGGGGCTGGAGTCAGTCTTCTCACCGTGCTACTGTCTATACGCTGTGTGTGTGTGTGTGTGTGTGTGTGTGTTTGTGTGTGTGCTTTAAGCTCATCAAAGTGTTTCGCTGTTGGGATGACAAGTTGGCAACATGTAACACACGTTGGCTAAATGGGCTTTCCTCCAAAGAAAAGTCTTTCCTGTAGTGTTGAGAGTGGGAGGAACCCTGTAACATCACAACGTGGCAACTCAGGTCTAAGAATACACCATGGCTACACTGCATTTTTCACTAAAGAAGGGATTGCCTGCCCCTCCCACTAGAGTAATCTCATTGAAGCCACGTCTCTTGTAGTAAAAATGGTTCCAGCAAATATTTATTTGGTTTCTTTTTTTTTTTTTTTGCCTGCTGGTATTTTGGGTTGGAGGTGAAACAGCAACTTTGTTATTTCACAAGTTTGCCTATATTTGCTTCCATTTTTAAACCTTAACCATCAAGCTTTAAAATAACTTTTAACAAATGCTCCTTCTCTTTATATTCTTTCCTAACAGTAAAATAGTGGAACGGATAGACAGCGACACAGATGGCTACATCACCACTGCCGAACTCAAGGCCTGGATAAAACGCGTACAGAAGCGTTACGTCTATGAGAATGTGGCAAAAGTGTGGACAGATTACGACCTGAACAAAGACAACAAGATTTCATGGGACGAGTACAAGCAAGCCACGTACGGATACTACCTCGGTATGGGTTCATGTGTCTGCACTGTGTCACTTTCACTCTTATTACACAGCTATTTATAAGTGTGACAGTAACTTGATTTTTTTTTTTTTTTATTCCTCACAGCCAACCCGGAGGAGTTTGAGGATGCAACAGATCAATTCAGCTTTAAGAAGATGCTTCCCCGTGATGAGAGGAGGTTCAAAACAGCTGATCTGAATGGAGATTTGGCAGCAGACAGAGAAGAGTTCACAGCATTCCTTCACCCTGAGGAGTTTGACCATATGAAGGATATTGTGGTTCTGGTAAGCCTTCTGTAACCACATGATAGTTAAGTATGATTAGAAAAGTAGCAAGACCATAAGGCTAGTCTCAGTCTTATTGAGTAAGCCGAGATCATAATGAGTACAGACGAATCAAATTCTATAAAGTTGAAGTTTTGTGATTTGTCTGTCCTCTAAAAGAAAAAAAAATAACTCCAGAAACAGATTTGAGTGTCTATTCAATGTTTTTAATCTGATGGGCCTCTTAGATAAATGTGCTACATTTGGATAAAGTCCCAATGAAATTTTAACTCAGCCCAGAAATCACTGAGTTTCTATATTTTTTTGGAACAGGTCCAGTGGGATAGACTGACTGTCCCATTTAAGGCTCAATCTTTAAATATAAATTTGTCTTCGTGGAACAGTTGCGTGGCAAATGTTAGCAGTGATGCACTATGCTTCTGTGTTCATAAAAGTTGTACTACCCATTTGACAGAGTTAATTATTAATCACTCATTTTTATGATGTCACTGAATGTTACCAAAGAACCGTTCAGCCGGTGGCATTTCCTCTGATTGTGGTGAATCTGGCCGAGACTAATAACTGTTCAGTCAGCTAGACTCCAGATTAGACTCAGACAGTCAGATCTCTCACACAACCGTGCAACAGTAAGATGTAGACATAGAAGGAAACATATAAAGTCATTCAAAGAAAGAGACACTTGAGAAAGGATATGATTGTAGGCTAGAGTAAAGGGGCTCCTAGTGCAGGTTGAGACAGGAACGTGAAGTCATGATCTCATCTCAGTGGGCGCCAACTACTCACCTTCACAGCCGCTCACATGACAGAGTGTTCTGTTTAAATGTCAGGCTTCACATATCTACCGGCTGATATCTGCTTCTGCTTCTTCCAGTAAGCCATGATAGTGTGAGAGTGGGCCAGCATGCACAATAACAGGACCCTGAAACTGAAGCAGCTAAATAGAATAAAGCTGTCATTCATTTTACTTTTTACACCTGTGCTTTTTTTTTAGTGTGACATGTCAAAATGTCTTCTATGGGGAGAAATGCCCTGCCCAACACAAGCAGCCTTCCTGACTAAGCAGGAAATTTCTGATGTCATTCTGCCAAAGCCAATTGTATAATAGGTCTGGACGGTATTAGCGTTGTTTGACAGAAAATTTATCAGGAACTGTTTTGATAATCAATTGATCTTTATAATCCTTTCCCAGATAAAATACCCCAAATTCTCTGGTTCCAGCTTCTTAGATGTGAAGATTTGATATTTTTCTTCAGTCATTTGAAAGTCTTTAGGATCTGGACTGTCGAATGGGCAAAACAAACCAATTGAAGGTATCACAGAGGGCTCTAAGAAACACTGAATGGCATTTTTCCACAATTTTTAATAGACAAATTTATTAACCAATTAATCGAGAAAATAAGTGACAGAGTCATTGATAATGAATCAAGGCTTGTATTTAATATGTTTGTCTGGATTTATTACAGTGTGACTAGTTAAAGATTCCTCAGTGAACTTGAATGGTTGGTTGAATGTCTGATTCATCAATTGTTGTTGCTATTCTCAATTTAATTTCATTGGATTCAGAATATTTACTCATTGAAAACTGTCTTGAGAGTAAATTTGGGTAAATTTAAGATATTCATAACTTTGTAAATTAATACATTCACTTTATTGTAGCCTGATTGTATTTCCATAATAGTAAACTATGAGAAGAATGTTACTGACTAAGCTTATTATGTTGCCTCTGCTTAGAGGTCTATAGTGGTCTATAGGTTTCATGTTTTCATTGAACATCTCTCCTTGTTTACACGCAACTTTTCACAGGTTAAGTGAGCATAGAAACAGATGGATGGATGTTCTTATTTATTATTAGTCAGCTATTAGACCACAGAAGCTACATGGACATTAATAATTCAGCAGGGTTCAGAGAGGGGGATCTCACCTGCAGGAAAGGATGCATCCAGTGAATTGAATGTGTAGCTGCGTGCATGTGTTAATGCCCAGATGCATTGCACTTAATCAAGGTGTGTGTGTGTGTGTGTGGTGGTTAACTAATGATCAGCTCACACGGCAAGCCTTTAAGTAACACATTGACAAATCCAGGATATGAGTGAGACAACCATCTACCAGGGTTTTTTTTTTAAAAGGTGTTGCTAAAAGCAAGCATAGAGCATCTTTTAATGCAGAGGGTTTGGTTCCATCAGCAGGGAATCCTGTAATTGTAGTGTCAGTCTGCCAGCTCAGCTGTAAGCTGACCCTCATGTATTCACTCATACTGCCCAGGGCGACATGTTTCTCTTTTATTACTCAAAGTGAAAGTTCTACTATTGATGGCCCTTGTGTTTCCCTTTAATGACATCATTAACTCATTCTGAATGCAGGAAACCCTGGAGGACATTGACAAGAACAGCGACGGACATGTGGATGAGGATGAGTATATCGGTGAGTGCAAGCAATGAATTAAAAGAAATTAATTCAAATTATTTTAAAATAAATTAAAACAAAATCTGTAATAGAAATTATAGCTGCAAAATTAAAGCTCAGAAATGTGCTGTTCAGTAAATTAAGAACATACAGTAACAATTAGTCATACAAATGAATAATAAAATGAACACAGCAACTTCAAAGAATGACTAAAGATTTTAAGTTTTAACATTTCAACAACTACTTAAGAATAATTTGCTCGGGACTCCCAGATGTGAGATTAGCAATACAGGGTGGTGAAAGCCTATGAAGTAAGCACACATTAGTGAGTGTGCTCTTTCTGGACCTTGTACCCTGTACACAGAGTTCTTTGAGTAATTATGACTATTTTTGTTGCATTTTCGGAGGATTCCTGCCATGAGAGCATTAAAGTAGCAAAGGATGCTAGCCATAAAAGGATGATAGTGTCTTAGTCTTGGCCAATGAGTTATAATTACCTGTCTTTTTTTTTATTTTAAAACACATTGATGGATTCATCTGCCCACTACAGATCCCAATCTTGAAAATATCAAGTTAGATTTTCAAATGGGATTGATTTGAATACTTCTTAAAACTTTTAATTTTAATAAAAGTATATATGAAGTATAAACTGTTTTTAAATATAAATATAAAAATAAACTTCCATTATCATTTTTTTATTGTTTTTGTTTTATTTATTTGTTTCCATTCCTGCTAACGTTATGCTTCTTTGTTGTTATAGCTGACATGTTTGCTCATGAGGACGGAGGTCCAGAGCCAGACTGGGTGAAGACTGAGAGGGAACAGTTCTCTGACTTCCGAGACTTGAACAAAGATGGTAAGATGGACCAGGACGAGATCCGCCACTGGATTATGCCCCAAGACTACGACCATGCCCAGGCCGAGGCCAGACATCTGGTTTATGAGTCTGACCAGGACAAGGTACAATGTCTTCCAGCTTTGTCAAGATGCTCAAGCCCTGTTTGTTTTATTTTGTGTATATATTTGGGAAGGTCAACCTGGGACCATTGTTGTTTTCCTTGGGCCCCTCGCCCACCTTGTCTTGCTGCAAAACCAATTGCCCTCCAAGGACAAATAACATTGAAGTTGATAAAGTTATCCAGAGAAAGAAAATTTTGAACTTTTATCGACATTGCTTTGGCCATGGCCTGACATTCCCAAATAGTATCAACTTTTTTACATTTTTAGCATATTGAGCATTTTGTTTTCTTTTTCTTTCTTTCAGGACCAGATGCTGACCAAAGAAGAGATCCTTGAGAACTGGAACATGTTTGTGGGAAGTCAGGCCACCAACTATGGAGAGGACCTCACTAGGAACCATGATGAGCTCTAAGCTTTTCGTGCAGCTTCTGACGTGTGTGTGTGTGTGTGTGTGAGAGAGAGAGAGAGAGAGAGAGAGAGAGAGAGAGAGAGGAGGGTTGTTGAACACCTTTTGTCTTCTATGACAGAATCACTACCTTTGCATCTCCGCCCACCACCACTACCACCATTCCATCCTTTCCTCATAATAGTTGGACAGATATCAGTGCATTGGATTTTAAACCAACACTGTATCAAAGGAGAGGAGGGATGAGGGTTGGTCCTACCACTAACACTAAGAGTCCATATCGATGGTTCTGTTTCTGACATTCAGAAGTAAAGCCAATCCCAGTGGACTTACTTTCCATCGATGGTGCCTTCCAGCCGCATCGCCGGCTCCACTGCCTCAGAGATCTGTGTAGTCTTTTAATAAAAACCTGTCAAAGCTGAATGCTGAGCTTTACACAAACCGTCAGATACAGGAACAGTTTTTGATAGCAATGTTAATGTGAAGCTACCGCTCAGAAGATTTTATTCTGATTTTATTTATTTATCTACTTACTTCTGAACTTTAGGCCTGGGAGGAATACAGTGTTAATTTAGACATCTTGTTTTTAACTGAAGACACAAATGATGTTTCTTCGTTTACAGTTTTCCTGGCCAAATTATTTTAGTGATATTTTTTGAATTACTTAAATGCTTTAAGAAATGTTGACAAACTGATGTTTAATGACATGGTCTTTGCACGTGTTTGGTTTTAGTATAGCCTGTGAAAGATTTTTTTTTTTCTTTGTACTTAGTTTGAAATGTATTTATTGGTATACCTGAAGCCAGCAGTATGCTCTGTGTTAAATTTATATTGTCCTTTGCATTGTTATCTGAGCTGTACCCTTTTACAGCTGTCAAAATGAATTAGGGTTTCATTTGGGTAATACTCCTAAATACAAGAGAGGTATGTAGAGAAGTTTCCTTTCCTTGCCTCTCTCATAACTGTTTGCTTCCTGTTACATCACTCCAGTGTCATCTGCTGTTATCGGATGCACCAATTTTTATCCACTACATTTGGCATTGTATATATTAGCCGAGTGTTTGTTTTTTGTTTTGTTTTTTTTAACATACAACTCGTCGAAAATGTCTTTTTTTTAATGTTTTATTTAATGAATAGTCTGCATGACAGGTGCATAGAATTATGCAACTCATTAAAAAAAACAAATTAGGAACAGAACTTTAAGGATTTCTATTTTATGATTTATCAAGTTAATGTCACTCAAAACCTTTTTTCCCTCCCTTCTCCCTTTGCATTAATAGTCCACATCATAAATGGGCAGAAACACATCAACACGCCTGTTATTCCACACTACACATGCTCATCAATTGTGTCAAAATAAACAAAAAGGAAATGTATTCTGTATTTTGTGTGTGTGTGTGTTAAGCTGAAAAACATAAACATTGAGCTGGGATGAAGTTTAGAGCTTTTAAAGGTGCCAATAGGTGCTATAAAGAAGGGACGTAGTATTGCTTTTAAAAGATGCATAAATATGGTGTCTTTTCACAGGAAGATTAACTGAATTACTTTAGTTGGTCCACCTAATAACATCTTACTGTGCAGTTAAAGTAATTGCATTGTCTTTAAATGCAACTCTGTGCTGTACTATAATTTCAAAATTCTCAGTTCCGACAGCTACGGCTTTATAATCATCAGAAGATCTAAATTAAATAATTCTAGATAACAGAAAACATAGTTGAATGAAATACTGGCCGTTTCAGGTCTGGATTTATATTTACCTTTCACAATCCATAGCTTTTTTTTTCTAAACGTCTTTTCAGCAAAAGTAGCATCTCGGTTATGGCTGAAATAGTGTTGGTCCGATCATGACCATTATGTCATCCAAAGCTGGATGTCCCCCAATTTCAAAACTCATTCCGGTGCTGCTGACTGTAGGAGATGTGAGGGGATAGAGTCCAGAGGGCACATGTGCTGTTACAAAGAGTGAGAGATTGGTAACATCGGTCTCAGGGATGGAAGTGAATGAGGAGACTGGAGCTATGTGGGCAAAGATAGTCAGTATGTGTGGCTGAGGTGCAGAGAACTGGCTACTCATGACCACCACCTTTCAATCAAAAAAAGTAGCTAAATCAGGCTAAGTTTTGCAAGTAGTGACAGTATCCTCTGCTGTCCTGAGGTTGGTCCATTAACTGTGAAGGGCCTCAGAGAACCAGGGATAGGAGGGTGTAGCATGTGCAGAGGGTATCAAGACATATCATAAAGGTGGCACATCTGTGGCATCATTTAATGGTGAGAACTGATCAGGAGGAGGAAGGTAGGAAGACACAAAGGAAGAGAAGTGGGTGGGAGAGAGAGACCGGAAATTACAACACAGAAACATGAGGAGGGGAGACAGAGGGTTGGGTAGGAAGGGTCATGGAGAACTGGACAAAAAAGTGATCAGATGTGTGTAGTGGAGTAACAAAGAGGTTGTCAGTGATAGGTATCAAGATGAGGTTGAGCTGGTTGCCTGTCTTGTGAGTGGATGGGGTATGGAGAAGCTATAGGTCGAATGAGGTTAGGAGGGAGAAGAACTCAGCAGCCTGCGATTTGTCAAGATTTATGTTAGGGTCACCTGTAACGATGAGGGGACAACCATTCTGCAAAATGTAGGACAGCAACATGTCCAGTTCCTCAATGAAGTTCCCAAGTTGCCCTGCTAGATGGATAGTGGATATTGAAGCATTAGAACAGAAGAGAGAGGTGTGATTTTCCAGTTCTGGGAGATCAACAAACCTATCCCTCCACCCTGCCCAGTTGAACAGGAAGTGTGGGAGAGAGATGTTGGCGGAGAGGGCGGCCGGAGTGACAGTTTTGTCTGGGCGAATCCAAGGGAAAAAGTGTAGCACCAACAAACACTCATTTGTTCATTCATGGCCTGCAGCAGTGGGATTCCAGCCTTCAACACATAATACTTTTAATACCCTTTCAGCTCCCTGAACTGATACACGTTTAGCTGTTTTGTTCCATTTTCCCTCTTAAACTTCTGCTCCTTAATACTCGCACTCAATCTACCTCTGCTCACTGGAAAAGAACCGTTTTATTTAAGACACTGATTAGTTCTTTGTCAGTCTTTCCTTTTTTTGTCGACTTCATAGATTCTCCTATCACTTGCAATGAACTTCTTCTACGTGTGCTATAATGCTTAATGCTTCACATGGGTGAACTGTAATTCAGGTACTGTAGCTGTCTTAGACGTAAGCCATTCAAAAAGTCTGTATTTGACTTTTTGACTCACTAAACATCAGGAACAAGAGGACGCTGTTAAAGCCATTCGTGACTAATTGCAGTCTACACACTCAGGCCCGCATTCACAATAGAGATGGAGTTGAGCTGACTTGCTGTTGCTGCTGGCTGTTGCAGTAAAACTCTCAGATGTAACTGAGAAAGCTGCTCTGCCACCCAGCCTGTCCCCTCTGCCTGCTCATGTGGAACATATGGATATATGTGTGCCAGTTAGCAAGACAAGTCAAGCGGGACCAATGCGATAAAGCTCATTAGGAACAAGGGACAGGGCGATGTATGTGTGGGCTGTGTTATTCTGTTGTAATGCAGGACCTTCTTCAAGCACCCTCAGCCCATGACTGCAAAAGCAAAAATGTCTGTAAAGCTGTTTTTCAAATATTCAAGTCTTGTTTAATATTTTACTTTTATTTGAATTACTCAGACTTTTCATGTTTGTATAAGAGTGTGACATGACAATAACAATGATTATTTCATAAAGAATTTTGTAGAAAGGGGTTACAAAAATCTGGCATGGCTCCACTTGCACAACAGCATCCAAGAATATAGATTTATTTTAAGATGAATTTATTCTTTGCTCATCTGACAAAATGCACCGGATTCGAGGAACATTCAAAGTGAAGGTGTTGCCTGTAGTGGCATCCAAAGTTTTTGGTTATTTTTGGGTCCTGATAAAAACCCATTAGATAATCTAATGGTTGCTCTGTTGCCTCGCTAAAGAGTGTGGGGTCAGTCTTGCATCATACATCTGAATAATTGGGAGGCCTAAAACACTAAGTAGCTCAATGTACTTCCTCCAAATAGCATATGAGGTTTGTCATGTGTCAGTGTGCATCTGTGGCCAATGTGTGAGTGAAGGTGGATGAGTATTAAGCAGTGCACAGAGATGTAAAAGAACCAAATGGACTCTCTCTAAAGCTTGCCTTGCAGTCATGTTTAGCTCACCCCTCCTCTTTATGATGGGTTCCTAATCATTCACACTGGGGGAGTGTGTGTACAGTAATGCCTTCAGACGGCTCTCATATGAGCGTCTGCGTGGATCACCCCCTCTCCACTGATCGTAATGAGCCCTCTGGGTGAGAGCAGGGTGAAGACAGTCAGAGAGGAGGGCCATAAAGTGTAGCATATTAATGTGTAAGACCATGAGCCTCCCCATCCAGAATCATTTTCATTTAGTCTTGTCCACCAACGATCTCCTTTTAAAGAGCTTTTTTCATAGTACACTGCCATTTCCATATCAGCAATTAACAGCAGCAAACCCAAAATGACTACTGCAATTAAACTGCCTGCATAACTATACAATCTCTGCTTAACTACCAATCCGTACCCCCCCACCCCCACCTCCCCAGCTCCTCCTCCTGCTCCTTTCTGACTTTATCATCATGATGCCCTATTTTCATCTGAATATCTCTGTGCTCCCTCATCTTTGTCTTTTATGTCTTGTGTTTGTTCCTTCCACCCTGGGGATAGCCCAGGGTGTTGTATGTAATGATCTTTGGGACATCTGACCCATCCTGTGCTCAGGCTTTCATAACAGGATTTCTGCCCATTATATAATAAGATGCATAATAGCAAAAAAAAAAAAAGAGAGAGAGAGAGAGTACTATCTCTGTTCATTATCGAGCTGTTAAAACAAAACATTTTATATTTATCTGGCTGAATGGGAGCTTTCCCTTTCTCTTCTCATTGGAGGTCAAATTATGGTTGTTGTTGAAACTGCTGCAATCTAACAAATACATAACTGCATAAAATGTTTTGTTTCTTTATGGTACGTTGTTATTTCTATTCTTACTATTGCCATTATGAGTGGTAGTATCACTTCAACTTCTCAGTATGCAAGCAGTTATATACACATATATACTATATTCAATTTTTAATTCAATTCAATTCAAATTTAGTTGTATAGCACCATCTCATGCAAAAGCAGTTCAAAGTGTGTTACATAAAAACCAAAATAAATAAAATAGAAAAAACGTTCAAATAAACAGAAACCTCCATGCATACATACACATATATATACACGCATGCAAATGTGTTATGTTAAAATAATCAGCTGTAAACTGTATATTCAGTTAGGACATGATCTAAACTAAAGGAATTAAGCCCAGTGTGTGCACATCATACATATGCAGAGGGAAACACCTTCCAGTGAGGACACTAATAGGCTGATGCCAGTTTTTTTGATTCTTAGTATGTTTAAATGTGACCAATGAATAAAATAGGCCAGGATTTCTCCCCCAGATTTTTTTTTCCTGGCAGTGTGGAGTAAGCAGCATTTTGTGAAGGAAAAATATAATATGTACATGTATATGTAAATGTATGAATTTTGGTCACTTTGGTCAAATTTTCTTGTAAGGGGGATGGGGGTTAGACTTAGACTTAGTCCTCCATTTGTGCAAGTTGTATGACTGTATGTGCGTGTCATGTGAATGTAGGCTAATTCAGCGGCTTGCATGTTTGTACTTATGGACAATGAAGCTTGAAGGAATCCATCAATCTTTCATGTCATGTCAGAGGAAGTGGTTATCCCAACTCTTTCCCATCACAGGACTCTACTCCTCCTAGTGGTGGCAATGTAGAACTTAGTGTATGCAGGCAACCTCCTTTCTATTTAACCACTGCACTTGTGCTGGTCTATCATCATGAGTTTTTATGTGCTCATCAACACAGTGTAGATAAGGAATTGGCCATTAATGACTACACAATTAGAGAGAGGACTTTAAAAAGCAATACATTTCAATTTAGAAACCATAAACCAAATGAGTTGGTAACTAATTGTAACTGCCACTGGAGTAATGAAGGCCTTTTGAACTGGGGTCAGGATTACTCAAAATCAGTTTCGAACTGCTTTTACATGGCTGCTTCGCTGCTCTAGTCATCCACACATTCTGACAGGCTGCTGCATATCTTTTATGATATATGCAGAAGGAAAAACTTTTCAAGTTTTAATTAAAAGACGGGCAAAGTGGCCCACAGTGGAGTTGTTTTGGAGTTCATGACAGTGAGAGTACAGACAACGTGATTCCATTGAGACTGATATCTTTGGACAAAACGCCTCTCTCGCTCCATTTGTCAACATTTGTCTCCCTCCTTTCTCTGGTCCTCTCACCCCGTGTCCCAGCATCTGGATACCTCTGGGATGGAGGGGAGGAGAGGGGAGACTAGACCTTGTTTCATCCCTCCCATCCCGCTGTTCCCCAGGGGGCTTGGTTTGATTTGTGATCTTGTATCTCACATGATGGAGACTCATCTAATCCTGTTAGAAGTTAACATCTTCCAGTGGAATAGATGAGACAGCAGGAGGGAGAAATAGAAGATGAAAGAATGGATGGGAGAGGAGAGAAAGGAAATTTAAAAAGCTCTCTCTGCCTCTATTGGCTGGCCCACATATTGGGTTAGAGTATACATTTGTGTGTGTTTGTGTTTCTGTGCCTATGTACCCTCATGGGATGCTCCCGGCTGCTGCCTGCATATCTGACAGACTCCTCTCAAGGTGTTTTCCCCTCCCTGTCTTTCTGTATCTGCTCCATCTCTGCTCCCTGAGTGGGAAAGTTTACCCTCTAGGCTCCATCTGAGCTCCAGGCCCCCAAGGCCTCTGCATTCCCAAAGCTCCTACACACCGGAGCCCCTCAGGCTCCCTGCTATACCACAGGGAATACCCCCAAGAACCCCTAGGCCCCTCAGACTGTGGAGCAGCAGCTCTGCACAAGAGAGCTAGCCCAAGGGGAGGGGGGGCTGTCTGGGAATACAACTAAGAACATGCTTCACTTAGCATGCAAACAGTCCCTGACAGCGCCTCCTGTTGGTGCAGCATGGTTTTTGCATGCAGGCCTCCTCCTAACCCCGTTAAGTTTCCTCTCTGGGGCCTTGACCTTGTTATCAATCCCTTGGGGCTCATAGAGGCCTCTGTGCACTACATGAGCATTGACCTTTCCAGCTTCCAGAGGTTAAATAATGTTTTTTGGCCCAAAGAATCACAGCATGAGCTGTATGCTGATGTTGGATACACCTGGGACTTTACTGAATAACATGTTGAAAAATAATCTCTCCTTATCAGAGCAGGAAACATGAATTAAAGGCAAATACAGCCTACTCTTTTCAATATATATCTCATCTTCATATTGAATGAACTGTGCTTGATTCCTGGCTTTGATTGTGACAGTGAGGTTATATCACACTTGTATTCAAAAAGAAACATATTTTGGGGCTTGCACGTGGATATGGGGGCTGTGAAGCTAGCAGGCCTGCTGTCCTACAGATGTCTTGGGCTGTGCGTTACCAGGTGTACGTCACCTGAGATTACCCACGCTGACACCCCTTAAAGGCAAACAGCCAGCATTACAGCTGAGGGGGCATCTGGTGGCGTGTGTGCATGCGAGTGTGTATGTGTGCGTGTATATGTGTGTTCATGCATTCAGATTGGTGGTAACATTTGGCAGAATGGGACTGAACGCAGAGGTTTGTTGTGTTATCAGATATTACATTTCCTCCCATCCCATCTCCAATCAGAAACTTTCTCAATGAACCCCACTTCCAAGGAATGTAGATCCAGCAGATCAATGTAAGGTTTGAGGTCAGTGTCTCTTTGAATGTGTGTGATAATGATGGCGGTAATGATTGAGGACGTTTAAAGCATGAGTTCCTTACGCTCTTTCCACAGTCTTGGCAGTCTCCAGTTAAGAATGAACTGGAGTGAGTAAAATGTTCAACTCCGCTGTCCCTCTGATCTTCCTCCGCTTCCCAGCGCCCCTGCAGAGAGAGAACAAAGAGAAGCACTTCTTAATCAAAGTGCATTGGATTAAGAAGCAGAACATCACAGAGATAGTACCTCACAGCCATTATGTGGATTGGAAAACAACCTGAATCACCACTTCAAATGAGCAATCTGTGACCCTGAAACAGCAGAACGGCATTTTAGTCTTCTTGTTGGTTTGGCAAGTGTCAAGGTTTGCCATGGGAATGGAACAAATGGTGCATATATGGGTGCACATATTGTATGTAGGGTTCTGTTGAGTTTGAGTGAATGCCTTCAGTAAATGTTCACTGTGGTTTCCATGTGTGAACATGTAGCCAGCAGCTAAATATACCATGCTTGTATGTGCGTGTTTACATTGCTTTTCCAGGTATGTGACATCATTAGTCCACAGAGCCATGCAACATCTCTGTGCCCACATTGAGTCATATTTTATTAACATACCTGCTGTAGCTGAATCATCCCTTCTCTTATAGACTTGCACACGAGCTGACACACAACTCCATCCACATCATGCATATTTGATGGGCAAGGGCGTACTCTGAAAGTGCCTTCCTGTTTCTCACTTTGGTTGATATTAACATATTTATTGTAGCCACTCTGTATCACTGAGGGCAACACTGAAGTGGACACTGACTATTTGAAGACTGAGGTGTAAAATTATAAGCAGCATTTTGGCATCAGTCACACACTCACTTGAAAATGGAAGAGCTCAAGTACCATCTGCCTGACTGAGAGGGCTTATACTGCCATCATGTGGCTCCAGGATGAAAAATGCTCCTAAATCCAAGGCTATTCTTCACAATAGGGACTTGAAGTGTGTGTGTGTGAGTGTGTGTGTGTGTGTGTGTGTGAGTGTGTACATGTTGGGGCCCAGTGCATGCAGGAGGGGGCAGTCAGCTAGACACTGAAGTATGTGTCTTTTCTAATGAGATTTATTGGGCTCCAGATGTTCCTGGTTATGAAGATGTGTGTCGGAGATTTAGGAGGGTGAGACCTGCACCCTGTCAGAGTGACAGCGGGGTGCTGTTTTACTGTCTGTCACCCACCCTTCCCCTCCCCCTATACCCTCCTGCCCTCCACCTCACCACCATCAGCACTCATAGGTGGCCTCTTAACCTGACAACACCAACACTTCTTCTCCCTCTACCCCACACACACACACACACACACACACACACACATACACGTGCACAAGCACACACTCGTACCCTTGATAACAATGTGGACCAGTTTTATACATTTACAAAACATACAAAATACAAAAGGAATGTCTATAAAAGTAAGCAAATACACCACATATATACAGAGTTATTAGGTGAGTATCATATGTTCTGTAAGAATATGAAGATGTTCACATTGCCCAAAGCAAAAAGAAAGAAAAAAGAAGAGGAAAAAGAAACAAACATCTGTGAAAAATCTGTGTTCAAATACATGTCCATTTCCTAAATCCAGTTTACACAGTCCAGCACATTTTCAAGGTGACACAATTTTTAACAATAAAATAAGAAGCCAGTGCAAGTGTACTAAAATATCCAAAATAATGTATCAGCATTTTCCTCATCTCATATTCAATTCTTCTTCTTGGCTCAGAATGACTGTGGTATTATACCTTCTCAAAGTCTTAATATCAAATAACCAATTTGAGTGCTAGTTGAGGTGCATCTTGAAGATCTTGTGGATCATCAGTGAGTCTTTTCTCTCGTGGCAGAGGGAGGCATCAGCTGTGTTCACTACCTCCGCAAGTCTGGCATGGCAACATAACCGCTGACCAGGCTCCAAGCGTCTTTCTCTGCTAGCTGGCACAACATATTGTCACCTTCCTCTTTGTCCTCCTCCTCCTCTCGCTGCTCAGATGGCAGGCTGCAGCTTGGTCAGGTTCCTCTGGTGCATGCTGTGGTGGCGCACCAGCTCGTCAGAGCGGGCAAACTTCTTCTGACAGTTGGACCAGCGGCAGGTAAAGGGCTTCTCACCTGACAAGGAGGGGACGAACAAGGAAAAACAGAGGGAAATCATTGCTTCAGCGCAAATACAACTCTTGGAATACCTTGTTGTGTATGAATTGACATCACAGGGACTGTCTTTAAAAGAGTATCTCGCTGGGAGAAGAATGAAGAGGTAGAAAATAAAGGTATACGCACTTGTTTTACCTGTATGAGTCCGAGTGTGCGTCTTAAGGTGGTCTGACCGTGAAAACTTTCTCTGACACGTCTCACACTGAAAGGGCTTCACTCCTATGCAGAGATGACGTTGATTGGGCAGAAACAGAAATAAGAAGAGGGTGAGGCCAAGGTCAAAAGTTTAAATATATTGGATTGAGTTGTGCAATGTTGGAGATTGAGAGTATTACGTATGACATTGTTTAGGGGAGAATTTCAACACATCTTTGTGTCCCATTATGAAGAGACAAAATTCACTTTTTAAATCACTTTTGTCATTCAGAGATCTTTTTATGTTGTGAACCACTGACAGAAAAATCTGTAATCTCAAATAATCAAATCAGTTAATTAATGTTTCCTACAACATACTTGTTTTCCACATTTGCTCAGATATTCGGACAAAATGAAGCTGTTGCCCACTACACAATCTATGTTAACAGCAATGTAGTTAACATTAATTTGTTGTTAGAGATAGTTTCTCAAGCTCTATGATGTACAATTTGTAAGAGCAGTAAAAGGAGAAGTGAGAGAGGGAACTCATACAGCAGCCCGTCATCAGTGTACAGTACCTGTGTGTCTGCGCTGGTGTCTCTTCAACTGGTCTGAGCGAGAGAATCTGCGGCCACAGTCCGTGAAATCACACTGATAAGGCTTCTCTCCTGCAATGTAAGTCCCCAAATCATCATCATTATCAACATTATCATCATTATGGTTACCCAAATCCCAAGCTTTCAGGATTATTAGTACCAGCTGTACCACCAATAGTGCATCTGTTTCACTCTCTTCCTTCTGCACCATCAAAATGCAGACATCAGACTAGTTTTGCCTTTAATCGGTGCTGTTGTAGTCAGCCTTTATGTTATTCATCTTGGGAAAGTCAACTGAACATGCACACACTTTATCAATCTGCTTTTCACTCACACACCTACACAGATGCAAACCTGGCCATAAAAACAACTTGTCTCTCCCTTAGAATACCACCACAACAGTTGTGTGCATTTCATACTCAACTTTTACAGTCTGTATGAATTTACTATTGTATTTATAAAAAGAGGCATTTTGAGGCCTGAGCAAGTAATCACATCTCACCTGTGTGTTTGCGGCCGTGCATCTGCAGATGTGAAAGTTTGAAGTATCTCTTGCTGCAGCCAGGATAAGCACATACAAATGGACGCTTCTCATTGGCGTCTGATGACCTCATGACTGGAGGAGTGATACCAGGTACCCGTCTGACATCCTTTGAGAAACAGAAGTCAAAGAAGGTTTACTGGGTAAGATGTTCACTTTGTGTATTGATTTACTGTATGCCTGTGCATGTATTTGTGTCTGTGTGTGCATGCATGTGTTTTAACTGGGCTGACCTGAAGTCCTCTGAAGACACCGTGTGTGTGTATGTGGTACTGGGCACTCACGAGCATGGGTGGAGGCGGTGCTATGGGTTCAGTGTCATAGTTAGTTGAATGGCCACTGCCGGGCAGGAGCAAAATGAAAATAATTAATACACAAACACTGAACATTTTTGGTGCTGAATTTACAGCTTTAGCAAAGATTTTGATAAATGTATCAGATCTATTAATCTTCCTATCTTAACAAAAGCTCAAATTAGTCTTTAAAACATAAACAGTGGAAGTACAAGACTGTACACAAATACACATTACTATGCTTTTCTCCACTTTCTGACTTCCCTAGGCAGTGGGCCAGCAGCCATCTGGCCAAATCCTCCTCTTCCTCCTCCTCCTCTGCACCACTACAAAAATCAGCCAAGACTCAAGAATAAAGGGTTTGTTAAAAGAAAAAAAAAGGCTCACCTCTTCATGGATGCAAGGCTGTTCATTTGGTTCCATGTTACACACTCCAGCTGAGATGCCATTTGGTACAGGTTATCACTGAGTAAAACATAAAGTACAGCACAGTCATGAGCATTATAAAATACCAATATTTGTGTTAAAATATTGGATTTGCTTTTGTTTTTAATAAAATATGTTAATCCACGTATTCATCAAAAGGTTAATGAACAGCGTTAGCTCTGAGAATCATGGAGAAAATATGGTTTAGTTTTATTTTTCTTTATTTATTCATTTTGATGTCTCAGGGGGCATCCTGGAATTAAAAAACACTGGCAAAATTTATGTTAGTGTGCATTCTTCCTGTCACTTCTCTGCCCTTGTATGGATAATAAAGACATTTCATTCAAGGGGAACTCCAAATGGTTCACTTATTAGCACATCCTCTCCACCCACCACTCTACTCACTGACTTCATTAAAAAACATGGGCTCTGAGCCATTCTTTACCTTGGCACATCTCACTAGTGCATACACACACATAGTACAGAAACACACACACACACACTTGGAGATGCGATTGTACACTCTGCGGGGGTGAGAGCCTCCGTGCCTAGTACACCATGGACCATTGCATGACATCACTCTGTCCTCAGTATCATTAAAGGCGGGAAACAGTTTCAGGGGAATTCTGGGCAGCATTCCTTGAGAAGTCCTTGAGGGAAGGATCGCGATGGCTCGCTAATCAGCTCTGAGCTATGGTAAACTGTGGAAAGACTCACTGATATCTGACATATATACACTGTGTGTGTGCATGTCTCTGTATCTGTTTGAGGGTTTCCAGTTCATGCCATAAGCTCTAACAACAGTGAAGTCTTCCCTTCTGTTATCAGCTGCTGTTCCAGTATTTGGGTTGTACATGTTCCTTTTCTCTAATAACATTGCAGGGTGGCATTCAAAGAATTTCATCCTAATTTACCCTTAGAGATGTTTTGCATCAAAATGAAAACAAGTTGGAAACACATTCAGAGATTTTAAAAAAAAAAGCAGATTCTCAGCCTTTAACCACTCCACCCTCCCCCACTCCACTCTCACTTTCACTTAGCTTGTCTTTTTTACTTTTCTCCTCATTTTTCCTCAGGGTGGACGCTCAGACACATCAGCAGTAGATCACTTAGTGTTTGTTTTGGCCTGCTGAGCAGCAGTGGGCAGCACTTAACCTCAGAACAAATTAGGATTCACAAACCAGACGGTGCAGAGGCAGACACAGAGCTTAACATAGGATCAGAGAGAGTTCACACTTCTAAAAATTACAAGCAAGTGAGTGAGCTGCATGTGGTGTTAGTGGAAAGAATCTGACATTAATCAATGAGTGAGGAGCCTGAAAACTTTTTGGGAAGGGATTGTTCCAAAAGGGGATTTAAGGTAGCAGTAGTCAAATACAGCAACAATAAATGCGTGCGGGGACAAATAATTGTACCTGTTGTAGTTTCTCAGTAGCAGAGCTTGGCTGCTCGGACAGGATTCTGAAGGATTGTGGCAACCAAAGACAGGAGGAGCGGCCGGGTACTGCTGGTCAACTGCATATAACAAAATATAAAGCCTTTCAAAAAGTTGTCTTTCCATTCTCCAGGAGCTGTTTTCTATCTAATAATACCTCCCCCAAATGTTTATATTCTCATTTTATATTCTGTTTCTCAAGTACACTTATAAAAAATACATTTATAATATTATTACAGGTTCATTCAAAAGGTAAACGCATAGCTCTTCTTTTCAAAGAAAGAACGGGTCAATCAGTAACAGTGGTCCTTTTCAGGTTCACATAGTATATTGGTCTCCAGACAGTTTTTGACATTCCAGCAGAGTCGCATAAAGCTGTTTCCTCAAGTTGTCATTTCCAGAGTCATTAACCATATGTTTAAAGAGCGAGAGGAAGAGTGTGTTTATGTATGCTTGCGTAGGCTATATGACTGGACAGCCCAGACAGAGATGGAGAGAGAGAGAGAGATGAAGGAAAGTGGATAAGAGCGCTTTTGTTGTGATATGAAAAATGACAGGTTACTTATATAACCTTGCTGTGACATGACAGCCTTCCAGTCTGTGAGTCAATTTAGTGAAAAGACATCAGGATGCAGGCAGTTACCTATGTTGTTTGGTGGTGACTGTGTGTCCTCATGTTTGAAGGACAGACTGGAAAGCTGAGGGGTGTGGTGAGACGGAGTGTGACCGTAACTGGGGTTGCTGTCAAAACCAACTGCTCCATAACCTAGGAGAAAACATACAAAAAAAAGAGAGAAGTGATGGAAAGTTAAAACAGTCTTATTTGCCTGGTTGAGTCATTAGATTACTGTCTCGCAAATGTCTGTAATATTCTGAAGCCTACAAAACCTCCAGTATCTGATCAGTTATCTGAATCCTGCTGGTAGTAGCTCTTAGTCCCTGGCAGGGTTACCACAGAGAGACATTCATCAAACTACTAAATCCTCTTTCCTTGTAACATATTCTTTTTTCCCCCCATTTATCTTTGGCCTAGTGGTTGCAATATTTATGGCAGGTGGAAAAAAGAAACCTGGCACGGACGGATGAGATGAGCTACTGTAGAATATTCTCAGAAAAAAAACCAAGGCTGAGGAGTAATGAATTGCATGTATGCTAACTAAATTACAGTTAGAATACCACACAAAATGGTAACAGTAACTTGTTATTTGTATAACTAAGTATTTGAATGTAATACCTTAGGATGTACAGCATGTTGAATGCAAAATGTTAAATTTGAGAAAGCTATGTGAAAACTAAAATGATCATATACACACATGCAATGTGTTTGCAACATTTATTGCACATACATGCATAACTTGCAGGCTGCTATATCCTGTGTCAGGCCTGAGAGGGATGTTGAAAAGTTTCTGAGGAAAATGACTCACAAAATGTTACTTAAATCCCTGCAGACTGCTGAGTATTTTATCATTTCATCAAAAACTATTTTCCACAGAGCAAACAAGACTAGCTGCTTACTGTCTGTAAAAGTCACATCACCAGACACACACGGGTTTAAATCTCTGACCTGAGTAATGACCCCAACAGGCAACAGACACAAGCTTTGTTTACAGTAAAGGTAGAGACATCATATCTGTGTTAACGCTACACAGGAAGGGAAAAAAATGAAGTTTGATTACAGATCAAGATTCCAGATAAATAACGGTATAAATTGCGCAAGCCTACTATGATTCCAAAAAAATTTAATAGGGCCAACAGCCAATTCTTAGTTATTGTATCAATGAGTCTTCTGAGGAAATTCTCCTGAATTTTTCTTTTTTGTTTGTTTTGTTTATTTTTCCAGCTGAGGACGCTGCTTGTCACCGCAACCGTGATCATGTGGTCACTTATGGTAAAAAACAGTAAAAACAGTAAAAACAAATGTTTTTAAAAAGTTTCCATGTAATATGTTTTATACATGTCTCCTCAAAGTCACTTATTCACAATCAGCTGAAGTGGCTTTCAGGTTTTGTGCATATATATAATGTATATATAACGTATGTATACATTTATTATTACATTGCATTTGAGGCCTAATAAAACTTGATGAATAATCTACCTAATTTATCTGTTCTGAATTATTAATTTAACACAATGATATTCATTTATGCCGATGCCATAACAGTTATTGTTATTCTGCTGCTGACTAAGGATCTGTCCATTTCTGCTGAACTGCTTTGTAAACATTACTGCAAAGGAACTGTTATAGATCTCTGCCAGAGTGCTACCAGAAAGTTGTCAGGCTGTCATGGGACAGAATGACCCAGTGGAGCACAAACTATCCTGTTCAGACACAACACTGTTGACAAACCCTAAACATGCATATGCATCATGAACGCATATAGCAGGAAATGTCACAAAGAAATTTAGAAAACACTCTTTGATTTCTGATCAAACCTGTATTTTATTGATTGGTGCGTAAAAAACAGCAGCTTCCCATTTCACTTGAATAATATTAAGCTGATTAGAGAAGACAGAGCTGAAGTGAGTGAGATGAGACTTGAGATCTGAATGCTTACCCTGGTTCCTAGGTGCAGGGGGGCTGTCCACACAGCCAGGCAGGTAGGTCCCATTGGGAAAAACCCTGGTTTGGCCTGCAGTTGGCTCTCCAAAGGCCCCGACCCGACAGGGGCCTGAGCCTGTAAACTGGCCTGAGAAGTGCACTGTGAAGGCCCCAAGTCCACAGTGAGGGTCCTCTATGGGGTCAGTGGTCCCCCAACCTGGTTCTTGCTTGATGAGGGAGTGGTGGGAGGGCAGGGAGCTGTAGGGAGAGCCAGGATGGAGATCCAGCAGTTGGGTCCACTGGCCGCTGCCAACAGACATCCCGCAGCTCCCACCAGTTCCTGGTAGGGAGGGCACTGGGGGTCCTGGAGGTAAGAGAGTCAGATCTCGAACATCTGACCCCATCGACATGGCTCCACACGGTTCAGTCAGCATTTGGGAAGGCGGGTTGAGAAAGTCCGAAGGAGTAAGGGTATTCCGGTAGAAGACACCGCTGGCAGATTTTAAAAAGTCACACAGTAATAAGCACACTCTCCAGCAAAAACAAATATCAGTAGCCACAGTACACTAAGAAGCCATCTTTCCCATATCCAGGGATTAAATGAATAATAAAAAATAAATTAAGAATATCTTGATAACCAAAATCTGGGCACCAAATCTGAAGCTCCCTGAGTATCTGCAATGGGTTTGGAGTGGGAGCCTGTGGGGGTAACAGTGCCTTGTCCTTCTGTCTCTATAATGTCTGGTTTTCCTTAGTCTCCTGAAGGCTCAAATACTGCGTAACTCATTGGACAGGGGGAGGAGCGAGTGAGTCTGAGAAGAAGATGACTCTCTTGCCTTGCCCCAGCCAACACAGACTGCACTTCTGAGTAGATTCTGACTAAGGACACATTTGCATGAGCGGTGGTTGCTTCTTAACCTTTGTCCAAGTTCAAGTATTGCTCATGTTAAATGTTTGTGTTCGTGTGTGAGAATGTATGTAAATAAGAAGTGTTTCTTAACTTAATCTGAAAATGAAGGGCAGTGCTGAAATAAGGGTTTAAAGTATAAAACAGCTGCATAAGTATTAGTAAGTATATAATGGTCCTCATTTTGTTGATGTATGTTTGAACACATTAAAATTTTTATTTATTGTTGTTATGGCTCATAGATTTAGAAAATTTTGATATTTAACTTCCAGTGTGTATCCGAAAATGTGAAAATGACTATGAATATGACATGAATATGTTCAGCAAAAAGATGTTTTTTTAAAAACACAAAACTGAGAGGTTTTGTGTCTCATGAACTGGTGACCTCAGCTAACATTCAGCATCATTTCTGACTCTTCTGACGCATCTGTTTTCTGAAATATACCCTTCTTTCAAAATTACTTAATTGGATGAGGCAATAATAGCTACAAAGAGTCAGACGAGTCAGAGAAGATAAAGTTTCTTAGTTTCAACATATTATGTTCACCACATAAGTTTACATATACAGAGTTAAAAAAAATTTTTTCATAAAAATGTTTAAAAAGCTGGGAAATGCTGACTGATTAAACACAATTCATTTGTACACAAATTCATTATTCAAAACAGTAAAAAAAAAAAAAAGGGGGGGGGGGGGGTGTCAGACATGCAGAAAATGTGCTGTGAATTTTCCCAATTTGGAAATAGTACTGTTTGGCTAAAAGCAACTCACACATACTGCATGGCCTTGGAACACTGCCATATCACACAAGCGGATAATTATTTATTAGTAGCGGAGAGAGGGAGTTCAGTGTCTGTGTGTCTGTGTGTGCGTGTGTGTGCACGTCTACTTAAGAGATTGAGGTTTTGACCTTAACTCAAGCTTAACTCAATGTGAAAATACACAGGAATGCAATGAAATATGCTTAGAAATTCAAGACAGCTGCTTTGGATCTTTTAACATTATAATATTTGTTTGATCAGCTCCTGGGTTCCTCCTTTCATTAAAAGCTTAAAGCAGTGACAGTTTGTTACAAATCAGTGCCTTTAAAAACATGCCATGCTACATTTGGGTGGATTTAGTCATGGTTGATCTGTAGCGAGACCACACCAATCTTGAAAAATGATAACACAAATTGCACTTTTCATTGTTAGTATTATATACTGCAAAAGTCACTAAAATATGATTTAAAAGTTATGACTGGTCATTAAGATTATGAAGTTATAGGGGATCATTTTGAAAATCTGGATATATAGATTGTTTACAATATATCTGCTGGCCGTGTTCATCATCATACTTATCAAGCTGTATTTTCTGGACATTGTTTGACATTATTTTTTTTAAAAAGACCTTTATGAAGGATTCCCCGTCTGTCTTTTAATCTCTGTTTTTCTTTACTGTCTATGTGGATATATTTAATGTTAAATTGTGCAATTGTTCTTACACTCCAGAGGACACAAAAAGAGCAAAAGTAAGTCCCATGCTGTCTGTAAATTCAAAACTCTTGAATAATCAGCCTGCTGGACAGCGTTGTCATTTAGACTGCAACATGGTGGAGAATGATAAATTCCCCACCAGTGAATTAATTTTACAAAGTCATTTCATTCGTCTTATGATATCATATACTCATTTCTAGATAGCATTAAAAGTCCACTTCACATTTGAGATTGAAGACCAGGGACAATGCAATGAGGTGAAGAGTGTTAGCCAGTTCCTGTCATCACCATCTGGAATATTAGTTTAAGATTCCAGTGGACATGAGTGACCCCTCATTCAACTTAAAAAGTGGCAATGGGAGGATGGGGATGGGGGGAGAGAAAGAGAAGAAAAAGATTTTATATTAAGAGAAGTCTTCAAGTCACCTTCAAGGAACAAGTGATGACATCAGCTGGCAAATTGCTGATGTGGCATTAACAGAGACAGCTGTTGCTGTCTTGCCTATCATTATTTCACAATCTCACTGATGTGTCATCCGATCACTTTCTTAATTCCAGTTTTTGTGACTTCCCTGTGTTAAGTTAAGTTGAAGGACTTCTTGCTACAGCACTGCAGATAGTGTGATTACAAAGTGACTGGATCGTAGTCCTGCCGGTGCAGGACTAGTAGATCTGACCAGCAGTGACAGCAGCCTGATAAGAGGTCAAAGATAAACCCCCATTACTATGAAGCTGCACAAAGTCCTAAAAATGGTCTTTGTGTCCATGGTAGGTTTTATTTGCTATTTTGAGGCATGTCATTTCCCATGGGTACGACATTGATCTTTCAGAGACTCCATTCCAGCTTGTATTTACCAAGTTTTTGCACAACATGGAAATATATAACAATCTTACAGCATATCTGATGACATGCAGTTCAAGGTTCATATCTTTTCAAATGCCTCTAAAAGCTAAATGCAGATCCATCTGGGTGGTTTGCAGTCATGGAGAAGATAAAGTACTCTATGACTTACTTTATTCTGGGAAATAGTGTAAAGGCAAACTCATATCCCTGAAGAACACCCAGACATTCTGAGGATGTCCATGTACTGTAGCTGACTCGAAAATGGTAGCAGAGAAAATTAATTTCTCCAAAAACAATTTGAAAACTGTCCATGGTCCACCCACTACAAACAAACACAGACAAAAATAATTTACTACATGTACAAAAGGTTGTGGCACAACTGAAAGTATCTTGCCAAAAATCAGAGAATGAAAAAAAGAAAATGCAGCGCCTCTGAGCCAAGGCAAATGCTGGCTGTGCCTTCTCCAGTCTTTAGCGGGGATTCATCAAAGGTGACGGGGTCGAGAGAAAACAACCCTTTCAGCCCATATGACGGATGGCAGTCCCCAAATACACCCATTCTTCAGATCAATCTGTGGTTAACTCAGGGTTTAAAACAACATCAGTGTGGAGAGGAAGGGAAATGGTCAATACTGCCTTTGACCCTTAACAAGAAATACACAAGACCCAAACTTTCTACAACACAATGCACTAGAGGGATTTTGAGAAGTGTTTGGATGGATGAAAAACTACACAAATATGTGAACTGGCAGCAAAAAGAAATGGCTTTTTCCATTTCAATAAACATCTGTATTCGTAATACAGCATCTGAAGTTAGACAGGTTGTTAAGTTGTTTAAATCAAGAGCGCTTTAAAATGACATACATTTTAAGCATATAAGTAATCAGTTTTAAAATAACTCCAACATGATCATAAAAACAGCCTTCAAGAGAAAGAAGACTGCCAAAGAGCAACAGGTGTTATTTTGATATGCTGACAGTGGCATAAAAAGGCCCAGTCCTTCACTTCTCTGTGTGGGCATGGAAACAAGTAGATAACAAACCCAATAGCAGTGTGTTGTAATGATTCATCATTTCCCCTCTATCTGCCTGTGTCCTCTAGAAAATGGTTACTATTAAAACAAAACTCAGGCAGAACAACATATCAGTACAACATCATGTTCTCTCGCTACTTTCTCATTGGCACCATTTGGTTTGATTTGTGACAGCAGGGCTTCTGCTCTGTGAGATAAACAAGGTCTGAACATATAAGTTCATAATCAGTCACTGCTCTCTACATTTAAGGATACATTTGTACAGATTTACATTATATATGATGATGATGATGATATAATGAATCACTGCTGATGACAATACCAAATTCTGAAAACTGTCTTTCCAGTACTTGAAACAATGTGATCATTGTTCTCTATCCTCTCATGAAAAACAACAACTGCTGGTTTTTAATTCTCTCTCGTATCAACTCTGAGAAATATCCAGCTCTCTTCAAAGAGCTGGATATCAGAGTGGAGATAAGAAACAGAGAAGAAAGATCTGTGGGAGAACGGGCATTTCCAAAGGGTTCATGTGTCAGACACAACACCACTCCAGTGATGTTTCACACACCAGTACTCCTTCATGTTCCTTGTCACCTTTCCCCTCTCTCCCCCATATTCATGCTCTCCACCTGCTCATTATAAGTTGTTGCAGAAGCTTATACAGTCATACTTTAAACCAATAAAGACAAAATCAAACTAAGGCGCTACTTCATACTGAAAATCATTCAAGATGTACAACAAATTGCTAATTTTGAACAGGCCAAACTAGTCATGTGTGAGTCTGTCTGTGCTCACTGGTTCCAACTAAAGGCATAAATCTTTAAAAATGGGCCAACACTGTACACTTTAATTTTTTAAAACGGCTAAATAATTACCTGAAACACCTGGACACTGCAATTTTTATCAAAAGCTACTCAAACAGGATTATATTTATTTATTTGTTGGTAACTATTTACAGCCACAGACTATTTGGTGCTGTCAGGCAGCAGGACAGTGTATGTGGGACCAACTCAAACAAAATAAACTAGTTATCATGTTCACTGTAATGAAGGAGTATGTTGCCCAGTGCAATATTGTGTCCCAAAGATGTGTTTTTAAATAGTTTGTGGACGACAGTGGACATCTATGACACAGTGGAATTGTTAAAAACTGAACAAAGCTGTACAAATCAAAATATTTTTTGCTATTGTATATGTCGTTTTACATCCTATCGATGGATTTGCATAGAAGCCATAACTAAGAGGTGGACAGTTATAATCTTGCTGTAAAGAGAAGTCAGCAAAGCATATGGAGAACTACTGAATCATCAGCAGCTTATGACATGCTGTCCTCATCAAACTAAACAGCAGAAGCTAGGATAAGAAGACAGTGGGATGACTGAACATTAGCTTGATAAACACAAGCTTTGAATGCTGAGGAATTCAGTTCATTAGTTCCTCTTCTTTCAGTCAGAAGTATCTCTCATTTTGCAGAATAATCTATGTCTCATCTGAGCAGGTGCCTGTGTGTCAGAATCAAGGTCAGTCTTAATCAGTTCTTTACAGTAAACCACTGCCTCTTCCCTGCTGTCACACCCTAGCAGCTGTGGCCAGGGCGTAAGCAGTCATCAGAAAACATTTCGGATATTGTTGTCATACCCTTGTGCCTCATTCTAAAAGCTAGACAGGCAATGATTTTTCAGGATGAGTCAATGATGGGAAAGAATAAAAATGACCACAACCAGTACTGATATAATCTGAATATAACTTCTGAAATTTGACAAGAGGGAAATGCCGCTTTGCTGCAACTTTCTCAATCCCGGTAAGGCAATATAAACTTTGGCTTTGGTGTCAAAAATGCTATAAAAATAATATAAATAAGGAAAATCTAACCCATTTCTGTAGATAAGCTTTTCTGATAAATTAGATCAACCATGATTTTTTGTCTTGTGTCATTATTCAGAATGTTTTAATGGTTGTGTGTTCTCAGTATTCAACATTTTATTCATCAGCGCTAATGAAACAGTCTAAATAGTATCTCAAAAGTCAAAGGTCACACAGCTTTAACATGCCTCTAATTAGTATTTCTGAGATCTGGCAACCAAAGCTTTAAGCCAAATATTGTGCAACGCATCCCTAAATGAAACAAATTTGATTCTTTGTTTGACTGTGCCTTTTAAACTCTTATTGCTCCTCCTAGCCTGTGAGTGTGTGTAATATAAACACACTCTGATGACAAGAGACCACTCCATCATCAACAGATCCCCAGTCCTACTGCAGTGACTCGATATATCCAGAAAGGAACGTCAGAATTCCTGGAAGACTGTAGCTTTTTTTTCTTTTTTCTTTTTTGCTGCTGCCATTAAGTTGAAACAGAGCACACACATTCCACACGGGGGGATTAACGACCTCAGATAGCTCAACACCACAAATGCAAAGTTGCTTTGATTGATTGCTCTGGTTTTTTGTCTGATATGAAGCTGGTCCTTAAGTGATATGACAAGATAACAGTGGTATTTCACGTACCAACTTTCTTTTTCTGCTCATGCTTGAGTTTTCGCTGCAGCTTGCTCGCACAGTACAGCTGAGTAATATCTAAGAGTTAGGTTAAACAGTCATAAAATTCTCACTGAATGAACTATGGGAATTAATTTAGTCAATTATTTTTACTAAATCAGATATAATCCAGACATAGCTCCATTGTATGATTGATCCTCTGGTGGTAGAGGAGATTACTGATCATAGGGACTGAGCAGCTATCTCCGTGGACCACATACATTCAGTAAAGCAAGCTATGTGGCTGTGTGTGTGCGCACTCACATATTTTTTCTACACACATTGAATGTCATTTGGTGTTGTTAAAGCTGCAAAACTCAACTTGTGTGACACACAGCCAGAATGTATCTCCTGATAATAAAGTTTTTATGGTATTCGTCAGCAAATGACTCTGTACTTTCACATCCTGCAGACACAGTGCAACATAAACATTCATTTGGAGTATTTCTGACTATCTGATTAATGAAATCCAGTCCCCTTTTAGTTCTGTTTTTGTCTCTACCAAATCCTTAGTGAAATATCTCAGTTGTTAATTTGCAAGCTTAACTATCTTCAACACTTAGTTGCTAAATTTATCTCTCTACTATTTGGAAGGATGATGACAGCAAGCTAAGCAGTTAACTGATGCTCTTTATTTTATATGAAGTAACTTGCAATGTCTGTAGAATGTTATCAGGCTAATGCTAATGGAAACATTTGCTAATGGCTTTTGGTTTGGCTTTGTAGGAATGAGTGGCAATAAAATTGAAGTCACCTCTGGTTAAGGCTTTGGCTTTGTGTGTTTGTTTGCTTGTTTCCTGTATTTGTTTGTATGTGTGCAGGGAGAGTAGGTCGGCTTATAAGTAATTAACAGGTAATTCGCTCCAGATAGGGAAGTAGGGAAGTTGCTCATGCGATGCATCCTGACAAGGTCACTGGCTGATAGATGAGCCTGAGCAAGGGGATTTTTCAGAGATTGTGAAGGCAGCCAGAACTGTGGGAACCAGACAATTAGTGGGTGGACTGTAGGCAGCCATGTTGGATGTTGACCATGAGACTGGTTTACATGGATACTCATCACTTGGCTAGCTGACAGGGAGAGAGCAGACACCTGGGCTCAACTACCTCTTAACATGTGGTCATTTATCTTTGAGGAGGCTGAGTAAGCAATTTGCCTGTGGTTTAGGAAGGGATATTTCCAATTATACAAACCAGGATGATGTCAGTAAAGATGTGGTAACCAAATATTTCAGACCTACACATGAATATAAACAGATATTTTTCGGAATTAGTTGTGGCAGACTACTGTCATATTACTATATGATCTGAAATATAGAGTCAGGAACAACAAATGCACTCATACAATATGTGTACTAATTTCACTGACAGGAACCAAAGAAAACACTTTGTTTTAAGCCTGAACTCCACTCATCTTTAATGCAATGCTGTTTTGATATTTCATAACATTTCGGCTTGAGGACACTCCATTAATTTACAGAGAAACATGATCTCAACTCAGCATCTCATCAGTTGGAGCACTGACACATAAGAACAAAATGTTCCATATTTTGTGGAATCAGATCAGAATTTGTCACCATGAGATTAAGAAAAAGACGTGGAACATCAATTTTTTCCTGCAAAGGTAATATGATATGAATTATATTTGGCAATTTCTGTAATTATTTCACAATCTAGCGGGAAGTTGTAACTTCAAGAAAAGGTTGCCTGACAAATCTCCTCTACTGAATTGTGGACACATGCACCAACAAAACATGCAGACATAAGTTACTGAAAGCATTGGTGATGTCTGCTGCTAGAGAACATAAAGATCTTGTGAAGGCTACATTGCCAGGTAAGATTTAGAATGATATAAAACAGACTAAATCCCAGTTTAATACAAGTACCAGGTACAGCCTCCTTGGAGTTAAAAGCTTTACTGCAGTCTAATATCCATCCTATTTTCAGGATATGCTGCCATGAATATCATAAAGGCTATTAAGCATTATAACGCACTGTGGCATTTTAAAGCACTTTTAAAGAAGACAAAAACAATGTCTCACATGCACCTGGAGCTTCAAAGCCTCCAAAACTCTTATTCTGGACTTGAAATACACCAGGCACTTGACAACAGCTGTTAATCAGATAATGAAAGCCCCAGAGTTACACAAGCACACTTGTGGAGAAGCAGCTATAAATTCTTTGCCATGACAGCATATGAGGGCAGGGAGAGAGTGAGGGTGGGATTTGGTACCAGGTACTTGCCTTCCCAACAGAATGACGCATCATACCAACACTATGGTGAAACACTCCATCAGCCATTTCCCTACAGCACACTGTTTTAGGGTATTTATGATGCTGAACGTAACAGAGTTCAGTTCCCTAACTGTAACTGCTAAGAGAAATATGTGACAAGTAGACTTTCAAGAAATTATGATATGGCATGAAGTATCTCCGTAGTCTATGAATCCCCAAAAATACACATAGTTTTGTGACACATGAACTACTGTGGAACACTCCACAGTATCTTCACCCTGGGACATAGCCTGCACAACACCTCAAATGTTGGTAACCTGACTCCACAGTTTCAGGGTGAACTCTTGCTCCACTTACCCTCCTCACCTCACTCACCTCAATCACAGAGTGACCTGCCATTGTAACAATACACAGGGTCCCACTTTGTACAGATGTGGCCCAACACATGCAGGGGTATGGTGGAAGACCATTTGCCCTCTGACACTGGCAGTGTTTCCGGGTTGGAAAGCTCTGGGACAGGCCTACTGCGGTGGTCCATGCAGATGGACTGCAATTTAATCAGATAACCTCTCCTGGGGATCAGGTTCACCTCTGTAATTCTCATCCAAGACATCCAGGGTTAATCTCCCACAGAGGAGACTGATAACTGGGTAAGAAAGAATGAAACATTGGAATTATGGGTGTGGAAGTATGGGTGACTAATACAATTTAGAGGTTTTCTGACCTCTGGATGAAGGTGAGGTGATGTGGTGAAGCTATGCAGCAAAGATTTATTCAATAATTTGAAAATATATCAGAATCAGGTTTATTGCCAAGTCGTTTGTGTATACAATGATTTGCCTTGGTGTTGTGGTGCATAACAGTCAAAAATATACTAAACAATCCTAAGTGATATATAAAATAAATTTAAAAAGAAAATACTATAAAAAATATGTAACATGTATTCTAAGTGAGAAGAGCTGCTATAGGTTTGAATTTTAAATGGAAGAAAATGAGATTAAAAGTGCAAAACAATGAATTGGTTAATATTAATAATAATAATAGTAATAATAATAATTCAAGTAACGTGCTGCATGTTTGATCAAAGATTACAGATGTGCAAACATCAGATTCAACATTAATTTATGGTCATAATAGTTTTTTTTTTAAATTAAACATCATTTTTACAAGTGACAACATGAGGAGATGACCTTGTTGTTGTATCACTGGTATTATTATACATTTTTCAATGGTAGAATTTTGGATCGTGTCTAGATGGTAACCCTAGATTTGCGTGAGATTTGTAAGGAAGTAGTAACTACACTATGTTTCGTGATCATTTAATCGAAACCATGATCTTTCCCTAACCCCATTGATTTTTGTGCCTAAATCTAATCAGACCGCTGTCATAACGAGTCAAGAATAGAAAGAGTTCCGCAAATCTAGTGTTATCTACGCGCGACCAGAATTTAGGCTACTGTGGCTTTAACACCATGACCCGGAATAGTAAGTGTTTCACCGGCACTGCTGCCTTTTCTTTTCCGCTCAGGTCTCAGCAGCGGTTGGAGCGTGGATTCCATCATCTAGGCTCACAAAATCACCGAAAATGAGTGTCCCGGCATTCATCGACATAACGGAAGAAGACCAGGTACGCCCTTTTACTCCAAAAAACCCCGTTTTGTTGTGTTTTTCGGCGGACGACGCGATAAACGAATACTATCCAAACACATAAGTTAGCATACCAGCTAGCTAAAATGCTAACTGTTCGTAGCTGCTGATGGGTAACTTACATGCTGATTGTTAGCTTCATGCTATGAGTGATGATGACTATGAGACATTATGATGCAACTGTGTGTGTGTGAAAACATGTTATGAAGCTTGTCGTTGAGCCATCTGTATCTAAATTAGTTGAAAATACTACTTATTAGTCATTTTAGCCTAACGTTACTATATTTATGAGCAACGTTGTCACAGATGTTATCAATGTTGTTGGTCAGCTAACTTTGCTAGCAAATATAAAACAGACATAAAAGAAGACACTCAGCAGCCTGCTTGCTATATAACTAAAGCTGCTGCCGTGGCTGTAGAAGAATTAGTTCTTTTTTTATCCAGATTATCTGATATGAGTAAATATTTCTGTGGTTCAAAGCAGAAGACAGGGTAATACGTATTAGTAAAAACATACCATGGTGAACGTGTTTGTACATTTAAAGTGGATACCTGTCTTCCTAACAGCAAGAAATGACTCACTATTACACATATGTAGTTAATTTGGTAAATTTGGTTTTCTTTAATTATTAACACTAATTAATTTACTGTCCACAGGCTTCAGAGCTGAGGGCCTACATCAAGTCCAAAGGGGCTGATATCTCAGAAGAGAACTCTGAAGGTGGACTTCATGTAGATCTGGCTCAGATCATTGAGGCATGCGATGTCTGCCTCAAGGATGATGATAAAGGTAGGTGATGATGAAGAATGTGCCTATTTCTCACTCAGAGATAACTAGTTTTTTTTTTTATTATACCACAACAGATGGTATAGCTTTTTCACAGCAGATATTTTAACATGTCTTAGCAGGGAAAGCACAGGTGTGATTAATAACAACATTAATTATGTCTCAGTTCTAAATGTGGGCAATTTACTCATGACCCCCTCTTTGTATCTCTGCAGATGTGGAGAGTGTGATGAACAGCATCGTGTCTCTGCTTTTGATCCTGGAGACAGAGAAGCAAGAAGCTCTCATTGATAGTCTATGTGAGAAACTGGTGAAGTTCCGTGAAGGAGAGAGACCCTCCCTCAGGATGCAGTTGTGAGTCCCATCCCTTTTCTCTACCTTAAATATTTCACAGCAGCACCTCTCTTTTTTTGTTGAAAATTAGACAGAAATCTGCGAAAAACCCCAGATTTCTCTTCAAAGACTGAGTATCTCTTGTATTTTTTCATGTTACAGGCTGAGTAACTTGTTCCATGGCATGGATGAGAACACTCCTGTGAGGTACACTGTCTTCTGTAGCCTCATTAAAGTGGCAGCTACCTGCAATGCCATTGCCTTCATCCCCACTGACCTTGATCAGGTATATTCACTCACCATGCTGTGATCACTAACCATAAGTACACCAGTCTCGTAGTGTATTTTGTTTCCCCTGAATTGCAGAGATGTTAAACGGCCCCTGTTACATTTTAGAAATCTCCACTGGCTGCATCTTCTTTTTCACTTAACTCATAATACATGTTTGTGCTTCCCATCAGGTGCGTAAGTGGATTATTGACTGGAACCTGAATACAGAGAAGAAGCACACTCTCTTGAGGCTGGTGTATGAAGCACTGGTGGACTGCAAAAAAAGGTAGGTATATATTTTTCTCTTTACCCCTATCTGAGTTGTGTTAAAGTGATGTAATTCATATGTGAAGATATACATTTAACAGTTTTTTTTGTTTTGGTTTGGGTTTTTTTTTTGTAACTGTACATATAGTAAATGATCACACTTTAAACAATATATTTAATGATTTCGCAGTGAGCCTGCAGCAAAGGTGATGGTTGAGCTGCTGGGAAGTTACACAGAAGACAATGCTTCACAAGCACGCGTTGATGCCCACAGGTAACTTTGAAGACTTTGTTTATCATTTGTCATTAAGCCTCGATTTACCGTACGTTCCTCATACATGTATCCCTCTGTGTGTTTCTTCTCTTTTAGATGTATTGTGCGTGCTCTCAAAGACCCTAACACCTTCCTGTTTGACCACCTGCTCACCCTGAAACCTGTACGCTTTCTGGAGGGAGAACTCATCCATGACGTGAGTGTTGAAGGATGTGTAATGCTTGGAGCTGTGAAGTATTTAAAATAGATTATTGACATGGCAAAATGAAATTCCCATCAGTCATTATGTCAACCCTGTCATGTTGTATATGTAGAAGCCTCTCGGGTTGGGAAGGGATGGGTTTTAATTGCACTTTTGAAATGTAGTGTCAGTGACAGTTAAAGAAAGCACATCCCAATATCAAAACGATGTCTAATTAATGAGCTTGAATGGTGAGCAACAGGAATGTATATACATTACCAGCTGAACAGGTTGAGACATTAAAACTATTTTTGACTAGGGTGTGTGCACAGTTTCTTAGAGTTTTAATGGGTCAATAGACTGGCATTTCTAAAGATAATGATAGTTTACCCGGATATTCAAAAAGGACCAATATGATTTTTAAATGCAGATATGATTTAACTCAAGAGTCTTACAATAACATTTCTCCCTCTTCTCCCCTTGTTTTTTTATAGCTATTAACCATCTTTGTGAGTGCAAAACTAGCAGCATACGTTAAGTTTTACCAGAGTAACAAAGACTTCATCGATTCTCTTGGTAAGTAGCCATAACTTGAGATATTAGTTTCAGTAATTCTACACACACACAAACACTGACCATGTTTAAATGTACAAGGGCAAAAAGAAACTTGTTATTAAAAAAAAAGAAAGAAAGAAAGAAAAGACTAATAAATGGGGAACAAATGTGCGCATGCTACGATAGTCTGATTGCCCTAAAACCTCAGTGTACGTACTTAAGAACCACTATTGACACATGTATATTATAAGTTTAATATAGTTTATTAGGAACCAGTTTTGTGATGTGATCACTTGAAGCGATTTAGAATAATATAGACCTTGTCTTTAGGTACAGGTGCTTCAGCAGTTTCAAACATCACACTTTTACCACTGTTAAAAACAGACTCATTATAATTTATACAGCTCAGAGATTTGGCTGATGCTGCAGTGGTGGGGATTACTTGTGGAAAATGTCAAAATCTCAAAAAGGATCAATAAGATCCAGATGCTTGGGATTTGAATATAATGGAAAATTTGAGTCTTAGGCAAGTCATTCTGCATAAATACGAGGGATATCCTGATTAAGTTTCTTTTTGACCCTGATCCAGATCTGAGTCCTTTTTAATTACGTCTATCAGCTAATGCAGCTAGATCTGATACTTTTATTTAGGGCTGCAACTAACAGTTATTTTCATTATCATTTGATCAAGTATAAACAATCGATTAATCAGTTGTTTGTATCATAAAATGTCAGAAGATGGTAAAAAATGTCAATCACGGTTTCCTTAAAGCCCAAGGTGACATCTTCATATGTCTCTTGTCCACAACACTTCACAACCAAAATATATTCAAAAGAACTAGGGAATTTAGACTTCTTTTTTTCTTTAAAAATGACTCAAAACAATTAATCAATTATTGATTTAGTTGGAGTTTTATTTCATAGTTGGCGACTAATCGATTAATTGACTAATCTTTACACCTCTACTTATATTTACCTAAATGTTGATAAAATGTATATCTGACACACTGAACAAACGCAGCTGTAGATCACTTAACTTGGCTCACCTTATTTTACATAAGCTACTCGATCAACATACTGAGGTTCCTGGTTCAGAACAGGGATATCAATCTATCTACAGAAGGAAGGGATCTATGTCTGTATGTATGTATGTATGTCCTTTGCGTATCTCTTGAACTATTCATCTGGTCGATTCCACCCTTGGTGGCTGTACAGCACAAATCTTTGGAGCAAACATACTCACTCAAGTCCAAACTGAAGGCAAAGAAAATAAACATTCTAAGAGCCCGATATGATCGATCCACGTTATTTTAAGATGCATTCTCTTTTATTTTTAAATGCAGCCCTTACTTTACTTGAAATGAGAAAAGAACATTTACTATTAGAGTCTTTCATGTTGTTGGTGTATATACTCATTCACACTTCACATCAACTGTATATTTTTCTATGCATTGAAGTAATGGCTGGAGGCCTGTTCCTAACAGGCACGTTTTGAACGGGCACTACACTGGTAATCTTAAATTATTGATATTATACAACCAAGTTGGTTGTGAAGTTACTGACAGAATTAATGTGAACTAGTAAGGGATATTGCAAAATCAAACGAAAGTCAGTGCCGACAAAAAATGAATTTGCTACCCGACTCTTTTTTACATTGCTGTTTGCTTATAAGGAATCGAGAGGAGAAAGAACTGATTTGCTCCTGAGTCACTCACTCCATTGCAGAGCATTGTTGCAACACTAGCAGGCCAATGTGGAGAAGATTATTTAACTTCCTTTTTCTGTAGGAATTGACAGCAGTGTGAAATTTGCTGTTGCAGTATTTTTTTCATGTGTGTGAGGCTTAAAACACATAAATATTGTGCCAATTTACTGTGCTCCGTTGACACGGAACAGGAATGTGTGTATGTCAGCAGTGTGTCTGTTTCTCACTACTAAAGGCTTAGCTGTAATTACAAGCGTGTGTAGGATGGACTCTCAAAACAGACCATGTGGAGTGGTGTTTGCATTGATGAGTAGATTCCCTGACTGCATGCTTATAAATGTAGAAACAATTATCGCAGGGAAACTCCCTGAGTCAAGAGTAATCGACTGTGACTGTTTTGTGCTTAATGATCCCTGCGTGTTGCTCTCCAGGCCTGTCCCACGAGCAAAACATGGCCAAGATGCGTCTGCTGACATTCATGGGTATGGCGGTGGAATTCAAGGAAATCTCCTTTGATACCATGCAACAGGAGCTGCAGATCGGAGCTGATGACGTTGAGGCTTTTGTCATTGACGGTAAAAACACTTCACCTCAAATGGCTGTCCACCCTCCTTAAGCGTGCCGTTAGTTTCTCGCAAAGACAAGCGGTGAAAGAGAAAGGAAAGCAATTGAACAGTGACCACATGTTCACATCCTTCTGACTTGACTCTGTAATTCATTTACTGCCATCTTGTACCAAATCATGGTCTGTCTCCCTCCTGAAAAAGAATCATAGGACATGAGTAGGATTTTACAAACTACAGTAAAAAAAATGGCACAGACAAAGAACAGTATTTGAGTGTTTTGTGACAAGGATTAGTTTCCTCTCCAATTTCATTTTCCATGTGCATTTTCTCTTAAAGCATTCTTGTGTCTGTGGTGTTTTTAGTGCTTTCTGTCAGTCTCAATTCCCTTCCTGTCTGTTTTTCCTTTTTAGCTGTTCGGACCAAGATGGTGTACTGCAAAATCGACCAGACACAGCGAAAAGTTGTTGTGAGGTAACTACTTTCAAATTTACTATTAAACTGTCATATGTTGCTTAACTGTGTTAAATTATGACTAAATAAAAGGTCAGTATTAGCTGTGCAGTGAAAGCATTCGTTGAACTGGTACCAATCCAATCTCAAGTACTTTACCTGGATTGTCAAAAAACTGTTGTTGAAACTAACATGATAGTTATGGTGCCAGCATAATTAGTATACAGCATCATTATTTTTGACACATTTCCTTTACTACCTGTCTTGCTGCACTTGTGACTTTTTTGGTAATTCTGGTTGGCCTCTCTCAGGTATTTAATATTGTAGGTTTAAAGTCAAACTTTGTTCATGGCATTCTGTTATATTCTCTATAACCTGTATTTGATCCGTTATTTGATTATAGATTGTAATATAAGAATAAATTGTTTATGGTGGGTACTAGTACTAGGCTACAAGATTCAACTAATTAATTATTACATGCATTTTTCTTTTTTAAATCTGGACAGTCTCTCTGGTAAGGGATGCTAGGAACATATTTGGTCCTCTTTGGTGTGTTCAAGTCTGCCAAAAAGTGTAAAAACTAGAGAGAAAAAAATGCTGAAATGGCCTTCTTTTTCATGATACTGCCTTCATATGGCTGTGATTTGACATCTTAATAGAGAATGTTTTTTTTTCATAGTTACATTTACTATAGCTCTGTATTTAATTTCCAGGATTTGAGATATGACCTTGGCCTGCATTTTTTTTTGTCAATTTAACATTTTTGCTTTTCTGTTTCCACTCAATCAGCCACAGCACACACCGTACCTTTGGCAAGCAGCAGTGGCAGCAGCTGGTTGACAGTCTCACCTCCTGGAAAGCCAACCTTGCAGCCGTCAAGTCCAGTCTGCAAGCTCTGTCACCTTCTGCTTAATTCCACCTTAACCCAACTGTCTAGACTGCCTGACCCTATATTGTTTTTCTGCTTTCCAAATTCCCAGACTGAAATGATCAGTTTTTATATTCCTCCAATAAAAGAACAGTGGAGATTACCTGTGATTGCTTCTTTCTGAAAAATTAAAGATTGCAAGTTATTTTGGTCTTAATTAATGTGATAAACATAGCACAAAGTGCCAATTTCATCACACACAGAATGATTTTTGATAGCATACTTCTAATTGTGAAACGGCTAAATCTTACAATGCCTTGAATGGATAATATATATACTGTATAATCAGTCTTTTCTAACGGCTAGCCCGCTAGTTTCCTCCTCGCCTTTTCAAACAGACGTTCAGTGACTCTAATAGGGTCTCATCCTCTAGCGGCTCTCAACATCTGGTTTTAGTAAAAGGACAGCATGCCAGTATTCAATGAGCTGTGACTTGGGGTGAGAAATAGGCTGCAGCAAAGGGGTCACTTGTCTGGGAATGTGTGAGAGGTGACAATGGTAATGTGAACTTAAGATGACCCTCTCTGCTGAGGTCAGGGCTGTATTACTGTAGTATCAACGTAAGCTTGTGGCATTGCATGATTCACTGTCAGTGCAAATTTGAGGCTGTCCACTGAGTTAACAGATACTGTCAAACTGTAGTCAGCATGACTCACCGTCTCTTCATGTGTGTGAAAAGTGGAAAAACAAGGACAGTTTTTAAGTTCACCTCGCCTTAGACCTGTTACAGAAATCTGTTCTCAGGCACTGGTCCAGAGCATTAGGATGTGAACTCTAATGATATATGGGCCAGGCATTAGATGTAAAAGGGGTCTGTTGGAGTTCTCTTCCCTCTGGGGCTGTGATGAAATCAGCACAAACTGACAAAGTGCAGACTACTGACATTGCACTCTTTGAATCCCTACCCCAACCCACATCCATGGTGCTTTTTTTTTTTTTTTTTTAACCAACAAAGCTGCAGCTGTTTTAATTTTTTAGTGGTGTGCCACTTCTTATTCTGTACTGAATAAAGTTATAATCTTACCAATTCAGCCCTGCTATTAAAATATTATTACTCTGATAAAATGGGCATTTGGGGTATATATTTACTGTTGCAGTGTGCTCTTTTCCCTATCATAGCAGAGGTCTGCAGAGGCTCACTACTCACTTCTGTCCAGTTGTCCACTGGGAGCAGCATCTCCAGCTCTTATCAGGGGGAGTAAATCACAAAACACATTCTCAAGAGCACAATCTCATCACAGCCACCCGCAAGGTGGAGGGTAGTGCGGATAGAAACGAATGTGACCAAGGCTTAGCAGAATGTTTGCAAAGCTGTATATCTTGGTTACAATCTTTCAACGTGGGCTCCTTTTTTCAGCTACTTTCCTCTTTCTGGACAGTGATCCTTCTCTCTCTCTCTCTCTCCCTCCCTGTCTCTAATTTGTCTCACTAGATTTAAGTAACTGTTTTGTGGATGGTCCGTCATGTGAGATGTGCCAGATGTAAATACTGTGTGCTTTGGCTGGTTTATCTGACACAAGCATCATGACCCCTTCTTATCGTAGTCAGATAGAGGTAGTTCTGCATTGTTCGGTGGTGAAAAACAAATGAGTTGATATTCCATTTAGAAGCTGAGCTGCTTAGCTGGCCCCCTTTGCACATGCAGCTCAGGTTATCAGTCACGATTCACTGCGCTTGAACACAAACTTCACTGTGTGAGCTAATGAATTCCCCAGCAGTGAGACTCTATTAATCATTTTAACTTGGATATTATAGAGTGTGGTGTATGAAGGCAATATCATCTGACATCACACACTAGATAAAGTCTGGAATTTCGCATTTTCTTCACCCCTTTTCTTTGTATCAACATTCCCCTGGATAAATCTAAGGACTCGACAGTATCCAGACACCTAGCCAAGTACAAGAGAGGGGTTCTCACTGCCCTTCAATTAGCACCATCCAGTAGTCAGCTAGATAATGTTCAATTGCATCCTATCTCTGCTTTGTGTAAACACTGGCCAAGAGGCCCAGAGGCTTAAAGGCAGATATGTCTATTTACACGAAGAGTGTGAAATATAAACACTGTTATGAAAGGCTGGCAGAATGGGAAAGTTTATCTTCAATCTGTTGCTGCATGTTTTGCTGTTTGTGGTGTCTGTAAAGTTGCTATAGTCACCATTTTTTTGCGGTGGAAAAAGACACACTAAGTGTAATTTACCACAGATGCCTCTTCTCTGTCGAAATGACTCTGAAGCCTTCTACAGAACTTTTTCCCATACAAGGCCTGTGCATAGTGGTGTAGTCACCAGCTCCTAAGCAACTGAGAAAGGAGGTTTAGTACTTTTAAAAGATTCCTGATGCGCAGATCCTAAAAGATAGTGTTACAACAGTAATTTGAGCCCACCCATTAGAGGCGAAGGTACAACATTGTAAACACAACAAAGAGATTGAGACTAAAGCAGATGTTAGGCAAAAATGTGACATTTAAAGGGTCATCAAAGGAGGATAGCCCTTTGAATTTCAGTAAATCTTAGCAGACAAGATCAGCCAGAGATTACATGACATGTCACCTACATTAAATAGGGTTAAGCAGCTGACCACATGTATAACATGGTGGTCCCTTTTAAAGTTAGCATTACCTGTTAAAAGATGTTTCTTGTTTAATACCATGTAAATATCAGCATTAAGCTCATACAATGAATGTATAGTTTGAGAACTAGTGTATGTAGAAGCCTTTGGTGTAACAATTATTCTGTTTTTTGTAGGGCTACTGTATTTGTTTTGTCCTAATAGGAGAAAGGCATTCATCTCCTTACATTTACATCTGTTGCTTCCCTTTTTCAAAACAATTTTGATGTGATTACAATTAAATAAGTTGAAATGCATACAACAAACTCGACCTATAAATGACTCGGCTTTGGGAGGAGTACAGTTTCGGTATCTGACTCAGAAAGTCAGATGATGCATGTGTAATCTTATGTACTTTGGTGTGACAAGACTTGCCTGAAATCACTTTCACTTTTGTGGTTTCAGCTGCCACCTAGCGCCCGTTCACATTTACATAACTTATCACATTATCCAGGTAAAGTGATCGATTGGTCGAGTCTGCGCAGGTAGTTAAGGAATGCTGAAGTCACAGCAGCTGGAAGTAAACAAAACCAATTTTTAACCCACCGGAAAGGACTTCCAGGAACTACTACTGTTATAGTTTATTGTATTTTGCCTTCAAATGATGATCCACGTCATACATTTTCATAGAAAATCTCAGAACACAGCTGTTTTTTGTGGCTCTCGTTGAGCATTTCCTGATTTATCTTATCAGCGTCGAAAGTTGGGACACGTACTGCCTTTTAGATAAGTTTCACTTTGCTGGTGTTCCTCGTCAATATGTGCCAGCGTTCATTATAGGTAATGTAAACGACAGGTTTTTAAAGTTGTTCGGGTAATGAAAAGTGTACAATAGTGGTGTGAAGAAGTTGGGCGTTGTTAAAGACACTCCGCGCTCTTTGAGCCGCCAATTAAAGCTCCATACGCTGCTCGTGAGCAGGTGCACGTATGACCATGCTGTTAAATCTGTTCATACTCCTTCTACTCCTGTCCTGCGGAGATCTGTTCTGTACGAGAAGGTTACTCTCTGAACATGAAGGAACCCAAGATGAGGAAGGTGAGAGAATGTCAGTTTTTTTGTTTTTACACCCTCATATATCAGTTTCCTTTCTTTATTAATTGAATCTGTTTGGACACTGTCGTAGTATTTGTAGAGGAGGGGGATGCAAATTCGTTCTTGGGTCGCCATTTGCTGTTCAACCGGTTCGACTTTGAGATTTTCGTTCCTGGAAATCTGGAAAGGGAGTGTATTGAAGAAGTCTGCAATTACGAGGAAGCAAGGGAAGTCTTTGAAAACATCCCGGACACAGTTAAGTGATGCTGTTCAGTGGGGCTGCTCACCAATGTCATTTGGTGAGCATATAGAGAGAGGCCTTACAGCACAACTCACCATACTGACGATGTTTTGTTTTGCAGGATACATTTTGGAAGACTTACACTGAAGGTAAGAGAGAAGGAACCTCAATTTATTGGCACATTTAAAAATTTTAAAATGAGCATTAATAGATATTTAAGCAAATGTCCATCAGTTAATATGTTGTTTTGGGAAGACTAAAACTTGTGCCTTGGGCCACTTGAAGTAATGACAAATATGTAACTGGTACTTCCAAAGCCTGTTTCACCAGGTTTAACAGCACACAGTAGCTTTGAAAATTATTGCCTTCAACTCAAGGAGTTGCTTCAATTCAAATTGTGGGACATAAATTGAGTTTTGAACTCTGTTCTGTCCTGGACCCACATTAAAACCATTTGCCAGTTCTGCTCTGAAGCAAAATAAATAAATAATAATAATAATCAGATGAATAAGTGCAACCACCCTGTGATAGTCATGGCTAACTCTTATGTAGTGTAACTCTCGATACTGTCCAGTTTTACTCTCTCTGATGATCCGCAGACAAACGCCCTTCACGAGTTGACATCACATCTCTTTTGGTGGGGTTGATTGCTGCTGGAGTGGCCATAGTTATTGTCAGCCTCCTGCTCTGGTATTTCTGTCATGGCAAATGTAAGGATGACTTGAGCCATGGCAGGTGAGTGAGTCTTTATTGCTATCCCTTGTACTTACATTATCCCTACACAGTGTCATTTTTAGTATGGGAGTATGAGTATGACTAACCTTTTTAGCTAAAGTGACCAATTCAGACACTAGTTCAACCATTTTGCACTAATATTTGAACAAACTCACCACTTGAACACCTTTTTTGCAACATGTGTAATAAAAACTGTAATATTTCTGAGCATATTGCTGCTCTTATCTATTATTTCAAGCATGAAGCAACAGCAGTTGCCCAAGAACAATAAAGTTGACTTTAACATTGACTTAGAGACGTGAACGTATTAAGTAGGTCACAAGTGATTGACATGACGTATACTAATTTTTACTTTCAATATCAACATTGTCTACACTCCTCCCGCAGTTCCATCCGGGCACGTCCCAGAAGGAGTAACGCTTCTCTGATTATCCGACGGCTAGAGATTGTGTCCCTACAGCCTGGACCCCCACCCCACATGGAGGAAATAGACCCCCCGGGGCTGCCCTCCTATGAGCAGGCAATCACAAGAGGTGGACAGCATGATGCCCCACCTCCTCCCTATCCCGGGTATTTACATAAGCATTTGTATTTGCAATTATGTCATATCTCATTTTTAGATTCTTCCTTGTACACATACGCAACCCATAATGCAGTCACATCGGTTGTTATAACAACTTTTCCAATTTTTTTTTTCATTAGTTCACAACCTGGAACTATTCGGCGGTAGTGTCTTTGGGACAACATATCTCCATGTCTGTCAACATAAAGCAGAGAATTTACATTTACACTCTGCGGCTCTACTTTACATTGTATACCTTTTTTTTTTTTTCATCATCACAATATTTAAAACACTGCTGTTTGTTTATGAGCTATATTTTTCCACTTGTGCAAGATGCATTTTTTTAATCTTTTATGGTCGGTTGGTTTAACTTTGGCTCTTCATTAATAAGATAATCTTGTACATTTTTAGCTTCCCCCTCTTGACCTGCTAGTGCCAAAACGTAGTTTTGCAGGAGCCTTTACTAACTACTTTCTCAGGTTTGATTAAGCTTTGTAATATAACCCAAACTCCATACTGACTAAGCTTTTTATCAAAATGAAAATGAAGAATCTGTAATATGTTGGAGTTGCTGTAGAGGCAGCATGTATACAAGGACTGAGTACAAGATTCTGTTTTATTACACAATAAGTATTAATGGTAATGAAGAGAGACTGATTTGTGTAGACATGTGACTTCCTGTCTCCCCCAGAGGGAAAACATTATACCAGCAAAACTACCTTTATTGGCACAATGGTAATTATTGTCATAAAGGAAATGCTTTTAAGTGTAATACAAGTGTTCTTTGTTTACCTTCAGCTGTATATCTCCATCTTTTAATATGATTATTTTTTAAATTTTCTCGCTGCTTTATTATGTGGTTGTGTGGCATGAAATGTATGTGTGAGTCACCAACTAATGAGAATGTGAACTTGTTTTACTGTCTATCGACATTGCAGTTATCTATTAAATGTAAACAGATGGAGGTGAAAGCTCTTCAGAGGCAGGTTTACAACATTTTACATATGCACAAAACAAGATTTTACATTTATAGAGGAAGCTTATAATTAAGATGATAGATAGGAAATATATGAACAGTTTAAGAGGATGCAGTAAAACACTATCCAACATGTACAAAATAGTTAAGATTGAATGTATGATGCAATATTTCATCATGACATTTTGAGAATTTATTAAATATCAAGTTTGCTGAAGCTGATCCAAAGCATAACTACTGATCCAAAGCATAATCACTTTTTGTGAAAATCTTTCATATATATTTTAAATAAAATTGATATTTTAATTATTTATTTCTTTTGGTCTCATTCTTCGTGTGTGTGTGTGTGTGTGTGTGTGTGTGTGTGTGTGTGTGTGTGTGTGTGTGTGTGGGTGGATGAGGTATTCCTCATGTTGGTTACACAGTCATATTGTGGGGACTTACCTTCCAATTGGAGACAAAAAACAAGTCCCTATAATGTAAAAAATCATTCATTTTAGGGTGAAGATTTGGTTTAAAGTTAAGGTAAGTTTAGGGTTAGGGTTAGGTCTCCCCTTCATGAAATAAATGTAATGGTCAATGTAATGTCCTCTGAAGTGATGGTAACACAACTCAGTGTGTGTGTGAGAGAGAGAGAGAGAGAGAGAGGGGTGATAAGCTGTTCATGTGGCTCTATAATATGAGGGTGCACACAATTGGGTGTACCCTTTAGGGTTCTGTAAGTCATATCGTATATTCTTTAACTGCTCCTCAACTGTGAAAGATGCGCTCAAAGTAAAACATTGCTGTTACTGCCACTGTACATTTCAAAAGTATTAAGATTGTCACTGCCATTTGTAACTGTCCTAATGTATGAAACTTGTCTGATGGGTAGGTTCTTATCAGATTTGAACACAGCTGTTGAATGTAAAAAATGCAGTAAAGTATGTGAAGGTGATGTTAAAAAGACTGAAGACCATGAATTGGATGCAGGTTGTGTTACAGGCTCCACATGATATACACTTATTTTAAAATTGGTTCAACCAGTTATTTGATTTACAAAAAAAAGGTCACTGTGTGGAATTGACAGACATACAGCCCTGTACACTGATCCACTAAAAGGTACAATTTTCATGCAGGACTATGTAATATTTTGGGTGTACTGGCTAGTGACAGAAATATAGAGAATCAGTATTATGTTCTTTTGTTCTTCATCTTTATTGAAGTAAAATCCATTCTATCATACAACCATACACAAAGTACACATCATGGAGAAAAAAAAATGCGGCAACTTCAGGCCAGGATTAGCACATATTAAGATTCTATACTAATTTTGTCGGCGTTTGGATTTATAGAAAAATGAATGTGCTGTTTGAGCTCATTTGAGAAAACCATGAGGAGTTTTAACTCATTAATTAGTATTTTTGAATTTATTAAATGTATTAAAATGCACAGGAGTATTTTAGATCTGGGCATTATTCTAATCAATTCAGTTAATTTAACAGGGATCTGGGGCTTCCGTTTCCACATTACACAGATTTTTAAAATGTGGGTATCTTTAACTTCCATGATCTGTGTGATCTCAAGCACCATGCAGGTAGAAGGCAAATAGATGAAGGAAAACTACAAAACTTCCAGCCAAAGTCTGCGGTGCATCCTGGGAAATGAACTAACATGGGTACGTGAAGCCATGCAGGGCTTGCACGGCTCTCCATGACGGGAGATGAACCAAAATTAAACAAATCAGCCCAGAAGGTAAAAGGCACACTTTTATCCAGGGTATAGCACGGCTTCACGGCGATTTTGCGGACCGTGCATTGCGCTGACCGGACTCAACTGGTCGGTCGGTGGGTCGGACCCGGGGCTGCTACGATGTGCGTCCCCTGCTCCACGAAGCTCCGTCGGGGAAGTGAATCTTTGACCGGATGATGGACAGGAACTACCCGACCTCCAGCTTTGCGGACGCGCTGGCTCCACCAGCACAGACCGTAGCTTCTTGGGCCTATGACCGCAGCACAGCTAGTATCAAGCCAAGGTAAAAGATGAAGGAGAGGGCGGGTCACCTTCCGAAGGAAATTGCGGTGATGGAGGGCCTAGTTTTGCTCATGGAAAAAGTGCAGAGGCCCTTGTTGTCGGGGACAGTGGAGGAGTTAAGGGAATACGGGAATTTGGTGGGAGTTTTGTCAGAGGCTTTGACTTGTCAGTGGTTTCTAAGCTGTTTGTTAACTTACCGTCTCCCACCTTGCTAGTTTTCGCTAGCACACCGTCTCCTCAGCATGGCTATGGAGAGAGTTTGTTCAAACTAAACACGAGAATTATTTTTATACATCTCCATTATAAGTTGGCCATGCTAGGCACTCAACGGTTAAGTTAAAAACCAGCATTTTATCGCCCAGTTTTCCTGAGCCACAGATGCTCGCCGTGAGCCAAAACAACATAGGTAGCTAAGTTACTGACGCTAACGTGTCAGTTATGGCACTTCAATTAAGTTAGTGGTGCATAACTTAGCTATTAGTGTTGTTACCAAAGAGCTAATATGCAACGTGTCGAGGTCTTAACATTTTTGTGCCATGATTTAAAACATTATATGATTATTTTCACTTAGCTACTTTACAGTGTGCACAATAGATAGGTTGAGCTCACAAACTTGCCACAAGTTGTTAGCTTCTCAAGTTAGGTTATCTAACTTATGCAAACCCAAGACTGTTATTATAGCACTGTCATCAATAATAACCATACTTAATGATAAAAATGTAGTATTTGTTACAAATAAGTCATATTTTGTTAACAAGCAACACAAAAGTAGTAGTTGTTGTGACGACTGACCAACATGCTGTCATTCTTAGAATCCTGTGCAGCTATAAAGTGTTTTCCATTAATTTGTTTTAGGCCTAACTTTAATACAAATACAAAAGCTGGAGCAGGTTGAGCAGGATGTTGCACATAATTTGACTGATGAAACAGTTGCAGCATTGATCATTGGAGTGGCTGAAGTCAAATGATACTACAAGTTTGATGATCTATCGACTAAAAGGATTAATCAAGTAAAAATACAACCAGTTTGGTGATTGTAGGGTCTGAATTGCAAAGTTTAGCCCCTTGTGTCATATCAGCATGATCTAAATGTATTGTGGTTTGCGACATTTGATTAGACAAAATTATTATTTACAAACACAATGAGCTAATCAAAAGAAGATTACTGTTTCATAGTGTAAATAAAAAAAATCATGGCTTGCAGCCCTACTTCTCTTGTCATCACAAATGGGATTCCTCCCTTTCACATGATGACATTCCTCATCATGTACGAGGTGTTGCCGTCCAAACTGGAACATGCAACATTACATTTCACTGTGATAAAATATCAGGGAATGCGGTACCACTATTTCGGTGGAATTTCACTCCTTAACAATTTGAAAGAAAATTGCTCCACTCACCAGTATTTATGAGCAATTAAGTAACAGCAGGGAATATGTAAATACTTATTTGTCTTCTCTGAAAAGATTGTATATACTCTAGCTGTTAGTTAAAATGATTGGCCTCAGTTATACTGTATCTTCGGCCCATGGTAATCAGATTTTGTGCTTCATAGTCAATCAACAGCAAGGAGTTTATGTAATAGCTTGTGTGTGTTGAAGGGATCTGAAAAGGAGGCAGATGACTCCTTTTCAGCTCTGTGTTCTCCACCCACAGATGTTTTAACTTCTGGCTAGAAGGGAACACTTTGGACTGCAGAAGGCTGGCCTGTATCTGATTACCTCTGACTTTACTCCTGTTTCCTAGGCATATACTGTCATCAGTCAGATATTAAAAATCAGCATTATCATAACTTGCTTTTCACTCTTTGTATTTTTCTTTTCAAATTTTCTCATGTAGACACTGTAACAGCACCTTATACGCCAAGTATTACCAGTAAACTATACAATTCACAAACCACTTTTACAGAGCCTGTCACAAACAACAAACTAATATGCCATAGTCAAATGTTTGCTGACACTAGGCTACTGATTATTCCCACTCACTTATCTGCTTTTTATTGGCCTCAATGGACAAACAGCTTCCTCTTTTTTGGACAAGTTGATGTCCTCTTTTTGATCAGTGTAATTAAATAAATAGCTTACTTTTCTGACTGACTTTCTACTGTGCCAGGTCAATGACAATGTAAGCCCTTGTAATATTAGAGAAATAACCAAAAAAAGTTTTTAGACATTTGGTAATGTAGACTGTAACATTGGGTACATGCAGAGTTATTGATTTTGAGCTGCTATTGCATTTTGTGTAAATAGGGTGTGGCATACTGCAGGCAGTAAACGAGTTTGTCACTGAGTAGACAGCCAAGACATTACGGGATGAATACTTGAAAACAAGCTTGCTGTGTGTCAAGAAAACTCAGTTGCTTGAGTCATGTATAGTTGGGTGCTTCTCTGCTTTTTGTGAAGATGAGAGTTGTCATGTATGTGTTTGTGTGTTCATGCAGTCCCAGTTATGGTGCAGCACACCTTGATGCAGAGCTCCTCCAGCGGCAGAGCTACACTTCCACGCACCAGCTGCCTACCTACACTACATCACACCTTCCTGCTGCAGCAGGTGAGTTATGAATGCTATACATGTTACTTTAAAGGTCAGAATTTTACTATGTTATTCATTCCTAGTGGTATCTAGTAATGCAGATAATCTTCATATTATGTGGTGAGGTGGTGGTTATTTGCCTATGGAGATTGTGTCACAACTAAAAACGAGGGAGGTGAATGGATAAAATTCCATTGAACTAACTCAATAGTAATGTGTCTTTTGCATCCTGGTTTCCCTGGATAATCCACAAACCTTTTTTTTGTTTTAATCGCAACTATCTCTTCAGTAGAAACTGACTTCAGATCGTGCTGGCTGTGCGTGTCTTCCCTTTTCTCTCTCCCGTCTTTCCTTTTCACCTGTCCACTTGTTAAATAAAGGCAAAATACAGGAAATGACGCAAAGCTACTGCAGGGGTCGATACCACAAGGAGTAGATGAGGAAATGTTTTTGTTGTGATTTGGGGAAACCGACCCTTTTAAAGACTCTTGTCTCTCTCTCAGTTCCGTTTGCGTCATTATGTCCAAAAACAGTCATTAACATTGTTCATTTTTGTGGTCATCCTCTTTTTCCTCTTTGGGCTGCCAGGAGCACTTGACACAAGCAGTAATACTTCTGAGACCTCAATCATGAGCTTCCTGTCAGCCATGGAGTCAAGAAGCCTTCAGGCTGGTCCTGTTAGTGCCTCGCTGCTTCCTCCTTTTAGACCTCCATCATGGCCTGCCGGTGAGAACTCATTCATTCCTTGATTGTGGAACATATTCACCAATACAGCCCAATCAGGAATCTAATCAATAACTGAAATGACATAATACATAGTACAGAATACTGTTATGTACTAGATCTGGTGATTTATGAGCAAAAATCAATATCAGAATAATTTTAAGTATTACCTCTGATAGTAGATGGGCTATACGTTTTTTAAGAAACTATCAAGGAACAGGAAACTGCGTAATATGATTGGCTGACAGATCATTTAAATATTCTGAAGCAAGTAGTATTTAGCATAAAATTAAGTCAGTTGGTGAAGTCAGTCTTTTGTCAATTGTTTATACAGGTTTTGCTAAATTTAGCTTGGATTATATCCCTTCATGTTGCCTTCCCTGTCCTTATATTTTCTATTCTGTGCAACGCAGGTACCAACTCCTCCACCACAGAGCTGTATTTGACTGGTGCCCTGCCTTCTACTGCCACTTTCCCCTCTCCTGCTGCTTTGTCATCTTATCAGCACACCGGTGCCTACCCTTCTAGGAGTTACTCTACCAACCCTTCCCTGGCTCTCCAGGACCCTGCCTTCAGCACTTCCACTAATGGCCTGTTCTCTCACCATGACCCCCTCCTCCATCTCAAATCAAGCCAGACTGTGCTTCCCACTGCCCTGGCCTTCAACCATCTCTCTGCCCCCGGGTTGGGCTCGGCTCTGCCTGTCCAATCCTCCACATACCGCTCAGCCCAGGAGTCAGCCCCACACCTCCTACAGCCACAGTTCAGCCTTCTACCATCTGCCCTGTCTGCTCCTCATAGTGCCCCGCAAACATATGGGGCAACCGTTTTCTCAGGCTCTATTGAGAGAGCACTTCAGCGAGAATGTAGTGTGATCAAACACCACCAGAGGCCTTCCAGCAGCCACACGGCCTCAGAGCAATTGCCCAATTCAGAGCACTCGTTACAGGGGTACTTTGGTTCTGGCAGTGAACCGGATGTGTCCTACCAGCAGGACCCATCCCGTCAGACCTCTGCATCCTGCAGCCCTTCCACAGGAGCAGATTCCTCTCAAGGGGTCAATGGTGCCCCACAACCCAAAACAGACTCTGTAACTCAAGCTTATTCGTCCACTTCAGTGCCGAAGGCTAAAGACTGCTCTTCCAAACTAGCTCCACACCCTGCTGTGGGTGAAGAGAGTCACAGCCACTCTCAGAACCTGACAGCAGGGTCTCCTGAGCGTTATTCCTCTCCAGGGCAGAAGCAGAACTCGGTGATTGCTAACCAGCAGTCAGTGCAACTGTCCAGCCTCATGTCCAGCAGTCTGTCTCAAACCTATATCACCCCCCATACCCAGACACAGCCCTCCCATTCCACCTCAGACAAACTGTCCTCCCTTTACAAGACTCTGCCTTCCCTCTCCAGTCCATCTGGCAATGTGTCATCTGTGAGTCAGACTCTTGTTTACTCCTCCAGTCCTGGCCTAACCCAGGAGCAGGAGGTTCAGTATGAAGCCCAGGTCCAGGGCTTGTGTCAGGGGAATCTCTCTGAGAGCTACCCCTCGTCCCACTCTCAGGGTGCCCCAAATGTGATTTATACATCTCAGTCACAGGGGCAAGCTTCAGTGACTCAGTCTCAGAGCTATGCCACAGGACAATCCCTTAACCAATCCCTTAACTCCTCTTACCCACCCACGTGTGTGCGGAGTCTGCCTACATCAAATTCTACACAGGACTACACTCTAATGCAGGGCTCAGTGGGAGGTAAGACACATGACACCTTGTCCCAACAGCAGACACAGTCCCATAAATATGTTTTGTCTGCACCATTGCCTACCTACTCTTCAACTGCTCAAGCCTTAGAAAATAACATCAGATCCTCAGTACAGGACATAAAGCCAACATATGGCAAACAGAAACTTGAAGAGCTTCCTATCCAGGACCTACAGGCTCTTCAACAGGCATCCATGGAGGCCTCTGCTGCAGATGGCACCATGGCTGCTCACAACAACGTCATCTATGTTGTTTCAAAAATGGATGACCACCACAAAACACAAAGCGTCATCAGAAGCAATTCACGTTCTGATGACCAGCTTATGGGACTTGGTCATACTAACACAGCACAGGTTAAGGATGAAGGGATGGGCTCTCTGAGCCAACAGCACACTCACCTAAGCAGTGCCAACGGTCAGGAAAATACTAACACAAAAACTTCAAACTCCAGTATTATATCTTCGCACGTACTCCTGAGCTCAGAACAGCTCAAGCAGCACCCTCTTCAAATCAAATCTCCTGAGCCACATCAACAAAACCACCAGAACCACAGTCAGTCCCAGAGTCAGACCCCAGCAGCCCACACTCAGTTTATCACCGTCCCTAGCACCCAGGTTCTCCTTGAACCCAACCAGATGATTCTGCTCCAGCAGCCTCTTGTCCCTCATGGTCAAACCCCTTCAAAGTTGGTGTCGGTGCAAGGTATTCAACAAGGCCAAGGTTTGGGCCCTGTTCAAGTCCAGTATCTTCACATGGATCGAGAATTGCTGGGTCCTGGTGTCAGTGAAACCCAGAGTCAGCAGGGCACAGTAGTATCTGAACAGAGCTCAGGATGCCCTGATTCTTCAAAACACCACTACAGCCAGTCGGCAAATCAGCAGTCAAATGATGCTAAAAACCACTTTGCTCTCAACTCTATTTGCTTTCCTGACTCTATGCTGCTTGCAGATGACAGAAACATTTTATCAAATGTTGATGACATCCTGGCTGCCACAGTAGCTGCCTGTGGCGTCACACCACAAGACTTTGTCAAAGCTACATCCTCTACTGAGGCTGAAATGGCAGTGATGGCAAGTCCTGTTGATTCTAAGGGTCACTTTCAGACTGTGGATATACGGCACATGTCACCTAGTTTCTCCACAGCACAACAGCCAATCATCACCAACACTAACTCGCACACAATGAACATGACACTAAATGGAGCTCAGATTGCCACAGACTGTCAGGGACAGTCGGTTCACCACAACAACGGTTCTGATCTTGACACAAATGGAGATGGAGGGAGCTCTGAAAATGACTATCACTTAGCCGGACAGGTGTATGACCCCTCAGGTCTCCACAACAGACACAAAGGGAATGCAAAGTGTATTAAAACAGAGGATGGCCTCATGGAATGCCCAGGCGTTGAGGACTTTCCCAAAAAGAAGGTTCGCTCAAAGTCCTTGACTAAGTCAGGTGGTCCTGAGGAGGATAGCGGACAGGCAAAACCAGCCAAGCGAAGTGGGCAGGCAAAGCGGCAAAACTCCAGGGGTAGTGACGTCAGCTCACCATCTTCCTCACATGGTGGATATGATGGTTGTCCACAGCAGGAGAGAATCAGACAGAAGATCCGTGAAGTGGAAGAGAAACAACCGGAGGTCAAAACTGGTTTCATCGGCTCCTTCCTGGACTTTATCAAATCTGGCCCCAAACAGCAGTACGCTCCAAGTCCCACACGGACTATAAGTCGCCCCAGAAAGCCCTGCACCTCATCCAAACCACCGCTGTGTACTTTGCCTGCTTTACCTCCCAAACTTCAGACTCTGCCAAGTTCTTTGATTTCCCAGGAGAGTCAAGGAGCAAGCTCTCAGCAGAAACGTCTGGATGAAGATCTGCAAAAGAACTTGGAGACGCTGCCATCATTCAGCTCAGACGAAGAGGAGAACACTGGGAAGAACCAGGCTCTGAGGAACAGCATCAGTTCAGCGCTCTCTGCTCTGGATGAGTCTTCAGATCGGAAACCCAGAACAGGTAATAACACTGTTCCTAAGAATAGCTTTGTCAATTTATGTTATCTATTGATTGTTTTGTTTTTTTATTGTATGTATTGTATATAATGTTGTACTAATATATTCATAACCCTTGTGCAGATAACCAAATCCCTAGTCTGATGATAAAACCAGACCAACCTCCCACCGTGACACTCACTATCCCTGAGACGTGTTTGCCACAGGCAGCCACTCCTTCACAGACAATAAACACCATCTCAGCAGGAGCTGCATTTGTGGCCAAAGAGGAGTCCAAAGAAACCCCGCCGAGCCAGTTGGCTGTGCAGTTGATGAGTGTGGCCATCGAGGGACTGACTGACGAGGAGCTTTCGGACAGCGGAGGGGAGGGAATGTACCGAGAGAGAGACGAGTTTGTCGTGAGGAACGAGGACATTGAGACATTGAAGGTATAGCCTGGGAAAACGTAGACAGGAAATTATTGTGAATGGAGATTTCAGTTCTCAGTAGAGTTTAGCCTAAGTGACTAAAATGGAGAAAATGTTGTATGGATGAATGTGGCATGTCAGAACTAAACTATATTACCTTGTGGGAGTGAACTGGACCTTATTTTAATGAACCTGCTCTCACCCTTTTACTGTAAGGTGCTCAAAATCATGAAAGGATAGTCCTGTCAGATCTTCTGTACACTCAACGTTGAATTTTCTTGTACTGCTGTTGTTACTGAATACTGAGGCATGTTCTGCACTGTATCATGTGTCCAGGTGACAATGAGATCCGGGAGTGAGCCTCCAGCCATCTGGAAAGTCCAGAAGGCTCTGCTTCAGAAATTTGTGCCTGAACTGAGAGACGGAAAGCGAGTCTTCTCAGCCACCAACAGTGTAAGTGGAAGCAGACATGCCTATACCCATGTGCATTTGATGATTCAAGTCATTTTTTTGTCTATTCTGCAAAAGGTAACATATTGTTTTCTTTGTGTAGTATCTTGGATACTTTGGTGATGCCAAGACCATGTACCAGAGGGTATATGTGAAGTTTTTGGACACAGTTAACAAAAGGGAGTATGTACGAGTTTGTAGTCGGAAGCCACGCTGCAAGCCTATGAACTCACTAAGGTGCGCTAAGAGTATTGACTGATGTAGGTCAATTATTTTTGATTAAAAACATGGCTCTTCAGTGGTGTAACTCTCTTTATTCTTCCACCCAGGGGTGTTCAGGTGAAAACTTTGCTGGGCTTAACAGCCTCCCCTTCGTCAGTCTCCCAAAACCAGAAACCTCGACCCAAACAAGCCAAGCCAAGGGCAGAGCCTCCGCCTAAGAAGAGAAGGAAATGGAAAGAAGAGTTTTCACCTACTGCCTCAGGATCATCTGCAGAAGAAGGTGGTGAAGATGACGGTAAGGACGCTTTTTGACTTTTTTTGACATTAAATCTAGTTTGGAAGTTAATTTTCCATGAAAGTTGTCTAATTCTTTTCCTACTCTGTTTCTTGATGCTCTCTGGATCTTAGAGTTAAACCCTCCAGTGCCATTTGCTTCACGGTTCCTCAACACACGAACTATGAAGGAGACATTCAAGAGCTTTGTGGAACTGCTCATCAGCGTTGCTTTAGATGAAGATGTGATGACAGCACTTGAGAGGGCAAACGGTGAGCAAATTCACTTTTACCAGCTCTGAGTGGCTTAAAAGGAGCAAAAACTGAATAAAAGGACATGAAAACAAAGGTGCTCATCAGTCTGTTTCAGTCATCGCTGACTTGTTAACATGTCTTGTTTCAGATGAGTTGCTGCTGCCACATATGAAAAGAGTGGATGGGATGATCACTGACAACAGGAAACGTTTGCTTCACAAACTGCACATTGGGCAGGTCTTAAAGGTGGATTTGTCTTTGAAACTGTGTAATTTTGTTGTTGAGATCATTTCAACAGACATTTCGATTTCAATATCGAGTTAATGTACTACACATTTTGTTGTCATTTTGTTCCATGTGAATTATTTCATCTGTACTCTAAAAGGATTAAAAGGCAAGGCAATCTTTCACTCTGGATCTGTTCAGATGACACAGAGAAGAAAAAGCACAGTTTGGCTTGACCATGATGGATTCACCCAAGTAACTTTCATTTTGTCTTCATCTTCAGACGGCCTTAGACAGCTTCCCAGAGATCTCAGTGGTCACTGAGCTGAAGAAAGATGGGGAAACCCCGGCATTTAAAGTGCGACTCAGTGGGAAGGCCTACAATAAAAAGACCATGAAGCCCTACAAGATGCCTAACAAAGTACCACAGGTAAGACATGTTTTGATTTGGTTAATAATCTATCTATCTATATCTATATCTGATGTCCATGGCTAGGTGTTGGAGGTCCAGTGTGTAGAATTTAGTGGCATCTAGTGGAACAGACTTGGCAGAAATGGAACATAATATTCAGAAGTATTAGAAGTTTTAATTAGTGTATACTCCCATAAAAGTAAGAATAGTTGCTTTTGTTAGCTTAGAAGGAGCCCTTTTTATCTACATGGGGATTTGGTACTCTTCCACGGAACCTGCCATGTTGCACCGCCATGATCCTACAGGGGCCAAGAATGAGCAACCCAAAAACTGGCTCTAGAGTTCTAGAGAGGGCCGTTCACGAGCTCCGCAGCTACTGTAGGTTCTCCTACACGCATGGAAGTGAAGGGTGAGAGCTATTCAGTTGGTTGCGATCTGCAACCTCACTGCTAGATGCCACTAAATCTGACACACTGGTCCTTTTTTAAAAAGACACCTTTAAAATAGAATGAAAGGAAATATCTTTACAAACTTCATGCAACATTATTAATATGCACAAAAATGTGAAACATCCACCAGTAAATAAGCCATAGACAGCACATAACATACATGTACAAAACATCCTGAATATCCTACTTTACTCTTACATACCTTTTGATTTTATATAGCATTAAAGAAGTTCATACAGTGTACAAATAATATGCATTTTAGAACCACTTTAACTGTTCAAGGCTCTCCTGTGTGTTTGATGTCTGTCCAGCAGAGGGCACAGTGGCACCATTTGTGTTTCTCCCGCATTCCTGTTATACTATTGAGCACATGTCCTTTAAAAGTGTTTTAAGACTTTGCTATTTTCTTTTTCTAGGAGTATACAGTGGACCAGCAGAAAACTCAGTGGTTTTCTCTGTACCACTCTTTACAGCATTACAAGTACCACACATACCTCATGTGTAAGGATGAGGTGAGACATTGCACATTGTCAGTAGTCTTTTTTTTATTCTGGTTCGGCTGTATTGATCTTTATTACTATAATAACGATTTTTCTCCTGTTTGTGCTTCTGCCCTCCAGATAGCGTCTCTCCGAGTGCAGGCTGGGGACCTGGGGCAGGAGGAGACTGTACAGAAGTGTCTGCAGAATGGAGCTTGGGTAGAGGGTCTCTTTGATCGCTTTGGGGAGCTAATAAATCAAGTGCAGCAGGCCTGCGGATGATCCAGCCTTGACAGGCTCGGTTTTAAAACATCTGAGTCTAACACCTAAAACAAGAGGATAGCCCCAGCGTGAAATGGCAGCAAAGAAGGATGGAGTGAAGCTCTCCTTCCAGCCACAGAGAGATTTGAACCAGGGACCTGTCAGCTGACTTGAACAAGAGACTTTCAGGGGCTGTGGCCTAAAAAGCAGCAGAAGCAGGTGAACGGGGACAGCAGTCAAGTTTATAGTCTGCATCACTGCGTTTCAGCAGAAAGCGGTAACATGATCAACAGAGGACAAGGACTTTGTTTATGGGAGTATTTTCCACATAAGGCTTCTCCTAGTCTTTGTAGGTTTTTGTAGTTACAAGCCCACTTTTAATGGGCCTTTTTCATAGATTTATATGGGGTTTTTTTTTTTGTTTGTTTGTTTTTTTTTTTTTAATAGTTTTTTAGTTAAATGACAGATCATAACCAGAGAGCATGCACTAGATAGGAAGCAGTCAGCATAGGAAGTAGAGCACAGTAAATCAAAATGCAGAAATCTGATTGCCTATGGATTTAACAAGCCGTCATCAATCATTGAAGCAGGCTCAAATACAGAGAAGTTGATTTATTGTAAAAAAAAAAAAAAAAAAAAAAAAAAAAAAGACATCTCTCTCTCTCTCTCTCTATATATATATATATATATATATATATATATATATAACCGTAGTTATATACTGTTTGTAAAACATCCATTTTGTAATGGTGCACCAACTTATATATAATGTACATTTTGTATAAAAACAGGGAGGTGGGAGTTGCAGCAATTCTCTAAAGGAGGAGTTTGGTAACTATATACTGTATCTATATTGTGGTTCAACTTTTGTGCTTCAAACACCCCCTTTGCTTATGAGATGTGATTGGATGGAGTCAGTGCAGTTCTAGTACTGCTTTTTATGAATTTTGTTAATCAAATATTACCTTAATTTGTAAAGTTAAATAAATAAAAGTTGTCTTTATACTCCTTTGCGAACATAGCCCACATTTTATGACAAATAGATCTATATTTTTCACAGAAGTAAATATTATGTTGTTCATTACAATTTCTAAGACACTTTTTCATTGTTTTCCAAAAAAAACAGACTCTTTATACGTCATTTACCAATTTTATGCTATCAAAAAAGAATCTTGTTCTTTAAAGATGCAGTTTGTTAATAAAGTTCCGCATGTATTAGATCTTTCATTTTTGCTTTTTTCTGTGAAGGGTTTAACATCATGCACATTATCAGGGGTGCAGGAGTAGCATTTAGTTTTCTTTTCAGATGTCATTACATGTAGAGGAATAATGAACAAATGAAAAATAATGTAGATTAGATTACTTTTATCAACAGCACTTAAATGATAGAGTTTCACAATTCAGCTCCCCTTGAAACCTCACAGGAGCAAAACTAAACATGACATCACCAGCAATATTTAACCAGCACTCCAAGAACACGTGTACCTTACTAGTACTTATCCCCTTAGTCATAAAGTTGTTGGATAGTACAGTGAAAATGCTACATCAGGTTATACTGACCAAAAACTGTAGATGTCAGTGAGCTCAAATGGTTTCAGCAGAAAGATTGCGCTGGATTTGGGAATACTGCATGCATACCAAGGTTGTTTGCCACATAAGATTTGGTTCATTACACCTGAACTAATGGACATTTCCTTGGTGTTATTTCAAAGGAGCACCAAGGCTACATTGACCACTCCCAAGAGTTGGTACTTCATCTTAGATGTTTTGTCACAGACACTATAACACCTCCAAAAGCTTTATGAGTGAGTGCTGGCATCCCAGGGAAGTCCAGTAAACAGTGATGATAACTACCTGGTCTACATCATACACTTTTACATTATATCTATTTTACAACAATAAGAGCTTCACTACTGGTATCAACCATTTAATTTAGATATGATAAAATTATGGCAGGGACCCAAAAAGCCCCCCCCTCTCCTCTTGGAGCTACAGCTCAGCTCCAAGAGGTCAGTTAGTGTTAAACTTTACCTGCTTGTTGGAGTGTGCAGTTAACATTAGCTCACATCCTTTAGGGGGAAGAAGACACCAGCAAAGCAAGAGAATCGTCGTGATGCTTGCCCACCATGCTGTCATGACCAAACTATTCAGTGTGAACGGGGTGGGTGACATTGTGTCAACTGAAAGGGCCTTGAGCCTGTTGAATAAAATATGATTGTCCATGATTACCCCCCCCCCCTCCCCAACCCCCTCTCAAAAAACAACAACAAAAGTTTCTCTGTGCTGCAGCGACAGCTCTATGAGGAAAAGGCACTGTCCTCTGTCCTTTGGAGCTGGAGAGGAGCGGGGGCGGAGGATGGCCAGTCAGGCAGGCGTTTGGGATTCCAGTACGGGCACAACTGGTAGGGACAGATACTGAACGTCTGCTCTCCAGATGAAAAGCGTATGAATTTTAATGTACTGCATTGTTCCATATGTGGGAGACAGACTGAGAGGACCCTTGAGGCAGCGTGAGAATGTGAGAAGGGCACAGCACTGTAAGTTGAAGGCCGCGTGTTGGATGAGACTGCAACTGTTTTTTGGGGAATGCCCTTCATGGAAACCTAATGTACTGTATGGTGTTGTTTTTAATGCTGTGTTTAACCAGTCATGCAAACTCTTACAGGGTAAACAGCTGGATTCTGTTATTCATACTGTACCTGCCGCCTGGTTTGCAGCACATAGGTTCACAATTTTTGAAGTTTGTCTTAGAATAACAGTCCAATGTCCATTTGAACATTGACACACGTTTTTCCCCATTGTAATCATTCCTCTTCTCCATACTGACCATTAGAAGATCCCTTCACAATGTTTGTGACGGGGGACAAAATCCACAGCCCTCGTTCTGTGCAAAAATGTATTCAAAAGTTTATTTGAAGCTAATATGAGACTTCAGCTGTCCAAATTAGTCAAATCAAGTAGATATCTACTCGTTTTAGTACCAAATTCTACTGCAGCTCAAAAGGGAAACACAAAGAGGCAATTTTATACTGAAACTGACTGTAAATTTGGAAGATATCCACTTGTTTTGACTTAACTGGCTTGAATATTAGCATATTAGCTTTAGATGCTGTGGATTTTGTCCCCCTTTGATTATACTGTACATGCAGTAGGAAGTTACTCTACTGAAACTCTTAACGGCCAGACTTTACTAACTTTTTAAGACATGCTTGGAGGCTTGTGACTTTTAAGAACATTTCCATCTTTTTTTTTTGGTCCCACTGAGGCCCTAAACAGGGCTTTTCTTATTTTGAATGCCACTTCCCAGGGGAAATTCCTTAGAATATTCGTCATTATCATAACCGTAAATAAACTTCTCTTGACTAACATTGAGTGACCGATAAGTATGAAGGGTAGAGAAAAAGAAATATGCAGGGCTTTCCGGCTACAGAGAGAGAAACAGGAGAGCAAATATTGCTTTGACCTTGTGGACCAGAATCTTTGATTGCAATAACCAGAGTGTTCTCTCTTACTCTGTCTCATTTTCTGTGTTCGCGTAAAACTCTTTTCTTTTTTTTTTTACTCTACAGTCCTGAAGACAGCTTTGTGTCAAGTTAAAGAGCTGTAAAACCAGTTTCGCCCTCAGCCAAAGGCTTCTCACTCTAACTTGAACGCACAGAGTAACCTTTCACTTCAGGTGTGGATTCCATTCTCACATGTGGATATGATAGCTGTATATAGATACTGAAATACACACTCTAAAGCAACAGCAAAGGTGAGTGTATTAACACAATTCATACTTTGTGGTCATGTGTTACTGTTGAACTGTGACTTTTTTTTTTTGGTCACGCAGGAGAAAAGAGTGTTTACTTTCGTGACTCAATGTAAACAAGTTAAGTTCAGGCGTGTTATCGTATCATTTTCATATGTGGCTTGAGCAGCTTTTGATTTTCATGAAGATTTTGAAGGTTTGCACTGCTTTGCATTCTTGTAGGTAACACACGCAAATTTGCCGTTTCATTAGAGCAACATACCTTGCTCAAGAGCAACTCAGCAGTATTCACAGGAAAAAGAAATTTCCTTTCCTGCGTATCCTGGGAACTCCTCTGTTTACTTTTTTTATCAAATGGTTTAAAAAGCCAAACAGATGTAGGACCTATTCTGGCCACAGACTCCTCTACCTTTACCTTCTGCTCGTACATGCTTACTTCTTTAAAAAAAGGCATTTTTCTACATAAAGCAGGTGAAGAGAACAGTAATCAAACCGGTTTGCCCCAGTTGAACACCTCACCTGTTGCACCACACTTGTGTCTTATGATGATAATAGCCGTCTTCCTCTCAGTCTCCCATTCAGTGGGGGACCAACATTGAGTTTACAGTGTCAGTTTTCTACTTTTCCACTGTCAGATTACACCTCCGGACAAAAAAAAAAAAGGTCAGTCAGGTCAGAGTCTCTCAGTTCATTCCGTGTATTTACTCTGCCAGTTTGTTTATTATAAACATTTTATTTACATTCAGTTCCAATCTTCCTTTATAGATGATCCCAGACCAGGTGGAATAGCATCTTGAATACGTTGACACCAGAGGCACCTGCAGTCATGTGTTTCATAACCTTGTCCCCAGTGACCTTTTTGTGTTTTTATATATCAATCGATCTCTTCTCATCTCTGGAATTCTTTATCTGTCGCACATGCTTGCTGCTGCTGTTGAACAGGTCTTTATCAGATCAGATTTTCTTCCACTGTAGGCTTTTAAGGGTGTGACGTTTAGTGAAGGAAAGGTTGCCCGAAAACTTCCTGAATTTTCAGCTTTTCTTTTAAATGGAAAAGTCTCAAAGAGGAAATTGTGCATGTTTAATAGGAATCCTACACATTGACTTTTGCTACTCAGCATTGCATTATGATGACTAATGTTTTCACGTGATAAAAGGAAAACAATCAACTCATGGAGATGAAAGCTTTGGATACACCATGGTAATATCTTGTGAATTTCATATCCTTCAATAAAAGGTTTCAGTTCAAGAACATATGTCCAAATGTAAATAAACAAAAACCCGCCTTTTGGTGAGCTTCGGAGAACCAGTGGAGTCTCATTATCACACTAATGGCCGGACAGGGCGGTGATTGGGTCATGAATAATGCATTGCAATGGGAGGAGACGGTTTCGGGGTTAACTGTAGTTAGTTCCGTGCGTCACGTTGAGAATTGAAGACAGAGGAGCCGGTACGGTCTGAATGGCTATCTACAGTCACTGGAGGGAGTTTTCATGCACCGAACACCAGGTAACAGTCTATCAGTTAAATAACTTTTAGAAGTTAATAAGAATGTCGTTACGTGTTTGAAACATATTGGAAAACGAAGAGTTTGGCTTATATAGTTCTGTAACTTGTTTTGAGATGGGATGTTTTAATTACATTTTTATGTCTTTCCTTACTGCTACTTTTGATTTGACTGAAACTATCGGGCTTTATATGTAGCCTACTTCTAACGTGTTATTCATCAAAAATGCAGGTTTTACGCACACCGCGTGCGTAAACTCTATTTTTTAAATACACGGGGACTGATGTTTCTAATCAAAAGTGTTACAGTTTCTAAAACATGTTTGGAATATTTTTTCAATGTCTGTTTGGTCATTAAAAAACTCAAAACTGAAAAAAATGGCATCAGTCTATAATGCGCCCATTATATAGGTTTTATAAGGTGTACTTAATTGGTTTATTAATAGTAAACAGATCATTTAATGTTTCGTAGACCAGTTAGTTGACATAATTAGAACGACCTTTTTGGTCTTTTTAAAACTGGGTTGTTTGACTTTTGTGCTCAGTGTGGACTCAGCACGTTTGCTTTTCAATGTTTGTGTTAAAACACAGTGAGAGCAGGGTAATTACCTATATGTATAGGGCACCATATATTTCTCTCTCTCTCACACACACACACAGACACTTTATAAGGGTTCAAAATCATACGGGCCAATAACCCACCGTGGTTCAGCATCTTCAAACTGTGCCCTCTGGGATGATCAGTTAATCTGACTAATCCCAGCATGTTGATGGAATGAAGGTATCTGCTACAGGCGATTAACAACCTGCTGCCATTGGCCTGATGATGCCACGGTGCATTTTCATCGCCAGAAACCATGAGTCATGTGCTCGTTGCAGGTTGTGGCAACACCCTTAAAAATCTGTACGTTTTTGCTGAAACTGCAGCGGTGATAATAAGGCTGCAGTTTTACGAGTTGTGTCTAACCACCGTGTCCACAAGGGGAAGAGCCCCATGTGTTGACTGCGCTGCTCCCTCTGCGATTATTTACCTCCACTGATGTGTGCAAACACTGCTGCACTGTTGTCCTTGGCTGAAAGGCAGGTCAGTCCTCTCCTGTATCGTCCTACAATCTTCTAACCGCTGGGTTATTATATAAAGAGGAACCAAAGTCACAAGAGAAGGGGACTGGCGTCAACTATGCAAACCGGTCTCAAATCTCAGCTCAGCGCAAGCAACAGGAGGTGACAGAACACAGCCGGGTTCCCAGGATTGTTTTGACCCACACCTGACCCCCACTCTTTTTTTCTGTCTCTTTTCCCTTAACAAGCATTAATGGATATTGATCAGATCCGGATTTATTCTGTAACCAGTAATCCAGGGACTCCTGTGGTTTATGCAGATGGTCTCCTAAAATAAGAATTTCATTCTGATAAAGCAGTTTCTTTCTACTAATTGACTTAACCTAAAAGTATCTTATTCCTGTGATATTTTGCATTTTATTGTGAGTTTGTCGTGACTAATATTTGAATAATATAGACCTCTTCTCAGAAAGAGTTTAAAGAACTGAGAAAAAAAACTGTAATCTGTTTCTTTAATTCATGGCATCATCAGCTTGTTATATCTCCCATGATGCCTATTATGCTTGCAAACTGTTGATAGGTGTTCTGCATGAAACAACTGCTGCAGCCCCAGTTGTTCTTCCCTGATATGCAAATCCCTTGTTCAGGACAGTTTCTTCTACCCCAGAGAGAAACACAGTTTGACGTAGATGTATCTCATTAATCAGCGGATCGCCTATCTCTGCTCTCAATGAGCTGTTGTATTTTTTTTTTTTTTTTAAATGGGTGGGCGAACATCTGCTTGCTGCTGTACTGTCCTAGAGTCTTCTTGTTTTCAGGTTTTACAGATGGGTCAAATAGTGTTTGTCATGTTTTGTTATCATAACACAGAGCTTGGCTGCTGCTGCCTGGACCTGATTTATAGCCCCTGGCCTAAGTGAGTCTCTCAGATCCTCCCCTAACATTTGCTCAACAGGCTTTAAATGTTTCCTGTTGTGAGATGAAAGCCACACGGCTCTGCTTTCTTTCATTGGTTTGGCTTTTGTGGTGGTTGACACAAATGTTGCAACCGTGAAATCTTTACAAAGACCTATTAACCACAGAAAATGAGATGTGATGAGAAAGTGCATGACGGAGAGTTGAACATGTTTGTGTTGGATCGCATTCATTTTCTACTGATTTGTGAGCATGTGCTAATAACAATGGAGCCCACCCAATGGAAAATACAATGGGAACATATTAGGATATCTCTTGTGAGAACACTCTGACAGTGCGATCATTGTCTCTCCATTTCCTTTTGCATGTGCAATTGAGCGTAGTGTTGCATTAGGTGTCTGTTATGGTAAGAAAATCATTCACAGATGATGCTCTGTGTTTCTCTACATGTGCTTAATAACAACCGACTGCTGCATTTAAAGTAGGGTTTTCATTAATACAAAAACTCGAGGAAGACAGAGGATTTGGGGTAGGTTACTGCTCTCATGAGATGCACTGATGCTGGACTTTGTTCTGTGACGCCCACATACAGTCATTTGAATTCAGATTCTGATTATGTGATATTACACAGAAGACGGGGAGTGTACATTTGGCAAAGTCAGCAAGCAGAAGCGCTGTGTAGTTTCTGAGAAATTGTTTCATAATTGATAAAGCTGAGGAAAGTTGAGTACGTTGAGTGATTTATAGCGTCTCCATGTATAAAAGTTTGTTTTCATCTTGATTCTTGAAGTAGACATGTGGGCTGCAATTAACAATCATTTTCTTCATCTTTCTTTCTAGTGATTATTCAGTCATCATTCATTCATTTAATCTAGAAAATGTCAGAACATAGTAAAGCATGTCCACGCGATATCTTAAAATTGCTTATTTGATATTATAAACTGTCCCAACCCCAAAGATATTCAGTTTAGAATAATATAAACCACATAAAATGAGCAAATCCTAACATTTGATAAGCTGGAGCCAGTAAATGTTTGGACTATTTTTCTTGGCTAATTTTTTGTTGCTTGACTGATTAATTACTAATTTCAATTTCTAAACTTTCAGCACCAGTATTTAATATAGTTGTTTAGTATTGTTCTTCTGTGCATCAGTGTGTAAACTATTGTCACCACTTGCTCATTATGGCCACTTCTGCAGCAATTCACAAGTGAATCTTGCGAATTGTCATAATTAAATTTCAAGGAAGCTGGTTAAATATACATGAACCCCTCCTTGTTTTTTCTTGGCTGATTTAAGATTTGAACACCTCTACTTCAGCAGTCATTCTCACGCCTCTGACTGTCTTTCCACTGACCCTCTCCTTTCCTCCACCAGAACAAGGCATGGCTGGGAAGCCATTCCGGGCCACCTATATCTGGGGCAGCATCATCTCCAATCTCCACACTCATGTGGAGGTTAAACGCCGGCGCCACAACCTGAAATCCTACCATGACTGCTTCCTGGGCTCCGAGGCTGTGGACGTGGTGTTGGCGCACATCACCCTGAACCGTTTCTTCGGTGACGAGGCGGTGCCTCGCTACAAGGCCGTCCGTCTCTGTCAGGCCCTGATGGACTCGAGGGTGTTTGAGCCAGTGGGCATTAGAGTATTTGGAAAGGAAAAGAAGCGGGCCACATTTGAAGACAGCAGTTGCAGTTTGTATAGGTTCCTGAGCCCAACGACAAGCCCCTCATCTCTGACCAACACCAAATCCCACTCCACTAGTACCATCGAGAGCGGCTATGACTCACCAAGCATGAACAGGAACAAGAACGGCTATAGTCCGTCACGTGAAAGGTACAGACTAATGTCACAACATCTTCAGATCTAATTTTTGATTTGCTTTGTTCTCCTTCCCCCAGACCTAATCCCAAATCCAGCACTGAGGGAGTGAGGGACAATGAGTTTAAAGTTCAAATATAAACTTCATGAGTGATGAAACAGAAAGAAATCCACTGTGCTACTTGCTCCAACACATTTTAAGCTCAAAACTGTGAATCCTTAAACTATATTAAAAAAAAAGCCTTCATTTGAGGCTTGGGAATTAAATTCTAAGGAGGATGTCGGGCACATAGCAAACACAGACAGGATGAATTACCCGTGTGGTGCTTGCACATGGCCACAACACACTTTTTCTGAGTGTGACAGCTCCAGAATGGACCAGAAAACCGGCCATATGTTTCTTAACAGGAGTTGAAACCTGCAGAGACCCACATGCTCTTGTAGTTTAATAAAGCTTTTGTTACTTGCAGCATGGGCCAAGCCAAGTCTTCATGGGAATAATATAAATAAACAGAAAAGAAGAAGAACTTCACTTGTCCTATTTAATGTTCATCAGAAATTGCTTAGTGCTGGAAATTGAACAGTTTTTTGGTGATATGAAATGGCTGTAATCAAAACAGCGCCAAATTGTGACTGAATTACAGCTACTAGGAACCATTTGCGGCCTGATGCTACATTTGTTCCTGTAATAAGTCTGTTTTTTTTTCTCCAATCATTTTCACTGATTGCTGTTATTATGTGACTCTTCAGACAAGAGGTGCTGAGCTACTCCACCCACTCCTCTGTAAAAACAGACAAATCACTGGAGGATGTGCTGAGAAATCTTAACCTGAGCTCGACCATCACCCCTCAGATGATCAACCTCGGCCTCTCACAAGAGCGTAAGTGGTCTGCCATCGGATAAAGTACAACAAACAGCGTAAAACAGGCTCCATGTTTTCATACAGCAAATGCACGGTCATTATGTGTGTGTGTGTGTGTGTGTGTGTGTGTGTGTGTATGTGTGTGTGTGTATATACCTACAAAATGACCCTTATGGCTTTTCAATCTGTGTTTCCCACAGTTGTGGATGAGGTGTGGCACCAGCAGGCGGTGTTCAGGCTACTGCAGCTGATAGAGCTCCCTTTGTTGGAGCACTTATTGGAGGGGAAGGACACTTCGCGGCCTCCCTTGCACAGCATGGACAGTGACCCGGACCTTTTGTATACATCAAGCTACCTAGACAGAGAAGTTCTCAAGGCCTTCAGTGAGGCACAGTAAGTCTCCAAAAAGCCTGTACAATTTTCTTTATCTTCTAAAAACTGTGACTTTTGTAATTCAAATCTGATGTTCTTGCAATCCATCTGTCCCCATGTACTTATTTAAGATTTGGTTTTAATAAACTCTTTACCTGCTGCAAAATATTAAAGAAGAACTCCACTGATTTAGCATTACACCTCCATAAAATCAAGGGACTCACAGGAGACAGATTGAAAAAAAGAATGGTCAAAATGGAAGCAATAGAGGCAGAGATATCCTGTCTTTTAGTCCCTAAAAGCTCTATAAGTAATGCATCCTACATTTCCCATGATGCAAACAACAGCATCTTTTCATCAAACTCTCCTTGTCTGCTAAAGGACTGCATCTTTCAAACTCCACATGGGCTTTCTGTTATAAAAATGTAGTTTCCAAGACCAAGGTGTGATAAAATCATCAAGGGTCATTTTCTCAGACTTGATAAATCTCCTGCACAGTTTCCACAGGCTTGGATAGTACCAACTAGAAACTGACTTTGAGATATGAAATTGGGAGTGCTGGCGGACAGAATAATGTTTATGTTTGTTGTTCTCTCTGAACCAAAGAATGTCAATTGCTTATATGACCTTTCTATCTCTCCATCTCTCAGTTGCCTCATTCTGTTCTCTCTGTCGGCTGTTGTTGAAATCAGTGCTCTTCACTCTCTCTTAGGGCTGATGAGTGGATGTCAGGAGCAGTGGACTGTTTGGAGTTTCTGCCTGATGAACTAGTGGTAGAGGTCAGTCGAGGTTTGGCTGGCTGCGCTGACGACCTGCTTCAGTGTAAGAAGCTGCTCTACGGAGTCCTGGCTCAGCATTATGGACAAATAGAACAGCCACCACTGCTCAACAACCATGTCTTCGACATCCACTCTGGCATTTCAGAGCTACTTGGTAAGAATACATTTTGTTTTCAGAAAGGCTGGTGAGGCCTTTATGGTGATGTAAACTTCAGTGATACATTTTTTTCAATTACAGAGATATCACATTTCATACAAGGCTAACATATAAAGCTAAAATTCTCTAGCTCATCCTGTGTTTTTTTGTGTGTGTGTGTGTGTGTGTGTTTTATTGTCAGTTAACGGGAAACAAGAGCAAGCTCTGGAGGCTCTGCAGCTGAGCCTGAAGCTGCAGGACTCTCGCAGCAGGGAAGAGCTGCGCAGACTCCTGAGATTCATGGCTGTTGCTGCCAAACCACAGGAGGTCAAACTCCACACAGAGGTGAGTCCTTGTGTGCATCTGTTGTGAGTCCTTGCGTATATGTGTGTGTTTGACCATTGCTAACCCTCAAATGTTTCTCCAAGATCGAGAACAGAATGGCTGTGAAAAGGTCTTTCTCAAGTGCCATCATCTACAGCAGAAGACTCTCCAAAGGAAAGGTGGACTTGATGGTCCTGTTTATGATGGATAACCACTGCGATCTGTTCAAAGTGAGTGTTCTTTATTTGTCCATTTGCCCGCATGCGTAGGTCTTGCGTTGCAGGAGGGACATATAACTTCTATTTGTCGTGAATCAAATATTTAACATCAGAACTGGAAGTCAAGATAAACAGAGACGACATGTGTTTGCTCTCTTTTCCACCAGATTCCTGTTTCATTGCACAAAATGGTCAGTGACAGATTAATGAACATCGTGAAAGGGAAGGATCCAGATATGATAACAGGTTTGTAGATTTTTCTTTTATCGATTCATCTCATACATTCAGTGTTGTTTGTGTGACCAAAGAATATTTTGGTACAAATTAAGGTCTATACTCTTCCTTTTCCATCCTTGTTTACTTCAGGATCAACATACTGCACAAGAGTGAGTCCTAAGGCCTACTCAGAAAATGCACAAAAAACCACCAAAGAAGAACTCTGGTCATTACTCCGGACAATCCATGAAAACCCTAAACTCTCCATTAAAGAAAAGCGACGGCTGCTGGGACAGTTTTACAAAGGCCATCCGGAGATATTTGTTCAGTACTTTGGAAATCGATTGTCTACTCTCAATACGTTGCTACGGTGATATTTATCAGTTAAACACATTCATGTATTATAATGTAAAAAGAGGTAGATATGAGAACAAAAACTAATAAGATGTAAATGATGTGAAGATGTGCAGCATATGTGGATTTTATTTGCTCATATGTAAATAGTTTAGACTACTGAACAAGAATGTGAATTGTTAAGTGTAGAAAGTCATATTAAGCTCTGATATTTATGGACGTATTTACTTGTCTTTGTTAGATATTTTTTTGGATGCACACATGGACACTCACATGAAATATCTTTGTTAATTTTGTATGTTGCTCTCCCAGAATGACAAAATGAACCAGAGTTCATTGAGATTTTTTGATGTTTTTTCCATACTGCAACACGTCTTGATGACATTCTTTGTCTGCAGCCAGTGAGGACAAGTCTGCGTATGGCTTCTCAATGGTTGTATTCTTTGTGCTTGTGCAACAGGGGCATTGTTAGGAATAGAGATGTGTCTGTTCATGTGGTTTCTCATATATAATGCGATGCATGTACAGCTACAGCTATGTCTGAGGAACCCTCAAACGGAAATTTAAACCTGGAAATTTGAAAGTCTGATGTTGTGTTGTAGTAAACAATCAGAGGCATTCATGAAGATCAGCCCTCTGGGTCTTTGTGTTTGTTGGTACAAATCAGCAAAACAGATGTTTGTACGTTTTTTTGTTGTTCTTTTTTTTTTTTTTTTTTTAACAGCAAAACGTTAGCCGCGTTTTAGTGGCATCTTCAAGGTTCTGTTTCAATTAAGGTTTTTGTGCTCCCTCTAATCAGCTGGTGAAATTGCTTCCACACTTTCAGGTGACAAAAGCATTCCCGGACTATGCATTAACCCCACACATTTTGTGCATATTTTGGCAGGTTTTTACAGGATTCATCAGTCATTGTCCTAATATTCATACATATGTACATTGGCCCCTTTTCATATGTATATTCTAATGAAAAGAGAACAGATGGCAATCTGGTACGTCAAGTAATGTATCCACAAAACACATATAAGATTCCATTTTGTCTGAATTTCAAGATAAATAAAAAGACCAATTTTATTCTGAATAAGAATATGAGACTATGAGACACTCTTTGCTTTACTTTGTGTCCATTCCTACTTGACCCCCACACGTTTTTTTTTTTTTGTTAAATACAGATATACAGTCACCTTTTATAGTTATATTTGTAAAATCTAAGTATGTTTTATGCTATTGAGGTTCTCAGTCAACTAATAAACTTGTGAAATTATTATTCATACATACTCTTTCTATAAAATCAAAACCATGTCACAGTTATTGAAAGGTCACTATCCGTCACATCCTGTCATTGTTTATCCTTTATCAAGATATTCGAGTTCAGCTTAACATTCAAACAGCAGTTCAAATAAGAAAATGAAAGGTCCTTTCCATTTAAAGATCCATTGTTCTCTTTCTAGTATGTAGACATCAGACTTGCCTTTAAGACGTTGAAAAGCAAAATCACAAATATGCTTGGACTGCTCTCAGGCTGTAATCATTGACTTGATATTTACAGCTAACTGGACAATGAGAAAGGGCCAACAAGCAATTACTTTTATGAATAAGCGTTCTTGGCAGGGAGCTCTACAATAACACTATTTCAGGGAAACTGTTGGCAAAGTCAATAAGTACACATTTCATAGTAGGGATTAGATTTGCAGTAGAGTTCAGCATAAACTGTTTTATGCCCATGTTACTTGTGATTAGGTACAGAGCTGAGATAGGCTGCCACATACACAACAAAGGTTGTGTTGGGCAAATAATGATGTCATCAGTCCAATGTGAAAATGAACAGCTGGCTGGTATTAAAATGATTTTTTATATTGTTTGTCGCACTTGAATGTAAGTGTGTATATTTATTAAAGCTAATGCTGTTTAATAAGCTGAAAGGTTTGCTTTCATTGAAAACTACAGTAAATATATTTTAGTTGGTCTTTTGTTTACACAAACAGAAGCAAAACATCTGTACTCAAATAAAGATTGTCATGCAGATTGGATAAATCTCATGCTGCTGTCCCCTCCATAGTGGTCCTGTCAGATCAACGACTAAGTGTCATACTGCCCCCGAGTGGTAACCATAAAACATGACATGGCTGTTCTTCAACACAAGATGCCATGATAAGAGCAAGATAGCAATACAGCATCAGTTAAAGTCAAATAAAGGAGCAAATCCAGTTGAATTCTTCTCCACTTTTATTGAAAGGAACTGTTTCCTCCAGTTATCTAAAAAACAGCTTGTTTCCACTTTGCCATCACTGGAACATCACAAGGCCAAAACTGAGCTGTGTGCCAAAATCAATGGTTGAATTAAAAATTTTGTACAGTATAATGGTCAGTTTTTAAAAATAAAAACTGTTAACAAAAAAAAAAAAAAAAAGCAACAAGAACACTCGAGTGTGCGTACTGTATGCATGTGTGTGTGTCTGCATATATGTATGCTTGCTGTACAGAGATCAACGGAAGTATAATCTGTCAGACGCACTCAGAAATGTGGACGTTTACCACATTTGAACACCTGTTAAGATTACATTCTTGTACGGTTCACTGTGTGTGTTTTAGTTGGCTTATCGAATCCTCTTCTGTTGGCGTGCACGGTAGATGTCATGTATGGGTGGAGCGACCGCTCCTTTGTCATCCTCCTCGTCGGAGTCTGCGTTAGGCCTCTTGAGTGACTTGGCAATAGCGTGGTTCTCCATAGATCCATTGCCCTCCCCTCCTGCATCAGGCTGTCTGCCAGTGATGAGCTCCACAGCAGCATCGACAGCTACGGAGAGCACAGAAAATTCATCAGTAAAATCTATAACGAAGTCCAATCTAGCAGCAGTGTGAGGCTGTGATGGAAATTACAAAACACGTAAACAAAACTTGTTGGATGGATAAAGGTCTTTATCACTAGTTTGGCAAAATATGTCAACATTGACCTGAAGGGAGAACTAGAGGAAAGGCTACATCCATCTATCTGACACTAAATCATGAAAGCCTATTTTGCTACTGTGGCTAAAAATAGAGATGGTCTGGATTGATCTAAAAATGCTGACAAAAGCAACTTACTCTCAGGAAGTGTGCATCTCCTGAATGTTTCCATGAGCTCATCCACTTGTACAAAGGGACCCTGCAGCAAGAGACAATCACAGACTCTTTAAGACAATCCTAGCAGAAAAAAACCCTGCTGCTTACACCTTGTATTCATTACTAGTAAATATGAGCTTGAGAGTGTTAAGCTGCTGCTACTTACAGTGAAGCACGTAGGCGGAGGGAGCAGCTTCATTAGGATAACAGCAGCTGGGGGGACTGGGAAAACTCCACCAGGGACAGGGTGTAAACCTGGAGCTGTGGGGAGGAACCCAAGAGGTTACATTAAAGACGATTCCTTTTACGCTTTTAAGTAAATGCAGAACAAACACCAGAGACACATCAACAACTTAGTTGTGCTCTTGGCCAGCTAGGGACTACGTACGGGCAAGGTGACGTGGCTGAAAGGGGATCATCTGATTGGTGTCAGGTTTTGGGTATTCAGGTTTACGGTCAGCTTCATCCTTTAGTGCAGGCACAGAGGGCGCCACCACTGTCTCTGGAAGCAGTGCTGCCAGCTTGGCACGAGACACATCCTACACACAGTAGACACAAGTTAAATATCAGTTCAGCATTATAAGCTTGACATGTTCAACTGCGTTGGCTATAAAGGGAAAAATACACACTTTGTATCCAAGGGCCTTGAGTTCACTGGTGGAGCAGGGATACAAGTCCATGAACTTGTATCTATCTACGAGCAAGGCTGTTTCTTTGCCCTCGTACTCATCCTTGAAAGCAGTGAAACGCCTCCGCTCCACTTTCAGAATACTAGCCAGGTCTCCTATGTTGCTCTCAAAGGCTAAGAACCGCGCCCAGATTTCACTGAGGAAGTGAAATAAGAACAAAATTCAGCCAACTTTGTCAGAGATGTGGATTTGAACAACACAAGCATACATGATTAATAATCTGACATTACCCTGACTTTTCTGGCGACAAGCTTCCTGAGGTGAGGACACGTTCAAACAGAACCCTGGTGTTGTTATCCTCTGGAGAGAGAAAAAGCAGAGAAAAATAGAGTTACAAATCTATCATCCATTATTAAAGATAGTAATGTAAAAGGTTTTTTTTATATCTCCTAGCAACTGATAAAAGGATATCACTGCTTCCTTTATATCAAGCATCGTTTTTAAAATTCATAGCAAAGGTACAGCAACACCATCGTAACAACTTCTCTTAGATTTTTGGACTAGGAGAAAAAAACACATATTTCCTACATTATGTGTATCATCTCTGCATTTTATTACACATAACTTACCATTAAGATGTGAGAGGTAATCAATGTACGCAAGTATGTACTCTGGAATGTCACCATATTTCTTCAAACCAAGCTCAAAAATCTTGAAGGCCACTGATTTATCCTGAGGGGGGGGAGAAGTACAAAGTACAAAAACAAGTTAAGAATTGAACAGGTTTCTAAGATTCCTTTTAGTCACACCATAAAAATGTTAAACATGCAATTGCGCAGTATGTGTCCTCACCTTGCTGCAGTAGTATTCCATCAGTGCTGCAGTCACGTACACATGGTGACGTGTGCGCAGATCCTCTCTGGCCTTTTTGAAGATGGTACGACCTGATTTGATGCCCTCTGCCCTCCTAGCAAACTTCATGTATTGGATGTAGACCAGTGTGGGGTCAATGTCCTCAATGGCCAGCAGTTTATTATAGATGCTGTGAACCTTCTCATACTTCATACGACTCTAATGAGGACAGCAAAAGGTAAATTAATAATCAAGACGCAGATAGGTGCCTGTTTCTTAATTGTTTCGGTTAGATTTTGTGTTTAAATAAGCAACTGCACGCTTACTTCTTCATAGTCAGCGAATGAGAAGTAAAGAAGCATGTTCTTCTTCAGTAGAGTCCCAATGGCACGTTCATAGATGTTAGCTGCCTCGTCACTAAACAGCTTGGAATTATTCATGTCCTGAGAGAAACAAAAGGACATTATAAAAAAATGATTGTACTATTTTGTAAAGTAAAATCACACCGATTTGACATAAAATCCGGATCTAAAAGGTTTCATCTCTTACTCCTTTCTCTGCCAATAGTTTGCTAGACTGCTCCAGGTACTGTGCTGCCTCATACCAAATGTCAGGATGGTGACCCAGCACCAGCAGGCACTGCTCATAGGCAAACATCACTGCAACACATAACAAAAAAAACCCATCCATCAAAGATTTTAATTAGATGTCAGTACTTATTCAGTGATGGTCAACATCTTGCAAGACATTCTGTAAGGGAATATCCTCATAGACTAAAGCATTTCCTAATTTAGTGACTTATAATTAATGAAATCACAGGCTTTTTTTGGGACACATACAGCAGAGATTTACACCTTTTAATGCAATACAGCACCTCTCTTTGTGATGAGGGTCTGGTCTTCTGTGCGTAGTGGGTTGCTTTTTTCCCACTGGATGTACTTCTTCCACATTTCCACTTGCTGGGCTTCCTGAGGGGAGTTCTGGGGCGGTACCGAGGGTGCATTCCTGTCCAGCCCCTTCATCACAGTCTCATACTCCTGAACAACACACACCAGACGGCACGTTTGCATAAACAGCACAAGGCAGAGGGAACAGGTTTGTGCATTTTGTGACGCTTTGTACGATGTTATCACCTTTGCCACTCTCCTGGCATTCATGTAGTCTCTGCTTCGATCCTCTATCATCTTTTTGGCCAAGTGCACATTGATTCCCTGATAATGAAACAGAGAAGTCAGTTTAACCAGTCTCTTACACTCTGGTGCACTCACATTTTTATTTATTTTTTTACAACTAAAACACCATACATGCAAACATAGATGAGTAGAAATATCTCACCTCTTCATATTTGCTATAATCTCTCCAGAGCTGCTCTATATTGATCATGGGATTCACACAGCCTCTCTGGTACACCCTCCGTACCGCCGTGATCCGTTGGTTTTCTGCATATGAGCCGACAGCCTCGCTGTGATGAAACACAAAACGGAAATGTCAACATTTATGAGTCTAACTCAGTTCACATAATCTCACAACAGTACAAGAAAAAACAAACTTACACTCCTTTGAGGAAGTTGATGTAGTCTACCCAAATCTGGCAAAGGAAAGAATTGTTGTTAAGATACAGTAGTTAACAGAAAGGCATATACAGGTAGGATTAAATAGTTCAGATCTGTGTACCTGATATGACATAATTTCCATGCCAATTTTATCCAGGGCAAAATCATACGCCTGCGCCATCTTCTCTCTGAAGGCAAGAAAACATGGGTATTAAATAAAATGATGCCCGGCATTACACCTGTATGCCATGTTATTTTACTCTACTACCCAGCATGTTGTCTTACTTGTAACTGGGCAGTTTTCCTTTGGTCTCTCGGACATATGAGAGGTAGCATTTCCACAGGTCGATGTGTAGCACCTTCATGAGGCATCTCTGAAACAACTACAGGGACAAGAGTAGGAACGATAAAAACAACTGTCCTAGAAAAACACAGATCATATAGACACATATGTTTTAGAGGACACCCACGCATCTTCAGTGTTTCAATCATTTGTTTCAGGAAAACCCTATGCTCACAATAACATTCCTCAGATCAGATCATGATATAGGCCTCTTATGTGGACAGTGAGCTCCTCTGAACTATAATAAACACCAGTATGTGTATACCTGCTGCCTTTACATTAGAGTTTGGTTACAATTTTTTTTTTCATATAGAGTGATATTAAGGCAAAACACAAACAAAGTGGACATTTTAGATTCAACTAAGAGTTTATTTAAAATGTTGGAACCAAGTAGGAAGCAAACAACAAAATCCAGTGCAGTCAGTTGAATATATTACATCTGGCAGTAGAAACAATGGCTATAATTAACTCACAATCCAAAGACCTTTCATCCATTTTCAGAGGACATTTTCTCCCATCTCCATACATTCTGTGCTTGTTAGAGTTTGTCAACCTGCACAGTTTTTACTTGTTTTGGGGTTTCAAACTCATAATGTTGTGGGTATATGGTCAACACGTAAAATCATTGGACCAAAGCACATGCCTTTCATGTCAATATACTGATCACTTTATAGAGGAAAAAAAGTGTGTATGAATATTCTTGTAAAACAAAATCAAGAAAAAACATGCCTGTCATGATAAACAGCTATCCTAATCTTGGATTTCAAAGTAACACTACCCAGTTTTTTGTGTGTGATGGACACTTACCTTTTCTACTTTGTCATAGTTTTTAGCCTTGATCTGCAAATAAGAGTGTAAATGCAACGTTAATTTAATAGTCTTCTCTACTTTTATGGCGTACAGCAAACATGCATTCATGCAAATGTGACCACACACACACACATACACATATGCACACAGGACACTGAAGATCAACAAAGTGAAATTCACACAAGAATGACAAATTACTTTTAGAAAGGGGTTTATTTTCTTAGTAGATTGCGCCTCAGGACCCTGACAAACACCAGTGACCACGTGTTACAGAAAAAATACTTACATAAAGATCTGGATGAGGAATTTAAATATAAATGTTACTGAGAATACAAGGAAAAAATGTGCTAAGAATTTGAGAAGTACAGTACTTGACATTTAAAAAAAAAAATCTCTTCACAGACTTTCAGGGCCTCAGGTCAGCATGTTTCCTTGGTAAACACTGTTCCAGCAATGAATTTCATACGGCCTAATGTTGATGAGTTGAGGCAACAGTCTCACAGCACCCTCCAGTAGTGACAGAAGAGACTGTTGTTTCTGTGGTGTTAGCATCCCATCCCACTGTGTTTACATTAATATGCTTTACAAAGTGAAAAAGCAGCATTCAACTAGCCTGGTGGTGACAAAACTAACAGTTTACATGGAAGGTAAATATCCCTGTGGCACTGAGAAGCTGTAAGATGACGTTGTTGCGGGGGCTTCAGTAAGTAAAGTGTTATAGTGAAATAAGCAAATGATCATTTTTACTAATTAAATGATCTGTTGTAAGAGATGGTACACAGCGCAGTAGAGAAAATGATACATTTAACAATTAAAGATGTAAAGCTTGTTTTAGTCATTCATTTCAATTAATAACCAAAGCAATGCAATTGAAAGTTCTAAAGTGGTGCAAGCATTTCACACAACTGGACAAATTCATCTCTTATACAACTTAGGAAAAATTAAAACCTTTTGGCACATCCCATACATTGGACATCTATAAAATATATTTTCTTAAAACTAGAAATTAAGTCCTCTTTCAACACCTGCTGCAGTTTAGAATGCCTTTAGGGTATCCTGCCTAAAAAAGACTGACCTACATTGCTGGTTATTCCAGGAACTGCAACAGCATATCTGACATGGTGCCTGCAGTTTCATTAAAAAACACCAAGCACAAGTAAAACAAAGAGATATGTAGTTTAGGAAATGTATCTCCTGGTGAAAATATTTATTTATTTTTAGCCGAGAGATCAGTTAATATGCTAACAAGATATTATGTAATGCCTAAGATATACAATTTAGAATGTGAAATTTGAAGTTCTTTAAATTATATTTATTAAGATTTTTACCTAACTTAAATGAGAAAAACTAAATGAAAAGTTTTTCTAAGCTTTCCAAAATGTGCTATATTTGATTAAAACAGAAGAACAAAACAGAATTAGAATAAGTCTTTGGAAATCAGTTAAATCTGAGCTTTTACAGCATCTGTTTCTATGTTCTGAACTGAAACAGATCAGCTACAAAATGAGCATGAGGTAAACTGCAGTACTAGTATGTCTGGTTGAGTCAGGTGAGATGGTTACAGAAGTTTGAAGACGCTCCTCCTGAGGTGTAACATGCTACATCACTTAAAAAAAATCACTTATGTGGTCCTATCAACTTGCTTTAATATGAGTTATGTAATAAAATAAGTTTAATTATACAACCATTTCAGGGGGAGGAAAGGAGATGAGGGCAGGTGGGAGGCAGAAACAGATTTGTGCAACAGCATCCCTCCCATAAGATGAATAAATTATGAAATTTTCACTATTTGTTGAGGACAACTGCCTGAAAATGTCTCTGGTCGACTCTTGGGATACTGTCAGCCAGTACTGACTATCATCATCTTTCTACACTGCAGTTAATAGGTTTGATGCTTATATCCATCTGTGAATACACGAAAACTCAACTTTGTTTTCCAGTTCTAGACAAACTATGCAGTAGGAATTGTGATATTGTATATACAAGAGTGTTTGCTCAACAAAATAAGATAAATATCATTTTTATTGGAAAACAAAAGAGACTAATTTGATTTTAGTTATGCAAGTTTCTTTGTCCCTTCTGGTTTCCGACAATGGGGAGGCTGTATTAAAAAATAATAATAAAAAAATGTTTTTTGAAAAACTGACAGACTGGTGAAACTGGCCTCATTTGCTGTTCTCACACACTGCAAGTGACATCTCAAGATTTTCCTCATTTTTTCCCCCTCTCTTCATGTCACAGGAAGCCAATTTATGAATTGACCAAAACTCCAACAACCATGAGCCGATATATGCTGCCAACTTTCACTCAATGGCAAAGACTCTCATTCTCAACTGGGAATTCCAGTATAAGTAGTGTGAGAAATAATCCTGACTGAGCTAGACTTAAGGATTTGGTATGATTTGACCAGTATACAACTTTTTTTTTTTTTTAACTACAAATGAGGTCTGTGTAAAACCTCAAGGGAATCAGGCTCTTAATAATCACAAGTGAAACTGCTTTGCATTCCCATATGGCTGGTGAATTGGCCTGTTTTGCTCTTCTCATACACTATGTGACATTTCCCCTACTTAACTCGTGTAAATTTTTAGAGAGCCACACTCTCTTTGCTCATAAAAGTGAAACTGCTTTGCATTCTGTGACAGAATGTGCAGAATATGTAGATTTCACACATGTGGGTTATGTGAGGCCAAAAGGGTTTCCATGTTGGATCAGTACATTAATAGTTTGAACTTGATAAAGAGGGAATGAATAAAGGTCATCCACATACTCACCCAATAAGGGATGTCTGTATTAACTAGGAATTGCAAATAAATTGCAAGTTATTAAAATATCCATTCAACGCATGCTTTAGATTTAAAATTCTATTAATATGCCATTTGTTTTCCAGCAGTAAAATCAAACACAAATAAAATTTCATGCTAGTTCAAAAAGGGTCAGTCTGTCATTTCTGTGAACAAGAGACCTCTGTGGAAAGGTTGTGACTAAATAATAATCTGGTAAAGAAAGGGGAAATTGGCTAAAAGTCAGTTATAACTTGATGATTTAAAGAAAAAAAAAGATATATTGATTGGCTTTTTTTTCTTACTTTAAAAAGAGACCGGCAAATTTGATTTGCAGTATGAATAGCTCATTATTAGGAGTGTAATCTGAGTATTTCTGTTTAGTAGGAACCTAAACACAATTACAAATGATGAGCTTAAAAGTCTACATTTACATATATTAACGTTTCAAGCTTTAATAAACTCACTTAATCACATGAAAAGGTAAAACATAAGCCTTAATTTATTTTTGTTACAAATGTTCAATGAAATCACATTCATGTACTCCATCTTGCCTACAAACATGTAACTCCCACAACTGGGTGCTAAGATCTAATCTACTAAAGATCCACAGGTTGGTTTAAACATAAATACCCACCAGAAAACGACCTCAGTGGAATATTTCTTTCCTATTCGTAAATCCTAACCGGTAACAATAAAAAGAGAAAAGATTATACTATGGGAGTGCTCCGGTAGCCGAATGGTCACTGCGCATGCCATATAACCACAACATCCCTGGTTCAATTCCAGCCAGGGACCTTTGATGCATGTTGTACCCATATCACTCACTCTCTCTCTCTCTGTCTGTCTGTCTGTCTGTCTGCCTCCCCCCTCCCTTGTTTCCCGCCTGCCTCTTCGCTGCCCACTGTCCAATAAAAATTCTTAAAAAACAAAACAAGATTATTCTATGTTAAGTGGAAAAAACAGTCTTATTTTCACTTCACAAAAAAAGGGTGATAATGATCGGTGTTCAAACCATCAAAATATTAAATCTGTGTCACCTAAAACAATGAGTAATATTAATTACTTAAACTAAAATAATTAGCCCTATTAATATCATTATGGCTTCCTGAAAAATGACAATCACTCCTCATTACTAGCTGCTATAAGTGCTCCTTATATTGCTGCTTATTATCAACTCTGTAAAGGGGGTAAAATGTAAGTAGTGTGTGATTTGACACTTACGTATTACTGGCACAAGTACTTATTGTCATCTGCAGGATAAAGGGAATCATTAAGGTCTGTTCCTGAGAAGCCCAGTCCATTTGGAAAATGCAGCTCTCTCACCTCCTAACATAGATGATACATTAATGTAATAAAATGATCTCACTGACCCTTCTCTTGCACTGGATGATACAAAAGTGCATGGTAATTTGGGGGGTGGGGGTGGGGTCAGGGGTAGCTTCACCTAGCAAAGCAACCCCACAATAACAAACCACAACCTCAACATACAGCCACATTCCATACACAGCACAGAGGCCACCTTTTTTTTCTTCAGGATAACACACTAGTTGTTGAACTAGTGATGTTGGTGCTTGGGTAAAGGGAGCAAATACTGTACAGCTTGTTTTACACCAATAGCAGAAGTTGTCTGCAGGGGCAGAGGGTTATCTATGCACCATGCAATACACAAGGTTAGCAAAAATGACTTTGTGCGAGGGAAACTGAATCATCCTTTCAGTAGCTGATTGCATAAAAGCAAAGCTTGTTGGTGGCAAGTGGGTCACTGGTCATATATAGATATATTCAGGAGGAGGGGGGGGGGGGGGAAATGTCTCAAGGAAAGAAAGGGCCACACAATCAGAGTATTTGTTTATAAAATTACCCGAAAGAAATGACACAGGAGGCAATAAATTGACACGACAAGTGAATAAAAGGCTAATGCACTCCAATACCATTAAAATAATTTTAATACTGTTGCAGACCAAACATGCAACAAATGCACTTTACCCCATTTAAGTACGGCGCAGAAAATATTTTTTTTGTAAATCCTGGGAACATAAGCAGAATTTTCTGAAAAAGAAACGGTTATAGAGTTGACTTCCCCTTTGTTTATGTTTAAAGGCACAATTCTTAATGAGCTGAGCAAAAGCCTGACAAGGAAACAATGTTTTACAACATCAGTATCCTGTTCAACCCAAAGTCCTAAATTGTGTAGGTTGTACATGATATCCTTTGGAAAGTAGGTGCCCTCCACTATCAAAATATCTTCATTGCTACTGACCAATATAGCTTATGGTAATGAAAACAAAGTATTAATACAAGTAGCCTAGTAGCTCAAATTAAGAATTGTGACTTTAAACTTCATTTAAGTAAGAGACATTTTGTTTGTGTGAAAATCACATTGTTGATCATGTAAGAAATAATCCCAGCCATGCACACTAAAAGAAAAGAAAAAGTATTAACCTCAGCTTCAATGAACAGTTTCCAGAATCTGCCAGAACTCGGGAACTGCGTGACAAGTCGCTCATATGTCTTCCTTGCTTTATCTATAGGTTGGTTCTACAGAAGGAGAATGCATTTACATTCCACACTATTAAAACATATGAAGAAGCAGTCATGTGGGCAGAGGAAAAAAAAAAAAAGATGTAGTGCTTTATATTTTAACAATCCATAACCCCTGACCTCCCCCCACCCTTAATTCCCAGTTTGCTTAACCCCAGGAATGCAACTATGTGTCACTAAACCTGTGCTTCTCGAATCAGAATGCTCCATGCGTCAAGGTCATATGGGTTTTCTTCCAACTTCTTCTCTGCCTTCTTCACCTTCTCTGGAATATACTCTGCCGCTGCCTGCAAGACAACACAAATGCACAGGGAAAAAACATTATGTTTCTGAATGGGAGTCACAGAAAAAAAAACACCACTTGCAATGGTGGTGCCAATTCTAGGGGCCCAAATAACGCTAAATGCAGCTCTATTACAACAGAATGAGGGATATAATGCTTCATTAGGCGTTAAATTATTGACTTTGCCCCTTCAGTGTGTGATAAAACAATAAACAACAACAGATTTGCGACAATTACACTTGCAAAAACACTTCATTGTTTTAGTTCCCCTACCTAGCTAACGTTAGGTCTGTAACAGCTGGTACCGCTAAAAATCATCCAGCACCGTGAAAAGTCGCATCAGTAATGCTGATTAACTAGCAGAACCTTTGACGTTATGAAGTTACCATGGAGGCGTTGTTAAGTTAGATCAACGTGTTAACGCTGGACAACCAAGAAACGACAAATGCTAACGTTACCAATTAGCTGGCCAATATGGCGTACGAGCAGGCTAAGCTCACAACTTCACGACAAACAAACGCTAAAAAAAAATAACATGCTGTCTGCGTAATTATGCAATACCAGTCAATGGCAAGGTATATAAATTACAACGGAATGAGTTCACTTGCTAACATCATCGAAGAATAGCACACAAGCTAATTATGCTAGCGTTCCATTAGCTGTTAGCTTGCCCGTCAGTAGAACTACATGTAGCTAACTTACCTGGTCGGCTGCTACGTCGGTGGACATGGCTGGAAGAGTAATCTAGGTTAGAAATGTAACAGCAAAAGGGGTAATGCTCAAATAATAAGGTGGTGGCAATCTTTAAAACGACCAAGTAATCGGCATAGCTTCAAAAGAGTCGATCACATTGCCCTCAAACTACTAGCTGCTCAATAGCTGGCCGATATCTCAAAATGGCGTGAAACTAGTGTTCCGGTCGCAAAAAATGTTTTTCCTAGGATGGTAACGGAATAATCCGCCTTACTCTGCCTCTGATTGGCCAATACTCGTTGCCTTCGTTGGTTGGGTTGGTTAAATTTAGGCATGAGGAGTGAGATTGGTTAGAGTCAGGGTAAGAATATCAGGATAAACCAATCAGACGCAGAAAAGGGGCGGGTCATGACTTCGCCATCTTAGGAAAAAAACGCGTTCCGGACCATCAGCAGCAACAACAATAACTTTTCCGGCGCAAATCCTTCAAAACAAAACATTAGTGCTCTCAAAACCCTGACTGACTGCGCGAATCACATGACGTCACAAGATAATACATTACATCTTCACATTCATATTTAATCTGTAGTGTCACGCAACACATTTTTCTATGCCCTACAATGGGGACTTTTGTTTTTGCCTCCACGCTTCATCTGTTTATAATAATAGGCCTTCTATAGGCTACTAATTGAATTTGAATTTAGAGCACTTTTCAAGATATTCAAAGACGCTTGAGTAGATTTTATGTAAAACACCATTTGCTACATATATCCACTTAAGTCGGAAGGGAATGTGTTAAACCGGTGTTGATTGGATTTATTCATTAGGCTATTGTGCAGCATATAAACACCACTTGTTGAAGTATATGGGTGCCTGGAATAGACTAAACCGCTTTTTCAGATATGTCGGATGAAAATGCATAATTTTAGAAGAATTATGGGGTTTTAGATTTTTGTGTGAAGCTTATTATTATTATTGTTATTGTTATTATTATTATATTTTATTTTATTTTATTTTATTTTATTTTATTTTTTAAAACCTAGCTACATAAATAATGTACGAAGATAGCAATAGCAATAACTGCACTGACTAGAAGCACAATATGTTTTTAGTGTGTTTACGCATGACAAGCACGTGCATTCAGGTGATTCATACATCTGCAAACTAGGATTACTATTCTGGCTTAAAGGCGGCTTTTGGCAGTATTACTGTATAGAAATTACTACCCTGCAGCCCCTGTTTCATGTTGAAGGTCTACGGACAGTTGTGACAGAATTATCAGTAGTCAATTAGTAACAAAACAAAAGCTTTATTGGTACTGTATTGAGCTGGTCGCCTAGATTATTGTCTTTCTGGCCAGTAGGGGGAGACAAATGATAGCATCTGTATCACAACCCCAAACAGACGAGAGCAGAAGACAACAGAGCTGTTATCCGATCACAAGTGAACAAGAGTGCACACATTTTCTCACTTACATAGCTATTAGGACACTTATTTTGTATTTTATTACTCATAGGACCCTACAGGATGTAGTAGTCCAGTGACATCAGGTGTTCCTGCCTCGTCTTCCTGTACTAATTGAATAGGAAATGTTTTTTACGCTCTACATTATTCTGAGTGTCTAGACGCAACATTTGTAGATGGAAAAAAAGGAGAATCTATTGTTTTTAGGTCGTTTGAGGGGAAAATGTGATTTTGTCAGTGTAACTTTGCAGGATACTGTTGATGTCTTCTCAATCACTGTATAAAAATGGAACAGTCTGTCTAGACTTGAAGGTATAAACTATCCACAGCTGACTGGGATGAACAACATATCCCACCTCTCCAGGAAGTATCCTGTAGTAGTCCTCCATGAAAAGCTGAAGGAAGTATCTAGGGGGCATATATGTGGGCCACTCAAACCACCACAGCTGTGTGTGCTCATGATGCACTAGGCACAAAGACAAGAGGTTCTCACACCTGCTTTCCAGCTGACAGGCCTGATGGTTTGTGGTCTGTAATTGGTACAGAGGCTCATGATGACTGGGAAAGACGAATGGCTTTCGGTGGATTAAATTACAGCTGGTGTTTGCAGACACTGGGGGCTTATGGGCAGCTTTCTTTGTCAGTTGGGTGCCTCCTGACTGTCTGGGTAGTAGATGTCAACTTGAGCTCCCCCTCTAACTTCCTGAAGAGGACTTTACTCTTAACAATAGATGAAAAAAGGGAAATGTTACTGGTTACACATACAATGGCTTCATTAGGCTCTACTATTTCAATTCAAAACATTAAATTGACATCAGGAGCTGATCAACTGAGTCACCCTCTTGATATTTTGGACATTGTTCAAGTATTAACACTTTACCCCGCCCCCCCATCATCACTCATTGTTGTTAACTGTAAAGTTTCTCAGCTCCATTTTCTAGTGCAGAGCTTTCAGGTTTGGTTCATCAAGGATATGATCTACAAGATGTGATTGTCTTTCCAGTACGTTTTTTTCCACAGCTATCTAAATATACATATAAATACAAAACATACGCACCTGAAGATGTTTTATTAACAAATAAAAGTCAAGCCTCTGCTGATCGCTGCTGTTTTTATCCTCTCATCCATTTTTATAATTCCACTCTGATAAAGTTTTTTTTTTTTTTTAAATGAATATCAGATTTATCTCATGAAAATATTTTCTCCAATTTATAGTCGTTTGCATTGTGCTGAACTCTATTCCATAAAGATGAATCGAGATGATTTTTGATCTGCGATCGATTACTCTGGTCTGGTCAATGCCGTCAGCTCACAAACATTTGCTTGCAGTTACTGCTAGAGAAAAGGGACATGTTAGAGGCTGACAGGGCCACGGAGCTGTACGTCTAAGATTGGGTAGCGGATACCCTTTCAGAGATGGGCTACTTTGCCCTAAGAGGGAGGATACGGATTTGAACAGTGTAGCTACAACCTGGGCTCGGCACTGTGTTTGTGGACGCTCATATGCAGGACTTAATTAATGTTTAAAATGTGGGAGATGGTGGCGTTACCGAGAGCGAGCTCTCCTTTCCTGTCGTCTAGGACAAGATGGCAGCAGTGCAGGCGAACTGTGCATGGTGTGGATTTATAAGTCCATAACATGTTCAGAGAAGCCCTGGATTATACTTATACTGACTCTATGTGAAGGTAAGTGGTGGAGGGGGTCGGCTGTCAAATTATGATATTTGTCTAACTCAACCTTTTAAACCATAGTTAAGTTGTGACGTAATACAAAGTCATAACTTAGCTACAAACTTAGCTAGCGAGAGTCTGTATTATGTTTCAGCTGTTTCACAGCCATGTCAGCTCTTAAGGCAGACAATTAATCTACTAGTGGTGAATTGTTTCTGTGATCTTGTCATGACGGTGACGTTGGTGGTAATGATTAACGTGAGTGCACTGGACACTGGTGTTTGTTATTTATGTTGTCACAGCGACCCGTTGATTTGTTTTTGACACGCTGCTTCGAGGTAACATGCTCGAAACATCAAACATTAACACCATCATATTGCAGCTACATGGAATATATGGAGCAAGTGATTTAACTTGTGAGTGCCGTATTACTTCATATAGTATATTAGCTGCCTTCGTAACTGACTAACCGAGAATAGCGCGCAGCCATATTCATAGCTAGCAAAAACACGCTAGACCTTTTCAACTTACAGCAACACACATTCTGGATCTCATCAAGTCTGAAATTAGACATTATGTTTGCTAATTTCATCTGTTCTTTAACTGTTACATATTTAACTATATATGCTATTGTAAAAACCCCATAAAAGGGACCTTGGCAGCTCTTAAACACGTGTTTATTGTGGGTGTATCTCCAAACTACTTAGTTAATACTTAGCAAGTATCTTTGAGGGTGAAAAATTAAACAGCGGCCTCCGGCTAAATGCTGGCTAATGTTATGGGTGCCCGTTGATTTTTGTCAGTCTTTGGCCACTGTGGCTTGTAAAAGTGTTTCCTGTTCATATGGACTGTGCACCACAACTTGAATTTTAGAGCAAGTCAGCAAAAGTGTGTCCTCATAATAAAAAAAATATAGGTTAGTTTAAGATTTTGATTTTGAAAATATCCCCTGCCTTACTTGCTGTCTCATACTAGCCAGTTCAGCAGATAGAAATCCACAATGAAAGTCGAGATGTACAGTAGGGGAAGAATCCATGATTGGCTCTAATGTCAAGTTAATTATACTCAACTTTCCTGTAAACATATAGTTGGGCATATATCACTTTGAAGGTGGTGGTTTCATGTTTAAGAGTAGGTACAGGGTTAATAGTTGAGGTACTTTATGAGTGTTTAGACATCACCATCACCCACTAGCAAAACAGAAGTTGCCCATATAAATGTAGGTAACTTCTGCTAGCTATTTACATGGTGGGGAACGATCACTTGGTGGTCCTAGTCTCACATAGACTTATGTTTTAAAAAAGAAAAAAAGGTGGAACTAAAATGAGAAATTCAAAACTCACATTGTGTTATTTAGACCGAAGAGTTATGTACTTTCCCTTCCTTCGTGTGTGTACAGTATGATATGAGTTGTATTTCTTCACTTTTTGCCTTGGCACAAGGAATAATAAATTGTGGGTGTTTTTATATTTTCTTATGCTTAGTTGAAAAAAATCCCAGTGGCCCAGCAGATACTGAATGGAGGACTTGACTGGTTTGGCCTATACAGCAGACATGGCTGCTTGGTTTGGTCCAAAAAGTATAATGCAGTAACTGTTTTTTTTGTATGGTTCAACTTCTTGTTAATGGACCAAAGATTATAACTGTTTTACTTGTATTTCTTCAGCAATTAGTAGTTAGTATTATACAAATAATAGCAAAGACTCTATCAGCCAATTTTAGCTCAGATTTGGTCCAGTTTACTCATTACCATAAATATGGAGCTGGTATTCTAGTTTCACAGCATGGTGAACGGTTCATGGTAGTGAAGCTGCCAACAGTTTTCTATCTGTGAATACTGTTAAGTTTTTTCAGACAACACCATGAGTACAGTGCATCACTGTGCTGCTATGTTTGTGTTATTCTCCCTCACATAGACTCTCCTGTCTGCTGTACATGTGTCACATTCCTCAGCTTATCAATAGCAAGGCCACAAAAACAGGGCTGTTGATGATAGTGAGAGCAATAATGGCTGAAGAAATCAGCACAATGGGCCAGTAAATAAATGTGTAAACAGTGTTTTCCCCTACAATTACTGGTGTTAGTGGGTGCTGTTGTTTGTTTACTGGAGGTGTAGAGTGGGGTGGCAATAGGAGTTGGGAACATGATGTATGCCACAATGAGCTTGCATTCTTGGGGAATCTACTGATATGTATTGCATTGTGGCCGACTAAAAGACTGGTTTCCCAGTGATATCATCTTGAGGTGTGCATAGAGACACGAGGCAGAAAACAGATCTGAGGGAGAGCCCCTGAAAAGAAGATGTTATTATGTGGTAACCTACACCAATGGCAAAAGTGATGGGTGGAAAATGTCCATTATCCCAGGAAGTAAACATCTGTTCCAGCACACAGTACATAATTACCCATGTGTATCCAGTGGTTTGGTCAGTGCTGAATTTTAATTACACAGTAGATGTTTTTGTCCAGAAACTGGTGAGGAAGAAGTATCTGGTTTTAAGTTAAAAAAACAAAACAAAAAAAAACCCAACTCACTCTCTTACTGTGTTTTCATGCTGTGTCGGAGGCTCTATGAGCAGTGGTTTGCTGATCGATATAAGTACTTGTCAGTGCGTGTAATATTTCAGTGCGCCTCTAGTGACAGCTGCTAATTTATGTTTGATAGAAGCGACAGGCTGTAGGCTTGTGATGGTAAATGCTGTACTTTTTTTTTCTTTGCCAAAAAAAATTAACAAACAGATCATGTTTGACAGTGATTCATAGGTGTACATGTGTGTTAAATCAAATTAACAATTATATATTGTCAAATTTGCCAATGAGGAAAACTTTTTTATATACATTTCAGGCATCTAAAATTTTGTTGTTTTTCCACTAGAAAGCTGACTCACATTTTGTTTAATATATAAAAAAGCAGGAATTTCATAAATGTTCACCGGTACTGAGTCTTTTAAATCTGTGCTGCCTATTTGTTGTTGATTTTGTAAATGTCATTTTACATTTACAGCTTGTACACAAGTTGATGAGTCAGTGTTCTAGATTGCATAAAGAGTGCACCATGATGGAGTGCGCACAACATGTGCATACACATTTAGTTGACATCCATTTACAAGACATCTCCTAACAACAAGCAGAGGCAAAAAGCGTAGCTGCAAACAATCCTTTCCAAGAGTTAGAGATACAAGACATATTTTAGATAAAACAATCTTCAGCATTTAGAAAATGCAATAATGTGAAGATGACTTGCGGTTTTAGAAGCACAAATGCTCATATTGTGTGCTAAATATAATCGTATTGTGAAGTAGACTAGCTGGCACTTTTGTTTTTCTCGTAAACTGCACTCAGTAATGTTTCAACCAACATAATGGCCCACAGTACAGTATGTTGACTGTGTACAAAAGCTAATCTGACAAGTAGAAGACTCCTAAATGATAGTCATAAGTTCACAATCGAAATACCATGTGGTCACATGCTTTAGAAAATAGAAGGCCTTTTTATCTAATGAGCATAGAAGATCATATTCACGAGACACAAGCAGAGCACCACAGTGTTTAGTGAGGTTGTGGAACCGTGAGTTAACACAGCAATTCCTGCTAGAAGCTAAACTCCTCCAACTGCAGGAGGTGAAGTGGGGCTAAAGTGAGTGCTTTCATGTCCACCATTATATTCTGCATTTGGCATCCTCATTTGAACTTGGCTGTAGCCAAGAGGACCTCATTGCTCTATTTAATGAATAACCAGACATGTTCTGGCCTTCTGGGTCACGTTAGGTGAATACAATTAGGATCACGAGCAGCCAACACAAATGTTCTTTCAACTGTGAAAAACAACAGTGTGATAAAGCATATGTTTGAAGCATATTGAAACCTTTTAGACATACTAAAAAAACACATAAAAAAACATAGAAATACTCTTTTTTTGTTGTTGTTTGTTTGTTTATTTGCTGTTATTTCCTAGCAAAATGGATGACCTAATATTACGGTATTGCACATAATGTATTTTACATATTGACCAAGATTAATGCTGCTAGTCAACTAAAGGAGAGAACCAAAATGGTATTGAAATACAATGTGATCAATAGAATTTTTTGGACAATTGTTTTAAATTGACATTACATTTAAATGGAAATAAAGCATTTCACCATACACACACACACACACACATACACACACACACACACAAAACAATCTGTTTGACTTTAAACATGGTGTAATTGTCATCAGCTGTTCATCCTCTCACCTACTACTGTTATTTCTGTGTCTTCAGCACTTTTGTTTTCTCAATCAGTACCATTTGTTCATTGTGGACAGGTGTCTAGTGTTTATTTTCTTCTCAATTTAATTTTGAGTAGGCCAGGGTCAAAAGAGCAACTGTGAGCAATTACTTAACAGCTCAAGGTTGCTGGAAAGTTTCTAAAGCGTTGAAGGATGTAATGTGATGCCACAGGAGGAGAGTCACAGCAGACCAAAGAGGTATCTGGCTTCAGATGGTAATAATAGCAGCAGCTGCCATTCTTTTGCAACAATAAAGGCTCTCTAGCTCACATCTTCGGACATCAGACTTCTCCTGACCATTTAGTGATTGTATTTGTGTGGCCAGGGAAATTAACTGATGCCCAAGTTGAGTTTTGTTTTAAATTGAATTTGAGTGTAAGCTGGTCTAAGCTGGTATTAAAATCTAGACATCTCGATTGCTCAGTTGGCAAGAGTGGTCCAAGCGCAGGCTTTCTCCGTCTAGGGACCAGACGGCACGCTCTACATCTCTCAGCCAATTAACATCTCCATTCCACAGACAGTGAGAAGAAAAGCTCAGTATTTCATTTCAAAGTCATGAAAAAAATGGCTTTGCTATATTGAGCTTGAATGTGTTATATCTCAAAAAGAAATCTAAGATTATTGAACCGTTCTTCAACTTTCTCCATGTTTTCTTAAACATCAACAATCTTCATTCGCAAACATAACAAACAAAACAGCGCAACACAGTTCGTGTTTTCTCCATGTAGCTGCCATGTTGTTACATTTTTGAGAGGATACAAGAGTATTTGTATGTTAACATCTGCATTGTTAAAATGTTAAAACACTGGTACAAGCATTATTTTTCTCTCCAGTAAGACCCTAATGATATATTGCAATGTGGTCCACTTCTTAGATTTGAAATGGGGATGTCAGTTTCGGTTAATTTTGCTTAACCAGCAACTAACCAGTTCGTTTTTAAGAAAAGTTGTGATGTAGCTTCTAAAGGAACACATTTAACACTGAATGACACAAACACACACTAGCCTAGCAATATAAATGCTACAAACAACCCATAATGCAACACTCCGTGTAGAAGTCAGTTTTACACCGGTACGTTATCCATTCATAGAATATCTGATGTTGTGAACACGTAACTGTCTCGCCATGAGCGGAGTGTGTATGCAAATTAACTGAGACCAAAATATTTAACTGGTCAATTCAATTCAATTTTATTTATATAGCGCCAACACACAACACAAAGTCATCTCAGGGCACTTTTACATGGAGCAGGTCTAGACCACGCTCTTTAATTCTTGATGGATAACTGATTAACAGTTAACCATTGACATCCTTGGTTTGAAATACTCTATAAGAGTTCATCAATCTACAAATGAGGCGAGCACTTGATTGGGATGTAATTGGCTTACACAGTGACGGACAGTATGTGTCCCAAGACTGAGCTCTCTCTGCAGAATCTGCACTTGGAGTGTTGTTAGTTGGCCTGTGTCCCATGTACCTTTGACCTCCTGGGTGCTGCCTTGCTAGGGACCTTTTGTTAAAGTCATACTGAAATTAAATTGCGTAAATCAACAGCATAAATCTCTGCTCTGTAATCCCCCTGCCCTGTGTTCTTTGAGAAAAGAATCAGGAACCAAAATGAAGAAGATTTTATTTTGTTTTCCCTTAGTTTTGTGTCAATCCATCTATGTTGATGGAGACAGCCAATCAAATGCTTATATAAGGCAGCTTTCTGTAAGAGGCAGACAACCACCAGACAGCATCTTGCTACACAACAGCAACCCGCATTAGCTTTCCTGCAAAAGCGTTATCATTTATCTTTTAAAAGTGAACACGTGTCTTGTTCCGCACCTTAGCTTGTTGAACCAGACGTTCAACTAAGCTGCTCAGCTGCAGTTCATTAAAGAGCATGTAAATATACCGATAAATGTAACTTTTAGTTACATGGCCATGTGGTCTGCCCATGGCCAATATTCTATAAATATATCATTTAATTGATTAATTACATAACAAGGAATTATTGTTATACAACTGGGATGTACTGACAAAAATCAGATTTAAATGGCTATATATTCATGTTCTTAATATATAATTGTAGGCCTTGTCATCCCTACTGGTCTTCAGTCATTCTTTTATTGGTGTGACTGTGAAAAAGGTATTGAATGGCATTTCATGTGGTATTAAAAATGTTTAACAGTCTCTAAAAAAATCAAATTTTTTATTTGGCGAGAGAGATTTAAACACCAGTTACCATTGATTCCATTGGTGACACAGAGTCACTGCAAAAAATGAAGTGAAGGAGGAAGTAACTTATAAATTACTAGTATTTAGTAATTTATTGATGAAGAGAGAATAGTTTGGAACATACTTGCTAACAATTCAACACTGCTATGTACCTCAGTGGCCTTTTTGATATCTCCACCGAGGAGTGCCAAAATTAGAAATTCCTATATTCTGTACATAATGGCTGGAATGAATAATAGAGGCAGTCACAGCTGTCTATTATATAAATTACTGGCAACGCAGCATAAATGTAGGTGTGTTAGCAAATACCCTAACGGCAATTAAGAGAATCCCAGCAAACAGTGGGTAAGAGGTAGGATACTGTCTATTCAACATAAAACTCTTAAAGACAGACAAAGACAGGTGAGATATTCACTCACACAATTACAGGAAATTTTGAGTCACCCATTTATCTAACCTGCATGTCTTTGGACTGTTGAAACCCACACTGGCACATGAAGAACATGCAAAATCCTGAGAGAAACGCCCCAGCTAACTGGAACATTCAAACCCAGGACCTTCCTCCTGTGAGGCAACAGTGAAAACCACTGAGCTACTGTGCTGCCCAACCTGAGAATTAAAACCATGTTAACTTACAGTCTAGTGAACACCATTACAAATACTGTTCCACTGTACGGACTATAGGCTATAGAAAGAAAACTTTTGTGACACTGCGGTACTCTTTGAAGCCAGGCAGCCAAAACACTTATTTGAATGCGTGCCAGTGTGGCTCATTTTAATTTTACGATGGCGCTTTTCCAGTTTTGTTTTCATTCATGACCAAAATGGATGCCCTTTTTTAACCCTGCTTGGGGTAATTTGTTAAATTGTCTCTAACAGAAATGATGGTAAACAGTGCCACCAAACAGTAACACAGGGTGTGATTGTACAGAGAGCTGTCAAGGGAATAGGTTGACCTTATGTTGCTGCTCAGAATAGAGTCAAAGGGGTGGCTCACATCGTTAGTGTTATCACAACAGAAGTGTTTTTCCATCATAGATATTTATTTTAAGGGACTCTACAGGGGGACTGACAGCCCAAACCTGACTTCCCTTGAGTGTCCTTTTTAGATAGATTTATAGAAACTGCTCTTTTTGAGTGAGTTGGGGATATGAGGCTTTAAGATGGTGGTCCTATTAAGACCGGATTGTTTATACACAGTACTCAGAACATTGGTTAAGATTTATATAATTAGCATTTTTTTGGGTAGGTAAACATGATTCTGTAACTGTTGATTAAAGCGTGGAAACCTTTGGGGACAAGCTACTTGTATCTCAGTGAACGTGCCCCAGAATGAAAATAGGTCACAGGCTCCAGTATGGCACACAGTGTCTGATGTCACTGTGCCAGTGTGGAACATGATTGATGATTAGGATCATGAAGCTTGTTATTTTACACAGACACACACAAACAACATGAGGGTAGGAAAGGCATCTTGGGTAAGTGGACATGTGAGTCTGACGATGCTTTGTGACTTTATTTTTCTCTCTTTGTCTGTCTCTTATCCGCTCTCCCTCTCTGTTGGTTGCCTAGAGACCTGCAGTAGGATGCACTGAAATGGCAGGAAAAGGTCAGGCAAACCTTTGAGAAGTTAGTCATCTACAGTGTGGAGGTGTTGGTGGGATTGCAGTGGATAGGGCAGAATGGAAAGGTGCTCTCAAGCACTCCACTGCTATGTTCTTTTGTTCTTAACCGTTTGACGTTTGCTTTTGGGTGGACGGATGTTACAAGTTACGATGCCATCAAGTACAAGTATTAAAGTTAACATAATAGGATTATTGATGTTTTGTCAGTTGTTTTTGTCCCACAGTAATTTACTTAAACTCACCCTTGAACCTTGACCTTAAGCAAATAAAAACATGAAGATAAACACTGGCAGATCTGGGCCGTGTTTTGGTTTTTCAGTTGCTGATGTAACAGCTTGGCAGTTTGTAGTTTTGCACAATATGTTGTACAACGGTAAAGTTTAGAGTATCCTGCATAACACTTTCCATTTGCGTAGCACTGTTCTGAAACCATTCTATGCAGAAATGGCCTAATTTGTGTTTGTTGAGTAACCAAAGAAAATGTCCAACTTTTGCTTCATTCTCTGTCTCTGCAGGTATGGCCTCACAAGTCTTGGTCTACCCACCACACATTTATCAAACCCAGACAAGTGCCTTTAGCAGTGTGAAGAAACTCAAAGTTGAGCCCAGCAGCTGTGTGTACCATGAGAGGGCACACCCGCGGACTTATCTGAACAGCAGAACCCTTGGCATTGTGCACCCAACGAAACAAGCCCACTCGTTTGTGAACCGAGACTTGGCAGTGGGCGTGAAAGTGCGTGGAGGACAAGAGTACGCGGTGCAGACGGTGGTGGTGCGTGGCGTACAGAGACAACAGCCTGGTAAAAGAGGAGGAGGAGGAGGAGGAGGAGGAGGATCAGGCCCCGCTGCGGCCCAGCAGCGAGAGGGTGCAGGGGTTGTCCACTTGCAGGGCAAGGAGCAGCAGCAGACAGACAAAGCAAGTGGGGGCAGCAGTGGAGCAACAGGGGCAGGAGGAGGGGGAAGGGGAGAGGGCTGCAGTGGAGGAGGTGAGGGAGGTGGAGAGGAGGAGGAGGAGGGTGACAGAGAAGAGAACTGTGGAGGTTTGAACTCAGCTGACAGCTCTCAGCGATGTGGGCTGAAACGTAAAAGTGAGGAGCTGGATAACCGAGGGAGCACCATGCAGATTGTGGAGGAACTGTCAATGTTGCCTGCCATGTTGCAAACGACGAATGTGGGGAACGCAGCCGTGACTGCACCTGCGGCCATGGGGGCTGGAGGAGGCCCCTCCAAACAGGGTGCAGGGCCTGTGGGCGTAGGTGCAGCAGGGGGGACGGGAGGAGGGGATGGGGACTATCAGGTAGTACAGCATGAAGTCCTGTGTTCCATGAAGAATACTTATGAAGTGCTGGATTTCTTGGGACGTGGCACATTCGGCCAGGTTGTAAAGTGCTGGAAGAGAGGCACAGGTGAGGTAGTGGCTGTGAAGATCCTGAAGAACCATCCTTCATACGCACGGCAGGGTCAAATCGAAGTCGGCATCCTCGCTCGTCTGAGTGGGGAGAATGCAGATGAGCACAACCTGGTGCGAGCCTTCGAATGCTTCCAGCATCGCAGCCACACCTGCCTGGTGTTTGAGATGCTTGAGCAGAACCTGTATGATTTCCTGAAGCAGAATAAGTTCAGCCCGCTGCCCCTGAAAGTGATCAGACCTGTGCTACAGCAGGTAGCTACAGCTCTGAAAAAGCTGAAGAGCATGGGTCTGATTCATGCAGACCTCAAACCGGAGAACATTATGCTGGTGGACCCAGTGAGGCAACCCTACAGAGTGAAGGTGATAGACTTTGGCTCAGCCAGCCACGTGTCCAAAGCAGTGTGCTCCACGTACCTCCAGTCTCGGTACTACAGGTGAGAACAAAACATATTTTTGACAATTTTTTAACAAAGCAGGTTTCAGTTTAGTGTATTTTTTAAACTAATTTCCATGTGTGTTGGTGTCCAGACTGTTATAGTTGGGTTAAAAATGTACTTCCTTTAGCAAAACAAGGAAATGTCTCCCATACTGCACAACATCCTGTCTACTTTGAGGCCACATACCACTGACTCTGAAAAAAATGTGACCCTGCAGTGCATTACTAGCAGACGACAGTCCGAATTTTCATGTCCCTACTCACTGAGAAAGAAAACTGTTACTTAAAATATTTAAAAACAATAAGAAAGAATAAATGTTTTATTGACTTTGTGAATATTTCTGGTGTTGTTTGCATTCGGGGTGAAGCAGCTTTGGCCTTGTGAGTTCAAAGGATTTATAGAGATTATGTTATGTTAGAAAGAAATGAATAGGCAAATATTTGAGGACTGCCAGTAGTACATTGTGTGGGCAGTTAAGATTACATCAAGAAAAGTTGGGAGAGAAATTACTGAAATCCAGACCAAACATGAGTATGCTGTTACAGGCTCTGTGTGACATGGCAGCAGATACAGTATCAAATGTTTATGTCAGAAGAACACTAAGTATTTCTGACTGTAATGAGAAAACCAGTGGGAAAATTGCCTTTGGCATAATGTAATGACTGAGTGCTTTGGTTTGATTAGTGAAACAACCCTGAAATGGTATCAGTTGTTGCATAAGGGCTGTTATACTAGAAAAGAACTGGTTCGTTATCTGACCACGTCGGAGATCAAAAGTGTTTATAACTGCTCTGAGCGACTACATTCAAAGGCTGGGGTGAACAGCCGGCTGTCATAGAGAAGGGTGGGACGGGATATTGTTTAGACAGTATCAGACAGTTTCAGACACTGTCTCCTTGAAGGCATTTATAGTGTTGCAAGAAATGGGATAGATATATAGTAATAGTGTAAAGAGAGCTTAGGAGAGAAGTTCAGACCCAGCTGGCCAATCGCTGCATGACGTGGGTGCCAGAGTGTAAGATTGTATGTATACAATTGTGAGGAAGTTGTGAAGCTGCTTTCTGTTTCCACACATGGTGAAATGAGTAAGTTGTAGTGCTATGACTAAGAAACTGTTCACCTGGTTTCACCAAATGAAGCCATCATGTTCACCATGGTTCAAATGACTTTAAACTAGTCAGCCTTTGTGTGCTTTTTGCCACCCACAGCTTGACATTGTTAATACTAGCAACTAGGAAGTGACATGACCTGTGGTTAAACATTAATTAATTGGAATTCAAACCTTGGCAGCTTTTGTACACTCGCTTCATCAGAAGTAGTGATTCACCCAAGTCTTTTCATATCAGCTACATCATTATATCTTCCTTGGACTTTCCTAAGCACATCTCATTAGTTTATAACATTCAATATTTGCATAAAGTACGTACATGCAGTTAAGATACCTGAATTGTTCTGTCCCCTCTGCTAGTGACCTGCATCTGTGAGGACACAGTAGAAATACACGTCATCGTCTATCATGCCACTCCGTAGCTGAAGTGTGCTACATTGAGCTAATGGAAAAAAGGGCATATTCACCCAAATGTAGCATCTGTCTAAATAACACAGTCTGCACTGGCTGCATTTCAATCATCCATCTGACATATGAGGTTCCTTTTCTAACCAGTGCACCTGTTTACACTAATGTCTTGTGCTTCACTGTCATTTTCCAGTTCAAATCTATTTTCATTCATTTGTACATGCAAATAAGTGATTATGTGTAGCTGTGAGCTCTGTCAAATGTCCTGGAAATAGAATGATAGGATATTGTTTACTATTATTTTTATTGCTGTGATGAGTATACAGCACATGTATTGTTTTGGGTGGTCATATATGTGTTGCTCAGTTTGTCTGAATCCAAACATTTGGCACAGTAGAATTGGACATAACAAGTTTAAAAACTGACTGCAGAATGATTAAATAAACAACGGAAATGCAAAACAAAATACAAGTAAATTGTGTTTGGTTAATGTTGTGGGGCACTGAGGCAAATGAGTATTGCCTTAATATTCTTTTGAAATGTAGCCTAAACAGATGCAATGCATAAATAATAAATACACAGTGCAATAGAACAGCTGTCAGATATCGGATAATCATAAAGATTTCTGGCAAGCAAGACAGACATGTTTATCTTTTGAAGTTTTAGTGTGTTGTTTTGGATAAATGAGGCTACTGGCGACACTAGAATGTCTGACTCACGCTTGTGGCACTGATCCATACTAGCAGGCAATGTTTGCCATAAGGGGGACGTCCCCCCCTTGTTTTGTCTTTGCCATGCCAGTCACTCTTCCCTTTCAGTGATAGCAAAGGGATTTTTTTTGTGAATTTTTCTTTTTAACCCTCCTCCACTCTCACAAACTCATTGTTGCCTCACTATGCCTTATGACAAGTGTTACACCCTCGAGTCAGTTAAATTTCCATGTAATATGATGTGATCATTTCCATGTGGTCATCTTGATATAACAAGAAAAAAATTCATCACCAGAGATGTCATTTTTTCAAAAATACTTCTGGTAAAAGCATTATCAGTTTCTTCCTTGTAATTTCTTTCGATAATCCACCTTCAGACTATATCAGTTAAATTGCAGCTGGTTTTTGTGGCTCCTACAAGGAGACATCCTGCCATTCTAGTTTTGGCATATATCCTGTTTGATTTTGTCATACAACACATTTAATGCTGCTGTGTAACTTAGAAAATGTGAAACAGTATTATATGCTCAATTTATACAGCGTTTGAACAAATGAAAAGGGGTTTTGGCTTGCTTAACAATGCAATCTGAACCACAAGAAGACTGGAAAAAAAATTAGATCCAGACTTGGACATCATTTGAGGAATACTTATTGCCCTGACGGAACATGTCAAAAGTAAAAAGATCAGAAAACAGTAATGCACCTGTTTTTGATCAATAGAAAGAAGACAGCCAGGACGTAATAGATATGGAACTGCTAAGTTTGTGTGAACCATGAACCTTTTTAACATGTTCCGGCTGTTCCTGTCCTATGCAAACACAAGTAGATTACATTTTCTGAGCACAGTCGCTTACAGTTCTTTGGCATGATATGATAGGAATATTTGACCAAGTAGAGATCTACCAAAATGCTGAAGTCAGTTGATTTTGTGAAACACATTCTCTCTGTTTTAATTTATTTATTTTTGTCATGAGACTTTTTTTTTCTGAAGCTGGGAAGAACAGAGCAGGATCTATGACCCACATTTAGGACAGTGCTATCTGCTTTTAGTGAAAGACATTTACATGGCATTTGAATATTTCTCACTGTCTGCACATTGAGCCAGTGAAGCGGTTTGCTCCACAGGGGAATTAAAATACTGTCAATGCAAATAGATGATTTGATGTCTGTCTCAATTTGCATTAACTGTAGATTCGCTCTCTGATTAAAGAAGACTATACTTGGTTTGACCCATTCCTTGACTGTAGTGATGTGGGAACAGTGGAAAAATACTTGTCAATGACAATTCTCTTTTCATCTCACGAATTCATCGAGCTTTCTTTCTTTTTTTTTTTTGAATATTGTATTGTTGCGAATGTACTTTGTTTTAGGAAGTTGCTCAAAATAGAACTGTCGTGCTTTGTTGTACTTTTGAGGGGGAGGAAATGAACAGTGCAGCTGCTTCAACTGTTTGTCAGCTGTCAAGCTTTCGGTGACTAGCGCTCATGCTGTTGTGTTGCTGTATTTTGATACAATATACATCACTACTGTTGTTGACTTGAGAGAGGAATGCAGAATGACAATAGGGGCCTGTCTGGGTACAATTCATTTGCAGCAGTATTCATTTGAATTGTGTCAGGAGTGGAGTAAAAGTTGTATGTCTGCTGTTCCTCGCATGATCATGAGCTAATACTGAATAATTTAATGTTATAACTATCCATATTGATTTGTTTTTGATGTGATTCTTGTATCAGGTCACAGTAGTTTTGATAAAAAAACAAAAACACTTGTCAAAACTGTGCCAGCTTCACTGAAAAGTGTGCATCACTGTACTTTGTTCCCCTTCACACACATGAGTGTGCAAAGCATACTTTGAAGGAACAGCGTTGCTGAGGCTGAGAGTGAAGGGTTGCTTAAAATAGCTCACGGGACGCCGGCCAGTGTGCTTTGACTTCTATAGATGGTGAAGCACATAGGCAGCCAGAATGAAATAGGGACAGCTTGAAATACTAGAGTACTCTCACTTCATTCATTCAAGGTCAACCAGCTCTAACGTCAGCTGTTTTGATATTTCTATATCCATTTGTGTTTGTTTGGTTATGTATACAGCATTCAATATTCGTTGGCCAGTCATCTATAGTGGCTGGTTGATACCTCAATTCTGTCAGTCACTCAAGCCGTTATGTTTGACAGATAGACCAACCACTTCCAAAATTTACAAGCATTTGGCCAGTGGCCCTTGGTAATCTGCCATCCCGATTTGCACAGTCAGCTTAGTTGGAGGTCTCAGAAGTCAATTTTCTAGATGTGGTCATTTTTTATGCAGCTTATATCTTCAAACAAAATCTAAACCTTAACTTTAATTTCCTTTTTTATTAAGCATCTGGTTTAATTCTTGTCTTTTTGCAAATGTTCAAGTCAAGTGTTTTCTTAGTGAGCATTAATAGATATTTTCCTGTCGATTACCACACCGACAAGAAGAAATGCCATTCTCTGTCAGGAGCTTTTCCTCAACAAATCATGTTCGTGTGTTTTCATTGGAAAACACATGAAGTATTGGTCTAATGCTTTTTTGTACTTAGATGTCTTAGACCAGCTGAGTCTGATGTGACCCTCACTGTCCACCACACCTATTGTGACATGAGTGAATCAAATCAAACCTACTTCCTACTATTTGGCGCTTTCTTAACAATATCTATCAATGTTTTTGCGGAAAAAAATATCTGGGTTACACGTGTTGTTAGAGATGTGGCAACACATTCCTACCAAAAAGAAAAAAATAAAGACAAAGAGAAAATCCCTGAGATCTGGCTGAAATATGAAGCTCAAAACCACAGTATGTCCTGCAGTGTTTGTTGCCAACAGATAAAAGACAAACAAAGAAACAATTCATTTGTCATTGGCACAACAATAATGAAACTTGTAAACATCAAGGAAAGTGGAAATTTTGAAAAAGCTCAGAATAAGAGTTGTAAATCCAATGTTATCTATTCATAATTGTCTCCTTAAAGTGATGCTAAAAAAGAGTTTGCATATTAAAAACTTGAGGCAACTATTTTTAGTCAAATAATGCATGAAGAAGTTTTATGGCAGGTATAAATATTTTTTGGCAGGTGTTCTCAGTTTACTTGCCTTTGGCAGATGAGCCAGAAAGTTAATTTTGAACCCTGCTTCCCAATTCAACAATTCAGCATAGATGGAATCCAAAGATCATCCACTGTGTACCAGTATATCTACGTAAACCATGAGCTGCGGTTCAGTCTCCCATCCGCTCATGTACGAGTGGATTAAAGTTTCCCTGAAAAGTAGGTCTGGCATGTTTACAGAACGAGCAAGTAATCTCCCAGACAGTCTTAAAAAATGTTTTGTATATGTGGGAACCTGTGAACGCACAAGCATTTCTCCATTCATGAACCGTTTCCATGTCTGGGTTAGTGGGTAATGAGTGTTTCCAGGTATTTACTATATAAGACAAAGTAGTTTACATTTGTTTACTATCAGTTAATAACCACCTAGACTACTGGACTAATTTTTTTTCCCCAGCATTTTATATTTTATTAACATGATATTATCACTTGGTTTTCAGTCTACTTTCATTCCATGTTTTACTTCGCTACTTGGATATGAGAAGGAAGTAACCCTCTTACAGTTTACTAAAATATCCCAAACTTGTGCTCACATGCTGCAGGCTCATTTGTGATCACCTCAATCCAACTCTTTGTTTCTTATACACAAATATTAATTGCCAGTTGGTGTCACATGCCCACCACCAGGACGTACTGACAAAACTGGTTCATTTTTCCACCAACAAATAACTTTTTTTGGTGTGGTGCAAATGGTCGCATTAACTTTTAATACAACATCATGCCGTTACTTGTGTGAATAACAATAGCTGCTGCATTTACCAGAGTAGTCAAGGAATATATTTTATGTTTTGGCTTAAATGCGTTCAAACTTCAGACCTTTAAATCATAGCGGGCAGCTGCAGTTCAGAACACAGTGTACTGTGTTACTACTACTTCATAATAAGTACTTGCCTTTCTGGCGTGCCTGTTTGAGTTGGTAGCTTAACAGTTTAAACATAATGACAGAGGAAATGAAAACTGCAGAAAGTGCTTTAAATTCAAAGATCAGCTTTGAATTCCAGAAAGTCTGTGGGTCTTTGTTGTTCTTTTCATAAATTAATGGCTTTGGGGTGAAATGTCCAAGGAGTACTCATGAGACGTCACCTTGAAAATGTCATCCTTCATGACTAAGGCCATGTGTTTGGCAACTACAAGCAAAGGCCTTGTTGTGAAGGCCAGAAACTTGTTTGGTTTACAATGTATTCTGATAAATATAAGGGTCAACAGAGATTTTTCTTGCCTAATAAGCTGCTTAGTTGTTAGAGAAGCTGTATGTAGCTTTGTTCTTGCATCGTTAGCAAAACATATTCCGTTTTTATGAAATTACTTGAATCGGATACCTTTAAATCATTTATGACATCTGTCTGTCCCTATAGGTGTATGAGTATTGTTTTTTTTTTTATTTCTAAAATTTCCCCGTGTGTTATAATTACCCTCAGGGGAGGGTTCTTGTTATGTTGTGCAGATGCAGTGATTGTAGCTGAATTCAAAATATTTTGAAACAGAAAAAAGCTGTAGAGATTAAGCCCAGTCCACCTGATCTTGGGGAAAAAAAGCTTTCTTTAACACTGGCTCCATGTCAGCTCACTGAATGGATTACATCTGTAAAATGTGTCTAAAGCCTTGTATCCTTAATCTAAGGTCTAGGGTCAGGGTGCAAGTGCTACCTCCGCCTTGGCTACAGTGCCTCTGTGTTTCACTGAATTATGCAGAACGCTCTTGGAGTTTGTGGAATTACTGTTCCTGGAAGAGATGCGCAGTAAGGCTCCATTCTTCCATCATGGAGTCACCATGTTGTCAGTTTGCCTTTGTGGCTGAGCTTATGCCAACTGCAGTGTAGCCAAAATGAGTTTATTTAACAGAACAAGCTTACTGAAAGGCCTGTGTAAGCATGCAATGACAATGACCCCTCTTCCCTATGTGTAGCCACCCTTATTTGCTGTTCTCTGGTTGGGTGCCACTTTGCACTTCGTCCCTCCCTGCGAGGATAGAGCACGGGAGGATCAGAGAACTATTTCTGGAGTGTGAGATAATGGCCATGAATAAGAAATACAGATGGAGATAATTTCTCTGCTCTGCCATAGCTTGCAAAGAATAAGACTCATGTGTCTCCACAGGTTTTTATTTTCAGTAAGTGAGATAAAAATAAAACTGACAAAATAATATTCAGGTTTGGAGTGTATTTAGCCTAGCTTAGCATAAATAATGGAAGAAACGGTTTGCTTCCAGCTAGGGCTGTGTAAAAAGTTCATGTCCTCAAAATCGAGTCATGACAATGTGCAATAAAGGTTACTTTTAGTTAAAACTAAATTAGATGCTACATGAGTACATTAACATCTTGTATGTCATGACAGTCCAATAAACTGTAACAATATATTATAGGCATGCCTGCTGCAGTTTACGGAACTGTTCTGACTCCATGCGGCTGGGTGGCTCTGGCTATCTCATTGTGAATTTAACAGTCGCATCTACAAGACATCTTGGTTTGTGTTGTTGATGCATTATCTGGTTATGAGAGGTGAAGCCACAGGAGAGGATGAACCAGCGTGCATCTTATTTACATATTTTATTAAATGTTATCCAATATAACCATTAGTCTTTTTTCCTCCAAAGCAACTGGAGACACTGTAGAACTTAGCAGAAATATATAATTCCAAAAAAATAGTAAACGTTCACAATAGAATTTTAAATGACAAAGACTTAAAAAATACAACCTAAAATAAGGAACCGTGTTTAAATGTTTTTTTTTTCCATTCCCCTATAACCTGTCAAAAGACATCAGCATGGAAGATGTTCACAGGAAGTAGTCAGTTTCTTCCGAAACCTCTAGCTGAACCATTTAACGCTCACGTGCCTTGTATGTTTTGGAATCCGACCACGCATCATGTTTGTGTTGCTTCTACTAACATAACATTGCCTCGTGCCTCAGCCTCTTTGTGAAAGAGAGACAGACAAACATAGAGGGAGGAAAAGAAGAGGTGGATGGAAGAACGGAGGCAGCTGTTTGAGGAGAAGAACCAGGGAAAGACTTGTTTTCATTGGTTAAAGCCTATCCACAAAGGAGCTATAAAAATGGCAACCGAATTTTACTGATGAGCTGCCTGTTTGGGTTTTATTTTGTGATTGTTGCTGAATAACATACCTGCAGTGTGGGCGGGTTATACTTGGCACAGTGGTGAGTGAGCCCGTGCTGGGCCTGCTGTTACTGCTGTACTCAGCATTGTGCATCGGGGTTTGTTAGTGATGTTTTCCATTAAAGACAATACAGCAGCCTATGCAGAGTTTATTATTCTCAATTAAGCCTTGTCCTGTAGAGCTCTCACCAAAACCAAATCTTACATTGTGCACTGTGTCCGCCTAAATCTATGAAAAAAAAAAAAATCATTAAAACCACATTGATTGTCTTCACTATATCCAACCTAATGAGCCTGTCTGAAATTCCATGATATACAGTGATAAAGAAGACAGCTGTGAACTGGGGAACATTTTGAAAAGAGGGTCTGACAACATTGCTAGCAGGTGCAGAAACTCTTTGAAGATCTTTTTTTTTTCCTCCTCCGCTGCTCCGCTTCTGAAGGTGTCTTTCACCGCTAACACATGAGGCTGGAAACCTTTGAACACTGGTGATATTGCAGACAACTCATGTATCACTCATACTTGTTCATTTTCAACCTTTGAGCAGCACAATAGTATCAGTCAACTGTCCCGATATGACTCTTTTGTCATGTTACTGAAGAAAAACTTTTTTTGGCATTTGTTCAAAGGTATGGTATATAGTTGATTGCTGCTCTGTAAAAGATTGGAAGAAGATTGACTGCATTAAATAGATAGAATTTGTCTAAAAGTATACAGTACCAGTCAAACGTTTGGACACACCTTCTCATAGGGTGTATCCAAATTTTTACTGGTATTGTAGGTGTGCAGGTACTGACCAGGTGCTTTGTGGTATTTTTTTTTTTTCCTGTGTACTTATTCCTGTAAAGTGCTGACCACACACAAAGCTGGAACCTTTTCCCAACATACACTGTGCTGCACTGGGCAAAAGGCAGTGAACCAGTCCATCACATTGTTGGATCTTTTTTTTTTTTTCATGTACCTGTCCGTTTCCTTTGGGACTCTGACACGTGGCACAGAGCAGTCACGGGGCTTCTGCTCCTCTAGCATTTAGTGGCCCCTCAGCTTGTACGTCATATCCTCGGGATGGAAAATAGATTTGGTTTCACAGGAGAGGGCGGTGAGGCTTGAGTTGCGTTGATTAGGACAGAGCTGTGCAACCATGGCAACATCCACTCATCACCCCCAAACCAAAGGAGAGAGACCTGCTGTTTTCTCTTTGGCTCTCTTTTCACTCTGTGATTTTTTTTTTAATTTTTTATTTTTTTACATGTTGTACTGCTATTTTACATTAAGCAGGGAAAGGTAAGAACAAAAAACATATGAAGAAAACAACACTCTTCAGCTGTCTTCTATGCACCCAGAAGCACTTTGCATCATCTTCAGAAGGCTCAATCTGACAAAACAAAATACAAAAAGAGCAAGAGCTAGCTATACATAAAATCACTCCTGAATGTTCTGTCTGTTCCTGCTTTTATGGGCATCATTATTTTTGCTTGATGTATTTATTTCAGGCTGTACGATTTTCAAAACACATTGAGGATGTTTCATGTGCTGTGAGAGATGAAATGGTACACTCCTCAGTCAGCCCCCATCACGCTGACATATTGTATATCACATGGATATGAGTACTGTAACCCTGAGAAGGCCATAATTCTTTTGTGCCATAGTCCCTAGTTAGGAGGCTCATTTTAAGAAGTAAGGATGGACTATCGAGGCCTGTATAGAAGCTCTTAAATTGAATGAGCTAGACAGGGTGTCATACTCAAAAGTTGAAAAGGACACGTAGCTATTGTTGGCCCTGTGGATTGGTTGTTGCCAGGGGGGGCGGCCCTGGCAAGACAGTTTTTAGTTACACTAAACTACTGGACCAACCAAATGATGCCTTGTAGCGCTGCTCAAGTTATACTGATCAGCCTAACTGTGGATTCCTATATTAGCTGTGTATCCCAATGAATGTTAGGGTGTGTTGATATGTGGCTTCCCTCTCCTCACCGCTCCAGGGAAAACCTGTTCCTTTATAAATAGGACATGCCTGTGAGACTGAAATGGTTGGCATATCTGTGTGGTTGATTTTTTTTTTTTTTTTCTTCTTCTGCTGCTATGTTGCCTACTGTACCAGCTGCTGCGTGCATTTGTTTTGACCATGTGATAAAATGGGTCTAAAACTTATTTTAGCAGGTCTTAGTTTTGCTGTTGCTATCCGCATGTAACTTCTGTCCCATACCGATCAATGTCATGTGGCTCCAAAGACGTCACAGAGTAGGTTATTTGCTAGATCTCTGCAGATACATTCAGTATGAAAAGTTAAAACGATTGCCTTAGTTGGTATGAAAAGCTTCCTTAACCAATAAGCTTAGGATATCACTTCTCTTGAAACCCCATCCCTGGTCTTTCTTTAGATTATTTCAATCCTCTGCATTTCTTCATGTTGTTAAATAGTTTGTTGGTTGTATATCTCGTGTATATGCTGAGCGGAAGTGAAACGATATCTCTTAGACGCTTGGGTCCTCTCTAACTTCATTTTAGTGCTGTGTTATTCTGAGCATTGCTGTCATCAAAGAAGGCAATAAAGACATATTTACTATTGCAATAACTTTCACATTATATATATTTATTATAATATATTTATATTGATACACAAGTATTATCAACAGTAATATTTATTTATCCCTCAGGGCCAGTTGCTGTATAATATAAGTGATGTAAGGAATGGAAAAGTCTTAACATACATCACTCATCATTTCAGTCAGTTCACAGGATTATTATCCCCCCCCCCCCCGATCTGGTTATCACTCTCAAGACATTCATCTTCAAAGGCAGCATCTTGACATGTCTAATAGGTGTTTACTGTTCGTCTGTGTGCTAGATACTCATTGTGTCTTATTTTAGTGAGTTTTGAGGCCACTCGTATCAGAGAGGAAAAAAAAGAAAAGCTCAGGCTGCTTCATGCTATCAGTACACTGTCATAGTTTATAGGCTTTGTGGTGTGTCCTAAACACTCAGTTCTTGACAGTTGTCAGCGTGTCTTACCTATATTGGCGCTGACAGGCATGCGTCACCACCAGCTACTCCTGTGACGTGGTATTATAGTGCTACCATGGAGTTTAATGCACTAACACTGAGACAAGCACGTACACGGAGAAGTAATGACTGTGCTGCTTATTTTCTATCAGCCTAGAGGAGATACAACAGCCTGTCAAAGCTCTGATCCCAGCCTGGCTGACCTGCTAACCCACTGGCTCAGCCTGCTGACGCTCGGCTACTCTAGTGCACGAAACAACACCGGCTTGCAAGTCACTTGGCACTGTTACACATGTACCATGCAAACCCGCCTGAATGGCCAGCATCAGGAATTCCATGACATTGCTAATAATGTGCATTCATTTCCTACAAACAGCACTTGCCTGAAAAGCTAAAAAAAAAAAGCAGCAGTGAAACTGAGAAAGAACGGATATAAATTGCAGTTGATGCATGAATTGACTGTATAGCTTCTAATAATATGTATGAATACAAAAGTTGCAGTTAAATTTGAACAATTTGAACCCTGCAACAGACAAAACTGTTTTGTTTCTAAAGCTGAGCAGGATGATAGTAGGAACAGTAGTGACCTGTTTTCCAAAGAAATGTTGAGTGTTTAGTGGAAGATTTATGAAACTATAGTGTTTGTTTGTGCAGTCTGTGTTTTCCTTTCATAAAGATGGCATAAAAACATATTTATCTGACCATTGTTGCATGACATGTTCTTTCCAATTATAGTATGTATGATGTTTTCCAAGTAAATGTTGTTATTGTAAACTAACAGGTGTGTGTGTGTGTGTGTGTGTGTGTGTGTGTGTGTGTTTTATATCTTCCACAGGGCTCCAGAGATTATTTTGGGATTGCCGTTTTGTGAAGCCATAGACATGTGGTCACTAGGCTGTGTGATAGCTGAACTTTTTCTGGGCTGGCCACTTTACCCTGGGGCCCTGGAGTACGACCAGGTAAACAACCAGCTTCTCACCACCCACGTTTTAGCTGCGGGGGGAGTTTCCTCTTCTCCTTCTCTCCCTTATGTTCCTCCTTTCAGGTTTTCATACAACTCATTCCACCATCTCCTCTTACTTCTACTTTCAGTATCTATGACTCAGTCTCACTGTTTTCTTCTACATTTGGGTGAGCTTTCCTCAATTTAATTTTTACTCACGGGTCAGCCCCCTATTTTCCCCTCTCAGCCATCCTCACACTGCCTGTGTGTCTGTTTGGGCAGTGTTACACCCTTGGTTTCCACCCAACCATTTATGTCCTGATCTCTACTCTGTCCCTCTTTTCTTTCTTTTCCCCTCCTATTTTTCATTGTACAGCAAAATCCTTCCAATCAAGAGAACCCACAGAGTAGTGGGTTCAGGATGTTTTGTTTTTGAGTTTACCTTCAGTCTAGCTTTCTATTACACGCCTACCTTCAGGTTAATGACTCAGACATGACTCCTGCTGTTGACATCTGTTGGATATGTGATCCATGGCTACTTTAGTCTAAATCTCCCACAAGAAGTGTTGAAAAGAATCATCTGGGAAGAGAAGCGGGGCAAAAGCTCAAAAAAAGGCAGACAGGAACATTCAGCTGCAGAGTCTAAGACATATGGCTTGAAGCTAGGACAAGAATGCAACATTGTCACAGTGTGTACAGTTGGAAAAATCTGTTATTTTAATCTGTGAGATCTAGGCCTAATGCCGTCTTAAGGGTACTGAAGGGATTTTCTGTAAGAGGAAGGCCTAGATAAGGAGGGAGAGGAAACTTTTTGAGGTTTAGGGGAAGAAAAACCGTTCTGCGTGATCACATGCAGAAAGAAAGGTGGTGATTGATTGTGTGAGTGAAGAAAGAGACAGAAGGCTCAAGCGACTTACAGTAACAAATTGGTGTACAAAGTTGGTTCCTCTGTGACGTGCCTGCCATGAGGATTGTATCAGCTGGTGTCTGTGAGAGTGAGCAGAAAAAGCATATTCTTGTGATTCACAGCTTATCTATAAGGAGCTGTTGAATGCCTGCCCCTCCCAGTGGACCCCTGACAGTGTCTTCCTGAGACTAGACTGATCTGGGCTTATGTTGAGCGGCTTTCCCTGCCCCGGAGCTCTATCTACTCAAGCCTGCCAAAAGAGTCTCATTCAGAGCAGATCTCGCACTGTCCCATGCAGCACCCTACATTACAGCACTCTTACCCCTCTGCACACTGCACTCATACCAAAGTATTTTTACGGCCCAGGCATCATTTTTCACTCTCTCCAGTACCAAGACAGGAGAGATCACTCAACAGCTCCGAAAGAGATTTCAAATTGAGAGCAGAAGTACTAGTCTAAATATGATGAATGTTTTTTTCCAGGAGCCAGTCAGCATGTCCCAAAGCTGCTTTAGAGATATCTGGGGGAGGGTGGTGGGTGTCTCCTCAATTTAGTAAGGGGCTGCTTGAAGCTGATGGGAAGGATCAGATGGGCTGATGAGGGTGGATAGGATAAAGTTGGCATGGATAAGCAGTGTAAGAGAGAATGAAATAAGTAGCAAGATAACAGGTGAGAAGGAACCTATGGAATGTATTTATCAGATAGAGATCTAAACCCACTGTGTGTAAATGAGTTACTGAAATTGAATTCAAACACAGTGTAGACAGTGTGGCGGTGGTTCGTGGCAGAGGGTGTGATTAATTCCTGGATAAAAAGAAAAGAATTCATTGTTTTTACATTTCAACTTGTTGAATCTTGCATTGCTCATGTTGCTGTCTATTATTGTCTGCTGATCAAAATACCTTCAGTGAATGTTAAGCTGTGGATGTTCTCTGGGATGTCTGAACTTAACTACCCTGGCCCGTTTTAGCAGAATGGTTATGTAGTTAGTGGGAAGTACATCCTGGTGGATCCCTGGTCTAGTCCCTACGCCTTTTTTGAGAAATAAGCTCCTTTCATAAAGCAATCACCTCTTTATGTAAACGAATGGCAATTCAACATGTATTTCTCATCACAGTAATAATCCTTATCTTTACTTTATTTTAAATTTGAATGAATATCCAGCAAAATGCTTTAGATATAATTTGCATATAAGCAAAAATGAATGAAGAGAGTCAAATGGGACCTAATAGGTTGACTTAAGCGTAGCAAATCGTGGCAAAACTAGGCAGCAAAATTCTCTACCTAAGAAATGATGAAATTGATAAGAACATTTAATTGGCGATTGACTAGAAGAGACAGGCAACAATTTACCAATCAACACTTAAATGACAAATCCATCATGGATGCAGACCGTGGGAGGACAGAAAAGTCTTCTTTCTTGATATGATTGAACTTTCTTACTCACTGCTGTTTTATAGTAGTGGAACCACTTCCTTTCAGTACCAAATATCACATGAGCAAAAATACTATACACACTGAATCTGACTGATGTGGGCTATGACCCCCAGCCCCCACGTAGGAAAGCCAAGCCTGCCCACTGGTATGCAAGATTCTCCATTTGGTCATGAAATTTCCCAATAAAGGGGAAAACCAGTCTGTGCATGGACACAGAACTGATGAGAAAACCTTGATGAGTATTATGTAGTATACTTGTGCTTTTCTCTCTCTCATTATTCTCATAGCACATGAAGCATGCATGCTTAAAATGTCATCATCATTTTTTTTTTAAAGCATTTCAGAGAAATGGCATCAAAGATCACAAACTCAGAATCAAACGTTTAGCCATTTCGATGCTCATGCGCATATAAAACATATTTATAACAGAACTTGAAAATAGAAAGCTTGTAAATTTGTATCGCCTGAAATAGATGGCCAACTGACTTTATGTCAGTAAACAGCTAGGCAGCTGACTGCTGGTGTGAGATGTCATCCAGGGGCCACAGGGTGCTACCCCCTTCTTCTCCCTTTTCTTCTTATCTTTCTGCATGGGGTCTTGTTCCATCCCACACAGCATATTGTATTTATAACTCTGACTCCTCCTCCTCCCCTCTTGCTCTCCCTTCTCCTTACCTCATCCCCCAGTCACACCACCTTTTTATTTCACTAGTACAGCAGGAGGCTTCTCACCCCTTTGATGTGACAAATCTCACGATTCAGCCGGCATGTCATTATGAGTGGCTATGATTACCCGAGGCGCCAAAGTCTTGGGAATGAATCCATTCCCTTTATTTTTATCTTGTTGATTTTCTTTCTTTATACCCCTTATTCCATCCATTTGTTGTTTTCTCATGCACTGTCTTAGTGGTGCAACCACAGGAGCCTCTGTATATAATTGCAGAGACCAAAGTAGTACTGGCCTGGTTTTTCCCCCTTTTGGCCTAGCTGGCAGCCTGGAGGAGCAATAAGAATAAGAGGATGTGGGCAGCGTCAGTGGCAGTAAAAAGGGATTGGGGTTAGTGGAAGTTAGTAGCGTCAAGGTTCTAGAGGGAATTTCCTTTCCTATAAGCTGGTACAGAATGTACCCCAATGTCACAAATGTGGAAGAGAATCTTTATACACCGGGTATGTAGGAGGGTGTGAGGGACATTATTCTGCGCTGAGATGCATTTTTCTTTGTTGCAGTGAGGAATGGCATTGAAAAGCATATTTTATTGTTATCTGGACTGTCATAAAGTAAAGGCTGCCTGTGCTTCCTATCTGCGCTGCAGCAGGTCCAGGCTCGCTATATAGTTGTTTTGTGAAGCAGTAGCTTTGCACCAGTGATCTCACTGGGTTGTGAGATCTCTGCAGAGGCACGCCTTCCAGGAAAAATAAGGGTTTTCCCGTCACAAGAATTTTCCCACCCACACACTGGCTCTGTTGTCTTTTTGTTTCTGTTGCTGTTTACACGATGTTGCCGAACTGCAGTGAAGCTACATTATGGACATGAAAGGAGGGAAATTTAGTCGGTGTACTTTTTTAGAAAGTTTATTGGAATTGACAGTGTTGATAATGTCTGGCTGCGTTATGAATGCCAACATGGAAGGAGCGATAAAAACGAGAAAGAAATTTTGGTTGACATAAATCAGCATGTTTGGGACTGAAGGACTGAGACATTCCAAAACGGGGAAACGAAAAGTGAAACTGTTGTGTTGGATATTAGTGTTCCTCGAGATAAGCAACAGGATCTCCGCCATCACACGCAAACACATATAAGCTAATGCTCCAGCGTCACACGGGCCAGAGATAACAAACATGATCAACACATGAAATACTTCTAACAAAAACATTCACAGAGTCTGTAATATATATTTCTGATGTGATGATCTTCATGTAAATGGTGTAAAGGGGTGAGACATACATGTTTGTCTGCCTTACAGCCATTTAGATTTACTTCATCTATCATGTTAGTCTAGTGATCTTGAAACAAAGGTCCTTTGGGATGCAGTACTTTTATGCTACATTTGAAAATGTACGTCTTCATGATCCTCACCACTAGGTGTGGGTGATATGGCCTCGATTCAACTATAATTGTAATAATGTAATTTCAGCAGGTGTGGTCAGACTCGTACAGCCAGCTCCTATATTCAGTCTGTGATGAATGGCATATTCACAGAATGGTTTGGAGAGACAGACAGAAGCACAGGTGTGGCTCTGTGCTACCCTTTAAAATAACTTTGTGGTCAGGAGTCATTAATGAAAATGGACCTGCCGTTGTGGCGTTAGTCAGCTCAATACTCAAGTTAAAACTAGCTTCAACTCATTGCAGACCGTATTGGGTAAAACATGTGTCCAGCTGGCGATTACTAAACTAACTCCAGCCTGTTGTTCCACTGACGGTGGTGATTCTTTGCTCCCACATCCCCTCCTGCCTGTGGCTCACTGCATAGTTTATACTCTTCCCATCTTGGAAAAACTCTAAATCATTACACTGTGAACATACAATGTCAGGACTGATCAATCGTTGTCACCTAAGCCAAGTCAGATCCTGAAATGACTTATCTTGTATCTGTATTTAATAGATGACACGCTATGTTGGTCTTCGTCTCTGAAGGTTCATGTTATCAAACCATCAAACCACTTTCACACTACTGAGGTTGCTTAATTTTTTTCTTCAGAGCAGAGCTAGCAGCAACATTACATCGCTTTCAGCAATGTGTGTTGCTGCTGCACATGGTCATGATGTGAATACGTCAAAATACCATGAATATTATGATATAACATTTTTATCTCAATACGATTGATACTGGTATTATCATGAGAATATCATATGGCACACCCCTACTTACCATTCTCCCAGTGTGTGCCTCTTTGCTCTCTCTGCGCTTCTTAGCAGCGCTGAATCTCTAATGATTGCTGTCCATAATACTTGGGTGTGATTGACGTCAGCCAGGCTTCTCACTGGTCTTCTCTCATTAACCTGTGTGTGACACACTCACTCCCACAGCATCTGACTGACAAGCATCATTACCCAGCAAAACATTTGGCATCGAGAGCACAGAAATCTTGTTATCGGAGATTACGTGCAAAGATCCTGACACCTTTCAGAGATCATGAACACATGCTACGCATCAGTACATTTTTTGAGTGTATTTGAGTTTAGCCATTTCTCAGGAATGTATCATCGTCAACGTCTCTGCAGCCGTCCCCCGATATGAGCACAATCCACATACAGTAAAGTTGACTCTAAGGGGCTTTGCAGAGTGATGTCACTGTAATTGACCTTGTAAATTATCATAAGTACATAAAAGAGTGTCAGTAAATCTTCAGAATGAGGATATTTTTAATAATTTAATATAAAACGGTAATACTGAAGACCAAGATTTTTGTCATTGTCTGTTAATTTTTTTTTTCTCTTCCTCCCTCCCTTCCCTCCAACTGTCCAACAGATTCGCTACATTTCTCAGACACAAGGTTTGCCAGGGGAACATTTGTTGAATGCGGGGACAAAGACAGCACGGTTCTTTTGCAGAGAGTCTGACTCACCTTACGCAGCATGGAGGCTAAAGGTAAGGAGTATTTACTTAGCACAAATAAATTGCAAATGGGCTTATATTCACTTACTTAAAACAAGAAACATCTGCCCTTGTTTTGTTTTACTAAAAACTAATGGTGAAAATTATAGGCCAGCTCTAACTCAATTAATAAATATCATGTTTTCCTGTAGCATTGACCTTTTTCCAGATAAATTCTAATCAAAGATCTAGTCAAAGAAAAAAAAAAACACTATTGCTCACTAAACCTTTTTCTCTCCTTGTAGTCAACAGATGAGCATGAGACAGAGACGGGGATGAAATCAAAGGAAGCAAGGAAGTACATCTTCAGCTGTTTGGATGACATAGTGCACGTATGTTCAGCTGTTTCGACCACAGTGTCCTTAATAGGAAATTCAACATCAAATGTCAAGAAGATGTAGGCTACTAGGTCATGAGTAGAGGAAGTACACACCTACTACACACCTACAGCTGCCTGAACAGAGTAGATAATGCATGTCTTATTACTGAGAAAAGGGAGATAGCTTCTAATCTAGACTTCCTTTCAGTAAAAGATGTGACGCTTCAAATTTCATTTGTCATACTTTATAGAAACAGACCACAGGGGGGAATTCCTAGGCAAAAAGCAACTCAGTGCTTGTTCAGCTCTGTACTTGTTTAGTCAAATTCATGTTGATCATTGTTTGTCATTCTTAGGAAATACGTGTATTATAATCATCATTTGATGATGCAAACACAAAGATTAATGTAATCAAAAAAATTTTTTTTTTCCACCTTGCTTTTTTTCTTTTAATGCTATATTATTATTTTGATGTTGTTTTGAACAGTTATTTTGACATATTCTGTAGTTTCAATGCTAAATATGTGCACCCCAGGTGAACTTGGTGATGAATCTGGAAGGTAGTGACTTGCTAGCGGAGAAGGCAGACCGTCGGGAGTTTGTGGGCCTGCTGAAGAAAATGTTATTGATTGATGCAGAGGAGAGGATCGCCCCAGCTGAAGCTCTCAGCCACCCCTTTGTGACAATGCAACACCTGCTCGACTTTCCCCACAGCAACCAGTGAGTCCGCTTCACCCGCTTCACTTCTGCAGACATGTTTGCAGTTTGAACTTCCTACATATCATGACCGCTCCATGTCACTATTTTCCGCCTCTAGTGTGAAGTCATGTTTCCACATCATGGATGTTTGCTGGACTCGTCCCAATGCGTATGAGGCAGTCAACAGAAATAAAGGCCCTTTTGTCAGACCTGTGACCACAACCGCTGCTGCTTCAGTCAACCACCCATTTAGCAAGATAACTGGTGTCCACACGCAAGTAAGTGACTGTGGATGTGTTTACGTCATGATCTGCTGCTCTAACTTGTACACAATTATAATTAGATCATGGTATTAAAACGTTTGAAAACAAAGGAACCAACCAATCAACAAAAACAGGTTTTATATTAATCATATGATGTATTTTCTTGTCTCTTGAACTAGAAGTGTAAAAAAAAAAAAAAAAAAATTATCAGAATATCTTGGTGTCAGAATAAGCACAGATGGTAAAGATTATTGACATGCAACGTGTTGTTCTGTTCATCTGCTCCTTTAAAGACTGATCATGTTGACAATTTTCTTGCCTTTATTGCCTCCATGTATGCCTATCTTATTGCGTCTCAGCCCTGCTGTCATGGCAACAAAATCATGTCATGTTGCTGAGGTCATGGCAACAGTGCAAATCAGTGTTGTTGCCGAGGAGAAAAAAGGAGCTGACCCTTTTTTTGGCATTAGATCTTTTATAATGCAAAACATCTCAAGGTGCTTTCGATGGCCACTGTAATGAGAATGTATTAAGAAACATGAAAATACAACCATTCATGACACAGTACTCAACTATATATGCGTTTCATCAATGCAGCGTTAAGGCTGATATGAGGAAGCTCTCTCATTCCTTTTCAGTTTTGAAAATCTAATGAAAGTATAGAAAAAAGTCAGCTATAATTTTTGTTTTTGTGGACTAATACAGTTAAAAATCTTTTCTTGTCCAGGAGAACTTTACAGGAAATTGTTGTGGCTTTTTAACATTATCCCTTGAAAGGCTGCTTTGTGTTTACTATCATGTGTATGGGGGCTGGACTACATGCAGAGGCTGCAGCAGAACAATATAGGCCTAGTTCTCATTATTCAATAAATGTGATTATAGCTAGGCATGAGAGCAGCATGAGTAGTGAAGCACAGGCACATGCTCGACTGTTCTTTGTTTATCCCTGGGGCCTGTCTCAAAGAGTAACTTCAACATTGTTAGAGGACCTGTTAGTTATCCAGATTAAAAAGGTTAACATTATAAATCCTAGATAAACCAAGAATGGTGACTCAGTTTTTCCTAAGAGATGATTGGTGAGCAGGTAGGCTTTGAATACCTTTTTGGTCCTGTCCCTTAAACTTCACATCCTCTCAAGGAGATCAGCCATGCATCATAGGTTACTATGGTGATCTACCACAGGTGAGCCAAGTGAGTCACACTTAGGTACCCCAGTTTGTTCACCAACCCATGTCTTTTAGTATGAAACAACTGGGCTTTGTGTGGCTGTAACTCAGATTGCTCTTGACAGAGATGTCGCCATCTACTGGCTCTTAAATGCTATTGTTGATCATGTCATACTGAGGAAAAATTCAAATCTTGTTTTCCTCTTTTAGGGGTTAGCCCCATCTGCCCCCTCAGTGATGCATCCTGGCATACCATTGCAGACCGGAAGCGGTCAGTTTGGATGCAACGATTCATTTCAGCAGGCACTCATCTTATGTCCCCCAACCATTCAAGGTAGGATGTGTAAATCTTTATACTTATTATTTTCACTTGTTTTTCTTTCCAGTGGTTCAACTAAATATTGTGAGGTCTAATGATTTCCTGTCCTTTTTTATCTTCACAGGAATACCCACCAACACAGCTAAACCAGCAGGCTACTCTGTTCGAATGGAGGCGTCTGTGCCCCTGGTTACTCAAGCACCCCCAATCCAGCCCATACAAATCAGACCTGGAGTCATCACGCAGGTAAAGGGGTAGCATCCGCAGAAATAATGAAACCTGATGACAGCTGATTTAACATAAAAACAAACACTCTAATATGCTTGTGTATTTGAAAGAAAATGTATGCCGTTTGAAGTTCTTCTGATGAGAGCATCATTAATAGGTAAATGTAGATATGACATCTTTGCATCTCTGCACTTCAATAGGCCTGGTCTAACCGAGCTCAGCAGATATTGGTGCCCACTTGGCAGCAGGTGACATCAGTGCCCCCACCACCAACCACTTTGGCGTCTGACACTGTGGCGGGCTCACAGAGATTGGGCGACTGGGGGTAAGCAATTTGTTTGCCTGTTTCAGGTGGTTAAAGCACAAAATCTTTTGATGCATTATTCATATCCTTTTAATGATATGTGCATTTATAGTTTTAATGTACAATATTATATAAAACATATACTAGTAGTGCATTATTATCTTTAGTTGCTATACACACCCTTGGGAACGGCTGTACCGCTCTGATACAGAATGCTTGCTCCCCTGAATATTAATGATCGATGAGTCATACGTGTCCTCTGGGACCAGTGACTGAGACCGTTTAGTCAGTAATGGTGCTAAAGGCTTTTGGCTCAATTTGCAACGTTCTGTTTTCTTAATGCAGGAAAGTGCGTACCCATGGTAACCATTACAGCTCCATGATTGCCCACCCTCAGCCATTCTTAACCAACCAAATGACCATGTCCACTCACCAGCCAATCAACATAGGCATTGCACATGTGGTGTGGCCACAGCCAGCTGCCAACAAGAGAGCTAAGCCTTGTGGAAACAGGTATGACACGTAGGTTTTGCCTTATGTGCCTTATCAACAAACCCATAGAAGATATGTTTTCTGACGCTTAATGTGACATATTTTACCTCCGTAGGGGCAGCAACTTTTCCCAAAACACAAACATCCAAAATTTAGCATGCCAGTCCCCAAAGATGGCCGATACAGCAAAGAATGTGGAGGAGGTAGAGGAGGAGGAAGCCAGATGCCCAGAAGAAGGGCATGCTGTTGGAGAAGAGCAAGGAACAGAGCAGGTAGAGGAGGATGATGAGAACTGCTGTAAAGTGCAGCCAGACTGTGAGCTTTCAGTTTCGCAGGAGCAGCGGCAGGCCATGGTCATCTCTGACCTAGCTAGCCCGACTGTTAGCGTCATCAGTATAAGCAGCGATGAGGAAGATGGCACACAAAGGCACTCAATGGGGGAGTGAGTACAAACCATCAGGCTCCTTCTAACAATAGTTCCAGCTCAGTTGTAAAATATTTATGTCTTACTGGTTTCCTTTTGTATGTGTGTCTCTCTCTGCACACAGGTGTAAGGGTAGCGCAGATTGTGAGGCATGTCAGAGCACCGTCAGTATGGAGAGAGTCTGTTCCCTCAGCAGCCCAGACAGCACGCTCAGCACCAGCTCTTCAGCCTCAGCCCAGTCCAGCACGTCACCCTGCAAACACCCCAACAGGTATGGTCAAGACAGACGATTCAAACAAATCTCACATGAATCGTTTATGCTCGGTTGGCATCAGCTGCCGCGACAAGAAGTGATATGTAACATCCCTCCTCATCCGTTGCCCTCTTACAGTATGTCAGATGATGAGCAGGAGAGCGGTTGTGACACAGTGGACAGCTCGCCCGCCTCAGACGCCTCTGGCCACAGCAACGGTCGCTTCACAGAGCGACGCTACATGGCAAACGGCAACCAGAACTGCGAGCCCCGTGTCGCATGCGTCGCCCCAGAGACCGAGCCCAGCAAGCCAACAGTGCGTACTGTTGTGGTGCCACCAATGAGGGTGCAGAACAACAACAACATCCATGCTGTCAGTGAAATACCTGGCAACACAGGTAATACTGGACACATGTAGGGGGATCTAACACACTAGTAAATGCATTCATTCAGTATGTTCCATTTTGGTCTTACCTAAATATGTATAGTATTTTAGTCAAGCATGTTGAGTGAAACCCATGCTTTGTTATATAGTTAAAAACTGCTGGAAGTGACAGTGACCAGTAGTATATTAAACCCTGATTCCCTCTAAACCTAAATTATTGTTTTGAGGACACCTTTTCTTCTGCACACCCAGTTGTTATTTGTATCTGGAATGCACTCTTGACGGTATTAGCCACTCAGAAGTGCAAGAGTAGGTCATGCTTGCTCAAAGATCCAGTCACCACTGCTGCTGTCTGCCCCACAGGTCACACGGCCTGGGATTATGCTGTTTTAGTAGGCCACAGAGGTTCTCACAGGTGATTATGGGTGACCTGTCCTGATGTAACTGCTCTGATCTCTGGAGCAGATTTGTTTGCTGTCCTTACTCTGGCCTCAGACTGACTCTTGAGAGCCCTCTGTATCTGTGTGGATGTGCATTTCATAAAGCTACATAAGACATGCGTAACTGCTCAAAAATATTTTATGTCCTGGAAAAAAATATTCAAAACCTGGATGTCAACCAGAGAAGTTTATTTTTCTGGCTGTTAGAAACGAATAAATGTTTGATGAATGTTTCTGTTTTAAAAATGGGGTTTCGCATGTCACGTGTAGGTTTTATAACAGCTGTGGTCAGTGAGATGTCAAAGTGGAGGCCTGGCTATAAACCCTTAGAGAAAATCAAACAGAGTCATATCTCCTTTCCCGTCAACGGCATCTCGCTCCCCAACCCTCAAACCCGCAACCAAAGCCCCACATAAAAGGGCACAGCTTGCTATTCTAGTGCTACCAGGTATATTTATAGCTGAGGGTCTGACCCCACTATAAGCTCTATGAACAAGCTTAGTTACAAACTCCTCTCAGATCCCCCAAACATGTCTATTTATAACCATCTAGATCATATTCAGAGGACAGATGCTGCTATGTTTAAAGATTTGGAACTGATCAAACACAGCTGAAGTCACTGACGAGCCTAAAACGCCTCCTGCCACAAATGTTCTGATTTCTGTTATAGATTAAGGTTCAATTGTTGTTGGATCCAATCTCTGATTTCATCTTTTTTTTCTTTTTCCCCCCCTTTCATTTACGTTGTGAAATTGATATCGGTGCACCAAACTGTCACGCACGTTAACATGCGTCTCTCCTCTCTCCTCGCTCAGTCTTAGAGTCTTCATGCCAGTCCAAAGGGCGAGGCATTCCTGGGCGACAACATCACCACTCCACTCCCCTCCTCAACCGGCCGCAGAAGATCACCCCTGTATTCCAGCCCCAGCAACAGCAGCCTATAGGCTTTGGGCAGGTGAGCACTTGTAGTTCTGTACATCATGTACCACACAGTCACACTCGCATGTAAACCCAGCAAGTAAACAAGTTGTAAAAGGATTTAGCAGCAGTGGAGATGTTGGGTTTCATTATTAAGCAGAATATATGAAAACAGGTTGCAGGGATAAAATCACTCTTCCTGCCAGCACAACACCCAGGTTTAGTTACTGGCAGAAGTGGTTTTACCAGTGATTGTGTTCCAGGGTCTGGGCCATATGCCATATAATACGATTTGCAGTGTTTGCGGGTAGAAAGTCCCATTTTATAACATGAAGTCATTGTAGCTGGCATCTTTCCCTTTCTGGAAAGTGAATCAGTAAAGAAGTTGGCAGATTGTACCAGAAAATCCAATTTCTGAAGTGACTAAAGTGGTTTTGACTACACTCTGTGCATTTAGGTGATAAAGAGCATAACATTTGAATTGCAAATATCTCCTTTTCATAGCAGAGCAGCAGCCAAGACCACACTTCACACTGTAAATGGAACTTAATTCATCTGCCACAGTAGCTTTTGCAACTAACAAATCTACCAGCTATGCTTAGAGTTACTCACAGGTGGTGGGTTATGTATTTCCTCTCTGTTCAAAGGATGAAGGCTTTTTACCATAATAATGCCTACCTACTGTAATTCCAATAAGATGAAGAGAATTACTGGAATATTTTAATGTAATATACACACAGACAAAGATGAGGTGCCTGTCATGAGGCTGTTAATGGCTGTCGTGTGAAAACATAGAAACAGCAGCATCTAGTGGCTCATAACGACCAACTCTGTGCTGGTGAAAACTGATAAGCCAGATATTGTTTTTCTCTCCTTCAGGTCCAACATTTCGGTTCCTGCCACCAGGAGTGGAATGGCAACTTTGCCCACCGGAGACCACAGGCGTATATCCCTCCCACCATGCATGGGCACACATTCACCCTGTCCCACAGCAGCCCAAACCACTCTACTGGCCCCCACCCTCACCTTGGGGGCCACCCACACTCCCAGCCCACCTTACTCTCCTACCCCCCTTCTGGTCCTCTGGTCACAGCTGCACCCGTGGCTCACCTCCTGGCCTCCCCTGGGGCCTCACGCCCCGTCCTCCAGCCCACCTACAGCATCTCCCACCCGGCAGGCATTGTGCATCAGGTCACAGTGGGCATCAACCCCCGGCTGTTGCCCTCCCCCACCTTGCACCCGCAGGGCCAATTCAAACCCCTCTTTCCCCCGCATTCCTACATCGCCTCGCCCGCCTACGCCAGTTTCCCTCTCAGCCCCACCAAAATAAACCAGTACCCTTACATCTGAGCATCGGTGTCCAGGTACCCTTCACACCACCTGAGGGCTAAGTGAACAGGGCGAATTCTATCTTAAACCACAAACAACATGGTTTTCATTTCCAAAAACCATGGCACAACCACAGAGAAAGCAAGCTATTTTTTGAATCATGTAGACTTGGGTGTAATTGAACTTCAAGCTTTAAAACAAAAGAAAAAAAAAAAAAAAAGAGTTTCAATGGTGGAGATGATTTGGGCAAAAATTAAGAAGTAAATAATGTATGAATGATTGAATGAAAGAATGAATGAGTAGTTAAACTCACACTTAATGTGTTTTGCACATTTGATATATCTTTGCATTGGATCTTCTACGAATACTCCTCAAAACAGGTAAATAATTGGGGTGGTGTTGAATAGTTAGACTTTGCACCCCTAATCCCAGCTATTTTTCTATATTGCCTTCTTACATGTGCAAGACACATCCATATTTGTAAAGCCATCCCAGTCTCTAGCTCTAGATTGACAGATGCACATGTTGTCCACGGTGTATGTTGTACTGCGTTTGAAGTATTTGTACCTTTTTTGGTGTCTTTCGGTGTTAGCAATGTCAAGTCAATTAACCGATTTAAATAGGGTTGTTCCTCACGCTGCATGTGGTCTTGCATGAGCAAAAATGTAAACGGAAAGATGCATAGACGTTGCTCTTATTGTTTGTGTCACAAGACTCGCTGCATTGTATAACTGTCCCCAGCCATAGTGCCTTACATATTTGAGGTTGTTAATGTTACTACTTATATATGACTATATACATGAATATTAATGTACTGGACTGCAGCACTTGAAATTCCAATCAGTCGATGCATCCTATGTGTGAGTATATATATGCACATGTATATGTCCATGCATAGCATGCATGGATGTGATGTATTGCGGATAGCGGTGCTTATTTTTTGGAGTCAGTGTATATTTCAGTGTGTAGTGAGTTAGTTTTCTGTTCTTTCAAGAAGAACAGCATGCTTTGCTGTTGCGAATGCTTGCTGTTTCATTAAATTTTTATTTTTATTTTTTTTGTTTCTCCCTTCCCGAATGAACTAGTGTACAAAGTGCAAGTACTGAGTATTGCTTAATATTTGATAATCACTTTCTATTTAGTGAAATTCTTATTACTAACAGTATTTGTACTGTTTGATGAAACTGCAATACAATCTAAATAGTCGTTTTTTGTTTTTTTTTTGTCTTCGTATTTTCATTTTGAGTGTTTTCACTTTGTTTCTTAGATGTTTAGAAGTGTGGTGGGCATGGCTTTGATTAGGTAAGGAAAAAATGCAAATTAATTCACGGTATGGAATCTTCTAAGCCTGAGCAAACCATGCAGTATTCAATATACACACATATATGGACATATATTATAGAGCTAGACTATTTAGTACAGATGCTTGATAAGGTGTGAGTTAATTGTGTGCAATTCTCTCATTTATGCATGTGTGACAAATTTAACTTTTTCCCTTTACATTATACCATTTGTTAAAGGCTTAAGGCTTATCGATGTCAACAGCTTATTTTATACATTCCGTCAGGGAGGATATATACATACATATATATATAAATATATATGGTGTTTCCACCAGTCTATATATATATATATATATATACGTATGTATGTATATATACTGTGTGTGCATTTTTCTGTTAATTTTACTAGTTATGTGTGTTTTTGTCTTTATTTTCAAATGAAGTTGCTTGTGCAGCACCAAAGACTGTAATTCATTTCCTGAGCAAGGTAGCTATTCTGTTTGCATAGACCTCAGTTATACTGTAGTTGTAGAATGGGGTTAAATTAAAACAAACAAAAAAATTGTATTTAAAAACGGCCGAGGTTTTGTCTAGCTTATTGGGCAATTAATAAGTCGTATCATTTCTTTCTTGAATGTATCATAGATAAGCTGCTATATGATGATTGCCACTTCGATAGCTGTGAAATTAGGTGATTTCTCTGAGTTTAAACCTAGCGTTGCTATTTTTGTATAGGTCCCTAATTATCTGAAATAGAAGTGGTTTTGATTTTTGTGTTTTGTGTTCATATTTGGAGTGTCATTGTAACTACTGTATTGCTGATGATGAACATTAGTTGCATTTGTTGTTTCTCGGGGTGTGTGTTTTTGCATCAGTATTTTATCCTTATTAACCTTTTGGGCTCATCACTGCATATAAATGATGTATCGATGTAACTTAATTTTTTGTATGTTTTCATATTGATGTTTTGTACACATTTAAAGCTGTAGCTTGCAGGATTGATTTAACTTTTTCATTGTACGTACACGGTGTACTACCAGAACTCTGTCGCGTGTTACAGAAGCACTGTGAGATGCCAGAAAGGAAAAAAAAAATCATTGTGTTCATCGAAACGCTTCTGTAACGTTTCCACCAATCACACTCGCCACTAAGCACTCATACAGTTAGTTAGGCTTGTAAGGGTTCGGGTGATAAGACTGTGTGTCCAAAAATAAATTAAGCCCAATGTTTTTGTTCCAGAATAATGTTTTACAACTTGTTTTAATGTCAAATTGATTTGAATTAATATTTATTGCAACCTTTTTATCTGTTCAATGTTATATCTGATTAGAATATCAGTTTCACAAGTTGTTATTCTAAACTGCCTTGTGTTTGAATCGCTCTCCCCTTTTTATGAGTGTCTCATATCAAAATGATGTTTTGTCAATGCAAAACTGTGGCCATTGTTATGTGTTTCCTTACTGAAATTGAGACAGTGTGAGCAGCACTGTGTATGTGCCTTGAGATTCAGAAAACGAAGAGTTCAAGATGGTGATTCCTCACCACATATTTGAGGAGGAAGGCATAGAATCCAATAACATTACCATGTAGAGTAGACAGACTTTTAATGGCCACTTGACCAGGAAATAATAATAATAAAAAAAAAGAAATCACACAAAACAGGACTTTATCATGGTGTCAGTCCAGGGACTTGTACTCCTTTGATCAGTTTGTAGAAACGACAGAGGGAAGTACATGGTGGTGGTTTTCCTCGCCAAAGCCTCTCTGTGATAACACACCCAATAAAACACACACACACCTACACTTACACTTTGAATGATATGACACTCGACGATCTTTGGTCCCTCTGGCTGAACAGCAGATGCAATACTTTACATTGTGCGGTCATTGCACCACCAAGTGTTCTTAGATAATCTCCATGCTTTACATTACCTTGCATGCACACCTAAGTTGCTTCACTTTGTTTGCCTAGAAGCCGTCTGCTGAGAGCAGCTTTTGCATCATGCAAGTTGAAGCTGAGCGGGAGCAGTTAGCACTGGCAGCAAGCAGAGCACAGTTGACAACACTGGCTTTTTAAAATCAGTGGAGCCACACTTAATGTCCACGGATAGTCTTTCTGTTTATTCTGTGTTCTGATTGGGAAACTTACTTTGTTCAAGGAGATTATTATGGTTTCTCTGCACAGTCAGTCAAGAGTGTAATACTCCACATTTAAACACTGATATTAATATGGTTGTATGTTTTTGACATCTCTTTTTTTTTTCTTCTTAACTGTATGCTTTACGGATCATACTATAGTGTCATTTTGGGAAAGAAAGCGTATGACGACAAGGCATGAACTTGGCAGATTAGTGCTTGAAAATAGTTCCCCAATAATAAGCATGTGAAATGTAATCGGTGTTTTGATTCCTCCAAAGGTATTCACCAGCAATGCGCCTGCATTAACTCTCCCATACTTGTTTAGGAAAAGAATGGATGCAAGAGGAGAGAAATCTTAAAACTGTTTTTAATTTTCCACACGATTGACACCTTGATTTATGGATAACTTTTTTTTTTTGAGAATTCATCTAACATTTAACAGATAAAACAGTCGTTTGTAAAATTACTTCTATTAAAGTAATGACTTTGATATCAGAAAAAAAATCCTCTGCTGCGGTATTATCCTTTAGAGATGTTAATTCAGGGTCTGTATTAGTCTAAATGTGCTACTGTGTTACTCTTTGATTTGATTTGATGAGGTTTGTTTTACTTAAGTTCTTATTTTCTGGTCATCTGTATCAATTTAAAGAGTTAATTCACACTGCAAGTTATGGAATCATCTGTTTAGATTGCTCATCAAATAGACTTGATTATGAAATCTGAACTGTTACTGTTTTAATACCTGTAGATTTTTTGTGGCTTTGTTTTTTTTTGTTTGTTTTTTTTTCATTTTTGTTTCATTTGCTTTTTTTTATTTTGTGCTACACTAGTTTGCCATGTAGCAATTGCACTGTGCAATATTTACAGTATGAGGACTGGGAAAACTAACTCTATGGATGTGATGTCTCTTTACAGTTTGCGATAGTGTTTCCTCTCTAGTTCTCAGTGATTTAGGTGTGACCAAGCCTTCTCTACTTTGTCACATTAAGCGGGTTTTCCAGGTGACTCTTTTGGTGAGTGTCAAAATAAGACTTTATGGTGTATTATTGTTAAGATTCACTTTGAATTAAAAAAAAAATCTATTGATGCAGCTCCTTTTGTCTGTCTTCCATCATTTGGGTGCCTTTCTTGTTTCAAACGCATGCATGGGCACTGATAATACTGATAACACTGCAACTTGTGTGCTACATTATCAAACTGGTTTTCCAAACTGGAATCACTAGAAACTTTATATGTCTCTTAGTAACATCAATAAGTCTACAACTAACATTTTCATTATCTATGATGACATCTTCAAATTCTTTGTTTTGTTTGACCAACAATGCAAAACTCAAACATATTTAATTTTAAATGATACTAAACAGAGAAAAGAAGCAAATCCTTACATTTGGACTGCTGGAACCAGAGAGTGTTTGGTATCTTTGTTCAATAAATTGAATTAAAAGCTTAATCTACTATCAAAATTAATATAGATTAATTTTCTGTCAATCAACTAACTGATTAAGTGTTCCAGCTCTCTGCATGAGTGACATAGACAAGAGGCAAGGTCTCAGACCCTCAGGGGTCACCATGTTGCAATTAGTTTATGGTAGATTGATTAAACGCACTGTATGAATTGAAATATTAGGAGCCGCCGCATGACACCTGCAAAAAACAACAAACAATCAAATGAAAAAACCCACAGGAAGTGTCCTTTCCCTTTTAACATCACCAATTCTGAGCAAACTATCTGCAGATGGAGCTCATGTGATATGACCAGAGGCTCCAGAATTTGGGAAGATTGTGTTCCCAAATGAGTAATATACAAGCACTTCACTGTTCACCATAATTTCATATAAAACACTTATCATTATTATTAATTAGCATTTTAATAACTTGCACACCAAAAGACAAGATTTTTAATTAGTTTTTTTTGTACTGAATTTTTGTTAAGTGGGGTCTGTGTGACTTTTTATCCTGGGGTCTGTGCTGACATCTTGTGGAGGTGAAGAGGTACAACAGCCACCACTGTATCCACATAGACAGATTAGATATTCAGGTAGCAACTAATTTAGCCTCCAGGACCAATATGAGCTACATAACTGTTAGTAGAGGCAAAGACAAACTATAAAACCGTGGCGTTTTTCATATTAATCCACAATGTGGGCACACAAGGTTATAATCAAAACTGAATCAGCTTCATATGGATCTGTCTGACTTCATTCTTCCAGCAGAGGTCGTCCTGCAGACTGCTCAGCTTTGACTTTCTCCAGACAATTAACATCACAGAGGCTAATTTGCTCAGTGTGACCAGCGGGGGTGGCAGACTTTAAATCATCAAACCACCTGCAATCTTTTCATTTGTGGCTTAACCTCACCTGAGCACACTTAAATGACTGTCATCAATCCTGAGGACGTGTGAATACAGCCAGGCAGTTTACCGCCAACAGCTACATGTCAAATCTTTGGCAAAGTCTGCGCGCCGCCCTGCGCCACGCGGTGATGGGTGGACCGAGCGGAGCGGGGCGATAGGGCGCATTTTTTCCCTTCACCGCCGCTTTCTCCCCCCCCTCTTCCAGCCCTGGACACACGACGGACGAGGCCGCGGGACCGCCGTGTCTTCCGTTCAAACACGAGGATTGATCCAATGTATTATTTACGACCGAAACTTCAGCAACTTATCCACTGGATATGGCTCCCGGTTTGAGGAGTGGGCAAACAGGTCATCCCGAGGAGGTGGGAGCCGGCGCAGCGGACTCCGCTGCCGCCGGTGCTCGCTCGCCTCGAAGGACGGATACCGGAGGAGGAGAGGGGAGGTGTTTGAGGACCAAGTGGCGAGCCGGTGCAGCGGGGATGCTTGGAAACTGTCTGCTGTCTGTGGGGATGCTTTTACTTCTTGTCCGGTGCGCTTTGGCCGCAGAGGGTAAGAACACTAACACCGAGGCGTTTGGTCCAAGGAAACATACGCTGATTAGATGCATTATTGTGTGTCACATCTTCACATGTGCCATGCAGTACGTGTTGGCTTTTATGATGAAGAGTTAGAACATATAAGGCGTAAAAAAAGGATCTTTTATTTCATGCAGGCAGCGTTTTGTAATCCCCGCACATGATTTGCTGCTGGGTGCATGATTCACAGGCTGTCATAGATGGAGCTGTGGTCGGCTATCTTTTTTTTTTTTTTTTTTTTTTTTTTTTTTTTTTGGGGAAAGAAAAAAAACTTAATTGTGGTCCATCACATGACCCCAAAAGGAACATCTCTCAGGTCTCTGTACATACTGTAACATGCAAATGCCATATGATGCGCAGTCAGGGAATAATGATCAAATGGCTGTTACACAGGATTAATTCCAGCCCTGACATGATAGGCTGTGTGTGTGTGTGCGTGAGAGATGGTGTTGATACTGGACTGCAGGGTTTGCTTGCATGTGATGTAACACTCTCACCCACTAATCTTTCCACCTGAGCCTGAAGCCAGCCAACTCTTTTGTCTCACTGATCAGATTGGACCGCACAGACCTTTTGCTTCTTCTCTTGCAGCTGCACTCAATCTGAGCTATCTCAACCTTTGCAACTTCGCCTCTCATCTCAACTTCTCATCTTTTTTTTTTTTTTTTTTTTTGCTGTGCATTTCATTCTTTGCGTTTCCTTAATTGAGGTTATGAAATATTCTTTTGGTCTGTAATGAGCTGAAGGGGGGGTGGGGGGTTATTCTGGGAATGCATTGCAGTCACAGGACAGTCAGTGTTTCAGAGCATCTGGGTCAGCACTAATGACACACATACTGTAGCCCACTGTAGGTTTATCTGTCTCTGGCGGCAGGAGAGGCAGCTGGGGTAAGGTTGGCCGACATAGCTGCCCTTCAGCCGTGAACGCTTGAAGAAAAGGCTCAGCTGTAAAAGATTGAGTCTCTGCATGTGCTCTGATTTGGCTGCATCACCTGTACCCCCTCCCCACCCCCTTACCCATATAACTATTTACACCACCTTCTTATGGATGGATTTCAAACACTTAAATCTGACATATGACCATAAGCTGCCTGCAAACAGATCAAAGCAAGACGTTCCTTGCAAGTGCTCTCTGTGTGTGTATCTAACAGTCTGCAAACTGTGATGTAGTGGCTGTTGTCTCACCTCTGCTGATGCACTGCTACAGTAGCTGAGTCTCCTCCTACCACCACCCTCCTCCTCCTCCCCCTTCTTCTCACAGTCAGCACATCCATTCTTAAACACATGAGCCCAGCAGCAGCAGCAGCACCTGAGCTATACAGTATATATGTGGTGAAAGAGGCAGTTTTTGTATTCAACTTGTGGGGACAAGAAACTGTGCACTTGGGCTCTTTTAATGCACAAGAGGAACCTCTTTACTGGCATTAAATGTTGAACTCTGTGGTTTCTTACACTGGTTGACAATGTTTACAGTATAATGTCTTTTAGGAGTACTACTGGTGTGAAAAATGACAAAATGTGAACCAAAATAATTCTGGATATTCTTGTAGTCCATTGTCAATTGTTAATTTGTGATGAAATTCTGCAGATTGGGGAGATGGGGAACTCTTTTCATGACACTCTTGATATATATTGTCCAGTAAAGCTATTAAAGATCAAACCTCACTCAGCCATACAGTCATTAAAATAAATATGATGACCACAAAGCCTTCTTCTGATTGACTATATATCATCATTTGGTTATGGTGTTTCAGGTTGTGTAGTTGATGTCAGGGGTGGATAACATAACCATCCAGATATATAAATGTATTAACTGTCACTGGTATTAACAATAATTCACAAAAAAAACATTCCTGTCAGGTTATTTTACCAATCAACAGTTTCTCTATTGATTTTCCAACAATTAATCAATTTGTTATTTTCTTGATTAATTAGTTAATTGTCTGTAAAATTTAAGAAAATAGTGTCAAATTTCCATCATATTTTCCTTCTGACTTGTGCATGTGCTCTGTTGTGTCTGACCAACAGTCCAAAACCTCAAAGATATTCAATTCATAATGACGTAAAATACAGAAAAGCATCCTAACAATAAAGAAGTTGGAACCAGAGAATCTTCGGCATATATCCTGATCAATTAACCAAATAGTTGCAGATTAATTTCTCTTCACTGATTAATCGACTACTTGTTTCAGCTCTGCTGCTATATCGCCCGCTCTTAGCTGATGTCCATAATATTGGACTGCATGGTAAGGGAAAATATTATTGGACTTTCAAGGTAATGGAACATGATGTACTGTATTGCTTTCTATTGTTTGTTTAGACAACAACATTTTTAATCGCCATTCACAATATTAGCAGTACTGTCACACTACTCCCCCACGATATCTCCTGTCTGGCACCCACTTTCAGTGCCATGTTGGCTGCTCTTACACACTAACCACCACTGTGTTTGTGTGAGTGTGTGTGTGTGTGTAAGGTTTACTGAATGAAACACATCCTCAATAACTGTGAGCCTCTCTCTCCTCACGACTTGCAGCTTCCTCTCTTAATGTGTGGAACCAGTACAACATGTGGTTTCTATGGGAACGCCAATTTTTTATCCAACAATAACCGCTTCCCCCGCTTAAACCCTCCAACAGTCAGCGTAGTGGAGGACAGTGTTTTGTAATGTGGCTGCAGAGATTTTTCATGCAGTTTGATTGATTCTTAATTAACTTGCAGGATCTCTTGTCTGGTTTATTGCTTTCTTATTAACCCAGCTGGGTGAAATTATGCACAGCAGCAGCTTGAGGACACGCGTAATCAGTGAGCTAAGTGATGGCTTGTTTGGTCCCTCTAGGGTTGCCCCCCAACCAAAGCTTTTCCTCGTTGACTAGTAGTTGTTAGATCAAGCCTAGTCATCACACATTTATGATATTAATTTAATTATTTAAATAGATTTTTTTGTGGCATCAGAAAGTGGTTTGAGCTCCAGGAATGAGAAAGAGGTTATATGTAACATCGTTAACACTGTGCTACATTACAGAGAAATATAAAACCATAATAATGAGCCTTTAAAATCTAAATTTCACAAATGCACGCATGAAGCGAGCCGCCTGTTAACGACGATGCTAACGGCAAAAAGCGGTAATGATTCTGAATGTGTCAGAACAACCAGTAAGGAGACTGAACATTTTGTTTAATTTATTTCAACACAGTTTCAACACTTGGCTGAAAAATGGGATCAGTGGTGTGCAGAGCTGCCAAAGCACCACCTGGTTGAGATGGTACCAAATTGAGATTCAGCCAAACTCCAATCAAACTGCATGTTTCCTGCAATGCAAGTGAAAATGTATACAGTGCTGTTGCCTATCTGAAGGACAGAAAAAGGGATGAGAAGTTGTGACAAGCTTGGAGGGAGCTGCGGCAGCTTTTTTTAAAAACTAACCGACCAATTGACTTGACTTTTCTCATCGACTAACAGTTTAGTCGACTGTTAGGGGGAAGCCCTAGCTCCTTCCACAATCAAATGACGTTGTCCTGACATCAGCTCTGTTTACTCCGACTGCCACAACCCTCCCTTCGCTTATGAGTGCTGACAGCTTGGTTTTGACAGGGGTTAACCTCACAGACCTCGCACTGTATAATGAGATTCTGTCCCTGAGCTGTTGCCAGTCATCACTTTCTGCTTAGGAATTCATTGAAAAGAGGCATGACTGTAAGATTCAAAGCCATTTCCTATTTGCAATGCGTCTGGGGCTTTTACCTATAAAATGACTGATTTCATGCGTCAATTGACCAGAGAGCTGCACATCACAACACTATCTGTGCTTTGCCTCTTTCAGAATCACCCTCCTATCTGTGTGCTTTTATTCCCTTTAGAAGCTGTCACCATGGTTAATGTTAAAATTGTTTAAAAAAACACACACACACACAACAACCATGACTCACCCTTTGTCTGATGACCTGTCTCTGCCAGCTCTTAGTTTTCAGTAGCACACAGTTGACATGATTTCTCTTGTTTTGCCTCATAGCAGTGATTTACTGTACAACAGTTAATTATGTTGTGAGTAAGCATGTCAGCTTGAGCTTGAGATGTATGTGCATGTGTGTGCAGTCAAGATAGATTGTTTTTTCCTTAGGTGGAGCTTCAGCCGTGTCTCAGACTGCGAGAGAAATCCTTCTTTCGATTAGCGCTCAGTCATATTGCAAACATTTGTCTCTGTGAACAGACAGATGTCAAATTGAAAAGTCAATTTGCAAAAAGCAGTGATGAATTTTTAAGGCAGTGTTTAAATTCTTTTTTTTTTTTTTGTTTTTTTTTGCATGTTATGCAGATGTTTTAACAGGGAGACTGTTTGAGTTCTGTTCATCATTAATGCAAGTATTTCAGTCCCTGAAATGAAATGCTAGCGTTAATTAAATGAATGCTAGAAGGGCAGAAACTGACTGTTATCAAGTAATTAAGAATATATTAGTACTGACAATCATTCTGAGAGTAACAGGAGCATTTGTTGTCATTCATCTGTGCTATAAGTTACTCCCATTGCTTTCTTTAAATCTATATCTGTCAGATCTTAAAGAAAGTCAAAAAGGTCTGCAGTCTTTTCTCTTTCTCCGCTGTAAACAAAGAAGGCGTCATTTCTACAACACTCACAGATGTAACGATAAGAAAGGCAAACGGGGCTTCTAATTAGTATTGTGGACCATCTGCCTTGCATTATCCCTTGTATAGTTCAGTGCAATCAGGGAATATTGTGTGTGTGTGTGTGTGTGTGTGTTATGTTATCTCCATGTTTCCCTCCAGTATCTCTCTGTACCTTTTGTGTGTCTCTGTTCTTGCATTTCTCCCTCCTGTCTCTCTGTATTTTGGCTGTGTGGTGCAGGTTGATGGCAGATGAAGGCTTGGCTCTGCTGCTGCTTGAGAAAGGACAGCAGGCTGCCTGATTTATTGGGACATACTGTATAATACATCACACTGCTCTGCACACCAAGCCACGTTCATCACACCGCAACACTCTGGACCACAGTGGAAATTTGAGCATGAGGGCATTTATCGACCACAGGCCTGATTGTCTAGGAATTTTAGGATTATTGAGTGTAAGTTTAACAACAGAATTTTCTTTTGATATTGGACTAATATTTTCAGCCATTTTTCAAGCAAATATGTCAAACTTTCCCAAGCTCCAGCCTTTCAATTGTGAGGATTTCCTGCTTTTCGTAGTCTTGCGTAATAGTAAACTGATTATTATTGGATTCAAGGATGAGGGTCCAATATCCAAGACATTTGAAGATGTAACTTTCAGCTTTAGAAATGATTATGACTTTTTACTATTTTGTGACATTTTATAAATGATTAATCAAGAAAATAATCAGCAGATTAAACAATAATGAAAATCATTTCTTGCAGACACATTCTTATAGTTACTCTCTTCTCTTTGGAGTGACAAGAAGCAGCTTATTTCAGTCTATCTCTCAAATTTGGTTGACCCAGCACTTCTTGGTAGAAGTAACCACTGGTGAACGGCAGATTAACTGCAAAATTTTGTGTGTCATCGGCGACAAAATAAACAGACCGCTGTAGCTACAAGTCATGGACAGACAGCGTGTCACTAACAGAGATTTTGAAGCACAATGACCGAACCAGCATCTATCAGGTCCGAAGTTACAACTTCAGGTATATTCACATGCTGTTTAATGTGCTGCAGCTGAGCAGCTAATTAGCTACTTAGCTGCTAATTGTCGTTAGCAGTGCACTTTTCCCTGGTGAATGTTTGTTTGGTGGTTCGTTCATCAAGCTGAGCTGTAGGACAAGATGTGTGTTCATGTTTGTAAGTTATCATTGGGTTTTGATGATGCGATGTGGCTATTGTTTCATTCACTACCATGTTTAAAGAAAGAAGGTATCATGCGTCATATTGCACTTTAATGTAACGATGGAGTATTGAATATTTTATATATTTTAAGATTTTATTCAAACATTAGACATCATGAATGTTTTCATTTAAGACTGTGGGCAAAAGTTCCTTGCTTTAAGTGTGTTACATAATAATGAAGAGTGATGTATTTGTCTTCCTTTTTTTTTTTTTTACTGATCCAAAAAATGATCTGATCCAAAGTGGTGATATGATCCAAACTGTGAGTTTTGTGATCTGTTGCACCCCTAGTAAACACAAAAATGAAAATGTGTTTTCAATCGTTGTGGCAATGTAACCTGCCTGCCCTTTGATGTTTTTGAAAATGGAAATCCACTTGTGTGACCTTTTTAAAGGGGAACCGCAGTGATTTAGTGTTGCACTTCTGTAATGTTGGGGAACTTGCAAGAGACGGATTTACAGCAGCAGATGAAAAGATATCCTGACTTTTAGTCCCTCATATAGGCCGAGCTCCAAAAACATTTCCTTTAATACAACCAATACCATATCTTCTATAGGTCCTCCATACAACACCCACATCTTTAAAAGCAGTTTGTAATGCAGGCTTTCTGTTGTAAATTTGTAATCTCCATGACGGGTGGACTGATCTTCATGTGTAAAATCTGTGGAGTGCCCCTTTAAGAACAGAGGATTCAAACTATATCAACATTCAACCAAGCTTGGTGTCTGAATAAAATATGATCAAGACGTGTCAGGAGATCTGTTCTGTCTGTCCGTGGTCTTGAGGGATTCTCCTCGCTAGCCACAATAAACCAAGCGTGTGTAAGCTACAATTTTAAGATTTTAGGAACATGAAAACTGAAACAATTAGGTGTATATCAACCTATCCTAACATTTTCTCTAAAAGCTAATCAGGGAAGACACCACAAGTGAAAAAAATGCAGATGATTTTAATAGTTAGCTGTTCTTCCTAAGTGTAATTTCAAGGGTAAAAGCCAAAAATGAGCCTTGACTCTGATGGTAGTTTTGGTCATGTTTGATTGAGTGAACTCTTTCTTTGTAACTGTGAGTGATTTCATGAGAAATGATAGAAGTGAAAGATATGGAAGTTAAAAATTTAAGAAGATTTTCAGCAGAAGTGAACAAGAGTGGATCAGACCAGGATTTAGATCTATGGTGTGCTTAAATGAAAAAGACAGATGGACAGAGAGGGGGAGATTTGCCTCTGTGCAGATGGGGTCATCAGTCACATTTAATGGTGTCACTGTCATTCTATCATATTTAGTTTTTGCCCATTATTGTTGGAAATGGCAATGCACAGATGCCTCTGTGGACTTTGCTATCAGATAATCCCTTTCCACTTCTGAATGAGGGAATGTGAGATCACTGAGACAATGCAAACACATTCGTCGCACTGAGCCTTCAAAATGTTACATGCTTAGCAACTTAGCAGCAGTGTGAGCATGCCTGTGCACGCACGACACACAAACAAGATACCACTAGTTACTCCTGAACCCTACTTTTTTTTCTGGGATACAATCAATTTCACAGCAGTGAAATGAAAGTTAAAGCTGAATTTGTTGTTTTTTGACCACTAGTTGGCAGAAAAACACCACAGCAAGCAATGAGTACAGTGTGTTTATATGAGCAAAAACAAATAATTAACATTCCTTAAAAGAGGTTAAAAGCTGTTCAAAGCTTTAGAGTTGGTTGTTTTAATTTTAATTTTAATTTGTTTTCAAATTATCCTCATTTACATTACATGTAGCCTGCATTTTAAATACATTTTAATTACTAATTACAATGAATGGGACATTGTTGGTCTGTGACCTGTTTTTTTGGGGGTCCCAGAATTCTCATGACTACTTTCGAAGTGTTTTCATATTGTAATGTAAATTTGAATATGGCATTGTTTTGTGTGCTCTAATTGGATTGGCTGAGGTAATTCAATATCATCATCTATCAACATTCAACAGAATCGTATTGTGATAATATGATGATAATGTGTTATTGTTTTGCAGAATTCTCTTGTTCAGTTTATTATTCAATGTAAATGATATAAAATCTAAAACAAATTGTAATTTTTAATGTTTTTTTCTGATGTGAAACACAACAGTGTAAAAAAAACATTGCATCAGTTTCTGCATTATAGTGACATTCCTATATAATTATCATAGAAATACTCTCATTAATAATGTAATGTTAATTATAGCCATATCATCCAACCATCATAGGAATTATTCTCTGATAGTTAATTCATTTAACAAACTATTAATTACAAACATACCAATCAACAATATCAGTTAATCTTAGACATGGCTCATAACTCAGTCAGCCCATAACCCCATGTAGTGACCCTAGTCTAAGGTTGAGAAAGGTTGACTGTGGTATATTATGGCTCTGAAACATAAGTGTCCCACTATACCACCATGTGGTATAGTGCAGCATTTGATTTTAAATACCAGTGACATCACAGATTCAAGGACTCGCTCTCTGATTTCTAGCTTTAGTGAGCAGGTTGAGAGTGGAGGCAGCCTCCTTGCTGCAAAGATGACAGACTCAGTGAAGCATCAAAAGCACTGGAGAAGGATCAGCTGAACTCAGAGAGCATTAAAGGAAGTTTTCAACAGTTTTTGAATTTTAATAATCAGTAATCAAGCTTCCTTAGGACTTTGTAAAAACTTATCCTGACAGAATATTGGCTTATTCTCCCTCTTACTATCTTTTGGAAGTAATTCAAATGATTTTCACAGACTGTTTTAAGAATTGAAATTTGAAATTTGAATGGATATATATATGTATGTAAAACCTTAATGTGTCATGCATTTTCAATCATGGATAGCACTGAGAGGGAAGATTTCCTGCAGCTACACACACACACACACACACACACACACACACACACAGCACATATTGAAAAGCACTCACTTTTATGCACATTCATAAATCTACAACATGTAGCATTTGTTTGATTTATACCCTTCCTTTAGTGCTCTGAAGTCACCCCTGAAGTCTTAAAATGAGACAGACTGCGGTTCCCCACAGGCCAATTCATTTCTGGGATAATCTGAGTGTGTTGCTCCACTGCCTCTGGTGAACTAACCCCTTCGCATACACACATGCACAAACAAACTCGTGTTACTCGTGTTCCGATCTCATACACAACTGTAATGAATGTCTATGTGATCTACAGAATTTGTTTCCTTTAATTCTTCCTGGGCATCTTATTAGCCTGTCCTCAGAGACTGTCCCATCTGACAGTTTTACAAGCATAATGACTATCATTGCAATATTGTGTGTATTTGTGTGTGTGTGTGTGAAAACTTGCCACTCTCAGCACTTTCTAACCTGCTGCAGAGAGGCAACATTGTTTTTGTTTTAATATGACATATTTTGAATTATGGATAAGTTATTGGATGTTCAGTTTGTTTCTTAATATCCAATATATTGCGTCAGTGTTTTTGAAGTTGAAATACAAGACCTGATAGATTGCACAAGAGACCTAGAGCTCAATAATGAAATTACAGCAACGAATGTCTCTTTCATCTTCCAACCACACAAACAAATGGTTTTTACCGCATAGTACAGTGTGACTGCATGCGTGTGCGCTTTGTTGCCTGTGGCACCGTGACGTGTCAGCTGGCTAATGAAGGTCAAGAGTATGTCTGCAGTTAGATCATGGCACCTTTATGGTATACATTTAGTATGTCTCAGTAATGATATTGTCACCAAGGAGACAGGCCTCTCCTTGACAGCAGATGTCATTTAGAGATGTGGATGGCACCCATTAAGCTGTGTGTACTAAGCGTACGGGATAGAGGAGTGCACAAGTTCAAATCTGAAAAATGACAGAATAGCCAATACAAGAAGTAAATCTGTAAGGAAAGAGGACAAAGAAGTGCAGCTTAGTGATGACAGAGATAGACACATGGTCTTTGGCTGTAGAGGCAGATTCAAATGATGCTGGAAAATTTTGTATCTTTTGCTTGCTGGTAGAAATCGGAGATGTTTATCATTTTTAAAGCCAACAAAAACAAACAAAGAAATCGAGGCTTTCTGAGGACTGAGGTTATGAATGCAGCTTAAAAAGAAAAACATTATACAGTAGATATTAAAAAAAAGATATAAAATAAAAAAAACAATAAAGAAAATTCACAAGTTATTATTATGAAGTTATTATAAATCATCCAGTTATTCATCTTAGTCCATTTGTTCAAAGAAAGACTCAAAAAACAGAGGTGAGAACATTATTCCCTCTGTCTTCATGCTTACACTTCAATTCATGTGCCACTGTAGATGCACATCAGGAAGATTTGCCCATTTTGATACATAGTGGTCTGTCCTATTTCCAGTTCTGAAAGAAACCTGCTTAAAGGAGGCTACATTTCCTGGCTGAGTGAACCATTCCTGAAAAGATGGTTCCCGTGGGGACGTTCATCCTCTTAATAGTATCTGTCTTCCTTCCATTTAACTTGTGGAAGAAATCTGCAGCAGTCCAGTGGGCTACTGTAAAGTAATGTATAATCAGGGGTAAAAATCAAATTGAAGACTAGTAAGCTTCTGTAAAAAAAAGAAAAAAAAAAGATGAATTTTCTGCCAAGAAATATGAATAGAGGACATAGCAGATGGTTCCATCTGAACTCTGACATTTTAAACAGTTTGCATTATTTGTCCTCCTACATCTTGGATCGTGTCTAGTAGAATCAGTTCTAGGGCTGCCTGATGAGTCCAATCATCTGTCCGAGACTCCTTAGTCGACCGAGATAATCCAATAACAAGATAAAACAGATATAAGCTTATAAAAAGGCACAGGGATAACACTTGAAAGTGTTTCATTTCTTTCTTTATTTGTTTACACTTAAGATTTGTTTATTTTTTTGTTAAAAGAAAAATACAGCAGCCTAATAAGCCTATCCTGCTGAAGATGAGAAGTTAGTATTTCAAAGCGGACAATGCTGTGAATTTATGTAAAATTTTCAAGCCTACTCTTTTTATTTTCATCTACAAATAATTCCAATCTTAAATATTTTCATTTAATTTATGCTACTTTGGATATATTTTTTAGTTTTATTGTTTAAAGAGAAATAAAGAAGTAGGCCTATCCTGTTGAAGAAGAGATGATGGTAATTTCGTAACTGTAAATTTATTTGGAACTGTTTTATTTGTTTATTCATTTATATGCTTTTAATGTTTAAAGTGAAATTTAAAAAATAGGGCTGAGCTTGATTTAAATAGAAATACATGTGTGCTGCTTGTCTCATTATTCCAACAAATCCATATGGTATCCCAACATTATATGTCTGCTATTCAAATATGTGCTGTTCAAATATTGCATCCTATGCAGCTTCTTTTATTGATTTTTAAACAGTATGTTCCCATGACTCTGTTGCATTTGACTATGTTATTGTGGTCAAAATCATCTCTGAAACTCATGCCAATGGATTGTTCTGGAGAAAAAAAACAAGTCAAATCTTTGTATTGAATGAAGAGTCAGGCACAGTTCAGTACCATGAGGTGAACAAGTCAGATTTTCAAAATCTCCTTCCTCCTGCTGCATTTTCTCACAAAGTGAGAAAAACTCATTGAATAATATGTTGAACTTTGTGTCCCAATTTATACTCTCTACTACTCTGAGACTCAGTTCAAGTGCTGATATGAAGTTCTTGTTGACCCCAGGGTGGCACTGAGGAGGTGTCTCTTGGAAGATTTTTCCACCAGCAACTGATGTTTTCAGTCCATTTAAATCCTCACACAAAGAGTGAAGATTTCTCCTTTAAGGACAGGTCCTTTAAGGGCAGGTTTGAAAGGATTTATTTTGGGTTCTTTGTGATGCATGTCAAAATGCTTTAAGTACTTTGAAAAGCACGTGTTACATCCCTTGATGGCCATCGTATGGACCCCACTTAAAAGGTCCAATAAGTGCTCTTATCACAATTTTTAATTTCACAGAAGAAGTGAATGACTACAAAGTGTGAGTTAAACAGTGAATATGTGCTTATTTCTGCCCTCTTTCCCCTCAGCTGTTGGCCAAGTTCATGGCCGAAAACAATATTTAATGAGCTGTCTACTTCACAAGGGTTTGTTGATGTTGTGTCACCCAGTGTTAAAACATCCCAAAAAGATCACAGAAAGGTATTGTTAGGATTTACATTTTTACATTTTTTATGTAAAAGATATCAAAAAAGCAATATCACGATTCAATTCAGTTTTTTTGTACACCTTCTGCCAAAACAGTGTAGTATCCATTGATTTGCAGTTGCCATCACAGTAAACTATTCTGTCTGGATGTTAGAAACATTATCAGAAGGAAAATCCTTTTCTATTTTCCACTGAGCATTTGGTTCTTTATTCACCATCAGGTCTCACCTCTGGTGCTGCTTTCTAACAAAACCCTTCTTCTTTCTCTTATCTAAATTCTTAATTCACTTATGTAAGGTGGCCTTTGAATTGCCAGGTTTTGTGGTTTTACATTCTGCATAACTGTTAACTGTGAGTCTTCTAAGAGTTCTTTGTTTTCTTAACTGCTCTCATAATTAACTTGCTTAATTAGATGTTTGTTTTACTCAGCAGAAATAGTGTTATATAATGGCTTCTAAATCATTTAAGTGCATATCTCCATTTAAAAAAATGGAGCAAAAAAGAGAAGGAAATGACAGTTCATGTTTACGTCAGTCTGCAGTTACAACTGCATTATGACGCAACAATAGAGTAACCTAACAGCAGGTCTGAAAACTGACTTTAGTTTTTTTTTTAATCATTTTCACATCATAGTGAAAAGAATAGAACCAAACGTGGGCTGGATGGTAGGACAGTTATAGTAAGTAAAAATACTGGTATGGTAACAACAACAGATAAGCTAATGTGTCACAGTGTATCTATCATTCCTTAGCCTAATGCAGACTAGCATCCTTAAGAATATCTGTAAAACGAGACTTGTTTGTCACTATTTTTAACCTCGTTAAAGATATGATAGTAGGATGGCTGACATCACAGCAGTAGCTGCAGCGTGACAGAGCGCCATTGGCTCTGTTCTGTTGGGGTGAATTGAGGATGCAGCCGAGGCTTTTCATTTGAGAGCTCATCCATCATGCTGCCTGCTGGAATCGCTGGTGATCTCTGTTTGCTTCAGCTGTGTGGAGTGTCAAGGTCGAATGTATGAGCGCTGTGATGTGAAGCATGAACAGAGCCAGCATTGTAGCTTGAACATGTGTTGTTTGACCTGCTATTCAGCTGTGGTAAAACGCTAAATGCAGCCATGTCTTGTTTTTGTTTTTACCTGTATGTCTGAAATTGTTTTCTCTGTTCTTGTTCTCTGTGTTTCCTTGGAATATGCCCAAATATGTGTAGTGTTTCTATTGCTGTCACGAAAGGAGCAGTCCAAGAAATATCTCAGTGGAAACTGCACACTTTGTGTTGAACCGCATAGAGGAGTCATTTCCATATTTCTCACTGACTCATCAACACTTAACCAGTGGTCATTATTGTGATAGTTGCTCCTCCCAGTGCGGCCTCAGTGAACCTCCAGAGATGCCAGGGGTGCAGATAAAGATGATTTTCATAATCGGTTAATCTACTGACTATATAATATCATAAAAATGTGAAAAATGCAAGCATGATCACAATTCCCCAGAGGCCAAGTTCTGCTTTTTGTCCAACCAGAAATACAAAATTTTAAGATATTCAGTTCATAGAAGAAAAAACAGCAAATGTTCACATTTGAGAGGCTGAAACAGCTTAAAAAATGACTTAGATGATTAATCTATTATGTAAAATGTAATCTGTGTATATTTTTCTGGATCTATTATTTGTTTCAGCTCAGCACATTTTCAGTATATTGCCTCATTTATGTTGCATGTTATGTATATATTTGTGAACACTTATTTAAGGAGGCGTTTCAAAATGCTTCCAAAAAATAATTTTCAAAAATTCCCAAATACTTCCCAATCTCAAAAATAAAAAAAAACAGATTAGTTTGTTCCTTGCAGCATGCAGTGACCCCAGATTACAGAGCACTGTGATTGTATTACATACATTGTGCTCAACTAGAGTGTGGATTTCGAAGGGGATCCTGGAAGCTTAACAGGCTTATCCCACCTTGTTATCCCTCCTTGTCCTCTTTCCCTCCATCCTCCTCATGCCTCAGCTAACCTCTGCTGCACCGCAGCCAATAAATACAGTCAGAGTCAGGAGTCAGTACATCTGCTCAGACTCTTGGTTGGGACCTCTCAGGAGCTTGTTAGATAGTCATGGCAGCCATTTAAATTGATTATCATGTCTATGTTTGTATGTTTTCAACTGAAATAGTGTATAGATTCAAACCTCTTGACCTGTAATAATCAATCACATCATGAAAAAAAACAAAAGTAAAGTCATTTGGTTGAACTGCTCATGACACTGCGTGTGTGATCAAGGTCAAGTGTAGGATGGTTCATGTGGCAAATATGTGGACTGCTGCTGTACGTCTTTGTTATGTCACTTAATTGTCGTCTTTTGCATCATGTTCATGTTAATACGCCTGAGAGCCAATTTGTTTTGACATGGAAGGCATGAATTATGTATTGCGGTGACAGAATTGGAGTCACTTTATTCACAAAGTAAAGTAAATGCAGAGAAATTTGCCTTAATGACATTGGTGTCAGAATTAGAGGTGCAAGATTTTATGTGTGTAAATTTAACATGAATAAATTATTACTGAATTGATTTGGGTAAATTAGTGTTATTACCATAAAAAATTAGACCATTAAAAGGTGTTTGGCTGCCTGCATTTTAAATGATGTTCTCTGGGGGTTGGGTTTTGCGGGACATCTACTGAAGCAAAGAGGAAGAAAACTATTGTGCTCATCAACAGTTTCTAAGCTGTTCATGTTTCTTCATTAATTATTACTTATTGCTTATCAGCTTGTATCCTTCTTTATGCTCCACAGAGTAATCAAACAGTGATTTTGGGATAACATGGTTTGAATTTTCATAAATAGTTGGAGGTAATTATATTAAAATACATCAATTAATTGACAATAATATTAAAATAAAAAAGTGCCACATACTGTATCTTTAAATATGTTGCTGTGGGGATAACAATACCTTGACTTTGTGTAGGAGTTTAGTGAAGGACATATAAGAATCAGTAGGTACGTTCAACAGTCTGTCACTTGGCAGGATGAGCTTTGACTTCCTCTGAAGTCTCTCTAAGGGCCCAATTAGATGAGACATGTGATCTCCCAACAGTGGGTTCTCTCAAGGAGTCTGTTTTTTTTTTGTTTGTTTTTTTTAGCTCAGACTGTCACAGGTGACCAAGTCATTACTTCACACAAGTCTGCCCACAGTGCTATGATGTGATGGGCTTTTGAATATCAGCCTGCAGGCCTCACATCTCACTGTGTGCACTCTGCAGGGACAAATTTTATTGATTTATTGAAACTTACTTTGTGGTATTAGATTATTTCAGGACGGCATGGCATTAAAAACTTCAGACATCTTAAAAGGGTTGCTGGATCTTAATGTTTTACTCTGCTTTTGTGATCACTTAATCTCAACCTTTTTATACTCAGTCCTGAGATAATAATTTTCCGCGCTGACTATAACAGAGTCTGTACCTAAAGAACCAGAGTAGATGTGAACATGATGAGTAATGCTTGTAAATGTGAAATTGATATCATTGAGGCTTCTGTATTGAACCTCTCTGCTGAGTGCTGATTTCTGAAAGTACTGTAGGCCAATACTTTTCTAATTAAGGTTGAGCATATAATCACACACCATGACCCAATACTGCAGCATAAGAAACGAGTGTTAGGATATCTCTGACAATATTGATCAGTATCAAATCACATTTAGCTTCATTATGGTGAAATAAAAGCACAAGTTAATCATTTGTTTCTTATAAAACAAATGATTAACTTGTAATGCAAAAGCAGTGATCTTACATGCAGCACAAAGTCTTGTCTGCTGCTGTTTGTGATTTAATCTTTATATGAGACCTTCATGTTCATGTTCACCCAGTATGTCATCTCATCAGCTACTGCGTCACTATCTGATGCCCTCCCTTGACCCATACCTGTCATTTCACACCAACAACCTGCCATGTCATAATCCCCTGGCCCATCTCAGTCCCAGCTTGCAGCTAAATTCCTACACTCGTCCCCTGCCTGCTCTCATATGTACGGCCCCAGGAGATGGCCATGAGCTCCAGTTTCATACAGTCCCTCCTCTCACTCTGTCTGATACACATACAGTACATACACAGTGTGTGTGAGGCTGTAGCAGAAGAACTTATTTGAAGAGGCATGATGTTTATCATGTTTTTACAGATTTATCAGATATCAGATATGTCTCCATATTTTTGACCTGGTTTGGAGATGTATTGGATGGCAATATGAACAATATCAGATACACACAAAAAATGTACTTACGCCATTTTCCATACAGGTTTCCGAAAGTATAAAAATCCACGGGTGGTGAGAATGTACATACCAGTACACATCTTTCACACCATGCGTATCGTATACACAGTCTTTTGAGTCCGATTAGTGTAATGTTGCAAGTTGGCAAAAAAGTTTATTTAAATGTGAATATGGGTGACATTTTATTTAGAGACCATACTGATTTTCTGGTTCATGATGATGACTGGCTAATGCACCACATTCGAGTTCCAAGAGCTGTTCTCCTAGAATTTTGTGCTGAACGGCACCCTGTGTTGAAACGGCACTTACGGAGAAGCCATGGCATCCCTGTCCATCTACAGGTGTTGACAACAGTTGGGTTTTAGGTGACGGGTAGAGCTTATGGACAGATCAGGGATATCCCAGCTTGCCCTGGGACGGGTCATGGTGTGGGGTGGCAAATTTCGTTGTGTAATAGATACATCAGGTACCCTTACACAGCAGCTGAGCAAGCCAACATCAAAATGCAATTTGCAGTGATGCCCGGTTTCCCAGATGTTATCGGAGCTATCGACTGCACACACGTTGCAATAAGGGCACCTTGGGAGGATGAATTTGTTTACATTAATTGAAAACGTTTTCACTCTGTCAATGTCCATATCATTTGGGATGTGCAAATGATGCTAACAAATGTGGTTGTCAAATGGCTTGGGTCAAGCCACGATTCATTTATACTGTCTCAAAGCTGCGTTGGGAGGAGACTTCAAGCTGGAGTAGTGCCAGGATGGCTTCTTGGTAAGATGTGATTAATTACTGACCTTTGATAATTATGCTGTTTCCATTTCATGCAATTTAAACCATTAAATGCACACATTTTATACCCACAGGTGACAGCGGGTATGCATTGAGGCCATGGCTGCTTATGCCATTTACAAAGCCCCAGAGCACACAACAAACTTGCTATAATGTGGTGACCAGTATTACCTCTGGGCTTGGTGGTGAAGTGAAAAATGGCTTATTTTTGGTGGTTTTAATGGGACTGTGATTGCCTGCAGAATCCTGCTGAGCTCTCTGACTTCCAGTCATCCTGCCTGTCCCAGCAAGGTTCATCTGATCACCCCATGCATCAAAGCAATATTCCACCCTGAAATATTCTTAAATTTTTATGTACCATTAATCTGTAATGATTAGTGGATTCTGAGTATTACTTTGTGACGAAATGGACTCAATTTCCTCCAGATCTAATCAGTCTATTTCTAATCCAACAAAAAAATTCTATATTTTACAGAATGTTGAGGAACTTCAGACCTGATATAGGCCCTTTCATATATGCATTTTGACACGTCATTGCAGGCAGAGCACAGTAATCAATAACGTAAATAACAACTGCACTCCATTTAGGTGAATCAGTTCCAGGCCCCTCGTATTGTTCATACTGGCTTACTCAAATGGTTTATTGTAATACTTTGCAGATATTTTGACATGTCATAAGCAAAAGTACAGGTGTTGATAAGAATTTTCTTCCAGGGGTGTTTTGAATACACCCCTGTTGTTTTAACAACTTTGAACTCGCCCAAACTAACGGAGACTTCTGGGTTTAACTGTACTCAACAATTAGTAATATTTAGTAGTATGTTTGCATAGCGAGTTGGACACAGAGAAAGTAACATGGATACGAGTGGAGCAGAGGAAAATGTTAGCAATAAGTTGTCAGTCTGGCAGTAAATGTACAGCACAGACTACAGTGTGACAGTTAATAAATTCTAAAAAGTGACGTCTGTTGTTTCCCCAAGTGCTGGAAAAGTGAAGGAGTCCAAAGTCAGCAACGATGGGTTAGCCTAACCTGAAGACGCAAAACAGAGAAATGTGTGGCTGCTGAGTTCCCCCTCCGCTCCGCGACTAATTGATTAGTCGAGCATTATGTACAATTTTACTTGACCAAGGTTCTCTTTTGTTGACTACAGCCCTAGTTAAACGCACAATATGTAATTTTTGCTAGGGGTCTCTCAATCAAAACAATAACAAAAGACGGAGTGTGATGACGGTGTGAAGTAGCAAGGGATCATGGGAGTTGTTGTCTTCGTTGTTAAATAACCAGCTTCATCGCGGACACATAACTCCAGTGTTGATGGTTCAGGATGTTTATATCGGCAGCTGAATTACTCGCAGAGGTCTCCTCCTCTCCAGAACAAACGGACCCGGTGATTACAGGTAAAAACAATGAACAAAGCAGTTTTATCTAAAAGATCAGTGTTTCTCCGACAATGTACGGTGACCCACGGACGTCAGATACGGGCTGTTAGCTGAGCTGCTGCTAACACTTGTTTGGTTTATCAATCTTATAAGTTTACATCCAGACGTTCGTCCAGTTTCTCCTGGGAGCCGAATTAGCCGCAGAAGTCTCCTCTTCTCCAAAGTCAAACGTACACGCAGATTAAAATCGTTAAAATATTGATTAAAACTGTTTTATCTAAAAATTCAGTGTTTCTCCTACTAAGTTTGGTGATGGACGGACATCAGATACGGGCTGTGAGCTGAGCTGCTGCTAACACTTGTTTGGCTGATTAATCTTAATAACTTTACATCCAGACGTTCCTCCGGTTTCTCCCAGGAGCCGAATTATCCACAGAGGTCTCCACTTCTCAAAAAACAAAAGTATACACAGATTAAAATTGTTAAAATATGAATTAAAGCTGTTTTACCTTAAAAATCAGTGTTTCTCTGACGATGTTTAGTGACCACCGGACGGCTGTTAGCTGAGCTGCTAACACTTGTTCGGTCTATTAATAATCTTAATAACTTTACATTCAGACGTTCGTACGGTTCCTCCTGGGACCCAAATTATCCGCAGAGGTCTCCACTTCTCCAAAAACAAATGTACACGCAAACTGATATCTTTAAAAAAAAAGTATACTATTTGTAGCTGTTTTACCTAAAAAAATCAATATTTCTCTGGCTATGTTTGATGATCACGGACTTCCTGGAAGGGCTGTTAGCCGAGCTGCTGCTAACGTTTGCCCAGTTGTTTCTTGATAACGTCTAGAGACTAAAATCCTTCTTCCGGCTAAAAGATATAGTTAAAAACAACCTAAGTTTATCATGAAAATGTGGCTTAAAACTGAATAAAAGTCCATTTCTAACAGTTTATGTAGAACAAACACAATGCTGATGTGTTATCTTGTAGTGTGTAAGTTGCTCTTTGGTAAATGCCATTGCAGTGGACAAACACAGCGGGACTCATGCATCTTGTGCTAACATTAGTTTACTCTGTGTTGACGTATGATGCTATTGACATGCGACCAAATGCAACGGTCTGTTACATTTATTAAATTACAGATTTCTCTGGGTTTGAAAATTGTTGGTAACAATAGGGATAATGTAAGTACACAACTCAACAACATATATAACATAGGTATAGTTGTTTTTAGACATTTTAATGTGGAATAATTACATATTATACCTTTAATTGGCTCCCATGATTATATACATTTCAGTCAGGTAGACTCATAAGTCATTAACTACTTTTCTACTCTTTGCTTCAGCAGCAGAAACAGTCTGACATTGCTTTCAAGTTTGTTCATCACCCTGCTAAATAGCAAAAATACTCACTCAAATATAATAATACCTATGTATATTTTAAGCCTTAGCCTACTTTTAATATGTGGAAATAATTTCTGGTGTTTCTACATCTTATTCTGTTGTATGATAACAGGATTTCATTTTGTTGAATATGACTTTTTGCTGTTTTTGCTTTGTATCATCATTTCTCATATCATATGAAGTACTTAATTTGCTTTGATGATGTCGCTCGTAATTAACAACCCCGCCTCTTTCACATGAACATACTTGTAGCAGGATAAGAAAAGCCACAGTTGACTGAGCTAGTTGATAGCCAGCTTCACGATAGCTTATGATGTTAGGTTCAGTGAAGCCAGCTTGTTTCATAGTACAGGTCCCAGGTATTGTTCTTGCTGGCTCACTGTCACACCTTACTGGGATACTTAAATAAAACAGCTGCACACAGTTACAACAGCTAAACACCTGCATAGTAATGCAGAACCTCTTAAGAACATCTTACAACAAAGTTACAAATGAAATTTATTTGATCTGCTTAACACCATAGATTTTATTTAAGTAGCCTATCTTTCAGCAGAAAGTGGTTAAGACTTGGGAGTTCTTGGGTCTGACATTTTTTAATTAATCTTTCTTAATGTTTATGCACCACAAATTCAACAAGTTGAGAGTGAAAAGGATTACATTGTAATGAAATTAAATCTAAAGACTATTTCAAAATTTTACTCGCAAAAACTGCAGATTAGAGACACTGCAAGGACCAGTTCGAGTGTTAATGAGTAATTCGGTGTGGCCACTCATTAGTAGACACAAGTGAAAGCTCTATCTCAATCTTTGATCGGGACAAATCGTTCCACATTAAGGCATTTGATTATCTCCGCACACATCAAACATACGTTTTACAGCATTTTGGAAGCCTTTTGTACTGTTTTAGATCTTTATCATTACACAGCAACACAGCAGCATAAAAAAACTCAAATGACAATTTTCTGGAGTAGTTTTGTTCAGTAGAACGGTGTCTGTATTTTTCTTCTTTCAAACAGTTACAGCACCTTGATTCCCGAATTTACATCGTGAGGCTCATCAATTCATTTTGGCTGCTGTTCCTCCATTTTCGCCAGAAGGGTTTGAGCCAGCAAGATATATGATCCCCCATGTGAGAGTGGAGAGAATGTGTCCCCTGTCACCTTCCAAAAAGCTTGTTGAAAGCCCTGAATAATGGCTTTCAGTCTGTTTTACTGATCCAGTGCCTGCAGTGAAAAACATAAGAGACACTTTCTACAAACATTATCCTAATGTACCATATAGTGAGATACTGATACAAGATGAAATTAATGTAATATCTAGTGTTACGTTGTTTCACAGCATATAACATCATCATCAGGCAGTCCTTAATGAGGCAGGTGACAAGGACAGTGGAGAACAGTGTTTGCGAGCAGTAATAGGAGTGGACAGAGTTAGCCATGACCACAGTGTCCGGTGCTGCATCAGGACAGAAGTCATTGTGTTGACATATCAGGCTGAAAAAGACGAAGAGCCTTACTGTCAGTAGATAGAGTGAGAGAGCGAAACGTAGTGAGACAGAAAAGGCAGCAAGGGTTTCCAGCTTCCCCTGAGTCAGTTTATTGTCCACTGCTTAGTATTTTTTTCCCCCAAAGGATTTGTTTTCAATAACTTTTCTTCAATGAAAAAGAGAGACAACTGATGTTGTAAGGCTGCAACATTCTTAACATGATTGATGAAAATTGTAGGAACATCAGTTATTATTATAAGATCCTCGTTTATGAAGGGGGCACCACTTCCCATTAAGCTTGTTTTAACTGTGTCGGGAAGAAACACAGAAGCAACTTCTATCAATCTCAAATCTGAGGTGCTCGCTACGATTCAGTGATCTTAATTCTCTGCTAAAATTGAATTCACAGACAACGACTTACTACAAAAATATATTTATTAACTAAATAATAATAAACAAATAATAAAATGTGACATTAATACAAATGGATGAGTGAACATGTAACCAAGATGAACTTAAAATGAGTATAAATTATAGAATAGGTAATGGTGAAATGTTATTGTAAGGATTAAATTTGGGTTGGAATTTAGATATCTTCTCTAATGAAATTTAACTAGAGAGTTCCGTTAAACGACACCGACTCTTAACCACGAGGTGTAGCAGCAGTGATGTGGTTTCAGCTTACTTCGTGCAGCGTTGTTTGTATGACTCAGCGATGATTCAGCTGGGGTCCGGGATGACTCAGCGGTGATTCCGGCAGCTGTTTTGCGTCACTGGGCGTCAGCTGGGCAGACTGTCCTGCAGCGGGTACCGAGGATGGGTTACCCGGCGAGTCAGGAGCCTTTTGGGCCAACTGGCCTGCAGCGGGTACCAAGGAAGGGTCACCCGGCGAGTCAGGAACAAAGTCTTTTTGTTACGGTTTCTTCAGATGGTTATTATAACCATCACAGAGTTTGCCGTAACATATGATGAAGTTGAATTTGGTAATGATGTCTTGATCCGTCGAGAGAGCGGTAATCGTTTAATTGAAGTCTCTGGCTTACTGACTTTCTTGCCAAATAAAATATTCAATAATTCAATAATGTTCAATAATAATTTCGCCGGTCGGACGGAACTAGAAGTAAATTAAATTGCAAGTGTCCAGGATGGCGTTTCCTGGCAGAATATCTAAATTAAATGTAAGTTTACGTAGATTCACTCAAAGTTAGACTGCTAACAAGAGTTGCAGCAAAGAACTGGAAAAAGACTAAGTTAGAAGAACAAAAGAAAAAGAGCGCGCGCGAAAGGCCTGATAGTACGAATACAAAAATCAAAAGAGTGAAAAAGTAAGAGAGTAAAGGCAAGAGCGGACAAAAAGGGCAAGAGAGCCGATGAAAAGGGCAAGAGCAAGTGAAACGCAGCCAGTACGCTTGATTTATACGAGGCTAGCGTGAGGGCGTTCCTAGGAGGTTGAAACTATTTTTCGCGCGCAAATGAGATATATGATCTCCGGCTTTTAGATAAGCATCAGACCATCAGTTTCAATATTAATTACACATAAATGAGGCATTAGATGCATGTTAAGAGTGCATGAATCTTCTATAACCACATATACAGCAACTGACGTTGAAGCACTTGATAAATTGACCAGATAGAGTATCTTAAATATTACTTGATGTTATTTTTGCAATCATTAAATGAGACTTATTCACACACATTGTAGTTACAAACTTTATCTTACTATTAGCTGGGATGCATAATATAACTACTAAGACTATTCTTTTATCTACCATGGTAATACTTCATACGTGTCAAATCTAATTTCTAGTCTATATAGAGTATAATGGAAATGTAATATTTGATTGTGATTCGCAGAACATTTAACCTGAATAAAGTTGTCCATTGGGTGGCACTGTGGTTACCTCAATATGAATTCAATTAAATCTGGACATTTCTAATTCGGCTTTACTGTGTCGCAGGAAAACCTGAGTTGGATGGTTTTAATCAGCATTCAATATTAAGCAGTAATATACAGATTGCAAGATGAATAAACATTCAGAAACCTGTGAATCAAAAACTCTTGAATTTGTGGGAGCACAGAAATTCAACCAAGCTCAGCTGAATTTACGATGGGTCTGGTTATGTTATCTTGGGGTAACATCAGGGTGAGAAACAGGGGAATCTTGTTAAAGAATGTGAAAAGAAAAACATTGATGTGAAAGAAGAGAAACAAGCTGAGGGGATTCACCATGATAAACAGTCTTTCTACAGGTCTCCAGAGAAAGGTCCTTTTGATCCGGTATTCATGAAATGTGGTTTGACAATTAGTGTCAATGTGTAAATTGTTGGGGAGAGTGCACCGGTTATCCTCCCCCTTGCAGTTCAGGAAGAGGACAGTTTCTGCTGAGAGTCAAACTGACACTTTAAGGTGATTAAAAGGGGTCTTCAGTTCATCTGAGAGCCTTCTCAGATGGCATAGAATACACATCCATACCTTTGAGGTCAGAGGTTACTGTTGGTTTGGCCACAAACCTCTCAAAATGATGTTAGGGGAAAACGTAGTCAACTGGTTCTCCTACAAAATGTTCAAATCAAAAACAAACTTTGATTTTGAAATTGTTAGATATGCACTTTTACGATGCTGTAGTTACATAAACCTGAAGTAAAACAGATTTATGAAATAGGAATCACTCATCACCCATCAAAGCTGCACAATTTTTTAGATACTGTTTTTTTAGTAATACAAAATGTTTTGATTTTTTAATCTGCATTTATGAGGTACATGGGTCAGATGTGTTTCATTCCCTACATTGCAACTTACTTCAAAGTGAGTCTGTGTAATATTTGCTGAGCAGGGCTTACTGTAACCACAAGAGCCAATTAAAAGATAATAATGATTGTTACAAAGTAGTGTAACAGTAGAAGAAGTACAACAGTCTTCTTCTTTCAAAACTTACAGTCTGGCTTTAAACAAGTCCTGCATCCATACCACAAACAGACAGTATGTTCCTTGGCCTAACTTTTAGTTTTTGAGATGCTAACTAAGAAACCGATAATAAATCAAGCAGGATCAAAAACATAACCTCCTTGGTGGAAGTAATGAATGAGTGAATGAATGAACATCTCTCTTAATAAAATGTCCACATCTCTGCGTGATTGCAGGGTTAAGTGTTTGCTGGACTGTGTTCCAGACAGCTGATGCGTGTCGCATCCTACTGTGCTGTTTGCAACCTCTGAAGAAAATAAAAAGCATAGCACACTGTGTGTGTGTGACATCCTCCCCCCCATCTGTACTGTCACCTCAGCAGTGCCTAGCATCACTGCTGCCAACCTCCTCCATCCCTGCACAGACATGAAGTCTCCATACACAGACAAAAAAAAAAATCAGCGAGGATATGTGCAATACATATGCTCATATGCTGCAATACATATGCTCTCCTTCCAGACTTCCTTCCACCTCACTATTAATATATTTTTAATAGGACAACAGCTCAAAGCAATGATATGCCTCTGCCTTCAATAAACAGTCAAAACATAGCGGGGACATCTGAGGTACTTCCTCAGAAGCAATTGACCAACCTTCTAAAATTTGTTTCTTTGCGTCCAGGGTTCCCTCCACCTCACTATTGAATTGTACTCTCTTGTTTACCATTTTCTGCACATAAGAGAACAAAAACAGCTCAAAGCAAAGGGAGAAGGAGTGTATAATATGAGTGGAAGCAGCGGGAGCCGCAGCAGTGTCATGTCTGTGTCCTAGTAGCTCAAAGATAGTGCTGGCTACAGAGGGGGAAAATGTTGTGGAAATGAGGTCTGCAATTTGCATGTGCTCGTTGCAGAAGGTTTCAGAGAAGTGAGAATCATGTAGCTAAAGATATATAACTAAACCAAACATTTTATTGATCATACATGCTTAATTGTAGTAAAGCCTTAACATCCAGGGTTCCTTTTTATGTTCCCTTAAGTGGCTTTAAAGTTGGAAAATGATGTTTGCACCAAGTGAAATATGTAAACTCAAGACCCAAGACTGTTTTTATGGCTGCACCCCATTAGATGGAAACGTTCTACGTGTCTTGTGAATCATATGTTTTGTCTGACCAACAGTCCAAAACCAAAGGATAGTCAATGTGCAATGATATAAAACAAAAAAATAGCATATTTTCACATTTGAGAAATATAGCAAATATTTTAAGATTTATGCTTGATAAATGTCTATCTTAATCAGTAATCCAAATTGTTGCTGATAAACTTGATTTATTTTGTCCATTAACTAATAGGTTAAGCACAATTTTCTCTGTAAAATCACCATTCACTTTAACAATCAAGTTGAAAAAGCATTACTTGCAGTAATGTGACATCATCTGTTATTATGCTTTCCACAGGGAAGCTAGGCAGTGTGAGGAATCATGAAGATAAATTACTTTTGTTAGAAATGACCTGCAGACTTGTGGACTGCAGATTTTTCACTGCAATTACCTCCCAAAGTGACCACAAATTCAATCCTTTTCTTTTTCTTGTACCACTCTTTACTCGACTGCTGCACTTATTTCTCTTGTCTTGGTAGGTCTCTGCCATTTTCTTTTTCCACACCTCCCAACCCACTCTTTCTCATCACTCTCTGTCTCTCTGTTTCTCATTCTCTCCTTTTATCTGTACACCTTTTCCTCTCTAGTCCGGGGTTGAAATCCTCCCATATGCTCGCTCTATCAGAGCAGGTGGCAAACCACAGGCGGACCCCGCACCTCCGCCAGAACTGGCGTCCGTCCCGCTACACCCAAATTCATGTCTCCACTGGGTGCGCTAAAGCAGCAGAAGGGGGGCCAGGAAGTTCTCTTTCATTTTGATGATCAGATGGTTTGACTGAGTGACCCCTTGGTGGCCTTGAAACAGGTCACATATCCTTTGTTATGTTAGAGCCCTTTTGTGAGTGCAGAAATATACTTCCCATCTTACCACTCTTTGTTTTACATCATCAGTTTTTTAAGGATGGATAAAATTGCAGTATAGCAATTCCACTAATCACATTTTACTACATTAGTCGTTTATTAAAGAATGGGAATTAAGTGGGATCATGCATACAGCCTTTAAGGAATGAATGTTGGCAGTTAATTAAATTCAATGATTTATTCCGGTGAAAACAAATTATGAAAAGCATTATACCAATTCTCTGGGATATTGGTGACATTTAAGAGTTCATTCAGAGTTAGTGACCTGGAACTTTTACTGAATTTATAGGTACTAGATCCTATTATATTTCTAATTTAACAGTCTGCAAATATATACAAATGGGGAAAAAAAATATTTTCAGATAGCTTTAAAGTGCCGACTATGAGTACACTGCCTCAGGCTAATCATCATATATGTCATTCAGAAAGCATGGACTTAAGGGCCTCAGAAATTTCCAGTATGTGCTGGTTAATTCTCTGCATTTCACAGTTTATATCCGTATTTGTTTTGGAATAAACCATAAAGGCTGATGTATAAGTATGCTTTTACAATCCAGGTACATCTGTAATCAAAAGGGTCCCCCTGAACTCAGCTTGTGTCCCTCCAACGCTGAAGGAGTTGTATGTGAGTCCTATCTGGATGCACTTCAGCAGGGGAAACATGCTGAGGGGGTGGGAGATGTGACGGGACTGCAAAGCTTTGTAAATGGATAAAAGAACCCCTATATGGATGTGTCGAGGATGTGCTGAGAATAAAAGGAGAGAAGAGGACACGAATGGCAAAGAGACAACTCCACATTAGCCGTCTTGGTGCATTAATCACCTCCAGCATCTTCATGGTAGTTACTGTAATGTAAACCTCCATATCTCTCTCTCTCTCTTTCTGTCTTTTACCGAGCCATAATTTCTGCAAGGGCAGAACACATTGTAACATTGAGTCCATTGTGTGTTTTTATCTTAGCAATGCTTGAGCACACGGCTGCCATCTCTTGAATAATTCTATTTGTTCCACTTTGAAGATTGTTTCTTCTTTCTCTCCTTTGGGAATACATAAATGTCTGCCCTTGGTGTGCTTTGTGAGACTATTTGAAAGAAGACTGTGTTTACAACCCCAAACCTGGTGTAGTTTGTTTTCATCTTGGTGCATAGGTTAAAATGATCTCCAGACAATATTCAATTAAAACATACATGAAAGTCAGTTTGGTATTTATTACAACTATCGGACTGCATCAAGTTTAATCCTGACAACCCCAGCGATCTAAAAATGTGTAGTGTATGAATCAGGTCTCTTACACAGTGGTGTGACTTACCTGACTCTTTGTAATGGCTCAATCTGTCATGTTTAGAAAAGGCAATTCTGTGCTGACATGCGGCCTGAATGAATATGCACTCTGCTTAGGCCATCAGATTTTTCATGCTGTCAGTTAATGGGACAGAGTATCAACATGACATTTTATGCACTTTTTTTTGCTAATAGGCAGCAGAGATTTGGTACCACTTTCTAATAAAGCACACTTTATAATGGATTTATAAGTTATAACTAATGGTATTGTTAATGGTTAATTAATCATTTACTAATTCTTTTTTCTAGATCTACAGCTTTTGGGTTGCCAGTTTTTGAAAAACTCCTTTGGCTTGTGTTAATCCTAAAGAATTGCACTTCACAACAGTCCACAACTCAAAGACACTCAAACTTTTGTTGTATTGTTATTGACTCTAAACAATCAGTTATCAAAATAGTTGGTGGTTGAATTTCTGTTGAACTGTACATGTAAATAGCCTTTATCATTGACTTACTAATATTTATTACTGCAGACTTGATGGCTCATTAGTGATGTAGAGAATACTACAATTATGTATTAGTGGATTACCTATGTCTATAAATTATTATGACCAAATACAAAGGATTGAAAATAGCAAATTAATTCATCAGCACTTCCAAATAAGTATGTAACACTTTTAATAATAATGCACAGCAGCATCAACAAATGGGTGCATTTTAGCCTTAAGCTTTTCTCTGCGTTTCTGAGACATATGTGGGTGTGACGCCTATTAAACAGCAGCCAGGGACCTGCTGGTGATTAACATCCATCCAAACAACATCATCAAAAGACAAATAATAGTAAGAAAAGTCATAAGAACAAATATATCGCATTCTGTTATTGCAACAATCAGATAATTGACCAGTTAATCTATACACTAACAATAAGAAAATGCATATATGTACATATGTAAACTGATGTGCAGAACCCTCATAGAAAATACAAATACATATACATCAATAAAACCCATCTGTATTCATAAAATAAGACAAAAACCATCATTTAAGCCCCAAGGATACTCAGTCTGTAAGTAGTATTATCCAATAGGCCTATCTTTGGAGAAATTTCTTCTTCCTATCTTCTCCCTTCAACAGTGGCCTAACAGCCATGAACTGTAGCCTACAAACCATGGCCAGCGTAAATGAAGTATCTGGCTACAGAGGACCTTTCTTCTCTATTGCTGGTGATACTTATACTCAGAGATCCTAATTCTCAATTCCCTTTCTGTCATGCCCACATAGCAAAACCCTCAAGGACATTTCAATAGGTAGACTACATGTGTGGTCCTACATGTGATTGTACCCCTGACTTTCATTTTTCTGCCTGTGTGGGGATGTAAAAATGGTCCCTTTTGATCATACATTTCACACAGTTCAAACAAGGAGAATTAACAGCCAAACTAACACACTTTTGACTAACAATGGGGTCTAGACAGAATATACCAATGTTTTCTGACAACACTTTAAACCAACTGAGAAACAGGTGAAAAGGTAATAGTCAAGGCAACAGACTGTTGTTTAAGAGGAGGAGGATGAGGTGCTCAGAGGCTATTTCTATCTTTGTCACAAGACAAACTTGCATTTAAAATTCTTTGGTCATAATTCTTTTCTTGGCAATGGATGCACTGGTCATTAGCCTGTCTCTCAAACTCTTCTTCTAGATCTACAAATTCTTTTTATTCTCAACAGTCGACTATAAGGCAAGCTTCTTTCCATGTTGTATGGATGATAACTTGAGTAATGTAAATAGTTCTTGCTCTCTGTCTTTTTGCTTAAGACTGTATTAACTCAGATTTGTTTTACGCTCACATCCAAAAAAGACACTGATTCCCTTTCTGCCTCTACTGTAAATGTAATAGTGGGCGATCTAGAGTTGAGATACCCCTTTTAAATGCTCCTATTTTCTCAGGTTTACCAGTAAATACAAAAACAAGTCATTGATATATCTATATAAGCTTGCAACATCGATTGTACACAGAAAAATCAGCATCATTAATACCATACACAGACTTCAATTCACCTTGCTCAAAAAATTAGATGTGTCCTATACAGGAGGATAACTTATAGATCTTAGGCAATGTGTAAAAAATTGGGCATATGGGATGGTACAAAAATTTATATTCATCCTGTAATATTAATTGATTACTTACTGCCCAATTAAGATTATTTCTAATTTCGCCTGAGAACTTAAGTGTGGGATCATAACTCAGATGGGTGTGGAAATCTGTTGTACTCAACTGATTCCTTACCTTCAGTGAAGTATAACTCTTTATTTTGCAATACTACTGCAACCCCCTTGTCAGCATTGCACATTACAGTTGACTCGTCATTAGCAAGATCTTCAAAGGCCTGTCTCTCCTGTGGAGATAGATAAACTGGAATAGCATTTGTTTGTACCGGGAGAAGAAAACAAAGACTGAACGTCATCTTCAACTGAACAACAAAATGTCTGTACAGAGGCATTGGTCACCGGGGGGATAAATAAACTTTTGGTTCTTAAATTTACTGCCAGCTTGTGACTCACCAGTTATCTCCACCCCATCTCTGTGATCAGTGTGCACAGAGGAAGAATTGTGTTCAGAGTCTCTGCAAAAAAAAAAAAAGATCTTAATTTTATAACACAAAAAAAATTGAACAGTTCAACTCTCATTGTAAACAGATCAGCATCTTTAGAGGGCACAAAAGACAGGCCTTTAGACAACAAAGCATTTTCCTGATCACTTAGCTGTCTCTTGGATAACTTAATTATATTGGAGGGCTTGTGGCTCTCTTTGTGCGCCTGTCTGCGCCTCCTCCCTCCCTGTTGTGTCGGTCTTTTCTTGTGGCCCCTCTGGTTCAGATGATTCGTTGTGGTGACTCTAAAAACGCAACTGGCTGGATGTAGCAATGGTTTAATACCCAGATTCATCAGTCGACAGCTCATTGGATGATCATCACCTGTTCTGTGTGCCCTGCGCATCCTCTCTATTCATCCAGATACTGGGATATACCCAGTTGTTTTTGTAGTCCAGCATGTCTCGTTGATATTTCTTGAGTTTGGTCTCAGACAATTCCTTTTGAAACCCATCATCTCATGTGAGCTGAACTTGTAATGCATATCCTTCCGCAATCCCTTGCATATCTCCTCTTCTGTGTAATCAATGACATTAAGTCCAATTAACACTTATTCAAGACTTTACACCACTTCTTGCAGAATGCAGGGTTGTTACTGCCCAATAGTGCCTTGTTAATTCTTAGTCCCCTTGGAATTCTTTTGTTTCTCTAATATTGGTATAGAGTTTGAACCATGTAGCATGTAATGTGTCTCCTTCTTTTTCAAGTGTTCTGCTGCTGTGCTTTATTAAAAGTGTTGCATACTTAATTGCAAGTGCTGACAACTTAATTTGCTATTGTTGTGCCTTTTGGGTCGGCACCCGTTATACTCAGAAGACATTTGACTTGAGCACGCCAGTTCTCTTGTTTGGACAAATACAAAGAATTAACACCAGTAAAAGGGACTTTTAACAACCTGACAGCATGAAGGTTGTTCTTAATAATGTCTTACAACTGACATAGTAAGCATTAAATAATCCATTTCCAATTTATAAACCCTTTTCAGAGGGTGCATTATAAGAGGATGGCACCAGGAATTCTTATGTGTTGTTTTCTTTTCCAAAGACTCCATTTCTGAGTTTTGACCAACATGAGAGAGCATTACAGTGGCCGACTTGAAATGGAATTAAATGCAGCTTCACCTTCAAAATTAGGCTTTTGTTGGTATATTAGCATATCAATATAATCTACCGTCTCTCTTTCTGTTCTGTTGACAGAGAAAACCACCTATGATGCCTCTGGCTTCTCGTCTTTACAAAGCGACCCCACAGTCAAAGCTGCTCCTGCTCATCCATTGGCTGACCTGTCGGTGGCAGAGGAGGTGCCTTTTTCAGTCATCCACTCAGATGGTGACTCGGAGTCCGACGGGGAAGGTTTATCAGGCCAGCCTGCCTTTTCGTCTGTCTTAACCGTCATGGCAGGAACTGTGAAACATCCAGTGAGCCTCGCTCAAAGCAGAACCTCACCAACTGTCACCAGGGATGAGACCCACACCACCCAATGGCCTTTACATAGCTCCAGCCAGGGCTCAGAGATGTCCTCCTCCTCCTCTTCTGTGGGAGCCAATGGAAACCACCCCGACAGCTCAGGTCTGACTTCCAGCATGTCTCACCAACACACCATACCAGCTAAAGCTCTCACCATGGCATCAGGGCCATCACATGTGTCCTTGATGGATGGAAATGGGAATGTCTCATCGTTTTCACCATATTCTTTATTGCCATTGTCACTGTCCTCTTCAACTCCATCCACTTCCTCTGTGTTACCATCCTCACTGTCTCTATTTTCTCTATTATCTTCCACTCAGTGGAGCACTAAAGCTGCTTCATCTCAAGGTCAAAGGATTGTGTCCAGCTCTGCCCCTCAGAGAGAAACAGCAACTTTAGCACCAGCAGTATCTCTGGGTGGGACAGAAAGTTTGACTGCTGCACAATCTGACGCTCACTCACCTGTTAATCTACCAGCTACTACACAGCCAGCGCAAAGCACAACTGCATGGTCACTCTTTCATCTCCGTGAAATAGTGACAAGAGAAACCAGCATTGAAAAGGGCAATAAAGTGACAACACACTCATCTTACTCATCAGCAGATAAAAACCACAGAGTGAGTGGAACACACATAGGAAGTTTAAGCACAAGAGTGATCAAGACACCAGCAGACAGCAAATATTCATATTTTACTTCAAACAATGGACTAATTCTTTTAAAGATTTCAGCTGGAGCCACTCAAGCTCATAATCCAGGTATGAACTTGGATTCGGCCAAAAATCGTGAAATGAGCACCTCATTTCCCTCCAATCAAGAGAGTCAAGCTCAAAGGCAGCAGGGAGCTTTACAAAATCCCACATCAGCACTGCTGTCTACTCATCCTGAAGGCTATTTAGTTTCTAGTCATGTCACAGAGCAAATGTTGTATCAAACAACATATGCGGAGAATAAAGACAAGACAGAAGTAGGCAGTCAGATTTCAGCTCACAAAAATGTTGAAGATGCAATCATGTCTCCTCTCCATTCACATGTAGTAAATCCTTCTGCATCACCAGCTATGACGTTTAGTCCCACAGGATCCTTTTTCACAGTTTCCTCCAAGAGTCCACCAGGTAAAACATCTCTCTCTGAAACTGCGATCACAATGCTAACACCTTTCTACTCTGGCATGGTGTCCTTGAAGCATGCATCTAATCCCAGTGATTTACTGATGGCAGCAGGTCATGGCAGCACCAGAGTTCCTGCCATCAATATAAATTACAACCAGGGAGAGATAGCAAGAGCTGAGCTCACGTCTCTTTCCTCTCAAGCTTACCTGAATAACTCACTTTCACTCACACAGCTGAGTCCTGTGTCCACTGCTGGTTCAATTCTTAGATTGATCAGCAGAACAGAAACAATCTCCTCCACATCAGAGTCAGATTCACTTCATTTGCAGAGTAATGAAGTCATAAATGTGCATGAACAAACATGGTCTCCCAAGAGCATAACTCAGAAGCGCAAAGGATGGACGACACCAAAAATGATCTTTTCATCCAACAGTAGGACGCTTCTTTCTAGTTCAGCATTGCCAGTTGAGTCTGCAAATGATATGACCTATAAAACCATGCATGAAAGTCTTTCACACCCCACTCACCCTACATACTTATTGCCCTTGTTTCTAAGCCGTAGCCAAAACCACAACACTGACGACAGTATTGGCCTGTCTGTTAGTAGTGACGTTAATTTCTCAGACCAAGCCGAAGGCCCATTATCATCACAAATGATCCCCTCACAAAGACCTTTTCAAACAAGATCTGCGCCTCCTTTTCTACACAAATTTCATACAACATCAGGTCTAACTCTGCCACCCCACAAATCAACTGAAGTCTCTGCTCATATCATAAAAACAGAGAGAGGAAATCACAGCATATCTTCAACTGTCATGGGGAAAATAAGTACAGGTAATGTTAAACTATCAACAGTCTCCAATGATCATAGGACACATGAAAACAGGCCTGCTGAGAATTCACACAGATATACTGAAAATAGTTCAGTAGCTCCTTTATTTAATGGAAATGAAGATTCTACTCTGATCAGAGGCACTGCATTTTACAAGAAGGGTGTTTCATCAGGGCAGTTTCCATCTTTCATGACTACAAAAGATGTTTTTATGCTAAATAAAGGCTCAGACGGTTCTAGCAAAGGATCTCCCACTAAAATCCCCTTTTTCCCAGTAACTTTTGATGCTGCATTAGAAACTAGTCTGTCTCATAAAGATGATGTGACATTCACAGGCCGTAATGAGCAACCTTCTCCTTCGTCTTGGTCAGAAATCATCCTAACATCGAGGACAAACTCTTATTCTCGCTCTCAGGGACCAATCACCAACATGATCAGTGATAAATCTCATTTTAATTTAGGCAGACAAACCATGCCCTCTACTGCTTCCTCTGCAGCAACTACTACTTCCAATGACAAGATGTTTAAGGCTATTTACAGTTTTGGCACAAAACTAATGGCACCATATACAAAGTGGAAAGCCACCAAGCCTAAGCCTTTTCAAAGCAGTGCCTTTGAATTAAAAAATACATCTACTGCCTTTGAAATGCTAGAAAATGGACAACAGCCTAATATGCATGTATTGAATTCAACTGATCCAACTGTAGTTGCCAGTGATCCATGTTCATTTCATCCATTGGAGACAGAGCACTTTGGTGGAGAATATTCCTCTTTAACATATGTTAAAAGCACTTCAAAATCTAAAGAACAGAGTCTGGATTTGTCCCCAGCTAATTTCAGTTCTACTCCAACTGTCAGTGTGTCTCAACGAGTCACCGTAAACACTCCTGCTCCATCAGCTTGGGGTTCAAATGGTTTTCTGCCCTTCTCACACACAAGTAGCAACTCTGTAAAATCTTCACAAGCCACCACTTTTGCGTTGGTGTATGAAAACAAGCTGAGCCCCCCTCTAGCAGCTGTTGACTTTCCCAAATCTGTATTTGATACAGCTGTCACACTTCCAAACAATCCCTTGCCCACTTTTTTTGATACTGACAACACAATTTATTTAAAATGGAAGGGGTTCATCTCACCAACAGAGCTAATGCCATCATCCTCTTCATCAGAGACTTCACCACCATCATTTAGTGGTATCACAGCTTCTCAGTTGCAAATGAACCCCACCACTTCACTGTTGTCTAAAGCTTCATCATCATTGATGTCTTCATCATCATTGTCATCATCAAAGGTTTATTTAGCTGGTGTAACACAGTCAACGAAACCAGCCATGCACCCAGGCCCGGTATCATTATCTGTCACCCCGTCACCCAGTCTGACCTCATCCATAGATACTGATCGCTCACAAGAAGTGACGTTTTTTGTCCTTACAGAGGCAGAGCGGGATGAGTTAACTGCTGGAACAGCCAGAGTAGTTGCACCTAGTTTCCCCAAAGAAAAAGATGCCAGTCTAGCCCCCTCTCAATCAGCCAGAACTACTCTTTCCGCTGAGCCCACCGAGAGGACATCTCAGGTATCACCTCTGACCCCCCGACAGGACACCGCTACAGCCTCTGCGAAGCTTACCACCCCAACTCTAGCTTCAACCATCAAATCTAAAAACCCCACCACTACCATCCCTTTCCTAAGAGTCACCACCGGAACCACGCAGTCGACCTCCACAACCACACCACAGCCTGCACCCATGACCAGGAAAACAACCACCACCACAACCTTCAGGGCTCCAACTAATAGGCGAACGTTCACGCCACCTGTCCTGAGGACGACCTTGGCCAGAGGGGTCACCACCGTCTTTGTCTCTCCTTTCACCACCACCACGGAAGCTCCACCACAGCAGTGCAACATTACAGAGAGAATGTGGGTGCGAACAGGTAAATACTTTTGCTACACTGATGTAAAAAAAAAAAAGCAGCAATTATGTTTTCCTGGTTATTTTTTTTTAATTGGGAAGTTATGTTATTGCTCTAACATGTTTTGTCTCTGTTTCTGTCTTTGTTTCACCCTCTGTTTGTCTTTTTGTGTGTGTATCTCTCATAGTTGTCTCCATCTATGTGAGAAGGAACAGACTGGACAGCATCCAGCGGCAGAATCTGCGCAGGGGACTAAGTCAAGGCCTCCGAAAAGCTCTGAATGATAGTTCAGCCCAGGCACAGGTCAGATTATTAGTTACTGTTATTTAACCAGAAAATACGGCTGTATACTTCCACCCATATATATGGACTTATATATTTTTATATAAACCTAAAATTTGTAAAAAAGAAAAAAAAAGGTAGTTCATGTTCAAAGTGCTCACCTATGACAAGTGTCACTGTAAAGATCACTAAACTGAGCTGAAGGGGTTATCCTCATCTAATGGCAGATTTAGAGTATCTTTGCTTTATACATACTGTACATACATACTGTACATACAGCAGTATCTTTTCATATTAGCCTGTAATTGGAAAAAATGTGGAATCCGCAATGCTGTTTTTATCTCTACAGCATCAACCAGCCTCAAAACTCCCCGCAGACATATGCTGAACAGCTGTGATGAGTAAATTGCAAACGATCAACAACCCCTGCTGCCTAAAGTAGAGTTAGAATCCCAGTGAATACAGGAATACATTTTAAATGAATTCTGGATAAAAAAGTTTATGTCAGTCTTGTTTGGGAAATAGTTAAAGGTTCTGACAGATTGAAAGAAATGGTGTTCAGAGTAGATGCCTGATGCTAAGATTTTGCATTCAGTTTGCAGGATTGAAGTTATATTTTTCCTATGTTTGCCATGCAAGTCTCTCTGAATTGAATGAAGATTTATGTTAAGTTCCCACTTTGTGTTTCTATATCATGTGAGATTTATCATAGAATTCAAATATTGGATGTTAAATTATCAAACACTATTAACACTAGTTAACAGTAAATCGTTCCTTGTCGTTCCCTGACCACAAATCTGTAGGTTTATTAGTGTGGAGTGATTTAGACACATAAACCAAGAACCCTCATGTAGGCTACGTGAGAAGAGATGAGGACTAATATAGAAATTAGGTTGACTGAATGCGTCCCAGAAGGCAGTGGGTGATGTCACATATTTAAGTAACTGTACCAACACTAAAACAAGATGTAGATGGGGACTGTAGCAGTGCTGTACATCAGAACTGTTGCTCTTATTCTCACATTTTTACAGGTAACAGCAGCCAGAGTCTATGGAATTTGTCCACATTTCACCCAAAAGAACATTCACCAGTCTTACCAAAGCAATGGACACACCAGATTTGGCTTCACAAAAACTCAGAGGGAACAAAGTCTCAGATGTTTCCCTGCAATAATGATACAAACAGATCTGGGGCACATACAATGATGTTCATATCTGTGGATTAGCCATTTGTGAAACCAATCATGGTTCCCACTGTGCCAAAACCACTCTCTGCCTCCAATAAGCCTCTAATACCTCCGCTCAGTGTGACTTTGTATCAGGAGCACCTCTTGGCTGGGAGAAGCTACACTAAAATGCAAGTAGAAATACATGTTTGAGTCTGTGAGAGAGAAGGCAATTATTGAGGCAATGAAGTTAGCTAGTTGGTAGGATAGTGTCTGTTCACTGTACACTGTACACTGTACACTGAACATGGGAGAAATATATTATGGCTAGAATTGAATTTGGTTGTAAATAACAGACTGTATGGGTCTTAAAATGAATGAAGCAGCAATGTGACGTACTTTTCCTACATTGCCTCCTAGTTCCCAGTGGGTTGAAGTGCCTTTAGAGCTCAATTTTGAGCAAGTGTTAAGTGCATCTATTTGTGCATGTGTTTTCGATGTGTGTGTGTGTGTGTGTGTGTGTGTTCATGTATATCTGCAGTCCAGTGAAATGTCTCTCTGTGTTGTATTTCTCAATATGGAAGTATCAAATAATTGAGAGTGAGGCCTGCATATTCACCCTGTCCATGTGAAGGTCAATGCTCTCACATGTTCTCCCTCTCTCTTTCTCTCCCTCTCTCTCTCTCTCTCTCTCTCTCTCTCTCTTTCTCTCTCTCTCTCTCTCTCCCTCTCTCTCTCTCTCTGTCTGTAGTCTCTGAAGGTGTCTTGCTTCACTGCACTCTTGTCACCCATTTCAACATTGCTTGGGTTCCTTTTAGTAGCATCACTCTCATCCAATCAGAAGCAGTCTGTTGGCAAGGGAAATTGCTTCTGTGTTTAATTATAGGTTATAAATGGTTGGGAGGAGAGCAATGTGCTGATGCTAAAAAGATGATGAGAAATAGAATTCAACCCGCTGGACTAAAAGAATTTTGAGCCATTAAAAATATAAAAGTGAACTATTTTTGTGTCATGTAGTTAGAGCTGGAAACTTGAATGTCAAAACAACAGTCAGGTTAATCTGCTGGCAGTCGTTCACGCTCTTTAAGATGGTGTCAGTGGGTGTGTTACCAATCTGTGGTTTGCTCGAAACGCAATCTCTTAATAACACCTTCACATGGGTGAAGCCTGAGAGGAGGAAGTGATAATAAAGGGCTCTTTTCACAGAGCTCGTAACAAGGCCGAATTGTGAAGAGGCAGAGTGGTGACACTCTGCTACAGAGACTGTAGGGTTTCAGTGTTTTTGCCAATGGATCACCCTGTCATAATGGGCGTTCAAATGGGTTTAGATAACAGACCTGAGTGGTTTCACCTCTCTCACAAAAACACTTAAGTTTTGCCTCACCTGCCATCATTCCCTTTCCAGTTTTCTCGTAAGCACAGTTCACCAAAAAGTCAAACTCAGTTTCATGACATAGTTACCAAACACAGATTTCACCTGTGTTTCCTGCCTGAGGATGAATGCAGCGATACCTTGCCTCTTGGGATGGAAGTGAAGGAACATAGATTTCTTTGGCCTAAATTCCTTATTTAACAGTCTCTGCCAAGTCTTCCTCATCTTCATTCTCTTCTCTCTTCATGAGCAGCCCTTCACTCCCTCCTGGTTCTCAGCACATATCTGTATTCCATAATCGCTCTTCTCCTTGTGCCTCATGCTCTTGTTAGCAATCAGTTGGAATGCACTCTAGTGCGCTCCAGCAATCCAATACAGTTCAATATCATGTCACTCAGTTTGCTGGCTAATATGACTGATTGACAGTACAGTCCTGCTTGAAGGACCATATCAGGGGTTTTGTATGTTTTAGCTCCAAATAAGAATATTTTTAATTACTTCCTACCATTTTCCAAATCATACATAAGATATTTGATATCCTCTTTCAATGCAGCAGTTGTCTTCTTTTAATTTCAGTGTGGAATGAATATAAATTTGCTTGAGATAGATAAAGAATCTTCAAAACTGTTCTGCCCGTGACCACATTACCCCACAAGGTGCCTAATGCAAGAGTATTTTTGTATTCTTATCTGAACCTCTTCTTAACTTTTTTCAGTCTGATGAATGCCACCTGTTGATGAGAAAGTACTTGTTAATCAGTTTTAATCATTAGTGTAATAAATGTCCCTAAATTGCTATATAAGGCTATCTGTTCTGTTCTGATTGTGGACAAGTTTCATACCCAAAAATGAGTGAAAAGAAGAAAGAAGAACGTTCTGTCGTCAGAAATGAGCAAAGAAAAGCTTGAAAATGTACATATATGGTATAATGTGATATAAGCTTTTAATAAGATCACCCACTACTATTTGGCAGAAGTGTGAGCTATTTGCAACGTGCAGTTAATGGGCTTAGAGATTGAAAAAAAACAAACAAACAAACAATTCCAATACATTTCACTTTGCTCTCTCAGGTGGAGACTGTTTTTGGTTCTCCTAACATGACGGTGGCTTATCATGTGACTGGAGCAGACATGGTTTACCCCCCCTCTGTAGTGCTGGATGGCTTGGACTCCTATGGCCGTGATAAGCTGATTGCAGACCTGCGACAGTACCTCCCCATGGTAACAGCCCTGCCCCTCCCAGTTGCATTATGGAGACCCAGCCCAGCCACTGGCTTCCAGCTGAAAACAGGTCAGCTAGTGTTCAGTCAGGATGAAAGAAAAAAAATAAGTCAGAGATGAGCTTGAGACTTGTTATTATTTGCTGTGAGCGCTTTCAGTGGAAACTAGGTCTGAGAAGTAAAAAAAAAAAAAAAAATCCACATGTGATTCCACATCAGACGCATGGTTAAGTCAGACTTTATGTTAGAACATAACATAAGTTTGCTATGTGAATTCTTACCTTTTTGTCAGTGTATAGTTTCATTAGCTCATCTCATTTTTCTGTTCCAGTTTTGCAGTTTGTTGGAGCAGGTGATGATCCACGGTCCTGTCGGTTCTCTCAAATGATGGAGCAGAGGCTTGAGAAGGTGTTTACTGCCGCACAGGCCAAAGTGCTCAACAGCAACAGCAGACTCTCTGCTCAGGTACCATGATGAAAGAGTTTTGCACTCCTAGCAGTGTGTAGGTGTTAATATAAAACTGTGATTGTTACATGCTAGAGGTGAAACACGCAGAGTGTAGCATTCATTGTCATTGTCACTGTCAGTAGACATCATCCACAATCATATTGAGACTTGGTGTTGCATTTTTACCTTCTTTTTTTTTTTTAAGCCATGTGTAAAGAACCATCCACCAACCAAATTATAAGACAAGATGGATGACTTATACTAGAGTTTACTAAATGTTGCTTGCAGAATATTAGAATAGATGCAACTTCAACAGTTCTGCTGTTACACACCATTATTAACATGTGGTTTAGGTGATTTGGCAAATGCAAACTGTGTGTAATTTGTGCTGAATTGTCCCTTAGTGTATGAGGCATAGGCTTTTCAAATAAGAGCTGCTTCTCAGATGCAAATTAATTATGTGTAGGGAGGCAGTGTTTGTATTAATTTTAATGAGCTGCCACATTAAAGTACACCCTATATTAAAGCTAATTTGACAGTTATGCATGGATGAAAAAATTGATGCTACAATATTTTTGCATCCTTTTATGCTTTGCCAACAATTCAGATGAGTTTCATATTTTTTGATCCAAGACAATAATTGATATTTTGATGTTTTTATTCTCTATTATCAGTCATTTACTCTACAAAAAAAGATTTGCGCTAATCTGTTTGATTGGAACATTACAGTGATATAATCCCAAGCATTTCATGTGACTATACCAAACGTATGTTTTTCTCTATCCTCTTCTTTCTCTGGGCCTATACCCAGATGCTGAGTGTCTCCCAGGCAGCAGGCTCTCCTGCTGTATCGTTGGTCTACACTGTGAGGAATGGGACTGTCTTCCTTAATGGCACCACTGCCTCAAACCTCCTTGGTCAGCTGTCAGCGGAGCTGGTGGGCTACTTCCTCTTCTATCCACCACTTGTCATTGCTGAGCGTAAGTCACAGTTTGCATTCAGAAATACGTCTCTTTGTCAGCAGTAATTCAACAGCCTAATAAGGAGAAATACCAGCAGTATTTCTTGTTTTCTCTTGGGAATTATTTGAAATTTCAAATAGAAATCCTCTTAAACGAAAAGAAAAACAAGTGCTGTGCTTTTCCTTGTTTTTTTCCTGCGTTGAAGACTACCGGAGGTTCAACATAAAGTTTTCAGTCTCACAAAGCATATTGGTCTGATATTCTGACTGACTTTTCTAGTAGAAGATTCTGCCCAACTTTAAAAACTGCATTCAATTTAACATAGTGAAAGTGGTTGTTTTCTGAGCGTTCTGCATTCACATGGACTGGACTACCTCATAAGGTCTATCTATTCAATGGTAGAACTCAGGAATTCAATGGCTACGCCTGACTGATGTCCAGTTTCTCGGTAATTGGATGTTTGTGAATGTTTTGCTGCTTTTATGATCACAGTGGTTTTTAATGATTGAGTCACTTAAAGACAGCTGATGCAAAAACACAACTAAGCCCGTGCCTTTCATCTCATCCTCCTTTGAGGGCATCTGTGGCCTAGCGCTCTGTCTGTGTTAGAGTTGTACTCAGAGAAAAACAAATGAAGAGTGACAGGGAATCAGTGGACGCCTAAACAGCAGTCCCAGTGGAGTACCGATCTGCAGCCTGTTTCCATCCTCAGTCTAACTGGGAAATGTAATGTAAACTGCTTAATAGAGGGAGATATGACAGATGCAGTACTCTGAGATCTAATGAGACATCATTTTTATTGATCCCTGAAGGGGAAATTCACTATTTTTGCTTGGCCTCCTTCACAGTAAAGTCAGAATATAGGATCAATGACAGAACTGAGCTCCTGAAGCTGATTTGGATTAAATCTCCTCACACACACAAGTTTCATCCAGAAATCTGGAAATTGTCTGCATCAGGTTTATTGGCCATTTCCATCGTTCTAACACAATAACAAAATGACATCTCCTTCGTGTACCCTGAAGTCAATATGTAATGTAAGAGGCATTCCACTCAAAATTTTTATGGATAGTGAATAATAGCATGAGCAGGGTAAATTATCTTTCCTATTCAGCCGTCTTGCAGGGTACAGATGTAAGTTGAAAGTTTAAGTTAATTTATTGTTATTGCAGACAGTGGTTGTAACTCAAAGTGCTGTGCATATAATAAAAACACTAAAATAAGAAAACAATACAAAATAAGAGAACAGAACATTGATTGAAGCCCAGTTTGTATAGGCAGCTTTTACTTGGATTTTAAAAGTGCTCACTGAGGTCGCCTCTTTAATTTCTGCTGGTAAAGTGATCCAGATTTTAGGTGCATAAACAGAGAAGGCTACATCCCCAATGTTTTTATGGATGTGGTACTGTGAGAGCAGCAATGAGGACCTAAGGGCTGCGACATGTGGTTTTAGTAGCTCTGCAATATAGGCTGGTGCTTTGCAAACCATTAAAAGAATTGTAAAATCAATTCTAATTGTAACTGGGAGCCAGTGTAGAATAGCTAAAATCAGTGTGATGTGCTCACTCTCCCTGGTTCTAGTTAAGAGCCTGCCAACAGAATTCCAATGAGTTGTAGTTGTTTTACTAATTTTTTTTTGGAGAGTCTGGTAAAAAACTGCATTACACTAGTCAATTTGACTAAAGATGAAGGCATCATGTGTAAAAGGGGGCTTCAGTGTCTTGCACAAGGTAATCCTGCATAACCAACTAGTTTTTGGTTTGTCCATTTTGGGCTACTGTAGAAACATGGCGGTGTAACACGATGGCCTCCATGGAAGGGGACCTGCTCCCTATATAGCTATAAAGTGCTCATTTTAAGTTAATGACAACACAACGATTCCTATTTTCAGGTGATTACACACCAATTAAAACATATTAATTAGTTTAGTGGCTAGATGCCAGTAAATCTTACACACTAGTCCTTTAAGCAAGGGCCTTCCCTGTATTACCACCTATTTGATCCTAATCCAGAAGAGCTTTTTAAGTATTTACCTTCCTGCTCTTCTGTCAGTAACCGCAGGGTGCACTCTAACCCCTCAAGGTGTATATGACTGGACTATATTTAGCATAACTGAGAACCAAGAGATCATGTTCAGTCAAACACTGTTCTAGAAAGGTATAAAGTACACTGTTTCCCAATTCTGAATGCTTTTAAGGACCCAGCCCATGAATATGCACTCTTTGCAGGTCCCAGAAGTGAAAATGTGCTTCCTTCCTCAATAAGACATCTAGCCTCACAAAGACCAAAATTAACAGTGTGTTCTGCTCAGTTTGAAATATTTTTGACAGCTGACAAAGTGATAAATAACAGTAGTAATGTTACTCCAATTTACAGTAGAAATGAATGGTCATCTATATCCATATTCAGTAATTTACACTTGTCTGTAATGGCCTGAAATTAACAGGTTGGTAATACAAACCATGACTTTTATGACAGACTTCCAGTGGCTTTTTCATTGGTCCAGATGGGGTCATGTATTTACCAGCCATTCTTGACCACCTGAACCAAGTATCTGGTACATATGACACAGTAACATGATACTTCCCTTTATGAGGTGATGAAAACACCTGAAACAACAGACTTTCCTGCAATGGATTATGACATACTAAGGGCAGAAAATACTTACCTTTGGAATAGGACATGTTTTGATCACTTGTTTTAGGTATTCTGTCTTAAAATCTGCACTTTGAAGGATGCTGCCCCTGAATTGAGATGCATCATCAGTGTGACTGTGGCACTGACAGATGGCAGTTGTGGTTCACACAGTACTTAAATCATGATGAAGGCAATCTTTGCTAGTGAGCATTAAATTAAAGCTCACTTTGTGTTGTGAATGTAATGAATTACATTAGAAAGTGAAGCTACCCACAGGCACGATGATTTTGTTAGTGAGAAAAGAAAGCAAGAGGGCAACTAGATACCAAGGAGGGACTCTAAAGGAGCAGAAACTGACAAGGAGGAAAACCCAGTAAGACAAGAGGGCAAAAGGAAGAGTGACAGTGATTTTGCTTGTTTGTTTTGTACTCTCGCCATTAGTGACATTACACTGTTCGCAGGAGGTGTTGAGCATATGCTGGCAGCGGCTGCCTCCTCACTTCAAAGCTAGTTATTGCAGTAAATAATTAACAGTGGGGAATTCTCATACCACCTTGGGCTCTGCTCTGACAGTAAAGACCCGGGATCTCACACCACTCCGAAGTGCCTGTTTGTAGCGCCTAGCACTCCATCGTTCCTGTGGTGCTCATGTAGGCTGGACTGCTGCGTTCAGCTCTTTTACTCTCCCTCTGCTCCTCAACAATTTCTCTCAGGTGGCATATGAGAGAGACTGTTTGCAAAATGTCTCTTTCAGAATACAACAATCAAAAGCTAACACCAAATTGCTGATGCAAAATATGAAATAATTTTTTATTCACTTCTAGGAATGACTTAAAAATGCTCTTCAGTCTGTGTCCTCCAGGCTCTAATCACACAGCAGCAGAAACTCATGTGAAACCTCCTCACCAATTCATATTTCACATGATTTAAACTTATAGACAATGTTAAACTGATTTTGCCAGCAGCCCTGCAGCCCTCCATTAACAATGCTGAGGCCCGTACTGTTCCTCTCCCACCCTCCTTTCCCCACGCCTCTCTCTTCTCTCTGCTGTTATGGCTGAGTGTACATTTCTGTTTCGAGTCTGCTTTCACAGGCCAGTGATACAGCATTCCCCCAAACACTGCACCAGCCTCCAGCATAAGAGCTTAATCAGGCAGGAAATAGATGTAAGAGAACAGAGACAACCAGAGCTCAGGCGGCTGAAAGCTCTCCTTGCTGCTGTATTTGTCTGACATGTGGTGATAATGAGGCTTTAAAACGAGATTTTTGCCGCACAGAATGCGGCAAACTGTAAACTCTTCCCCTACTCACTAAAAAGATTCAGAGGTTTTACACATTTTGCCCACATTTACAAGTACTGATTCCTCAAATAACAAATGTCTGACTAGGAAGAACACCACTTGTTGGAATGATAATCGCACTGCTGCTGCAGTGAAACTGTATACTGTAATACTGTTCTTCATGATTATTGCTTTTTTTGCTTTTTTCATTTTATACCATTAAATAAAAAATGCTTTGTTCACTATAGCTTAAATTCTTAAAATGACAACAGAAGCAGGGAGAAGTCTTATGTAACTGAGAGTCCAGTGTGAGAAGATGGTCCTGGATCCCTCTTCTTTCTGAAAATAAAATCTTCAAACATACATTTTTACATTTTAGAGACAGTGGTGGAATTTGGTACAAATTACAAGAATTTAATACATACAGTAATTGTTTGCAGTTTGCAAAAAACCTTGTCAGTGTGTAGTTTTGTGGATCAAATGATATATTAGCATATTAGGTTTTTTTCAATAACTTCCTAAAATTAACTGCTGTGTAACTGTTAATTCTTTAGATATTTCTTTGAAAGGGTTGTGTAATTTGGTAGTATATGGGAAATGCACATTATAGAGTTTTTTAAGAAACAACCTAATGTGCTAATATATCATTTGACACAAAAACTGCACACTGAAATCTAGAGTATTTTATGTCAAGAATTTTTGCAAATGAACAACTATGTATACATCCAAATGTATTGAACTGTCACTTACCAACTAAATCAACTCCATCAACAAGCATTATCAAAAATTCTCTTAATAATGCAGATTTTGAGAAACTGATGAAAGATGAAATATTATATTGAATTGTTTTAATTCATGAAGATATTCTGATGCTTCAAATATTGATGGTTTGTCATGAGAGGGGGAAATGATTGTGTTTTTATGTCCTTGCAGCACTGGAGTATCACAATCTCAACACCTCTGTTGCTACTAGAGACTTCTGGGTTATCACAGGTAAGGATGTCATGTTGAACACTCAGATCTTTTCTACTGAACATTGAAAGCTGTAAGGGTAACATACTGTATATGTGTACTATAATGTAGAAACTTTGCTTGCTGCAGTGTGTACATTTTTAAGATACTGATAGCAGAGCTTTGAAAGGTTGTGTTTCATTTCTTTGTTACTTACTTCATGACACACAAACAACCAGAACAGGATGTACAGTATGTAATTGTTAAAGACACCCCCAGACATGTTTCAAGATGTGTGTAAAATACTCTTTGAATAATAATGTCTGATATAGTTTAAAGAAGTTCAAAAGCAAAGTTAAAAAAGTTCAATTATATTTCTATCCTTAAAATGACATCTGTTCCTTCTACCTCATTAAAAATTCCAGAATCAAGAAATGTGCAAATATATTTAATCTTAACAGTTTAACTGATGGACACAAGATGTCTCCTACTTACTGTGAAGTTTATTCTCAGTGTTTGTGCACTGGAGGTGTCAAGTTTTCACACCACACTAGTATAAGTTGAATATTTGACCAGGATTGGCTTCTGAACCAGTTGTGATGTCACAAATCCTGCTTGTGGGCCCACCGCTTAAAATTGGATTTTTAATGAGCACAGAAAAATGTTCCACTTTCTGCAGATGAATGAAAACAGCCTTCTAGTTTCAAACTCTGCACATACAGCGTTCTGCACAATGAAGCTCAAACATTCATCTGTATGAACAAGAATCTAAAAACACATTTTTTGAGTGGAGGGGATCTTTAAGTTTGCATGACGTCAGAGACATAAACATAGAGATAGATGACTAAAACTGGCTCTATATCCTAGTAATACTAACTAATATTGTAGTAATGACTTGGATTAGACTATTGTTGATTATTTACTGCAATGGCTTTATGAATGGCTACATATACTAAACTGTTCAAGGGCACCCGCAATGTTATGTAATGAATAGGCCTTTCAGATCAGGCTGTGTAGCTCTTAACCTTGCACTTACTGCGATGAGAGGCCAAGTGAATTCAAGGTCATCCACGCTATAATGGGATTTACTCACACTGAACATGATGTACAACAAAGATTATTGCTTTTTGACTCTTGATATCATGGAGCAGATTAAGTCAAGTCAGGTCAATTTTGGAGAGAGAGAGAGAGAAAGAGAGAGAGAGAGAGAGAGAGAGAAATATATGACTAATATAGTAATAGTTCTGCTTGTTTTTGAGACAGGATGTGCCTTATTTTTGCAATGTTATGTAGGTGAAAAAAGGCAGTCTTTGAAATTTGTTATACATGGGAGTTAAAGGATCTTGATCAAAGATAACTCCTTATGGTGGTGCTGGAGGCCAATGCCATCCAGAGTAGCTATATCATTAGATAATCTGTATCTAAGGTGTTTAGGGCTATGCACAATAGCCTTGTTTTATCTGAGTTTAGTAGCAGAAAATTGCAGGTCGTCCAGGTCTTTACATCCTTAAGGCAGACTTGGAGTTTAGTTAACTGATTGGTTTCATCCTTCTTCATTGATAATTATTATTGGGTATCATCTGCATAACAATGAAAATTTATGAGTGTTTCCAAATAATGTTACCTAAAGGAAGCATATATAAAGTGAATAGTATTGGTCCCAGCACAGAACCTTGTGGAACTCCATGTCTGCATGTAACTTCTGCATGTATGGAGGATTCATCATCAACGTGTACAAACTGAAATCAATCTGATAAATAGGACTTAAACCAGCTTAGTCGGTTATTTTGATCTCCTATTAAAGGTTCCAGTCTCTGTAATAGGATGTGTTGGCCAATGGTGTCAAATGCAGCACTAAGATCTAAGAAGACAAGTAGAGAGATAGGTAGGTATAGGTTTATAGTTGGCAAAAACACCTGTATCAAGAGTAGGTTTTTTTAAGAGGAGGTTTAATTACAGCTACTTTAAAAAGTCATGTAGCCTGTACTAAAGACATATTGTCTAGTAAATAAGTGCTAATTAAGGGTAAAACGTCTTTAAGCAGCTTAGTTGGGATGAGGTCTGAGAGACAGGTTGATGGTTTAGATTAAGAAATCGTTGACGTTAATTCAGGAAGGTCGATTGGAGAAAAACAGTCTAAATATATATCAGGTTTTACAGCTGTTTGTAAGGTTCCTGCGTTTGAGGATAAATCAGTGCTAGTTAAGGACAGGAGGTGCTGAATTTTGTCTCTAATAGTTAGAATTTTATCTTTAAAGAAGCTCTTGAAGTTGTTACCACTGAGAGCTATAGGAATACATGGATCAATAGAGTTATGACTCTTGTCAGTCTGGCCAAAGTGCTGAAAAGGAACCCAGAGCTGCTTTTATTCTCCTTTATTAATGATGAGTAATAGGCAGCTCTGGCCTTCCTATATGTTTTAAGACTATCCTGCCAGACCAAGTAAGATTTGGTGTCATATCTTTTCAAGTTTGCTTTTACTTGCAGGTTTGGGAGTTATACAATAGTTTGTTTTATTATCTTCTTTTTTAAAGGGGTGATGGAGTTGAGTGTCATTCGCAGTAAGCCTGTGGCACTGTCAACAAGATTATCAAATCTGGGAGGGACTGAAGTTAACATAAGAGTCCTCTGTTGTATTGAGACATAGCATTGGATTAAATGCTGATGGAATTGCTTCCTTAAATTTAGCTACAGCACTATCAGACCAGACATCTAGTGAAGACATTTTTGTTTAATGACGTGTAGTCCAGTAATAGGAATTCAAAACATATTGAATAATGGTCTGATAAAAGAGGATTCTGTGGAAAGATGCCAAATGCCAGAGCAAGGTTGAGGGTGTGGTTAAAACAGTGAGTGGGTTTATTTACACTCTGAGAGAAGCCAATTTAGTGTGATAATGATACAAATGCAGTGCTAATGCTATCATTACTGACATCCACATAAATATTAAAAATACCTACTATAATTACTTTATCTGTACCAAGGACTAAAAACAGGCCAGGAGGGCGGTTCACTATAACAAATAGAATTGGCTGTATAGTTTTCCAGGTTGGGTGTGAAAGACTAAAACAAGACTTTCAAATGAGTTGATTAAGTTTAGGTCAAGGATTGATTAATAGGCTTGAGCTGAAAATGTCTGCAACTCCTCCTCCTTGGCCATTGTCTTGAGGAATATGGGTAATAATGTGACTGGGGGGAGTGGATTCATTTAAGCTAACATATTCTTCATGACACAGCCATTTTTCAGTAAGACAAAATAAATCAATATGATAATCTGATATTAGGTCATTTACTAATACAGATGACAGATCTAATGTTTAAGAGTCCACATTTAATTCTCCTGTTTTGCTGTACCATTGCAGTCTTCTGCTTTTGGCTGTTCCCGTTAGGTGTCCCTATTTCTTCCTGTTCTCTGCATCTTTCTCTCAAGCACCTGTTTGTCTTCCCTCACAATAGCCATAAACGTCCTCTTTGGCTATCCTCTTTTCTTCTTGCTTGGCAGCTCCATTTTCAGCACCCTTCTACAAATATAACCAGCATCTCTCCTCTGCATATGTCCATCTCAATCTTGCCTCTCTCACTTTGTCTCCAAACCGTCCAACCTGAGTTATCCTTCTAATGTACTCATCCCTAATCCTGTCCATCCTCCTCACTCCAAAACAAAAATCTTAGCATCTTCAACTCTGCCACATCCAGCTCCGCCTCCTGTCTTTTTGTCAGTGCCACCACCTCCAAACGATACAACATAGCTGGTCTCACTACCCTTTTGTAAACCTTCCCTTTCACTCTTGCTGGTAGCCTTCTGTTGCACATCACTCCTGACACTCTTCTCCACCCACTGGACCCTGCCTGCACTCTTGTCTTCACCACTCTTCTGTGCTCCCTGATACTTTGAACAGCTGACCCCAAGTATTTAAACTCATCCACCTTCGCCAACTCTACCCCTTGTATCCACACCATTCTGCTGTCCTCCCTTCTATTCATGCACATGTATTCTGTCTTGCTCCTACTGACTTTCATCCCTCTTTGCTCCAGTGCATGCCTCCACCTCTCCAGGCTCTCCTCAAACTGCTCCCTACTCTCACTACTGATCACAATGTCATCTGCAAACATCATAGTCCACGGAGACTCCTGCCTGATCTCGTCCATCAACCTGTCCATCACCATTGCAAACAAGAGGGCTCAGAGCCGATCGTTGATGTAATCCCACCTGCACCTTGAACCCATCTGTCACTCCAACTGCACACCTCACCGCTGTCACACTGCCATCATACATATCCTGCACCAGTCTTACATACTCCTCTGCCACTCCCACACCTCCCCTCTCGGCACCCTGTCATATGCTTTCTCTAAATCCATAAAGACACAGAACTCTTTCTTACCTTCTCTATACTTCTCCAACTTTCTCAAAGCAAACATCACACCTGTAGTGCTCTTTCCTGGCATGAAACCATACTGTTGCTCACTAATCATCACCCCTCCTTTCAACCTAGCTTCCACTACTCTTTTCCTGTCATAAGGAGTAGCAGGAATAGATCCAAATGCAGGGACCAACACGCAGGGTTGACAAAAACCTCCTTTATTCTTGTGAAGGTCAGGAAAGAACAGGGTAAAACAGATCCAAACCTAACAAACGATCCAACCAAACTCAACTGAAAGCCAGACAAAAAAACAAACTAAACTAGTCAGACAACGAGGAACAGGTGACAAGACACAGGGACAGGCTGGAAGCTGATAGGGTGGGAAGACACATAGCAGGGCAGTGCTGAAGAGACTGATATAGGGCAGGTGTGAAGGTGACAGCAGACTAGGGGGAGAACATTGAGACAAGGGCAGGGCTAACGAGGACGAATGCAGGGCAGGTGTAAGGAGGAGTACATGAACACGCAAGGGAAATACAGAGTAACAGGAAACCAAAACCCAGAAAACACAATAGTTTAAATCACAACCCAGTATATATCAAACTGTCCCAAAATTGTATAAACATAAGCACACAACACTACAAGCTAACTAATAATGCAGTTCTCTAAACCACCACCCAAATCATAACAAGCAAAAATATATGACCAGAAGGACTTGACAACAGTCCAGGCAGGATGTGACATTCCCATTACTTTATGCTGTGCATTCATCAGCCCCTTAAAGTACTCCTTCCACCTTTTCAACACACTCTCCTTGCTAGTCAGCACATTTCCATCTCTATCCTTCCCAGTATAAGTCATTTTCTCCTTCCTTAGTGTCCAACCTCTCATACAACATGCCATACACCTTTTCCTTAACTTTTGCCACCTCTCTCTTCCCCTTACGCTGTGTCTATTTGTCCTCCTGTCTACTTTCTTCATCTCTCTGGCTATCCCACCTGCTGTCTCCCTCACCACTTCTGGAGGAGTCACCCAGCCATCTGGCAACTCTTCACTACCACCCAGCACCTGTCCTAACTCCTCCCTTAAATCCACACAACAGTCTTCCTTCTTCAGTTTCCACCATTTGATCTAGTGCTGAGTGGTATACTGATTCATCCTGTATACTAGTATACTGGTTTTAATTTCCTGTATGATATGATTTTCTCATATACCGCCTTACTGAAATAATTACTCTTTCAATAGGTGGTAAAATATATAATTGCTGTGAAGAGCTTTACAGTCAGGGCAAGCTGTGTACAGTATATTGAGTAGCCTAAGAGTCTGTCCAAGCTGTGTTTTCGCTGTGTACTTTATATTGGGCAATAACATATGCTTAAATTACATAATTAACTTGTTAAACTAAATGTTCCTTATTTCATTGAATGTTTTACATTGTAGAAGGAAGTAGTAGTCTAGTAGTAGTCTCTCTCTTTCTCTCCCTCTCTCTCGTGCACGCACCCAACAGCTGTCATGCTTGAAACACAGCATTCACACATGAAAAAAAACTGAACAGAAACAAAGAGTGTCTGTCTCCATAGTAAATCATCTGTTGAGTGTTTGATGGTTATTTATTTGTGCTTTAGAATGTAACCACCATGAACAGACTGAAAATCAGAAATCATTGTATTTCTGCCATTCACAGACTTTCTCTCTCTCAGAGAAAGTTTTCCACAGCTGTCTCTCCTCACTAGTGCTGTCTCTCTACTCCTTGCTTGTGCTCTCAGCTCACTCACCGTCTCTCTCTTTTTCTCTCGATTTTGTTAGAATGAGTCAGGAAACCAACAAAAAAGCCTAACTTTAACTTTTAAAAACTTTTTTTTAACTTTTTCATCTCTCTCATGACAGGATTGTACAGCTCTGATCACCACCTGTACTCATGATCATGAAATGCAGTCACAGAGTCCAGAAGCTCTGTTGCTATATAGTGGAGTGGCTCACTGATCGCTTGTTTATTCAAAGTTTATCAATACTGATCAAGTTGCGCGTTCATATTACACCAAATTCAATACTGCACTCCCTGTCCTCAGCAATGTAGCTGCCAAGTTTGAAGTAAATTTGTTGAATGGTTCTTGAGATATGCAAACATACATACATACACACAGACAAACAGACAGACAGCAATTCCTTCCTTTTGTAGAGAGATCACACTATCAAACGGCATGCTAGGTGCAACTTGCTAGTTGGCCAGATAGCTCCATTATTTAGATTCCGGGGATTCAGATTACGATTCGGATAAACAAGGCCTTGTCTATAATGACGATTATCAGGGCAACCTCTGTCAGCCTCCTACTGCTTTAGAAATAAACATGACTTTTACATGAAAGACTTCAAAAGTTTGTGAGTCTGAATGAAAGTCAACACATCATGTCCACATCCAGAAAAAAATTCAAGTTACAGTGATGATAGTGAGAATGAAAGAGAAATCCACTATCCACTTTGGAATAAAACTGACTGGGAGCAAGGACAGATCTGGAATTCTGTTAGACAAGCATGAAGTAGTGAGTTGGATTAAGGACAAACTTGGCGATGTCAATGATGTCAACAAAGTTGATGTTAAAAGAATTGGATTGATCATTGATGGATGTGTGTCACAGAAACAATTGAAGAAGGCATTGGAAATATCTGAGTTAGATGGTTACCAATTGTCATATTTCCCACTTCATAAAAAAGTTTTAGTGAAGAGTGTTGTTGATGGAGTACTGTATGTGGTCAATGCATGTAGATTTAAAGAATGTAACAGAGCTGTTGACAGTCATAGAATGATCAGGATGAGTGACATTGTTGGAAATTTGGACAAATGTTGTTTATGTGGAGATGAGACACGCAGCAGAAGAAACTGTGAAACAGAACACAAGTGTAACTGTCCAAAGAGAAAGAAAGATGAACATCATAAGAATCGAGTCCAAGAGAAGGCTAAACCATGAGGAAGCAGCTAGGAATGAGAAGATTCAAGAAGTAAGGGAGAACAAATCAGGTAGGAAGCATAATGAATATTGTTTTTGTATGACAAGATTAAGTTCTTAGCATTTCTTTCCATGATGATTAACTGTGAAAGGAAAGGAAATCTGAGAGAATAGAGATAGCTGTTGATACAGCAAGGAAGTTTTGATATCACAGAAATTACTGGAGAGGAAGTGCAGTGGATGTTGAGAGAGGCATTCAGGCCCTCTCAGAGTCTAGGTTTAGAAGTTATATTAGAGAATTAGATGAGGGGTGGGGAAGAACTTTATTTATTTCGGTTTGGTTATTTTCATTTGATTTGATTTTATATATAATAAATTATGGTAGATAGCAGAATTGAGTCTTAATTTCAAGCCAGTAGTAGTTAGTATCCAAAATGTTGCATTACCACCTCTAAAAACCAACGGAAAAGAAGCAGTTCCTGTGTTTACTTTCATTCGGACTCAAAAACAAACTTTTGAAGCAATTCATGTAAACTCTATGTACTCCTGGCAGAATATGCCACTATAAACCCATATAAAGACATGCAAAAAACAATTACCGTGAAACTGCAGAATCTCGAAAATCAAAATCACCACCATCTGTCCTCCCACATTCCTCTCCTTGACACCGTACCTGCCCATCACTTCCTCATCACCTCTGTTCCCTTCACCAACATGCCCATTGAAGTCCACTCCAATCACCACTCTCTCCTTCTTGGGTATACTTTCTACCACTTCATCCAACTCTCTCCAGAATTATTCTTTCTCTTTCATCTCAAACCCAACTTGAAGGGCATATGTGCTGACATCATTCATCATCACACCTTCAATTTTTAGCTTCATACTCATCACTCTGTCTGACATTCTCTTCACCTCCAACACACTTGACATACTCCTCTTCCAGGATTACCCCTACCCCATTTCTCCTGCCATCCATACCATGGTAGAACAGTTTGACTCACCTCCAATGCTCTTGGCCTTACCCCCCTTCCACCTGGTCTCTTGCACACACAATATATCTACTTTCCTTCTTTCCACCATATCAGCCAGCTCTCTCCCTTTACCAGTCACAGTGCTGACATTCAAAGTTCGGACCTTTACCTCCTCACCCCTAGCCTTCCTCCTCTCCCACCGCCTCCTGACATGCCTTCCCCCTCTCCTTCTCATTCACCCAACAGTAGCATAGCTTCCACCGGCACCCTGCTGGCCAGCAATACCGGTGGTGGCCATTGGTAACAACAAGCCTCGACCAATCCAGTATGGAAATCTGATTAATGAACCGCATATTAGATTTGGCACCGTTTTTTACAGATGCCTTTCCTGACATGACCCTCCCCATTTTTTCGGCATTAAAACTGCACTGACTTGTGCATCCTCAGTGGCTGGATTTTTTGTACTATTGCAGTGGTTTTTATGCATGTATGCATATATTTACTTTTGATTTAATCGATATAAGTGGTTGGGGTGCATACATAGTTTCTATAGGGTTTTATGTGGGTCACTACAACTCTGCCTCCTGGTCTCAACTCTGGGTTTTCATGGTTTTGATTGAAGCTGCGTTAGGTTATTTTTTATCAGTAGGGGATAGAAAGACTCCAAAACAAGCACAGCATTGATTTATCACTGACTTATCAAGTTGTTATGGCCAACTTTCACATTTATCAGACACAGAGCGACACAAGCATCTAATAGGGCCCATATAGACTGGGAATGCTGCATCAATCTCACCAAAATCAAAAAGCAGCAGGCATAGTCTTCAGATTGAAAAATCTGACTCAAACAGTCTTAGACTGTTAGTTAAGTATAAACTGTACATGAGTACATACTGTATATTGGAATATAGAAACTGTGAAAATACTAAATTCAAATTTAGCCTCTGTCTCTTCTTTCTTTGTACCGCTCTATCCCTTCACAATTTATTTTCTCTCTTAGCAACCATCTGTCCATCCTCTTTCTTTTGTCTCCCTTTGCAGTGATCCAGGATGTGGACAATGCCAGCCTGGAGGGACAGTACCAAAGCTTTGCCAGTCTAATGGAGCAGCGGCTGGCAGAGTTGTTTGTGCTGGCAGGACAGCAGGGCACTCGTTTCAGACGAGCTACCACCGTAGGCAGTTACACTGTCCAGGTAAGAAACTGGCAGAGCAGTCCACAGGGAATGCCAGGTCTGAGTTTCAGTCTGTGATGGGGTTATACTAACAGTGAAAACAGTGATTCATTGTATATTATTGTTCTGATGATTCGCCTGAATGGCCTGGCATGTGTATATGAGTCAGAGATCTAATGAAAGCAATAATCTAATAGTTTTGTTGATTTATTTCTTACAGTATGAATATTTCATGAGATGTACACTTTGATAAGCACTTCTGCACATGCTTGCTTGATTACTTGTGGTCAGCGCCTGATAATTAGGGAGCTTCTCAGCTCATCATTTGCTAATTGCACATCAAAACAAGCCAGAGGTTGAATGTTTTATTAAAGAAATACTCTGTGCTGTCCACGGTGCTTCTCCTCTCATGAGACTCCATGTCTAAATGCAAGGTTTTACTTATATTTTACAACAATGAACCAGAAATTCAGTAACAGCTGATATTGAGTGTACTGTAGTTTAGGGAAACATACTGTATGTCCTTCTTTTTTCTTTTCCAATCAGATGGTGAATATCCGGAGGGTGTCAGGGTTGAAGAATCCAGCAGAGATGACTTACTACGTCCAGCACAATGGCGTTCCTTTAGCGGGCACGTTAGCAGCTAAGGTCCTGAACACAGTGGATTCTCAGACCATGGCGCTCACACTGGGCTACTTTGTTCAGCTGCAAGCAGAACGTAAGCACAGTGTCCTTATAGCATTTGACAAGTAGGCAAATAGAGAAAACACTGACAGACAGACAGGCAAATCAAAGCACATGACTCATGCTGAGCTTAGAAAGAAGAGCTGGTGCTGGGGTGAGGGGAATAGAAGAAAAGGTTGAGGAAGCTCTTTGCGCTCTAATCTCTCTGAAATGCTCCCGGCAGGACATTGTTTGTTTGAGCTGCAGTGCTCCTCACTGCTCAGAGAAAGGTAGGAGAGAGCGAGGCTGAAACAGAGTTGGTCAACGGGGAAAGAGAGAGAGAAAGAGAGAGGGGGGGGGGGGGGGGGGGGGGGGGGGTGGAGAGAAAGAGAGAGAGATAAAGCATGCTGCATTCTCTTATAGATTGTTGCCTTTAATAGCTGAATCAGGCACTCTGTATATCAGGTTGAGCTGTGTGCAATGGTGCGACAGATGCATCTGCCTGTTTTAGCAGGAAAAAGTAAACAATGTGTTATACATCCAATAAATTGATCAATTAACTAAACCATTTAGTATTTAGCATATACTTTTCTTTTTCTTTTTTTACAGCTGTGGTCAAAAACCCTCCTAATAACCTTTGGATAATCGCTGCAGTGTTGGCCCCTATCGCTGTGGTAACACTCATTATCATCATCATCACAGCTGTGCTGTGCAGGAAGAACAAAAATGACTTTAAAGCTGATGCCATCGGCAACCTCAATCCGCGAGCAAAGGTATCTGTCTATCTGTGTATGACTTTGTGTGCAAATTGTTTGTGTTGGAACACCACACACACGTTAAAACATTTTCTCCTATTTTCAGATGGCGTATCGCAGAGATGTGGGCTATTATCACCAGGTATCTGCCTCTCTCTGTTTTCTCTCATTACTGATCTGTGTTTTCATCGTCAGGGCTCAACTGTGCCAACAGTGGGATTTGAATGGGATTCTGGGCAGACATCACCTATGATATATTTCAATAAAACCTGCTGTACTGATGAAAACTACAGATTCTGTAACACTTGGGAGTAACAAACCTTTCACGATGTTATTTTCTTGTATGGAAGGCTGGTATTGCCTACTCTTCTTATACAGTCTCCAGATGGCAAATTTGAAAGACTTAAGCTTTACAGAGAGTGGTTATTATGGTGATAGGTTTTTCAGACAGAATGACAGTGCGTCTGTGTGTGAACTGACACTTGTTTGTTTGGTGCGAGGAAGATTGAAAACTGTTTCTTACTGTTGCATCAAGGATGTCACAGTGTAATCTCTGCACCTCTATGTCCTGTTGTTTTTGCTGCTCAGTGCTTCTTTTCACTGTTATTCATCCCTGTAGATGAGTGGAAATGCAAAGGAAAGCAATCAGCATATCCCACTGCTTTATTTATGGAATTTCATTAGAAAGAATGTAATAAAATCTTCTATATTAAACTTTGAAAGCCACATCGGTGCTACTTTCAGAGCAGTTATTATCACACAAAATCTAGGGTTCTGTAAAGTGTCATGTGAAAACCACAGAACAGCTTAATTCCATTAGATATGAAATGCTACCAGGCTGCCTCTGACAAACTTTCACATTCTGTATATAGCCAGTTCTTTCCAACAAGTAGGAAAATTCTTAAAATGCTCACAGATAGAGTGGCTTCTAAAAATTTAAATGAGGCACTTACACTACCTCCTCTGTATACTCACACTGTCTGTGAGTCAAACACTTTCATCACATATACGTGTCAGAATTTCCACCGTGAGATCAGTGAAAGTAGCACTTTTAGCTCATGAGAAAACTGTAAGAAAATCTGTGTGTGCTATAGGAAGAGAGAGAGAGTGCATGTTCTTCAGTCAGGGGAGTATCACATATTGATTTTGCACCGCGGCTTGGCTGCTTTGAGGCAGTGATGTGCGTTTGACAATTTATGACACTGCGATGGGAGTAGTCCTAAATATTTCAGTGTGTGTGTGCATGTGTGTGTGTGTGTTTGTGTGTGTGTATTAATGTGTGGGACATCCAGTGCAAGGTAGAATACCATGAGTGCTCTTCCTCCTCCCACTCATCCTCTAATGTGTTCAAACGTTTAACTTCATTACTATATTTCTGTGAAAGTCTGCAAGTCTCATCTTGTCACCGCCCACTGTGAGTCATTTATTTGACAAGAATTTGGAAGAAGATGAAAAGGGCTTCAGTAAAATCTGTGCTTATCTATTTCAAAGCACAGCAGCATAATAATCCCAGTACTGTTCCTTAAATCCTCTGGACATTTCTTAACTAGATAGATACACTTTTGGTTATTTTCAAATGTCTGTCTACATGACAGTTCCTCTGATTGTCTAATGTATGTTCTTTTGTTTCTGCCATCAATGATTACTTTTTTGTGACTGCAGGTATGTGTAAGGATATCATTCTTACTTTGTTTCTTTTCACTTTTATTTAACTCATCCATCAGCCAGTCCAGGGTTTTGACTATGCCAAGCAGCACCTGGGCCAACAGGGAGGAGATGAGGAGACCCTGCCTGCCAGTCAGGATACCTTAGTGATGTCCCTACAAATCCGGGACACACCGCTCTCACTGGAGAAGACCCTGCAACAGGACGGCACTGCCAACAAGAAGAGCCTCACTGTTGAGAAACACAAAAGGTATTAATGTCTCCATAAAAAAGTCTTTGCACCAGGCTATAACCTGTGTCACCAAAAAGTCAAACTTCTCATTCATTTTGAAACAAAGAAAACATGAATTCCAACTTCATTACTATAATTACAAAGTTGATTTTCACATTTTAGGGACTAAATACAAAATAAACAAGAGAATACAATTTTTACAGTAAAATAAAGCTGTGATGGAGATGATCTTGGCTTGAACTGGTAGCGTGAAGTTTGAGGTGAGATTAAACATTGCTAAAAATTTGTTACTGGCCGTTTGAACATGATAACTATGTATGATTATAATATCGGATTATGTTAAAAGTCTATGTAAGAAGCAGCTTTAACAGAACAGGATAATCATTGTATTCTTTACAAAGCAGGCAAGGACATAAAAACCATTCAAACATAAGGAGACAGTCGATTTAGAAGGATTTGTGGTCATTTACAGATTTGTGTTTGTGTGTGTGTGTGTATGTGTGCATGTAAATGCACTTTTACACTTTTAATATGTGCTTTTTAAAATTGACTTGTGTTTTAATTGCATACTTAACTTTAGTTAAGGTGTTCAAAGTTAGCATACTGAGGCATACTTAAGTGCATTAACAATAAATTATATCCAAATTTATGGATTAACTCTGGATATAATGAAGGACATGTTTGAATTAATGAAAAATGTGGGTGCACAAAGGAAAGGCCTTGTTTACCTAAATAAAAAGTATTTATCCTCTTTACAACAGACATTAAGATAACTCAGTTTGTCAGGCTCAGCTCTACGTTGTCAGACTGAGCTGTATTTCTCAGACTCAATTAGCATGTTAATTCAGAAATTCTTTAAGGTTTTTCCTTCAAAAGAGACTGAAGGCAAGGATCCACCCAAAGGGTGATACATTTGTGTGTGTGTGTGTGTGTGTGTGTGTGTGTGTGTGTTATCTCAAGGATTGCACCACAGCTCATTCAGAAATCTTGTGGGTCGCATAGAGAGAGGCAGAATGATAAAACACAAAGATCTCTGCAGCCCTACTCTCTGTTCTCATACTCCCCAATGCTGAGTGATAGGAAGTCATGAACAGAGTTCTCTGTATAGGCAGGTGAAATTGACCATTTTCCTCATCTGACAGTCAGTAGGGCTGTTTCAGAAATTAATTGCTATGTTAAATCATGCTAAATTATTTAATTGGGGAAGGCAAAAGGGTGTAATTTTTCAAAGCAATCCAGGATAATGAGATCAAATAAATTTATGTGACATAATAGGAAATATATCAACTGGAGGCCCTGCAATAATGATTTTGGAGACTCCCGAGGCAGTGAAAGTTTTTCATTGTTAGTGCTCAAACTATTGTCATTATACTACTATATTTTTAAATCAGCTATTTAGTATTATTACAGGAAAGAGATAGAACCATAATAAATGAAAACCAATAAATTAGATAAACTATGTAATAGTATATAATAGAGATTTACATAATTTTCTTAAGCCTTGTAGACTTTTACTAGCTACACAAACAACTACACCTCCTGAGCTCAACTTTCACTGCAAGATGAAAATGAAGAAATGATCCACTGAGGATCCTTTGAGCCTGACAGATACTGTATGTGTTGAATCAATCAGTGAACTATGATTGGTGTTTAAATGCACTATGCCTCACCTGAACCAAGTGAACAACTAGCTATGTAATATAAGAAATATTTATAATAAACATGTAACAGTTGCAATGCTTTTATAATTTAATAATAGTAACACTTTTCAATATAATGCACTCCAGCACACCACCACCACCCACTATGACCTCAATAATAACCATAAAGTCAGTGAAAGTCAAATTTATGGCTGAGTTGTTGTATCAGATTGCACTAGATTACACAGGTGTACCTAATGAAGTGGCCTATGAGTGTATATGCATTTATCCATACATATACATACAGACATATATATGTATGTGTATGCACACCCAAGCAGACATGCTAATTACAGGCCATTGTCAGATATTCAGTAAAATAGTCATGCATTTATTTGAAAAGGAGAGGGCAAGCTTGTAATAGACCATCTGATATATTTAGATGAAGTAGTTTTAATTTCCCATCATCATAAGTTCACCTTTCCTCAAACATATCTTCTATATTCCTTATTCTGTGAGTCACCTTCTTCATAAGTTGCACTTCTTGAATCATACTTTTTCATTTCTTCAAATCTAGGGGTTTGTTTTTTTCCATCCTTTTGTTATTTGCTTCGGTGCTGTGATAAATAATTTTCATCTTGAATAAGACCAGTTGAAGGATTTCTCAGTATGATATGTTTTGCTTTTAAATACAGCGTTTCTTTAAAAATCTCTGCTTATACGTTATTATTTAACTTCAAATATAATATTTATACATAATAACTCCTGGAATATAGTATAACTAATATGCTCTTGTATGTATGTACAGACAAATATAAATTGTAAAATATAAATTCTGTACACCTCAATTAGTTATTACACATTGCACGTCTTTGTTGAGGCCGTGACTGTTGCATGGAGCATTCTGCGGCACTGCCTCAGTGAGAACAGGGAGGGTAGCCACTGTTCCACTGTCTCTCGTTTCTGTTATCATTTTTACCAGACAATTAGGGGATAGACCATGGTGCTTTGATGTCACTGTCAGCCTTGTGGTCCTCTGAGCCGGGGCTTGATCAGCTCTAATTCCAACTACACTGCAGCGTTTGAAGCCAGTGAAATAAGAATTGGATAAAGCAAGTGTTTGTCCAATTAATGGAAAAAGCAGTTTGGCTTCACCCCCTGAACATGAACGTACACACTGGGTTTTAAACCCATATGACACATACATGAACATAAAATGCATAAAGTTTACAGAAGCAAACATGCTGACAAATGCTGATAAATAAACAAAGACACACGTATATGTACATGCACATATCATTTGACAAGCAGTTAAAAATAATAAATAATAATGTTATTATTTGAAACTTGACCACCTGATGACCATGTTATTACCGACCTGCATTACTCTACCATGTGTATCATTCCACTGTAAGACTAGTGGGTAACCATTAATAACACAAAGGAAGGACTGATTAAATTAGATTTGACTGATATGCTTTGAAAACAGGCAGTGTGTGTGTATATATATATATATATGTATATATATATATATATATATATATATATATATATATATATATATACACACACACACACACACAATGATAATATATTATGTTTACTGGACTCTAGGCTAGAGAGAGGGAGGAAGGTGAGGTTGTTAAAGGGAGGGATGACATAACCTGGCTGTGAGCCCAGCTTTCTGAGAGCTCACCGCCTTTCCTGTTGCTATGGTTACTTGCAGCAAGTTGCTGAGTGAGGACGGTTCCGTCATCAGCAACGAATCAGAGAAGCTGAATTCCGGCAGGGGCTTGACAGTGCCGAAAGTCACAGCGCAGCAGAAACTGACAAAGGAGGAGACGCGCAAGAGGGACGGTGAGAGTCACACACAGATGCAAATGCGAATAATTCATTCCCCAGTTCCTTTGCAGACAAGGTCAGGTGTATCACGCATGCCAAAATCTCCTCATCCTGTTCCTCTTGCGTGAGGCACTTTTTTCCAGTGTGTGTTTCTCATGCACACAGGTACCATAAAAGAAATGCACCGCCACTGCAGCTTTTTTTTTTTTTTTTTATTGCCAGAAAGGTAGCCACTCAGCAATAAGCAGGGATGGACTCTATGCATATGCATGAGACAGACACTCTGCTGACATGATACAGTATGTCACACTAGTGGATGCTGACACACTGGCACAACACACAAACACATTCAAGTAATGCAAAAGAAATAAAAAAAATCCATGCCAAGTCTCACGTTTTGTACTCTTCTAAGATGCTTAGCAGTTTAAGTAAAAGCCGTTAAGATGTTGAACTATTTTCTGTTCTATTCTTGTCCACTGGCGCTCAGCGTTCCACATGTGGTGGGTGTGAGTTAAATTAATCAAACTCAAATGCTCTGCTTGTAAATTGGATCGAGTTTGCTAGATTATGATTTTCTTTATGGGTGGATTTAAATAATTCAAGGAAACTCGAATTGACTCCAGTTTATCTGAAACAGGATAAGGAATGAAAGTGCAAAGTCACTTTCTGTCATCTATCACAGAGATGTATTGCCACAACCTTGAAAGCCAAAACTATCTTTGTGATCTATCATCTCCGTCCACCACTTCATTTGCTGACACAGACGACTGATGTTTGACATAGTGTCAGTCACAGAGAGACAAGGTAACGATAGTGGGAGAGGGGCAAACAGGCAGGCAGAGAGACAAAGAGGGAGTGTGACAGTTTGCTCCCCTTTGACTGACAATGTAATGATTAGAGGTATTTGTAGTCTCTTTGTGAGTGAACTCCCCTCTCTGTTCTTCAGATCCATATGACACCTCCTCTGGCTCCCTGCAGCTCATTTCCATAAAGCCCATGGCGGCTCAGCCCAACTACTCACACCCTACATCCTCTGACCACAGCCAAGACTCAGCTGTCGTCAATGGAGAGGTAACACATGCAAGTTTCCACAAAAAAAACCCTATTTTCTCAATCTATACACAAACTATTTCCTGCCATGGTTAGAATAATTGTGATTGTTTCACATGAGAGATTTCACAATTTGTGATATTCTGTCCTTTCTTTTTACACTAGTTTGAAGTGGGCAGGTCTCAGTTGGAAAAAGCTAGATGTATTTCAGTGCACCAATCACAGTTAAGCAACATTCAAAACAAAATGTGATGATAGATGTAGTGTTATTTGTTTATGCTGCTGGCACTGTCACTCAAGTCTGATCAAACCACAACCACACAGTAATGAGACAAGACTATAACTAAGGATGTTTTTTTCCCAAACTTTTACTTTGATTGTTGCTTATTTTGTCATGAATATTTAATGTTATAGAAAAATACCAAAAAGTCTATCATCCAATGAATGGAATAGAACATTTTAACATGGAGAAAAATGTTTTCTTTAGCATAGAATGATATCATTTGATGAAGCTCTGATCTCTCAAGTTAAGATCAGGTGTTAAAAAAGTATGATTCGATGCATGAAACAGTGTTTTAAAACTTATTAAAGGGGATTTGTGCTTATCGCAAACATATTCCTACCTTTTCTCTATTCCGTAATATGATTGTTTTTAATATAATGTGAACCACTTCAAATATTTACCTCCAGAAAATTATATAATCCAACCCTTACCATTGGATTCATAGTGTTAGATCAAAGAACAACTAGAAACAGTTTCAGTAACATGATACAAGATTTGAAGCAATAATATAAAAATAACAATGTGTTCATAATCTTTCTGAGTGACATAGCAGTTTCATTTTTAGAACTTGTTATTCTCACAAGCCCTCTGATCTTTCATCTACACATCCCTTTTGAGACAAAGCAAAACAATACCACATACAGCAAAAAGACCTTGTGTCTGTTTTCGTTCTGATCTCCCTATTTTTCTTTGCTTCCTCTGTGCAGGTGAGCCTAGCTCTGAAACAGAAGTCAGACATCGAGCACTACAGGAACAAGCTGAGGCTGAAAGCAAAGAGGAAGGGCTATTATGACTTTCCCTCAACAGACGGCAGCAGCAGCGGTCGGGCCCTGGCGCAGAGACAGCGACACGGCCATGAGAGGGCAGCTGGTGAGCATGGCAGACCAATGGAGCCTGATGATGAGCGAGGTTCCACTTATGTCAAGTCTCACAGGAGGTGAGGGGGGGAGTGGAAAAGCAAGTGTAAACAGAGAACAAAATCCATGCTTACATAAGGGTGAGAGTAGATACAAGGCTACAATTATACGTACAAGGATACAATTTCAGCAGCTGCAGTTGACATGGCATGTAATATTATGACTGGGCCTCTAATCATGGTCAGTTATTTATCCCTGCCTGTGTCTAATTAGTGTATAGATAAGTAAAACTATGTTGTCTAATGTTGTCATTATCCTGTCTCAGTAGACAGTGAGAGACCCATCAGGCCTGTATGATTAGTTTGATCCCACTCCTGAGCTTCCGTAATGGAGCTAAGAGGATTGGTGGAGTGTTGCACAGTCCCATATACTGGTTCTGTTCTGCTTCTTCTTCTGCTTCACAGATGCAGATACTACAAATTCAGGGAAAAGATACAAACACACTTTTGCACACCAGATTTACATGTAGCCACACTAAACTGCCCTCTAAAAAAACTGTGGCTTGTGTGTGTTGACTTGGATTTATTGCTGTTTTTTTAATCCCATCCTGGTAAGCTAGATAATGATGTCACTGACCAATTGCTGTTTACTGTCAAAATGAATGTATGGCTAATCAGCTAAACCAACAACATGCTTTCCCCCAGCTGAGATGATAATTTCAACGCATTTTTGCTGATATGCATCTTGTCTGTTGTCACTGACTGTACTTTGCTATTTGTTGTACTAGTTACTCTTATCAGCATTGCATTTTGCAGTGCATCACCTCTCAAGGATACCCTCATATCTGGTGTATTGACATTTAGAAAGATTATTTAAAATATTGATTCAGCTACTTGATGAGAGATATCCTAACATACAACATACAGCTTTTTGGACTGTACTGTACATCACTTTGTGTATCTTCTTTTAAAGCAAATCAAATGCTCTACCTTGCCCTGTTCATCATGTCTGGCACAATGAGTCCGAGAGGGTTCATTGTGCTGGACCTTCCCTCCACCTCAAAACTCTTTTTCGCTGCATGCACACTAAAACCATGGCTGAAAGTAATTGAAAGGATTTCATTTAATAACTACTCCAGGTCTGATTTGTGCTGAATCCAGTCTTTACTCTAATTGGCAGGCACTCCCAGGTAGGTCAGACAGCCTATCGCAGCAGACAGAGCCTGAGCAGTCCAAGTCCTGGAGGAACAGAGATGGACCTGCTTGTGATGAGGGAGAGACCGAGGAGAGGCATCCGCAACAGCGGCTATGATGTAAGTTAAATGTTATCCCCCAATAACCCTGTCTCCCAACCTGATGCAGTTTAACTTTCCAAAAATCACATAAACTTTTAACCAATGGGGAATGTACTATTATTATTATATCCAGTATATTATATATAAGTATATATTTATTTACATCTTCTTTTTATTAACTGACTCCTTGTTACTAAGGATGATAATAGTAGATAATACTAGATGATAACAAACAACACTTAAGGCCACTATTTTCAGTATGTAGTTGGGTGGAATGTAAAAATAGAAAAGATAATTATCAAACAGGTCTTGTCAGTACTAAATTTGTGCCTTACTGCCCTATTTACTGACACCACGCAGCCACCAAGATAGAAATCAGACATGTTCTGTTCAGGTGTGGTTTCCAATGTGCCACAGCAAGCTGAAGGAAAAGAAGTGGTTCATTCATAATTAAAAGATAATATTTATAAGGCCCTGTTGTTTTGATATATAATGCATCCCAGGAGTGCTGTTTTATGCCTCCACCCTCTTATTGTTCCATTATGGCTCTTTTACTGTCATGAAGTCAGAATACCAGTATGCGAGCTCCCAAGAGTAATCCACCACTAAATATTTCACTGGACTGCCATTGACCTCCCAGCCTTTTTGCCAACCAGCCATTTAGCCAAGTTACAGAAAGAAAATCACAGGTGTATTAGTATGCTGGCTCACTGGCTTGACTTACTGGAACACAGCCATCATTGTATTAACTACTCTTGTGATTTTACACAATGGCAAGTTAAATGTCTGCCATGAAAATTTCCTATTGTATTTTCAATTTGGATATATCAGGCACTTGGGGCTACAGGATAGTTTTAGTTAGATCCCAGGATCCAAATTCCACAGGTCTTAACATGACAAACTTAAGAATTATATTAAAGAAGACTCTTGACAAGCTCTGAGATTTTCAAGACAAATACTAGCTCTTTCATTCTAACCTCTGAAAATATGACACAATTCCTTATATAAGCTACATGGTCCTTTTTCAGAACTCCTGGTCTTATTGATTACAATGGGACTAGTGTAGCTGCAGGCCCCATCGCTGCAGATGGGAGTCTCTATCTTTCCGTGTTGCGGGGGGGCTGATTTATGAGTTGCACTACGCTAGGTCTCCTGTGGCTACCCTCTTTTACACAGGAAGTAGGGCAGCCTCAACTCATATTCATTTATTACTGAATATAAGGACTGGATAGATGAAAACAAAGGTTGGGAAAGGGAGAAAGAGCGGAGGGTATGAGGAGATGGAGGGAGAAAGATGATACAATAGATGGAGTTAGATAACAGGTAAATGATTGGGAGGGGCAATGAATGACAGGGGTTATATATATATATGTATAATGGCAATAAAGGGAAACAGAGTAGTATTAACACAAATATGCAACAGCTTATGTCCGATCCCACACTTACTGTGTCACACAGAAACTCTAAATAAATAAATAAATAAATGTTATTTATATGGACTAGCAAGTGAACATTTTACGTATGTGTTGAATCTCATTCATATGTTTGTATTTGTTTCAGACTGAGCCTGAGTTAATTGAGGAGACAAATGTTGACCGTTTAATGGGTCAGCGGGGATACATGTATGGCCGGGGCTTGAAAGGCCACTCAGAGACATCAACTCTGAGCTCACAGCCATCCATTGATGAAGTGCGACAGCAGATGCACCTGCTGCTGGAGGAGGCATTCAGCCTGGCTTCAGGGGGGCAGTCCACATCCGGAAGGCACTCCCACCACCACCCACCACCTCCTGACCACTATAGCCCTGCACCGCCTCCCCTCCCCTACGCAGATGTAGTGACCAGCGCTCCGGGCACAATGAGCTCCATGAGCTGTGGACGGGGAAGACTGCAGTGGGTACCATCTTATGGTGCAGACATGTATCAGTGCAGTCTGCCCAAACCAGTAAGTGGGATGAGATTATTTCCTCTCTCTTAAGAACTGTGTTAGAGTTTATGTAACCTTAAATGCTTTTCACTATCTGTTTAAGGCCTTTCGCTTCACCCAGCTCCCTGACATGGCAATGAGCTCTCCTCCCCCTTTACCACCTCGCACTGGGCCACCTCCTGGGACCTCCTTAAGACGGTAAGGTAGAATAATTCTTACATACACACATGTACACCCTAGCAAACAGACGGAGACTGTCTGTAGCATCCTGAAGTCCTTTAGATATTCCACATTAATTCACATTCAAATTCATATTCAGGGATCCGATATCCACTAGGTAATGTGCTTTGGCTGGGGTGATTTTAGGTCTTGTATAAATTTAAATATTGAACTAGTGCATTGAGAGATGGCAAGAATGGCAAGAGGCACTCACTAGTCCACATGGAGTGTTTCTGCCCTCTAGTGCTACTCGTGTAGTATTACACTAAGACTGCATCTGTGTCTCTGCAATCTCTGTCCTACTCAGTTCCACTTCTGACTTGGGGCCTAAGGGAAGGAGCTCTGAGACATCTGTCACTGAAATGCAGAGTCAACATGACAACAACCCATATGGGCCAACCGCTAGAGCAGCACTTCCATCTATCACTGCAGAGCAGCCTGTGTCCAACTACTCAGGTGAACAGTTTTACAATGACTCTGCATTTCAAAAGTAACCCATGACGTGCTTTGCTTTTATGCCAACACTTATTCTGTCAGATTATAAATACTCTGGCAAAGTAAAACTCTTGAAAAATCAGCTAATGTCAGTTTCTCTTCTCTTCTCTGCAGGAAACCCAATAACAGCCGTCTATGCCATCCCAGCCACCAGGCCTGGCTACTCAGAATATTTTGTCTCCACACCAACCACCTCCTACCACAGTCCCTCCTGGATGTCCTACCCACCTGAACCTGAGGATGTGCCACCACAGTGGGCAGACTCTGTAAGTGATGTCTGAATAGAAAACACAATCCTACTCTCACAAAATTAACAAAATAGAAAAATAATGAGAATAATCATAACAAAAAGATTTGCAGTCATAGAAGATTATGGCCTGACACCTGAATAAACCAGCATTTTTAAGCATTCGTTTCAGCAGGTCTTTGTCCACAATAATACAATATATTAGTAATAAGCAGTATCAGTAATATGTTTTGGTAATAATAATGGGTAATAATTAATGACTATTGTGAAATTTCTTGCAGAATCAAGGCTACTGCCATGATAGATAAGTCCTCTGAAGTGAAAACAAACTTTTATTTTGTGTAGAAGCTATGAGTTCAGACTGGCAGAGAAACACAAGGAGTCAATGTTCTGGCTTTTTTGGTTGGCAGGGACGAGGAGTACAGAAAAATACTGATGTCCCTCTACCATTAGTTGCCTTGGACTTCCAGGTTCATGCAACTATCAAACACATTTGAAATTAAATTTGCATAGTTCTCAGTGAGTAGCCGTTTATCTGTTTTTTTTTTTAATTGGTTACACAATTAACACTATAGCTCCAAGCTCTTTAGCTTAGCCTCACTGTAACAGTCTTTACTAATAGTTTGTTTATTGCAGATTCATTAAGAGCTACAAACACAGTAATCCACACCTTCCAGCTAATCACAATCAAGAATTTTTAGTGGCCATGGTATATATAGACTGTTATTGGAGGCACACACCCCCTCCTCCCCTTCTCAGTATTAGTCCGGATATTTTTACCTTACTGGTGGTATGCTGGGAAATGAGCTGAAGCTTTTAAGCCATTAACACACAAAAAAGGAAGCTCTGTAGGGAAACATATCTGTAACGTGTAGGTGAGGTTGCCTCTCTGTCTTAAAACACTGTTGTTGTTTGCAGATTGTCTCATTATGATACTGACATTGATCCAAGAAGTATTTGTGCCCATCTACCCTTGAACAGAGTTGGGCATCATTAAACAATAATCTTAAAGCATCCTCCTACCTTTTCCTCTGTTTTTCATTTAAATAAGATGGGTTCCATTCGTCCTGTCGGATCTGTTATTACCCATGTTACCCTCCCTCCCCTCCCCTGCACTGGACTGTTTGTGTGGAATGTTCTCTTTTTTTCCCTGTCTGTTTGCCTGTTTCAACCAGATTTCTTCATGCAGTGTCTTTTTGCAGAACCAGTGTCATTTAGAAACCATTTGCTGAACTGAATTTATGGCTGGCGTTGAGTGGACACAACAAAATACCGGGGTAGTTGAGCACATTTCCTAAATGAACACCTATTTTTTTTTACTTTTTTGTGGTGTAAATCTGACACTTATGGAGATTTTGTACCAACATTCAAAAGTAGTCCATTTTTGGAGTTCAAACAACGTTTGAATATCACATATTTATCTCCACATTCATTATTTTCCCTGTTATTTTGGTCCATTTATATAGTCATTTTTCCCCAGATAGAAATGTGTATATTTCCCCTTTTCACCCATTTAATTATTTCTAAAATAGCCAGAGAAAATGGTCACTCAGCAAAATGAAAAACAAATTCATATACTGTATCTTTTTAATTGGCGGCCTTTAGTTTGGTGGGTAACAATTATAAAGTTGTTGTATTTCTGATGTACTATCTACCCTGTGTTCCAGGTGCCCCTGCCGGGGTATGTAGAGGCTTTTCCTCATCCTCGCTACCCACCGGGGAGTCCCACCAGACTCTCTCTGCAGTATAACCAGGCACTGGAGCAGCCACCGACTGCCCCTAGCACAGCATCTCAGAAAAGCCTGCCCCAGGTGGTCAAGGACATGGACAGCATGCCCCTGAGCAGCCTTTCCACCTCTGCACTCGTGCAGGCTATCCGGCAGGAGGTGGCCAAGCTGGCGAAGAAGCAGAATGACATGTTTGAGTTTTAATTTTAATTCTGCCCCCTTGTGTGCAGGAGATTGTCAGTCGTGCGTTGGTCTTCAACAGAGGCACACCAAGGTGGTACACTTTCAGACTGATTTTTGATGTTTGTACTGTTAAATGGACTGATCTTCTTTGCCCATTAATTGATTTATTTCTGTTCACACATCATTAGTGTTTTTTCTGCTCCTCACTTAGAGGAACAGAAAATTATAGTTTTTTTGCAAAAGAAAGTATTGCCATCCTCTACCGATGATGTCCCAAGTAACTACACACATCTCTTCTTTGTAGATATGTCAATAGGATATGCTAAATATGGAAAAGATAATTTTTTCCAGGATTAGACATTTTTGTTCAGTTGAGACAAGAGGAAAGGTAGCATTATTGTTTGCACTGAGAGGACCAAATAATTCCTGTCAGATGGTTAATTATAGACGGCAGTGTATATGAGCATGTACAGTATAAGACATTATGTATTTTATCTGTTTTTATAGGCCATTGGGTTCAAGAAGATTGGCAACATCAATATCTGTTCATTCGAGCATCAGGTTATCATGTCCAACAGCTTCATCACACACCAGGAATTCTTCACTGTGTGTTTCATTAACACCAAGAAAATAACAAGAAAAACTGACTATCCTTGGTGGTCCAATAATTTTGAGAACTGCAATCTTCTTTTTTTAACATTTTGTTTTGCTATGATGAATCTTTTTTATTATATATATACACTCACTGACCACTTCATTAGGTACACCTGTGTAATCTAATGCAATCAAATATAACGTCTCTGCCATAAATTCTACATTTACAAAGTTTATACATTTTCAGTTTTTATTGACATTGTCAGAAAGGTGATAATTCTACTTTATGTTTATTATTGAGGTTGTAGTGGGTGGTGGTGGTGGTGTACTGGAGTGCATTATATTTAATGGTGTTCTCAGTATTTTGTCCACTCCATTAAAATACAGAAGGGGGACAAAATATTAGAAACCCTTCAATGTAATACTCATAATACTTCAGTACATCAGCACCACCCACTATGAAATCAATAATAAACATAAAATAAACATAAAATAGAATTATCACCTTTCTGACAATGTCTGACAACAGAGCTGTTGTATTGAATTGCATTAGATTTCACAGGTGTACCTAATAAGTGTATATATATGTGTGTATATTTTCTTTTGGGGGGTGGGGGAGGGGCATTTTTTGTGCCTTTAGTATAGCAACAGTGGAGGGAGTTGAAAGGAAATGAAGTGGTGAGATTGGGGGTGGCATGCAACAAAGGTCCAGTGCTGGAAGTGAACTGCAGATGATGTAGTTACGTGGCATGCGTCTTAACCAGTAGGCTACTGAAGTACACCGAGTATTGAAGTTCTACATATATTTCCTGCTAATTAAGAAACAGACTAAACATAGTATATTTATGTCTGCCTTTTTAATTGAACCCAATTGAACATGAATCTTAAGCAACATTTATGATGTATCATTTTGCTTGCCTTTATGTATCAGAAACAAAAGTAAGAATTTATTCTTGCAGAATTTGTTTCAGTTTTAACAATTTCCATTGACTTGATTAACATTATATTGATATTTTCTTTGAACAGTAACATGGGTCATTAGAGTATGCTGCTGTAATTGGACACATGTAACAGGAAGTATGTAACTTCTTTTAATGCTTTTGAACTTAAACTATTAAGTTCTCTTCAAAATGAGAAACACTATTTTAAACCCAAATGGAAAAACCTTTAGGTTGATTAATATTTGTAGCTGGATGAACATTTCAGAGTTACAGTTTTATGCTAATCCCAGTGGTTGAAAGATGCACAGATAATTCAATGCACATACAGCCCTAAGGCCTTTGTCACAAGACAACTCTCTTTGCTGCTGCTAATAGTGCCACTGTTTCTTGTAAAGTTAAATTACAAATAAGGTGGGTCTATTGTTTGTTTACTGGCCTTAGGCCCCATCTTAATGAATTCAATGGGGCATTTCATAAAATACAAAGTTCATGTTAACATTTGACCTAACGACAGGTCCTTCATCAGTACTCCTGTTCTTTGAGTTGTAAGTACACAAACCTTGTGTAACATTGTGAATATCTGCCCTGTGCATCGACTCAGACTGGCTGTAGAGTGCTTTTTCCAAGAACTGTGTCAGAATCACTATGTTCAGTGTGAACATATTGTGGTATATCAGTTTGGCATGGAAACTGAAGTAAACATTTATTCTAAAAAAGAAAATTCATAATTTCAAATAGACTTCAAAAACTGCCTGTTAACATTATTATTAATCAATCTTAATTATTTGTCACTTTTATCATTCAGTTGTATTGCCCTGAAATTAAATCAGTTGTCAACAACCCATGACAAACTAACCCTAACCCTGCGTCCACACTCTAACACTTTTACAAACATAATAAGAAACTAAAGATTAGGACACAGAAATCAGAAATGATGTGAAGTACGAAGTGATGTGCTGTGCAAAACAGATTTCTTTGGCAGACTAAGCTTTCTGGTAGCTACTGAAATAAAGGAGATCAAGGCTTGTTGAAATTATTCCAGCAGCAGCAGGGAAGAGGGATGTTGAACTCCTTATTGAGTGTAAGATCAGGGCATTCGAGGATCCAGCCAACCTTCATGAAACGCCTCAATTGATAACTTAAAGCTCAATTTATTTCACTTGAATGACTCAACTGGACATCTTTTTTTTTTTTTAAATCAGACTAAGACCACCATACCAGGGCACAGTACAAAAACCAAGGACTATTCAATAAAACTCCCATAAAACAAATCATTAAATCACACACATTAAGGGATTCATCTTGCTTGAAAATGGACTCATATTCATATTTCACTGTGGGGTAAAAGCCTCCATTAGGTTATGATGAACTCAATTCTTTATGCAGAATTGCTGGCTTGGGAGTGGAAAGTGGGACGGACTGCAGATGAGTGCATGTAGGCCTGTAGCAGGGGTGCTGCAATATATTTGCATAAACATCCAGATGCTATAGTTTGCCTACTTTTACTATGTTTTTGCAAATCACGTGTAATGCTTTGCTGATTAAGTAATCAAGGCTGTCACAAGGAAGCTGTCAGTTGTGACATAAAAAAGACAACTATGAGTGAAAATGCCTTTAAATCCTTATTTACTTTCGAGTAAAGGTATTGCTTTTGCAGCAATCCTGGATAAAATTAGCCTTTTTTGCATTATGACTTTTTAACAAACCCACCCTCTCGTCCATGAAATGTTCTTTTATACTCATGCTTGTTGGTGTTTAAGTAGGTTTAAGGAAATGTTGTTGTCAACAACATCTTAATTGTTGCTTGTTTTCCCAAGATTCCTTTTATTCATTAATCAGAGGAGAGCACTTAATGTCTTAAGAACTGTACAAAATACAGTGAAACCATTTTTGTGTATACCAGAAGTGAACACCTTTCCACATTCTCATGCTGGATAACTGAGAAATCGTAGCGATATTAAATTAAAAAAAAAGGGGTTTTAGATGGTTTACTGGTTTAGAAAATGACAAGTATTTATTCTATAAAATGAGATATGAAGTGAGCTAAACCTATTAAAATCTGTGTCTTTTTGTCTTCCATGACTGGTTTCCTCATTTCCTATTTATCTGCTTGATCTTATTATATTTGATGTTCCTCAGAAATTGATCTGAAAGAGAGACCATGAGACAGATGGAGAATGAAAGAACTATTAGCCTATATGATTAAAATGAAATAAAAGATTTTATTAGAAGAACAGAGTCAGTCCTTGTCTTTAATACCTCTTTCCTCTTTGCATGTCATTTTTTCCTGATGAGCGATCTCAAATTAGTAGATGCAATTGATACTGAAAAAATGTATGTCATCCAAGTATGCTACTTATCACTTAAGACTTATTACCAGCTACCTACACCACACGGACATCAAAGGTTCCTATTACCACAGTGCATGATTGGATTTCTCTCAACCCTCATGAGAGAGTGTCTCTGTCTCATGAGGCTTTAGGAGTCCATATGGGTGAAGGTGCAGGCATCCAAATGTTTTCAGCCATGATACCAGAGCTTCAACCATTGTACTGATGCTAAAATGGAGAGAAAACTGACACACAGAATACATTTTTTAATTTCCTCTGATGTACTGTGGCTAATGAACAGTAAAATAACCGACAGCTTCAATTTTGTTTAGTCAGTGGTTTTGGTTTACATAAAAAAACAAGGTTGTCCTTTAACCTTTTAATGGGATTTTGTTGCCCCCACATTCACACAAAGGCTGCTTAGAGTCTGCTCACTTTTTGGTTCAACTCATGAAACAGGGCTCAGTTCAATACTTTCCTATTACTTTCAACAATTTGACAGAAACTTTAGCAGAAGGTGCCTTGATTATTACTCCAGCCACTTGTAGCAGCACTGAGCACAATGTCGCCGAGTGAGTAGTAAGGGCGAGGAAGATATCCCGCGCCATAGTTGATATAATGAGTTGTATTGACTTAATATTGCTGTTGGAATAAGTCATAATTTTGTTAAACTAATTCCCGCTTTACGTATTCTTCCCCTCCTGATAAAACACGAAGAAATGTTCCTTCCCTCTGGTAAGTCTGTATTTTGTAATGAAACGTTGACGTTTCCACTGTCTATCCAGGATTATGAAGCCAAGCCTGACAGTGGTCTAAAATAGCTTTGTTAGCTATTTAGCTTTTACTCTTCTGCTGTTTGGTTGGTTATTTACCAAGTTAGTATTTGTTATTAAACTTATTAAACTCACTTACTAAACTCATTTATTTCTTAAGCATTAGCTTTCAGTTTTTAGCAAACATTAACATTACCTTAGTGAAGAAAAGGCTCTGACAATAACGTTAACGTTACAACTTTAACGTTAGCGGATCAATCGCCACATATGATCACTTCAAGGACTTAAAGCCTAGTGAACCTTACCTGTTTTGTTCGTATATGACCAGATGTAAGTAAATCATGTCAGTTGACTGTTACGGAAATTGTTGTAAGACTATATTGATGTTAACGAGATAGTTATTGAGTTGGACACTCATTGCCTGTTTGTTGTTTGGTGTTAGTTTGTGTAGTGTCTTATGGTTATGCTTATTAAGTTTAATAAGAAAGCTATATGGGAATTGTTGTTGTGAGGACCCTCACTGCAACCTCGTGAGTCAATTCGTTTTTCATGCTGATTACATCATTGTAATTTTTATAAAAATTATTGTGCATTCGTGGTTTAATTTCATTGGGAAGAATAATTACGATTTTAGACCACACACAAACCCTATATCCTAGAAGCAATTCTGCCAATATACCTGATGCCTTAAACTTTCAGTAAAGTTTTACGAATAAAAGTCCAGTCTTTGTGTCCTGATCCCACACCACATATTGGTGAACAGCCAGCTAAACAGTTCAGTACATTTTAGTTTCCTTTTTTTGACATTGACAACAACAATACAATAAAACTAAGCCATGAGAACACAAAATAGGCAAATTATGCTTGTCCATAGACCCTTGTGCTAAAGGCACAGGTGTAAATAATAACATTAATGGTGGCTCCAATAATTTCCCAGTAAGTCAGTGAGCCCTGGAACTGGCTCATCTAAAGCCAATGCAGCTGTCATTAAAGATATTAATTCCACTTGCATTTTTCCTGCTTTGACAAGTCAAAATGATATGAATAGGGTCTATTTGGAGAGTGTCATTGACAAATGTCACACACACAGTTATGTGTGGCCATTGCCATTTTTTGTCATCGGACTGATGCTGTTCTCAACTTCTTCAACTTCAGTTTGCTGGTGCCAACTGTGTATAAAATGTATGGAACTAGGCTAACATTACCTAACAGGTGCCAGCTGGATCATAGCATTTCAGTTTAGTTAAGTAGTAAACTTAGCACATTACCATTAGCTGAACTATTACTTTATGTTGGTGGCTAAGATAATGTTAATGTGTAACATTTGCTCTGGTCTGCATGCATATGTGTCAGCTCAAGCAAGACAACAGCAAGAATGTGTGTCCTGTTTAGTGTGTCTGTTTTGACAAGTGACTTAACGGCTGCTGCATAACACATCAGCATGTAGCAAGTACAGTATTGGTATGCACTTTATGTTTCCTGTGTAGAGCAACTCAGGACCCCGAATAAAGTACAGAAGCTGCCATCAGGAATTCATATGGAAAGCTCAACTCTCATCAAAACGGGCAGACATGCAGACAGACAGGCAGAATGATGACTCAAGATACCATCCTGATGTGACTGCTGTGCTGTTGCTTCTGACAGGTAACATTGTAAAGCTGTTGTATTATTTAGACACATCAAGATTTTTAAAAAATGGTACCCGACAGCAGCTATACACTGAAAACATACTGCTGTTTACTTATTGACAGTACATCACCATGCCATTTATTTGACATTTGGACTGTAGTGAACCATGCATTTTTCAGCATGGAAAAGAAAATTCAGAATGTTTCTATACTTTATGGTTCATTTCCCCCTTACCTAAAACCCCTCAGACTTTGGATATGCTGCTTATTGTTGACCAGAGCTTCTGTTGCTGTTTAAGGTGGACCAACCAACCATACGTCAACAAAGTTCCTTGTTGCAAACCTTCAGCTTACCACTGTTGGCTGGTTGGCTTTTGTAAGGTCTCAAAGGTAATTTTACTGCACCAACTTTGCGAAATATCTAGGGAACTCACCTGCAAAAGTTTGTGCACAATACCCAGATGCTTCTATAGGTTTTCTGGAATTTTCAAGGGATTTCTATTCTGAACACCCATAAATAATAAGAAATAAATACCATACAGGAAGACTGTCAAAGTAAAATAACCCAGAAGCTCAATGGTTTGCACATATTTTTCTAAACCTTTCTTAAAGATTGAACAACCAGGTGCTTTAGCAGATGTCGGATAACAGGAAAGGCAGTGTTGATTGCAATGCTAATTGAGTTGGCAGTGACGTCATGTATACAAACTCACTTGTGATTTGATCTTTTATTATGAGCAGGCTTGTGCTTGTGCCAGCACTAGAACCAAAACAAGATCATACCATCTTTATTTGATAAATTATTTGTGTGAACAAATGGTTCAGTGAATGTGTAGTGCAACTTTTGCCCACCAGGGCTCAGTCTAAAGCCATGCAAACTAATCTCTCAGTTAGGGAGGAATCCTTATCTAAATGGCAAATTAGCCACAGTAGAGAATGGCTAATTTGATTTTCTTACTGAGTGAGAGACAGAAAGACAGAGAGAGTGCTGTGCATTCACTGGAAATACAATGTTGTATGAAATGTTATATGGAGTGGACAAAACAACAAGAACACTTGACATTAAAAAGCAGTTTAATACAGTCCCCCTGCAGTAAATACCACCTTTGTGAAGCTCATAATGTTCACATGTTAATGATGTTGTGTCAGTGAGTTGTTTGTTAGATGGTGATGTTTTGTGCCTTTGGTTACTATAAAAAGAGTCCATGTTTTGACTTTAACAATAAACTGTTAGACATGTCTGTAAAATTAGATTGAAGTTTACATGTTGCCTTTTCAACACATCGTTATTATCATCCATGTTTAAATGCTGTAAGGCATACGTGTTGATGTTGGTGCACATACAATATTTGTGTATCAAGATGTATACAGTAGGCATGATGTGTCATTAATGGATTAATCATCAAATAATAATAGGGATGGTTTCAGGAACAATGGATTGTGACAGATTTAATGAGTGCAGAATGCAACAGCTTTATATATCTGATATCTGTGTCTTTCATCAAGGGCATTGATGTGTGAATATTGTAGCATTCCTTTTGAGATGTCTTATTATTATGTTTTGAATTTACACTCATCTATTTACTCCATTTGCATCTATCTCCTCATGTTGATTCCAAATTTTAATTCATTGACTTGTAGAACGACTTACTTGTTATGATCATGTCTTCTCTCGCAGGTAGAGTTTAGATAGTTAGAGGCTAATTTGACAGCTGTAATTAGATGTGATCTAACTCTGAAGGTCCATTATCTCTAATAAAGGCTACTTAAAGTAATTATAGTACAGCCTTTTGAGAAGACACCAGCATAGAGATTAGATAATTACCACAATGATCTGTGCAAGGACAGGTCTAGGAAGGAAAAACATACTTGAAAGTAACAGATCTTCTGTGACACTAAACGTGATGTTTCCATCCTCTGATACTCAGGTACAACACTTGCCCTCTCACATCACTCTCAAACTGGAGTCAGACTGAGGCGTTGCTGTGAAGCCTGGGGAATCAGACAGAATTTATGAAATGAAGCGTAACCACAGATTCACTGGTATTATGATCTTATGACAATGGATATCCCAAAAGATAACATTTTCCTCTTGTACCCATATCATTTAACTTGGGTGAAAATGATTGTTTTCCACTGACTGATCTCTTCCCCAGTGGTATAATTTCAATATGTTAACTCTGTGGGTGGTGGATTGAAAGTCAGACTCAAAACCAGACTGACTGAGTCTCATTAACTGAGGCGCCTCTGAACTACACAGCGGAATAGAACATTAAAATTATCTTATCGGCAGTCGTGCCTCTGCAATAGATGCTCCAGTTCAAATGAATCATGAGTGTACAGTAAATAAAGCATTACTTTTTCTGTGTCAGCACAGTTGAGCTCTAAATAGACAAACCTTTTTCATAACATCAGTTCTGTGAGGTTTAGCCTGCTATTTCATGTAATTCTATTGATTATTTCTCTGCCTACTGGTCAGTGCATCACAGTAAATTCCAGTCCACAAAAGTTGTCCACCTCCTCAAAAAATGATCAGACCACTGATATGGCCTCTTACAGTAAAAGATTCTCAGTACTAGCTATACTGTACATTTAGTAACGTAACTGTATGTCCCCCCCTTAGTCTTTCTCCATACTTTCACTGTTCTCTTTCCTCATGCCTTTGTTGTACTGCCTGTTTGAAGACACTAGGGGCTGTCCAAGATACTTAATCAAGTAGATGTGGCACCATCTCAGTGCCACCTTACTGCTGGGAAAAGACAGTCAGCTTGACACCTTTAAGGTATTTATGCTCTGTTCAAGCTGTCACAGATTGAATGAAGACTTAGCCAACAAATGTGTGTTTTTTGTTTTTCTTTCTTCTTTGAGTGAGTGGTACTTCTGTCTACATGCAGACAAAGCTACTTAACACTAAAGTCATTTATATTGGTTCAGAATTTGGTTCTTCATCTGGCCACAGTAGCTGAATGAAACCGTCCTTCAATGAAGAATTTTTAAACCAATTTTCACCTACTTGTCTGTTTTGTTCTACTTTTGTAAAAAAAAAAAAAAATTAAAACAGACTCTATAGCATGGCATTTTAAAAACTGTCAGTAACATAATAGTGCTCCCTCCAAGTGAATAAAGCAATAAAGCATGATTATTGCAAGATAACAGGACAGTACGACATTTAACATCCCAGAGTACTTTTAGCAGATTTTCCATTGCACCCATTGTTTACTTTACATTGTTTTCTTGCTTTAAAAACACATACATAAGACACAAATCACAAATACAAAAAAATAGATCTATTCAAGTCAGTCTGGAAATGTCTCCTTGATTATAGATTAAAGATCCAGCACGTGTCAAGGAATGTTTTGATTTTTATCCAGAGTTCTGCTCCTTCTGAGGTCAACAAGCTTGTGTTTAATGACTATGTAGCTGTCATTCACAGTCTATTTGATGGTCATGGCACCTCTGATTTTCTACAGTTTGACACACACCATACTGATGATGATGATCAGTTAGAACACTTCATTTTGTTTGAAAGGCATCTTCTCTTCCATGACAGAGTTATAGTTTAGATTAAATAAAAACCCATTGTTTACTGAGGCCTATAGTAGTGAGATTTGTGATTGTTACTGATTAAGTATTATTGAGCATTACTGATCCTTGTTAATATAGATAGGATAGAGTTCTCTCTTTTTTTCTTTAAAAAAACCCTTTTTATTGGGTTAGTGGCAGCGAAAACTAAAGCCAGACCCATTTGCATGACTAGTGGTGAGAGTAGTTTTCTCCTTTGTGGAGGATGGCAGCTGTAGTCAGTATTGATCCATGTTGGTTGCAATGGATTCCAATGATGACCCAGTTTCAGTGTTAAAAGAAGCATTAAAACATTAATAGAAATTTTGAAACCACCCCTGCAGTATAATACACTTCTCTTCTTTGCACAGACAATTTTGCCAAAATATGGATAAATACACAGCTTCTGTTTGTCACTAGTGGCTGTTGGCTACTGGTTGTGATGCTGTATGTGTCCGCATGTCTGTCTTTGTGCAAGTATAAATAAAAGATTGAGCTTACCGTAACTCAAAAGACAATTGGGTGGAGATTTTTTAGCCATGAAACATGCACAGGTATACACATGCACACTTAAGATCTCTCACTGTCTTGCTACCTCTTCACAATGTATTGTTTCAGTCTGCCCTTGTTCTTTTAAATAGCTGATGAGGCAAAGCCGCTGAACTTATAATTCTTCCCTAATGCAAACTCTCTAAAACCAATTAAGCCCAATCTCCCATGATGTCTGTGGGATGAGTGCCTCAAGTGTCTGATTTGGCTCAATGGACAGTGAGACAGCTGTATGGGCTCAGATGTATTATAAAGCACCCGCTGGTGAAGCCATAATGTAATGGTACTTTAATTGAGATCCCTGTTCTACTGTACTACTCTCCATTGTAGATCTTCATGTTATGATTTGTCCCTGCATAGGGGTTTTATGTATTTGGTCAAACTGCAAACAAAAAATTTGGCCATAATTTGACTCAATTTATAGTTAAGTTTAAGTACAGACCGATAGATCATAGACCAATGAGAAAACGTTTTGGATTAAATTTAGACCAAGGTTTTAAAGCTATTTTGTGGTAAGTAGCAGGCTGAGTTCCTCTTTTGTGACTTGGCCATAAAATTACAACTCAGTCTCACATCTCACTTCTAATTGAAGGCATCTGGAAGGCTTTGGTTGGATGGGAGGTGCAGAGCTTTGGCTAGAGAAGAGCAGAGAAGCTGGAAAAGCTTGGCTCTCTTATTTGGATTAATATCCCCAACACCTGTCTTTGGGGAAATTAATGGGTGTTACTGTAAGCAGCTTTCTTTCCTCCTCAAACCTTTTTTGCTGATTTCTTACTTTCTTGACCCTTCTGCCAGCTCTCTCTCTGTTGTCCTTCTCATGCTTTCCCTCTGCAGATTAATTGCTCACTGATACCGTATGTTAAGGACTGCTGTGAGTTTCGCTACCCAGCTGCTTGAAAGCGGAGTAGTCAGCAGGATTTGGCTGCTTGGTCTTCACTTGCCACTTCTTATACTCTCTCTTATCCACTTCTCCTTCAAGGCTCCTCCTCTTGTCCTTTACCCGCTCATCTGCTGCATTCAGTGCAATTTTCCCTGCTGCTACTGTCATAATGTGGCCACTTTTAACTTTATCACTTCTGTTTCTGTTGCAGTTTCAGCAGCTCCTAGAAAAATAAATAAAATCTTTTAAAAAAAAAAGAAAAAAAAAAGAAAAGAAAAGAATCTTCTTTCTTTCATTTCTGGATATATTTAATGAACAGTGTCACCTTGTTGCAAGGTTAACTATTTCATGACCTCTCCATTTCACCCTCTAAATGTTTACTGTTTAGAACCTTTTAACAGCCCTTCATGGAGCCTAAAGCAATCTGACTAGGTCAATAAATTCTTTATTGTTGCCTCAACTACTGACGAAGCAACTTTCCTCCTCTGACCTTTTCTGTTTTGAGTTACTTTGAAGCATGAAAGCCTTATAGCCTTTTTAGATTAACTTGTAGCTGAACAACTTTGCAGGAGCTTTTACAGAGATATCGTGTGGTACCGGAGCAAAGCAGTTAAAGCAAACTGCTATTACATCAGGTTCATGGTGCAGTTGTTTTCACACCTACCTAGGACACCTTTCTTGGCAGATCCCACTTTCCATGCTGTGGCTTTTCTTACTGCTGCTGTCAAGAATAAGGAAGTGAAATGAGGGGAACGAGTAAATGAAAGCCAGAGAGGCTTATTGAATACATAAATCACTTCCTGGATAGAGGGTATGTTATTTCATTGCTAATGGATCTCTGCCACTGCTCCGTAAATCACAGTACACACAACCAGACATACCACACTGAGGCAGAGCTCCTATGTAGGGAAAGAGAGATAGAAGACATTATTCGTTGCTCTCTATTTTATTTTCATTTTTTCTTCATAACCCTCTCTACCAGAGATTTTGGGTTCACACAGAACAGCTAAACAAGCACTATTTAGGTAACTGCTCTCACTCCTGCTTCTCTGCTCTCTGGGTAAATGGGCACTTACTCAGTTCAGTGGGGGTGGCATTAATCCCTGACGCTGAGCAAAGTCACCAAAAGTTCACACCTGACCAAGCAGCCATAATGTCACAGCTTGCTCTTTTGAATTATTTCTTAAAACTATAGGAAACCTGATCTAAATTCATGTTATTTTCAAAGAGATTCTAAGTATGCATCTCATGTAATGGAAGTCCATAATGGAAGTCCGGATGCCACGGTGGTAGGGGTGTTCCTTTTATATGCTAATGTAATCAAGGAAGCCATGTGAATAATGCCAACAACTTCAAGACTTCACATAAAAACAGGTTACAGTGTGGCATACTGTGGTAGGGTAAAGAAGAATTGCAAGCACACTGTAGGCCCATATTTGAACCAGAGGAGCTGAACACTTCAGCACAAGTGTCAAATTTATTCAACATCATCATGTAATTGTGTGTGCAGAAAAAGGAAATGTTGTCATGTATAACATTTTGTGATGCCAAACCTTTTAAAAATATAAGACTAGGACCAAGTTAAATTGTCCTCAGGATGTAATGTTTTATATGTTTGAATTGGAGATTTTATTCATGATTTATAACTGCAGTGTTTCACTGGAATATTGTAATGTATTTTGAGACATGTTTTGTCATTTGTTTTTTGTTCTATGTCTGTACTCATTGTTGCTGCCCAACCTGGCCAGGACACTCTTGAAAAATAGATTTTTAAAATAATTTACTAAACCCTTATTTAAGCAGGAAAACCTCACTGAGTTTAAGGATTTATTTTTCAGGTTATAAAAACAACATATTTGAGGTCTTGTTTATTTAACAAAAAGGAAATATAACCAATTCACTGTTGCTTAGTTCTACAAAATGCCAATGCCAATAAAACTTGAAACAATTTGAGTTGATTCATCGATTAGTTGAAATGGGATTATGACAAATGACAAAGTTTTCTCTTTGTGTTAATATTCCACATCTGCAGCTTAGCCAGGAAACATCAGAGAAATACACAGAGGGGATTTTGTAGTAAAAATGCAGTTACTCTGAAAGAAAGAAAAGATATCCATTTGATTTGAAGGCTCATATTAACTTCAGCCAAACTTTGGAATGTATTTATACTTTTGGCCAGAATGAGGACTGTGGATTTAGTCTCCCATCACTTACATTGCAGTTGCATTAGGAAGGGATCTTTTCACAGCCAGAAGGAACAATTACAGCAACCAGTAACTCTGTCAATGTACATATGGGCATGTCATTATTGTTTTAAGACAGACTTGAAAAATGTAAACCTATCCTTTAACCTTTTAAGATCTCCTCCATACAAGTATTAAGAAAAAAAATACTCTGAAAAAATAATGTGTGTATGATACAGCTTTTCCATATGAAAGAAACATTTTACCACTTTCAGTCCTTAAAATGTCATTATTCCTTCTCTGTTCCAGAATCTGTGAATATGTAAATATATTTTATTTTAAGTTTAACTGCTGGATACAAGATGTCTCCTACTTCACTGAGAAGTCCATTCTCAGTGTATGTTCACTGGAGGTTTTGAGTCTCATTGTGATGTCATAAATCCTGCTTATAGGCCAGCCCCTAAAAGTCAGATTTTCAATGAGCACAGAAAAAATACATCAATACATTATACATATTTCCTCCCGGACAACTTTCAGGCGCACACATCTTTTCTTGCTTTTATCCCTGGATCCAGATGTAGGAAGAAGAACAGGATTTATCAAAACCTAGAATATGGCTGGATCGTGTATGATCATTGTGCATAATTTTGGCCAATTTGTTCCAGGGATAGTCAGTGGTAATGTCTATAATGTGAATTCCTGAATATTAAATATTCATCTGCAATTTTCTGTAGTGGTCCTAGTAATATTTTTTATTAAAGTAATGAAGTAGCATGGTGCATGACATGGTTAAGCAAGGTTATAAATGTAGTTGTATGAACAATTTTCTTTCTACTCGTATCTACTCATAGCTTGGGATGTTTGATTTGAAAGAGAACTTATTTTAACTTCATTAAAAATTTCATTTCATGTTTCTGTCTGCGGATTTCTGTAAATGTATGGTCTCATCTATATGTTTATGTAGAATTAGCATAGGATTAGCATTCACAATGCTGTTAAACCAGAAACACTGCAGCTACGCCTTATTTTTATGCAGTCTGTGGACTACATGCAATATGGCACGGCTATGCTAACAATGCTAGCTATCCTAACTAGCTGCTAGCTGCTGTGCAGGTTGGTAAAATCGATCTGTCGGGTCTTTCTATATCCACGAGTTGGAGCTCCTGTCAGTGTTGGAGATTTGGTATTTGTTGCTGATCCAACCAAAAACATATTTTTAGTGGAGGGGGACTTTAAACTTCTGTGATCATTTATTATTCACTGAATACATTTTTATGCCCAGTGAATAACCATGACCTCTAATTGTGACCTGTGGGTGTGTTTTCTTGATGGTTAGTGATATGACTCTGATTTTCAATCAGATGTGCATAGTTCCTGCCTGCTCCCTTTTATAGGTTGATGTTGATACTGACCCAATCTGTCTACTTTCTGTGAGGGGTGACTTTGGTTTTGTGCTCCTGACTCCTCATGCTTCACTAGCCTTACTGCAGCAATTGCTAAAATCCCTGAGCCGGAAAAACCTTCATTAGAAGGGGGAGATAGTTAATGAACTTTGACCTCATGTCCACATCTAACATGGTGTCCTCATTCCCAACTTTCACTACTTAGCAACCGTTCAGACCCCTTCACCCTTGCACACCACTCTTCCAGTACCTGCTCTAGACCACAGATACATAAGAGATGGCACCTCCTGAAATCAGTTGTCTAGATCTTTCTCAAAGAGAAATAAGGAAAAGGTGACAGTTAATCTTGGTCTTTGGCTGCAAGGCATGTGGCAATTAAGGATGAATGGAGCTACCCCAAAGCCTTCTGCAGACAGTCATAATAGTGTTAAATTTCTTTTAGTGAACAATTTCAGCTGCTATTTTATAATAAAAATATTTTAGTTAGTGCTCTACTCCTTACAGAGCCTAGAAGGTATTATGGGTACATGTTTATATTGTATTGTATTCACAAATTAGTAAATTGTTCCCTTGAATTGATATTTCCTTCACCTTAAATAACTTAATGAATTCCTTCAAATTAATAATTTGTACTGAGGGACTAAATCATGTAGGAAATGAAGTGACAGATTGTTGTGGCTTAGAGATCAGTAGCTGTGTTTTAGTACTGATGTGCCCTGAAATTACTGGATTAATGTCTTTAGGTTTCAGAGTCATGTGCAAGTCTTTGCAAGGTGTAAAAAACCTTTCAGTGTTTTTTGTGACAGGTAAGATAATTTTACCTCCCAGACCTCTGATTGGATTTGCCCAGATGCATTACAAATATTAGAGGATAAACACTAGGGCTGTAGTCTGTTGGTCGACTAGTCGATTAATTGGTCGATACTCTCTCATCCGACTAAATTCTCATTGGTCGGCTAATCTCCTTGTATCTCTATCTCTACTTTCATAAGGAGAAAAGTGCTACATCAGCAGCTTTCTGGGATTAATCCATTATTTTCCTGCAGCGGGGGGGGGGGGGGGGGGGGCAGACCAACAAACTACCTTTTGAAAACGGGGGTGTATTCAAAACACCCCCGCTGTTTACACAACTTTGGACTCTTCCAAACTCCGGAGGTCTAACTCCGTTACTGAGCGTTTATTAAATGTACTGAACTTTTCAGTGTTTCTCCTACGATTATATCAACAAGAACCCCCGCCAGGCCAAAAAATATTTTTTAATACTAGAATAAATGCCAAATATCCACTCATTCAGAAATATTTAGCGTGTGGGAGTCTGTGCAGCGCGTGAGTCAACCGCTGTGTTGTTGCCTGGGAAACGAGCAACTGTGTTATACGTCATTGCGTAGTATGTTTATGTAGCGAGTTGGACACAGAGAAAGTGACGGTGGATACGAGCGGAGCAGAGAAAAAGGTTAGCGGTAAGTTGTCAGTCTGGCAGTAAATGTACAGCACAGACTACAGTGTGTCAGTTAAATGATGAAAAGTCACGTCTGTTGTTTCTCCAAGTGCTGGAAAAGTGAAGGGAGTTAGCTCCAAAGTTAGCAACGATGGATTAGCCTAGCCTGAAGACGCTAAACAGAGAAATACAGAATTCACTGCCCCCACCCCCCCACCCCCCGCGACTAATCGATTAGTCGCAGATTATTTACAATTTTAGTCGACCAAGATTTTCTTTGGTTGACTACAGCCCTAATAAACACTACAAGACCCTGCAAGTCGAGAAAGCCAAAAACATACACTACTAGTCAAAAGTATTTACTAGAGAGAGTGAACTAATTGTGGGGAAACAAGGAGGGATTACAGAGAAAATAGTTCAACTGTCATCCATAAATAACACACAACACATAAATTAATGTAATAATCATGGCTTCACAAGTGATGAAAGGATGGAGGAGTGATGGAGGAATGAATGCCAAAAATATTTTGTCTACGCTATGAATATAAATTCTCCACTTCATAGTAAGTTCCATTTTCCCACATTACTCTAGACAATTACTGTACATGTAATGTTGTTACTGTAACAGGATAAACTGTTGTTCTGTTCTTCAAGCTGTAGCACTGAAAGAACAGTGTACATGGCCACAAATGAACATTTTTGGTGTCAGCCCTTGGGTTGGAAAACTTTTCTTTTATGCAACCTCAATTTTACAAAAGTCTTTTTCCACATTAGTCCAACTTCAGGAGAACTAGTGAATGGAGTTGGAGAGAGAGCAGCACAGTGAGTCCGTGCCTGTCCATTGTACCCCTGAACAACCCAATCTCACATCAAAATGTGGAAAGCTACATTGGTTCATAGTGCAAAATGTATTAGTTTCACAATAACAGGCCTATAATTGTGAGATGTTTTTGTTTGCCTATTCCTTTCTATTGGCCTGGTTGCATGACTCACGTTTCAGTCTGCAAAAACAAAAAAATGTTTGATGTTCCTTTAATTCTCAGTGGAAAATGCAATATTTTAAGATAGTTTCAGCATTGTAATTTTTGACATTTCCAGCAAGAAATGTGCATTTTATTTTCATAATCTTCATTCAGTCAATATATGTGATGATTTAGTTTGTCAGTTATTAAGAAGATTTTTTCAGGCTATGGTGGCTGCTGTGGTTGATGCTATCGCTGAAACCATGTAGTTGCATTGTTTTTGCGTTGTGTAGTTATCTGAGATGTTATGTTGTTTGTGTTATTTTATGTAACTGTTTAATGATGTTCTTTCAATAAAAAAACATAGATTTAAGAGTGCCTCAGGGATGAATTTAATTTGAAATCCACAATTTGAAGTCTTGCAATTGGCTGACTGGAGGACCTGCCTGGAAGTATTTATCCTTACTGTAACTGTGTTAAGGTTTTCTTTTAATGATATCTTCAACATTTCTCAGCACAAAAACACAAGAGTGTCCTTGGTAACTCAACAGTATGGTAATTTACTGTTAAAGCCATCAGTTTATTTATTTCTTAACATAGATCATTTAGATGTAGTGTAATTACTTGTTCTGCTGTACTACATAGTATATTGTGTATAAAGAATTTACATTTAAATGTTGCCAGTTTTATTGAGGACTTAGAATAAGTGCAATTGTAGAACAAGATAAAAACCCTCGAAAGGCATTCCACAGTAAAGATCATGATGTACTGACAATATTTCTCTTATCAAAGACCAATGAAGAGGAACAATGCAGTTTGGAAAATAAATTATTAAAGAGGTACAATAGCTGAAGAATTTTAGAGGAGAAAGGAGAAAATACCAGGCTGTTGTTATCCTACACACACAAACAGGACCTGGGTCAGACTGGTTACTGTTCTAATATGTATGCATAATTTCGATCCAGAGTTTTAGTGATCATTGACAAATACCCTTGGAAAGGCAGGGTGATTTATGGGATGCCTTGCATTACATAAAATGCCCAATTGAAATACATCACTGGAAAGAGCAGTTTCCAGTGTAAATATATCTCAATCAAAAAGTAAGAAGTCAGTGTTTTTAAAGGCTTTTCATAACTGAAAAAACATGTTTAGAGGTGATATCAGCTTCAGATTAGAGGTCATATACAGATGTGCGTGTACCTGTGTAAGTAAAGGGACATGAGTAAATTTGTTCACTAATAAAGACAGACTTTAACTACTCCACATGCATCCAATTTAGGCTCAATCTGACTTCTCACTATTTAAAAGCATGGCTGAAGGGGACAGTGGCAGAAGGGAAACAGTGTCTTGTCCCTGGATATGTAACAGCACATAAAGAGCCAGTACCAAGATGTAGTGGATGATTAAGGGGCAATGACGTTTAATATGCAGTCCTTAGGAGCTCTACAAGGGCACAGCAGTGTCCTCCCATTCCTTTGATACAACAGTGTACAACAAATCTCTCATAGCTACATTTCTCCCTCTCTACACTATTCAGCAACGTCAGTTTGTTTGAGTGTAAGATATGGGCTTGTCAGTATGCGCCAGCGAGGGTGGTGGTGTGATAGAACTGCAATTTCCAAGCTGTGGGCTCACTGGAAATTAGAAATCATTCCTCTTCACAATGGAAAGAGGACACCTATTGTACGAATCATTGCCTCACTGAACCTGGGCTAGCTGAAATGCTATTGTACTGTGAGGAGATTGATATTTTGGAACTATTCAGACAGGAACACACTACACCTGCTGTTAGGTTCATATTTTTTCAAAGTCAAAAGAAATGGAAGAATTTGTGTAAGATTAAAATAATGTGTTCATAAGGGATCAAAACTATCTCCCAGTTTTGTTAAGTTTAGATGAAAGAGGTGTACCAAGAGAGTCAGTTTTGTGTAGAATTACATCAACATGCTGTTCTGTAGACTTTCTCAGTTACGGTATTTGAAGAGCTATTGGTTACAATCTTAATTTGCTCATGTTCACTATTACCTATAGAATACTGCTTAAAGATGAAGAGTACATATATCTCATGTATTAGCATGCCAGTGAGGAACAAATAATTGTCAACAACTGCTGGGAAAATTCAGGAATAAAATCAAAACAAAGATGACAGTATCTTGTTTTATATACAGGTGCTATCCCAGGCTGATATGTTGTTATTATACAGTATATCAGCACTTTGTTGTGTCATGAACAAATCAGTTGTCCTGATTTGAAGGTCAGACCACAAAATGTGCCCCAGGAGGTTGCTTTGCTGTAAATAACATCTTATAAAAACTCTATTCTTCACTAATGGACTCATTCATGCATTGAGCTCCAAATCCATCTGGCTCTGCAGGCAGTAGATTGGTAATCAAAACTTTAAAATGACTATGTTTAAGACCAACTCTTTCAAAGGGCTCTATGGTTGAAGGTAATATGCTGTCACCTTTCTTTCTTTCCATGCAATCAACATGTAAAATGCAAACTAAGGTCATGGGTGTGAATGATCAGTGGGTAAAAAGTGTGTGTGTGTGTGTGTGTGTGGGGGGGGGGGGGGGGGCTATTTTCGTATGTTTAAAAAGACAGCACAGTGAATATTCAGGTATGTGTGATTTCACACTGGTCCATACAGATGAATTTTTTAACATCTGTGCAGCTCTGCACCAGCTATCGTTTCCAACATTCTTTGTTTCACTTAATTTGAAATAATTTTCTACCAATTTTCATACTCAGTCCAGCACTTAATATATTATGGATGAGGATAAAACATATACTGTACAATATTCTAATTTGTACAACTATAAACAAATTCAAATTCAATACAAATTCATGCTAGTATGTGTATGTTTGTTGGCTGTATACGCATATATACTACACTAACTACTACACTAAGATGAAATACTGATGCAAAGAGGATTTTCCAAAGACACAAATCTACACTCACTGGTCACCTTAATGGGTACACCTGTTCAATCTAGTTCGATCCAATACAACAGCTCATTATTATTATTATCATTATCATTATCATTATCATTATCATTATCATTCAGGTCGTAGTATTTGGTGGTGGTGTACTGGAGTGCATTATCTTGAAAAATGTTCCTAATATTTTGCCCCCTCATGTATGTTAATGGAGTGGACAAAATATTAGGAACACTCAACATTCAATATAATATAAACTCCAGTAGTAGAATCAACTACTGTTTTGGGTTGTCTGCCATCGGTGGGCTTCATTCCACTTCAAATTGCCGCCTGTCACCCGCAAACTGATTCCAAACACCACTGTCTCCTTTAAGAAAAGGCGCTTTATATCCTGTGATTGCAAAATGTGAAGTTGCTCATTTAATTTTATATTTCCAAGAATTATGAGGAAATATAATAATATAATGAAACTAAACACAGCCAAAAACATAGTGGAAGCCAGAGGGGAGATGGCAAATGACTGACTTATATGGAAGCTGTGCAGTCCAGGTGAGCTGAATCCTCCTGACAACCCAACTCCACCAACCAGGCTCCTCCAGGCAGAGGAGTAAGAGTCTGTCCAGAGAGGGTCGTCACAACATGACACATTTAATCTTCGCTGTTGTCACCTTCATATATTTCATACACTTCATTTCTTTGTCCATAGCACAGTCCATATTTCCTTTGTACAGTCAGTATTTTAAGTTTTATATCCCTCTATCACTGTAGGGGTCAAGCATTCAGACATTCAGACCTGTACTCTTTTTCCCTTTAATTTGTTGATAATATTCTTGAGTTATCAGTTGATGCTTATTTTTGCCAACTGACACGTTTTATAATGTGGCCAGTAACATAACAGAGTAACAGAGAAAGATATAATTTGTACATTTGGCTAAGACACAAACCATTTAAGTGCACTTTGCAGGGATCGAGTTGGCATCATGTCCCTTTATCTTCCCCATATGTCCTATCATTGTTAAATCACAGGGGGGGACAGAACCTTAAAAACAAGCAGACTTTGCATTTGTAATAAAACGTGTTGGTTAATTGCCTGACATGCTGTAGTGCTTGAGTATTAGGCTTCGTCACAGAGAAAACTTTTAAAATTAGAATTCATTCATGAGTGGTCAAGGTCATCTCATGATTGGTATACCTATCATGCACTTTCAATATGACGGTGCTGTGATCCACAAATTTACCTGAGACATACAGTACATCCCCTTGTTAGTATGGAACAGCTGGAGCCTTTTTATGCGCCTTGAAATACATGCAAGGACTTATAATATAACATCTGTGTTTGAGTTTAAAATTCTTACTGATAACCAGCAATATTTACAAGGATTAGTCCCATATGTCCTTGCTATTGTACTGTTATATCTCTTAGTCCAAACAAACAAAAATGAAACTGTCAGACAACAACAAAACCTTCAGTTGAGTGCCTGTGATGTGACAGGGCTGCTATGCTGTCAATCCTGCTGACCTGAGCACCTCTTTCTACTGGGGACAGTAATGTTGGCTCGACTCTCTCTTTCTCTTTTTATTAAGGTACAATGACTATTGCACTGCCATGGTAGTTGAACAAGGCACCAACTCTCTTTGCGTCCCTCCATGCCTATCCATCACTAGTTTGTTGACAACAGTGACAAGCCCACTTTATCTGTTGACAGGACATAATGGGTCTCTGTGGCCTTGTGTCACATTGTGATTGACAGAGATTATTGCAAGCCAGATTTAAGTACGATGTTCTATAAACATGTGTTTTCCACTGGCAATTATGGACTGGAGGGAATAAGATTAGATTAAAAATAAAGATTGTCATTTATTGGATACTCTACCAAATACTTTTTCATTACTGAATGCCAGCCTTGGCTGTTGATACTGACCAATTCTGCAGAATTATTTCTTTTGAGTACGTTTGCATTTCATACCAGATTTGACAACATCTATATGCATTTTAGAGATATATATGCAAAAGTTCATCGCAAGCCTTTTCATGCTCAGCTTGAAGATCTTTCTTTATTTAATTTTTTCGATTTTACATACTTGTAATTTGTGCTCAGAAGTTAATGTGTAAAATAAAATATAGTAGATGTAATTAAGATTCTCTAAAGCTTAAAATTTCAAAGCAATATTCTTTGCAACAACTAAGCCAAATTATTAATGTTAGACTTATGGGCAAAAATATATGGCTGTTTATTTAAAATATTTCTCTTCACTGTAGAAACTATAACATCTAAATTAATAGGCAGCTATCTGTCAGTGTATCTGTAAATGTCCCTGAAGAATGGCTTACTAGGAGATACAAATAAAAGGTTAAATGCTGTTAAATGTTGAAATTGTTGTAATGCTGTTGTATGCTTTTGAGTTTCTTTCTGTCACAAAGACACAGTAAATGAGTTGTCAAATCACGAGTTTACTGGAGTGCATAGCTGAACAAATGGCTGTGACAAACATTTAAAATTACAAATGAAGCAAACAACACAAACTTTTACTTTCAACATTCTCTATTAATGGTAATGTACATAATTTAAGTTCATTTTTTGTCAACTTGTTTCAGTGCTTCCATGTAAACCAAAAAGGCCATTACATTTCACTGTCTCCAGCTGCAGCCCTCCTGATGTTTGAATGAGCTTTGCCAACTGCAAACCCAGCAGGCACACTAAGCCTTGCATCAACATGAGGCTTTGTAATGACCACTTAGTACTCCAAAGAAACTCTTAGTGACTCTGCTGCTGCTGCTGCTACTGCGGGCACCAAATGCATCCACAAATAATTAAATATAAAAGTTCCAAGTAAAAGAAATTAATTTATGGATGTCATGTTTTGTTTAATATTTTTAATGACTGGTGTTTTAATGATGGTCATTACTAATGGTTTTAGAAATAAACAAAGCCTAAACTATGGCTTGGTGACATGGGCAAAAAATAAAAATGAAACATTTCAAACTTGGTGCTCGAATAATTTTAATAAATTTTTCATGAAATAGGAAAATGAAGCATGATTGAAACATAATATTGTTTAGGACTTAATGTGCCTGACTGTTGAGCAAGAATAATAAATGACCTGCACCACCAGCAAGGCTGCCATTTTTATGCATATTCAAAAAGTACAGTTTATCCCATGCAGACTGCTTTGACTAAGTAGAGTGCTGACATCCACTTTAATATGTTTTAGCACAAAGAGAGCAGAAAAGTCTGCACACTAATTTGTCCACTTCTGCTGTTTTTATTTCTTGACTGGACTGGACATCAGCCTGATATCTGCAGACAGCTGGCTAGCTAGAGTTGGTTCCCCAGCAGGTAGGCACAGACTGAACAAAGTAGAATCTGCACACTGTTCAGACTTTGATGGCTTAATCTCTCATAACCGGAGATTATACCTAATTAACGAACAAACCAAGAGTACAGATGAGTATGCAGTCCTTTTTTCAGTCTATATTTTTCAGTCTGTCCCCTGGGGTCAAGAGACACCTCAACTGTGTCACTTATTCACTCATTCACTACTCCCTATGTACTCGTATGTATGTGTATATACAATATATATATCGTATATATATAGACACTCAAAGGTTTACATAATAGTGAGATTCATCAGTAATAGTAACAGTAATTTCTGCCTCTATAAAATGTAGCATATTGCATTGTGCAATTGTTAGCAGAAAATAGTGCACAGGTCATGGACACAGTTTTTTTTCATCCCAATGTGGAATTTTTGAGGGCAATGTATCAAGGATAAATTTACCCACTCAGAATTTGGACACGAAAATGAAGGGATGAAGTTCACTAACATTTTTTGAAATTCATATAGAATCAGAGTCTTTTCAACATTTGCAACTAACTGCAAGTAACACACGCAAGTAACTGCATATGAATTACTTGCAAAGTAATTTGCAAATAATTAGCTGCAGTTTCAGAAATATTATATGAATCTGGTTAAAATCTTGACATGATATGATGCAAAATTTAATAGGAAGATTCTTTGCCACTTTGCTGATCCTTGTTGAACTAAAGAAATAGTCCACTGGTAGTGGAACAGTGGTGTAAGAGAGTGACATGTCTTGTCATTCACAATCTGAAAACAGACACCAGCTGTAGAGAACAGATTATTTTATGTTAGTAGTTATGGAATAAACAGTAATTAGGTGCAGCTGATCTAATCTGCCGCTGGTAATGTCTGTAATTTTAACCAGTGACAATTGGGTAAAAATAAAAAGCTGTTACCTTTATAGTTTCCCTTGTCTTTTCTAATGACAGTGAGGGGAGATCCAAATTTTCATAAAAGATTTGTTGGCATCAAAGCTTAATGAATCCGAGTATTATGCTGACCAGGAACAGTATTCAATATGAAAATAGCTATCGGAATTAGTCCCTACTTTAATAAATATAGGACACTATACAGTAAATAAGGAGTCATTTTGGACACAGCCCTGCAGTCATGTCAGTCTTGTAAACTGTGGGTGTTGCACATACTGTGCACTGTAACTATTCACCTCACAGTTTACTGTCTTGACTCAAATGCAAATGTAGCTAGATGTTACTTGATTGAATTTGATTTTCATTATGTTTACATTTTACATATTGTGCAAAAAAGTCAAGAGAATGAGCAGGCATATATTTGTTCTTGAGCCTTCAGACACAATTGTAATGGCAAGTCTATTTTCAGGTTCCCTGTTGCACCCGGATATCCCAGATGACATCACCTAGTGAAACTAGGTTTCTGTCCAGCTTTTGCATTATTTCTCTGTTGGACACACACACACATGCACATTTGGATTCATGTGAAAACCACTAGCCTCAGAGAAGTAAGGTGAACTATAGGGGCAGCTTTTTATTGCGTTTACCAATACCTTTTTTATTTTTGCCTTTTCCTTTAACTGTCAAAGTCACAGGTTTCACACTAATAAGTATGTTGTGTTTGAAGCCATCATCTTGCCTTGCCTCTCTGTATATGATGATTTGTTTGTGCTCATTTATTCAGGTGGAACACAATTTCACAGCACCTGACACAGAAGTTCAAGATTGTTCACATCTAGCAAAAATACACAGGAAATGTTTGAATGAAGTGTTAACATTTTGTATATTATTGTCACCCTTAATGAATAGATCCATTATTATTAAGACACGTTGAAAGCAAAGCAAAATAATGTGCTTTCACAGTTCATGGTAAACTACAATCACTGAATAATTTATCAGCCATCATTAATTCCTGGAATCATTCCACATGACTGCAGATATGGGTACTGTAGCAGGTTGGTGTAGAGAAGGACAGAGCTAATGTTTACAATGGGAGGATGGTATCAAAGAACATTGCACAGAGCACTTTTTGAGAGAGAGAGGAGACTGTTCAGTACTTACTTATTATACCTGAATGCAAAGTTCTAGTTAGATGATCAAGTTGTGATCACTTCCTTTTACACATTTAATTTTACATTTCATACAGGCTGTAAGAGTTTTAGTTTGATGCAGTTACAGGGAAAGTGATGTCAATGCAGCACAGGCCCACCTTTCTCTTTGTGCCCATATAAAAATCAGGATGTGTCTGAGTGCAAACCAGTCGACTGTATGCATCTCATTATTGGACTCACCTCCACAACAAAGAGGTTATTGATTCTTTCACAGTGTCACAGTTGCTTCCACGTACTAGATTAAAGAGGGAAAGTGTACAGTAAATGAAGCCCTGTAATTTCTCTCATTATCACCCACCTCAAGTGTAAGGCAAGTGCCTTTTGAAGAAGAAGCTTTCAAATTAACTAAGGTGATCCGAAGGATACAAATTCCCACAGGAAAATGAGGAAGAAATTTGGACATATCAGGATGCCCCCTTTTCCCTCCTGCTTTCAGTGATAATGTACAAGATATTGTTGAGAATTAGCAGCATATAAAAAAGATTAATTATTCTAAATGATAATCAGTAAACCACTAAGAAATGTCCCGGTTCATCTAACCTCTCATACAAATACATGTCCCTCTACATTTTAAAGGATGTTTTTGATGATAGTTATTGTTAGTATCACCACATCTTTGTGTTCTGAACTTTTGCTAGACCTCAAGCATAAATGCAATGCATTTATGTGATCATAACTTTCTTATGTTGTTACATTTGTTTACAAGAAAACTCCACAGAACACCTATAAGTACAGGTTGTGACTAATTATTAATACACCACTATAATACAGTCTTTTATCTGTGAAAAAATGCATATATTGCTGTCTTTGAGCTTTTCTTTGTGAATCCAAACAACCTTGCCAGTGATCAGGATCACAGTGACCACTTCTTTGACTATGCAAGGGCAAAAGTTCTTCCAGGAGCACTGTTCTGTTCTGCTAATATTATGCCCTACAGCCACCAGCCTTATTTGTGGAAAAATTGAATATGCTGTCAATAAATGTGTATTTCTATGTTTTTTAAATGAGAGGAAAGCATAAAAGGTTATTGATGGAAGTAACGGTACAGATTGCTTGAAGGTAAAAGGGAAATTATATCAGTCTCCATCCAAAGAGAATACATAAAGTCATATTTTGAGAAAAGGCTAACTAACCATCCATCCAGGTTGGAATATTTCCACTTTACACAAGGGTTAAATGTTAATCAGTTCACTACAAGTATCAGCTATTCTTTCGATAGGATCAAAGGTGGAAAAATTGTACAACTCAATGCAGTCAGTTTCTTGGTCTTGATTAATGTCTTGGTAATGCATGCTTTGAAACTCATTACTTCTTTTAAATGAGTTGCATGGTAACCTCCAGTAAATTTGTTGAAAGTAATTAGTTTCACCTTAAATTATTCACGAGAACCCATCAAAAGTGGGAATTGAGGGCTGAGAAGGAGAGTGTGTCTTGAGACAAAATGTACACTGCCAATACAGCATCATGTCCCTGAAGTCTCTGGAAGCCATGAAAGTGTGTATATTTAAGAATTCAAGTGTTAAACAAGGATATTTACTAATGCATTTTGCCTAAAACTTGCATCCAGTTCAAAAACCTAATGCTGATGCTGAGATGTAAAACTCAGCAGTGAGTTAGTGAGTAACACTGTGTCTACACAGAAAGTGTGGTGAGCAGCATGTTTAGCAGAGCAGCAGCGAGTGCTCCATCTGTGTGTCTACATTGGAGGCTTTCACGTAACTGATTTACTTAAAACACTTAAAGCACTTTTCCTTTTTCTTCCTTGTATGTGCAACATTATGTTGATGTGTATTTTTCTATATGTGTGTACATGTGCACAGGGCACAAAATTGCACCAGCCATCAGCCAAATTCTGCTAAAATAAGCTAGTGGCTGGTAGATTTGCTTCAGTCACCTGCCAAAAAAACAATATTAATCTATTGAGTGGCTAGTAAAATTTGGACATTCACTAGCCATGTGGCTGGTGGACAAAGGTTATATGTCCCATCTCATCTCATTGTGCACTCATGAAGTGATCAGACTGAGTTAATAAATCAGATTCAGGACAAGTTCAGAAGAATCTGGCAATGACTCTGTCTTTTAATTCAAAGGGGCTTTACTGCCACTCTCCCAGTTTGTGGGTTACAGCCCCCAGTGCTCCAATTACCACTGGCACCACTGTTGCCTTTACTCCCCACATCTTCTCTAGCTCCTCTTTCAACCCTTGGTATTTCTCGATCTTTTCGTGTTCCTTCTTCCTGATGTTGCTGTCGCTTGGGATCGCTATGTCTATCACCACTGCCTTCTTCTGTTGTTTGTCGATCAACACGATGTCCGGTTGGTTAGCCATCACCAGCTTGTCTGTCTGGATCTGGAAGTCCCACAGGATCTTGGCTTGGTCATTCTCAACCACCTTAGGAGGTGTCTTCCATTGTGACCTCGGGACCTCCAACCCATACTCAGTGCAGATGTTTCTGTACACTATGCCAGCCACTTGGTTATGGCGTTCCATATACGCTGTTCCTGCCTGCATCTTACACCCTGCTGTTATGTGCTGAACTGTCTCAGGAGCATCTTTGCACAGCCTGCACCTGGGATCCTGCCTGGTGTGGTAGATCCCTGCCTCTATTGATCTTGTGCTGAGTGCCTGCTCTTGTGCTGCCATGATCAGTACTTCTGTGCTGTCCCTCAGTCCAGCCTTTTCCAGCCACTGGTAGGATTTCTTGATATCAGCCACTTCTTCTATCTGTCGATGGTACATGCTGTGTAGGGGCTTGTCCTTCCATGAGGGTTCCTCCTCTTCCTCTGTATCATCAGGTTTCTGCTGCCTGAGGTATTCACTTAGCAGTTCGTCTTTGGGGGCCATCTTCCTGACGTATTCCTGGATGTTGGTTATTTCATCCCGGACAGTGGCTCTGATGCTCACCAGTCCTCAGCCTCCCTCATTCCGCTTAGTGTACAGTCTCAGGGTGCTGGACTTAGGATGGAACCCTCCATGCATTGTGAGGAGCTTCCTTGTCTTGATATCAGTGGCCTCTATCTCCTCCTTTGGCCAGCTTACTACACCAGCGGGGTATCTGATGACTGGCAGGGCGTATGTGTTGATGGCCCGTATTTTAAATTTTGAGTCATTAAGCTCTTTCTGAATCTGAAATGACAAAGTTCAACTTGTTTAAGTAAATGTTCTTTATATCATTGATTCTTTTGTTTCTTTTTACATGTTCAAGGCCTCTAGCTACATATAAATCAGAGGTAGGAATAGCACAGCATTGTTTGCTTGATGTTTTAAACATCTAAATTGATTAGAATGGGTGGCCAGATAATCCTAGTGAATCGAGTGTCTGAGAGTCAGAACAGCAGGTGTTTTACAGGATATGAGGTGGTAGATAAAGTGGTCATATATACTGTCTGATGGCCAGTCCACTGATTGGCTGAGTATTGGCTTTGTTAACTATTGATTACAAAATTGGCTATGGCTATGGAACCAGTGCAGTAATTTACTGACTATTTACACAGAATTGGATTCTTTGCCAGTAGTCCACAGGCTGTTGGTCCAGACTGGTTTTCCATGCTGATTATTGTTTTATTGGTATAGAATGGGTTACAGATTTTATTCCTGGACCTCTTGTAGACCTCTAACCACAAATTTCTTACTGTCATGTCAGGTATTTTAGTGCCATTAAACTGGATATTTTTGCCAAACCTCTTTTAGACCAATAACTGGACACTTTTTTTTACTGTCATGTCGAGCATTTCAGTGCTGTTAAGTGGGACATTTTTACCAGACATTGTGACCATCACATCAAACATTTTAGTGATGTTAAATCAACATTTTTTTTTTTTATTTTTTTTTTACCACATTTTGCTTTTTTTTAACACAAACTATGATCTTTCACTCACCCTAACCAAGAGGTTTTTACCCAAATCATGGGAAGGATTAGTTTATAATCTGCAAGCAAAAACATTCCTCCATTTGGAAACAATTTCAATTGATCACATGATCTTGATCTTTAATCAATACCAATGTGCAAGCGTTACGATTCCATAAAAAAGATATGTGATGTGATAAAACAGCATTACAAATACAAAAGTGTATTTTTACAGAGTGAGATATTTTCATGGTTTTCTATACAACACCCAATGCTGGTGCATTTATGAGCACATACAGCTTTCAACTGAGCATTTTTTAAAGAAGTCTATTATACTGTTTTTACTTTACAGGATGAGATATCTGGCATAATCTTTATATGCTGGGAGTTTCCTGATGGTGGTGATTTAGTGTGACTACACTTGTGTCTTAGCTACAGGGTCATTTATGTTACGATATCTCCCCTACATTAAACCTATGGGTGGTTCTATAGCTCTCACAATGTAATATTTGTCAATCTGCCAATCAGTTCATTTGTTGATTTCTTTGCTTGCAGGTCTGTTCATCTTGGTCTGTATGTGTGTTGCACAGTGTGTTTTGTAGCTGCTGCTCTATATTTAATTTCCTGCTATTGTATATATGGGTCATGTGTGCCAATTATATTCTGTGCACTTGGCAAGGTATTTGTGTTCACTTATTATGTTTGTGCTACATTTTCAAATGTAGCCAGCAACAGAGATGTAAATAGGCTTTTATTCTTGCATATGCAAATTTTAACATTTTTGTCCTATCTATATTAGCAAATACAAGATGCAAAACATGGATCATTGAATATATATATAATATGCTGTAAAGGAATAAATGGATGGAGGATTGCGACATCTCATCCTTCCCATGAAAATGTGTCTTTCAGCTATGACCTTTACTCTCTAATTGATATTTTACATTTACATATCTATTTGTCTACTAAAGTTAAGGATGATTGATTGTATTAATTGTCTCCATGTTAAACATACTTGCTATTTTAACCTTGTGTGGCAACTTGCCACCTTGTATTACAAGATTCTATTTCCCTAAGACTGAAGAGGATAACTACACTTCAGCAAGGCAGAAAATTACATCACTGTTATCAAAGGACATGCTGTTCTACCTATGTTTGATGGGGAGTGATTTTGTTCATGCTAATGAGCTACATTATTTGGCTGACATACCTTTTATTCTCAGTGGAATGCAATATTTTAAGATAGTTTTGGCATTAAAATGCATTCTGATACCATTTCTACCGAGAAATGTGCATTTTATTTTCATAATCTCTGTTCGGTGAATCTGTTGGATGTCAGCTGTTATGAAAAATTTTTCAGGGTTTCTATTGTTGCTATGGGTGCTGCTATCGCTGAAATCACGTAGTTGCATCCAGAATCCAGAATTTGAAACTTTGCAGTTGGCTGACCAATTGGTTATTGATTATTATTGGTTGGCCAATAGAAAATAGGCCAAAAAAACCCATAGGCATCTCACAATTTTAGAACTGTTATTGTGAAACTAATACGTTTCGCACTGTGGACCAACGTTGCTCTTACACATTTTGATGTGAGACTGAGTTGTAAAACCTTGCAGAATGTATAGTGTGTGAGTGTGTGTGTGTGCTATCCTTGTGGGAACTGTAGCCCCTCAAAAGTGAAATCATTGTGAAAGACTTTTAGTTTAGATTAAAATTAGGATCATGAAAAGTTAAGTGTGAGGGTTTAGGTTAAGCATATTGTGGTGAGTTATGGATGGAATGAATGCAGTCGAAGAAGAATTTTCACCAGGATAAAAATGTGTGTGGGATATATGCACTCAGTGGGGAGGTTCTGGGAAGAAACTGATGGCATAATGTTAATAAAGCCCTGTTGTGGTGGAGAACTCATTTGTCACATGTGGTGGGTAAGCTTCTTTCTCCTCGCTGGGTGGCCTTAATGTGCTGAAGAGGCTCTTCGCTGCAACACTGGATCAACTGCCACTGGTCCAGGCAGTTGATCCATTCAACAAACATTTCCCACTGTGTTGTGAAAAACTCCTACTGTGCTTGTTTGTTTTTTGCTTAATTTCCTGGACTTCCTTAGTTTTGTGTGAAATTGCACTAAATATGATAAAAAATAATGTGAACTCAAGGCCCACTACTAGCTTTGTACAGTGCTGTGAACCATCTCACACTTCACATCAGTGTGTCACATCATCGGAGTTTGTTTAATTCTTATGGAGATTGCCCAGTTATCACATTATATCAAATTATAAATATCATAATTTATTATTTAATTTCAGTTCAAATATGAATGACATTCCATACTTGGACCACGCGATGAATGAATAAATAGCAAAGAATAATGTTATGATTATTGATATGGCCTCGCAGGCCACAACAAAGGAGGAAGAGGCACACCAAACTTAACAATAATAAAATGAAATTGATTTAAGTAAGCTATAATAATAAATGCAATGAGGTGTGAAAGTTGGTGTCAGTGATGTTTGAAAGTGCATTAATGAGTGACTTGGAGTGATGCACATGTTGTCAGTGTAAAACAGAACCAATTGAACAAAATGAACAAACAAAATGAACAAAACGTGGTGAGTAGTGAAGAGATTGGCACAATAGAATCTGGGCAGGCTTAAGCCCTTAAAGAATAGTGTCACCACATTTCTTGTGGAAAACAAACAAACAAAACAGCACTGGACGGTCTCAGAATTTGTACTCATTCATACTTTACTATTCATTTCAGACAGCATCTAGAAGTAGCCCCTCCCATCCCCCTACAGCTTTTTCATGTGTCATATAGAGAGCCTCTTCACCTTTTCTTTTTTGGCTTGGTACAAGGGGCTCTCAGGGTCTAATAAGGCCAAACTGCATAGGGTGATCACTTTGGGGTCCAAGCTCTGCAGGGAGCAAAACTTCAAGTGGCTCTATAGCCACTTTTCCACCGCATCGTATGGTTCAACCAGACTCGACTCTACTCACCTTTTTTGGTTTTCCTTTGGGAAAAAGTTGTGGATAGTACCTGGTACTTTTTTTGGAACCCATTCCAAGTGAGCTGAGCTGATACTTAAAGTGCTGTGAAAACACTCTAGACTATTATAATAGCATCTATTCCCACAGTAAACCGTCTGTTGAGAGTTTGATGTTTATTGGTTTTTGCTTTAGAATGTAACCACCATTAAACGATCAAAACATAATTTCTTTCTCTCATTCAAGACTCCCTCTCCTCTCTTGACCACTGCCACCCTGTCTCTTTCTCTCTCTTGCTTGCTGGCATGCTCAGCTCACTGGCGCTATCTCTTTTGTTTTTTCCCATATTTTTAAAAATGAGTTGGAAAGTCAACAACAATGTCCAACTCTACTTTTAATGTTAACAAAGAGAAATGCCCTCCCTTGTCCTTAACTTGTTCTAAATCGATGCTAGAGTACTTAATTGTTTTATGAATGAAGTGGTGCACAAGTTGAGGCAGCTGTACAGTGTGTGTTGCAAATCCTACCCCCATTTAGGGATCACTATCTGAGGTGGAAAATGAAATCCCAAAAAGTATAGCAAGTAGAGTTGAGTAGTCAAGTCGAACCAGTACCATGTAGTGGAAACACAGCACTTGGCCAGAGGACGGTGAAGAAAGCAAGTAAGATCACAAGGGACTCAACTCATTACCTTTGCTTCTGCTTTCAGATACTGCCTTCTGATACTGCTGCTCCTGTATTCAAAACAAATAGGGACAGGGCCAGCTTCATCCCCTCTGCGATTTGGCTTCTTGCTTCTTAACATACATAACTCCCTGGAAAAAACTGGTCCTGTTGTGTTAACCCCCCCCCCCCATGCAGGCACCAAGCAGCAAACCTCCAGGGCTGAAAAATAAGGCCAACGCAGAAGTGCCAAAAACTGTAGTTCCCCAAATGGCCACTTGAGGCTCCAAAAATGTGTCACTCCCTGTAGACCCCCATGTTAAAATGCCCAACTTTACAACCGATAGGAACATGTTTACAACCTGATACAAAAATTGGTTTTGGTCTCCATAGCATATTTCTCTGTTCATGACAACTGCATGGGTGTGTTTTTTTTAATACTGGTTTAAATTTTGTAAAGCTTAAAATTATGCAATATAATTAAGGGCGTGGTAGCTTTGAGTTGCTACCACGGTGACAATGTTGGCTAGGTAATTTAACCATGGTGCAACCCCAGATTCACAGGGTATAGGCATAGCCATAGCCGTTGCTATTTCAGTGTGTTTTCAGTTCATGAAAGTTAATTGTAACATTCTGGATGTATAAAAAAAGTCCTATTCAGCATTTGGTTGTACTAAAAGACGCTCTAAGGAGTTGGATTTTCAGTTTTTCCCAGTAAGTACATTTTGTTATAATGGTTTTAAGCCTTTTTTTCTACAGTGAAAATTAGCATTAGCATTATCACAGTCAACACAAGCTGTGTCAAATCACATACTTCTGTTAGTGCACTTCGTGTAGTACACTGCACACAATGTACTTACTGGCGTAGTGCACAAATTTCAGTAGTGTTGTCAAATGTTATCAAATACTTGCTGGAAATGACAAGGCAAATTAGCATTAGCTAGCAATAGCATTCACATTATTGTTTGTGCTACCAAACTATTACAGACTGCTAAATTAACCCAATAAACATAACAATGGCTTATATCCAATTGGTGCTTGGTGTTAAAAAAAACACATGTATAACTTGCATTTGTATAAAGCAGTGATGTTCACCGTAGTTACAACGTCCTCACCATTTCCATCTTGAAAAGTGATCCCTCCCCTTCCGCTACGTAGCCAAGATGGTGACCATTGAGGGTGAGAAGTATCCATAGTTCCACACTCAACTTTTTGACTGTTTTGAGTGCACCATCCGGGTACTCAGTGCACTGCATTTTTCCATACTTCTCAGTATGAAGGCACTTATGCACTCAAAATGTTAAATGTAAGTACAGAAGTATGCGATTTGAGACAGCAACGGACTGTAAATGCACTGTGCTAACTAAGCTAGCAGCTAGAGTTACGGTCAGTTTCACCCTCTCATCTAAGTGAGTCCACAAACTGAATAGATGACATCACAGTAGCTGTGTCCATTTTTTACAGTCTATGGCAGGCAAGCAGGCACACAAGCACACAGACACACACATTTTCCCAGAATAGAATAGAATCATACCTCCTGTGGTGTCTTTTTTACTGTGATATCATTCACTTGTTGTATCTATTTACTGTCTGTAAGTATGATACCAAGCTAAACAAAATGAATTTCCCTTGTGGACAATAAAGAACATCTAATCTAATCTAATCTAATCTAATCTAATGATGACCATGAACAAAACAAATGAAGCACTGCACTCGAGAGACCCACCCATTTCTCAAGTCTATTTACAATATCATGATCAATTGCGTCAAATGTACTGTTTTAGTGTTATTGTTGGCCTAATAACCAGACTAAGATTTTTAAAATATATATTGTTTATATTCAGATGATCACATTGTTGATTAAAAACAGTCTTCTCCAGGGGTTTGCTAAGAAAAGGAAGATTGGAGATGAGCCTGTGATTCACAAAGGTCAGCACTGTCCAGGCTGGGCTTCATAAGGAGAGATTTCACTATAGCTCTTTTAAAAGCTTCAGGAAAAATGTCTAAATGCAATGTTTCCTGGGAGAGACAGTCATACTGAGTTGTTACTAAGGATGCATCATTACTTCATGACTACCTTACCATTAGTTACCATTTTTGTGTCTCCCTAAGTAAATCGCATCATTCTGCCCAACTGACAAGTAATTACTGATCTTTTTGGAGTGTACTCTTAGTTCATAAATGAATGGCATAAGGCAGAGAGAGCAGACATCTCAAAATATCATATTCAGAGCATGATAGGATTGTATTCACATCTATGCCATTTTATTAGCTTACACAACCAAGTTGTGATTGAGATACAGTATTCACAGACAAGTTGCATGCATGTGTCTGCACTGATTTAAAGCAGACACATTGAAGCATACATAATTTGCTGTTTGCAGATGCATAACTACTCAGACACTTAAAACCACATTTTAGAGACTTTGTAGGACAAATGTAACTAATGTAGCCTCACCAATGACTATCATTACCAGTGTATATGACAATGCAGCTGTAGCAGAACAGCTAAAATGGCATTTGAGTTTACCATTTGTTGTGGTTCACAGGATCAGCACAGGACAGATGTTATGTACACACACTTATTAGCATAAATTGAGACAGGAAGGGGTTAAGAGATAAATATTTTACCACCCACAGCTTAACTTGCTCTCTACTTTCAACTCAAAAAAAGCTTTGAAAAGAAATTCTCTCAAACTCAGAATCGCACCTTGATGGCAAACATACATGCTGACCACTGCATCTAATGGACCAAAAGTGACAGTAATACAGACCAATCAAAACGAATGGTGACTTCTGTCACCATGTTTTTGTTGATGGAAGCTCTTTGGCTGCTTCAGTCAACTCATATCCTCAAGAGAAACTTTGCAGTCCTCTCTGGTCACAGAGGTTAAGATATATTTTCTGGTGCAGTGCTCCAACTTTAAGAAAACCCAGTGAGAAACCTCTAATTTTCTCACCAACCAGTCATGTTGCAGTCTTATGGTTACAATTTAAACTCCTCAAAACTGTGTTCTTTCAGTTAGTACTTCCATGTTTATGTAGCCGTTTTTGAAAATAGTGAATAGACAAGTTATGTGCCAAACATAGCAGCAAAAATGCAGATTCTGGGGTTACTATGGCTATATGAAAATCAATAAACAAACAAAAAACAAAACATGATTTATAACTGTAAATGCTTCCTCATCTCTACTTGCCACTGTATTTAAAGACATAACTGCCAAGATGAGAGAATAAAGGACAACAAGAAGAATATCTTTTTTTATTCAGCTATTCTCCATTTGGCAAATGCCAAGAACTTTGACCTCTTAACATGCACCACTGGTCATGTGCTCACTGCTACTGCTCACTGAAAAATAAAAGTTTGATAAATATTTTTCAGTTGTGGTAGCTGGGTCTCTAGTTAAAATCTACAATGACTCAATAAATTGTCTATGTTCAAAGCAAATATCCATATTTTATGTTACTATTTGAACATATCAAACCACAATAAATAAGCAATAAATATGAAAATCATTATATTAAACCTGTGCAGGTAATTGCAGCCAACACGACAAGTTACTGTTTCCGGTTGTCATAGTAACACAACACGCTTTCTGGCTAGGGAATTTGCAGGAGCTCAGCAGTCACAAAAAAGTGAGTGTCAGAGCACCTATGAAAAGAGATTTAAGACAAAAAAACAGCTCAAAGAAATGCTGTAACACCTCAGCTCTCAACACAGAGATGACTGAATCTGAGCCGACTGACAAAACTACTTAGCTAATGGTCTAACAGAGGTTTTGGCTGCTTGTGGAAGACAGATATTCATCATTGTCAATGTGTATTTACTGTGGTATTACATTATGTGGATCTCTCATTACTGGCATAAGTGAAAACCAGATAAGGGACATCCTCTCAGATGAGTCAGACTTGCACATGTCCCACCTAAAATGCCCATAACCTTTTTTGGGGCTTTGTTTTTCCTTATCTTCCCAAACTCATTTTAATTGATGCAAATGAAGGAAAGACATTTAACATATTGACGTGTTTAATTGTATTCATTGTTTATTCTTAGCAAAAATATGAATCTGTAAATCTACAAAGCCTCTGTTGGCTTTTATTCACAGTGATTGAAAATGACCTTATATTATTTAGCTTTATATTGATATACTGTAGCCTAATATAATATAAGATGAAATTGTTAAAACTGATAAGCCTCTGTGTACATATAGGCTCTGCAAGTTATATTGGGAATTGGGTGGCTCAGGTTGCCGTGACAAAAAAACTTCCTTTGAAGGGGTGCTGTGGTCTAAAAAAGTTTGGGAACCACTGCTCTAGAGTGCAGTGAGAGTGAGTGGGAGTCAATGTGGCCAGCTATCGACATCCACATCAAAAGACCATGCTAAAAGAGATGCTGGCATGTTTCTAAGCAACACACAAACGCTCAAACACACAGATCTAGCCAGGAGTGGGAGATGTTTTTCTCATACTTCAGCCTCCTCTGATCCCTGATAGTCCTCCATTTTTCTGTTTCCAGCAACAAAACATATCAAATGCTCCCCACAGAGTCCTACGCCCCCAGTCTCAGGGGAATCAGTCCACCCTACACACTTTCAGTTCAGCATCTAGCACTTTGCAAACTCCCCCCTCTCTCACTTACTTTTATTGCAATTGAAATAGAAAACATGAAGTTTAATTGCTGTTTGAGTATATAGAGTATCAAGTGCCTGTTCACTTGAGTGAATATTGAGATAAAGATAATGAAATTCAATAGTAGAAAAAAGTGAGAGGTTCAGAATGATTACACGATCAGTAAATTGACAATAGAACAGATGTAACACACAAGGTAATATCACATGCTGACATTCTCCACTTGCACCCATCACGTTTCCTCTGCCCTCCACTATTTCTCTTGTTGATCCTCCACAGCCCAGTTATGGACAGCCCTCAGCATGTCTCTCTCTCAGACCAGCGGAGTGCTTGACATTGTGTCCTCCATGCTGAAGCCAAAGTCATGTTAAGATCACAAGCTCTTCATTAGTATTCAGGTGTAGGAGAGCTCTTTTGAGCTGAGTGGGCCTCGACTTGTGGCCAGTGTCTGGCTGAAATAAACAGTTATTGAGAACCATACAGAAACAAGCATGCTGATATTTTATTCACATCAATGCCAGTGTGCAATAGTTTTGGATTCTTTCTAACCTTTTTAATCCTCCAAGGTGTCACAAAGCCAGTTGAAAACACCTTACTGTATGATACAGTATATTGCATTCCACCCTTTTTAGTAACCATGAGAGATGCAAGGAGTAAAGGTGTGCCTAATACACCATTAGAAGTATTAGAGTAGTGGCATAAATCTCAGAGGTATATCTCAAAACCTCTGCAGACAAAACCAAATTATTCTGGTGGTAAAATAACATTTTAAACTGACCCTTTAAACAGTAGGCCATGACCAGTTAAACACTAAACAAATACCTCATGCTATGTAGACTCAGTCTATTGATGTAACTATGTGGCTTGATGAAGTTGTGTGAATAAACAGTGCTCTTATAAATTATACTGCCTAGCTACTTTATTGGCACACCTGTGCAATCTGATTAAATCCAATACCACAGCTCTGCTATAAATTCTACATTTACGAAGCTTCTACATTTTCAGTTTTTGTTGACATTGTCAGAGAGGTGATAATTCTACTTTATGTTTATTATTGAGGTCGGAGTGGGTAGTAGTGGTGTACTGGAGTTCATTGTATTTAATGGTGTAATATTTTGTCCACTCCATTAACATACACGAGAGGGACAAAATATTAGGAACACTTTTCAATATAATGCACTCAGGTACATCACCACCACCACCCACAAAGACCTCAGTAATAAACATAAAGTAGAATTATCACCTTTCTGACAATGTCAACAAAAACTGAAAATGTACAAGCTTTGAAAATGTAGAATTTATGGCAGAGCTGTTGAATTAGATTACACAGGTGTACCTAATAAAGTGGCTGGTGAGTGTATAATGTACATTAATAAATGTCTTTCCAAGTACATTGTGAGAAAGGTCAGCATGCACCACTTTCCAGTACCCTCTTTTAATAAAATCCGTGTGATGTCATCACTACTGGAGTGTGTGAAAGTAGAGAGAATTTGTCCTGTCCCATAGATGGATAGGGAAACAGACCCACAGGGGCGCCAGAAAAAGATTTGCTTTTGCTTCTAAAATTTCTCCTCCTCCTGATTCTCTCCACAGTCTGAACCATATCTGTACCCAGGGTAGTCATTTCAAACTAATGATGCCTGGAATAGGAATTTAGTCTCAAGTCTGTCTTTCTTTCTGTCTTTGTTACTTTTTTCTTTCTCTCTCTCTCTCTCTCTCTCCCTCTCTCTCTCTCTCTCTCTCTCTCTCTCTCTCTCTCTCTCTCTCTCTCTCTCTCTCTCTCTCTCTCAGACTGACCTTAGGGTCTGGAAATATTCTTGCTTCCAGACTCCTCATAAGCAACAACCTTCATATTTGCAAGCACTGAGGGCTGTACAATGGGACTTAAAAGTATTTTAATGTCCCACATTAGGATGAAAAACCTGTCTTTCTTAATGTGGCGCCAGGTTTAGCCCTCTCCCTTCTCAAAGTACCGTTTTGTATAAGTGACTGTCTCATTTAACATATTTCAAGGGAAATTTGTATACATCTGGTAATCAAAGTTTTCCCTTGTAAATTTAGGGCTTTGCTGATTGAAAGAAACAGAACATGTTGGTTTACACTACCCAGTGACTTATCACACTCCCTAATCTGATTCACCAAACTGTCAGGATTATCATCAGCCTGAATCTGTTATGAAGTAAATATAAAGGGAAAAGCTACAAGGCTGTCAACACACTGCTAAGAGCATTGACGCTATAGGCCTCATACTCCTGCTGCAGTTCAGTATCAGACACACATTTCTTTTGTCCATAATCTATTGAGAAACACCTCCCAACATGCCGACCAGAGATGAATAATGCCCCAAGCAGAGATTTTATCGTGAAAGAGGGGATGTGAAGAATGGTTCCATGTGAAGGTACTGGGATTTTGGGGGAGTGGATGGTGTGGAAAGACAGAGGGAGATAACGCACTGCTGTTGTGATGATCCCTGAGACTAAGAGCTATCCCCACAGATAATAGAACTTACATGTTGGAGAGAAATATATCTGTTTATTGCCTGGAGGTTGATGTGTGTGTGTGGGAAGGGGTTGTGGATGGATGGGTGTGTGCTCATCTCAGAGCAGAAGGCGCTTATAGCCCCATAGCTTTTATGTTTATGACAACTTATATTGGAAATTGACTAGAGTGGGTGCTCAGTGAAATGAAAAGATGTTCGATTGTAAGATGTAGTTAATGTCTACTATATAGGGATGGAAAGAAGGAAGGTGGAGCACAGAAGAGAAATCTGATTGTTGATGCACAAGGATAATATTTTCATCTATACTGTGCCTAGCAATAAAAAGAACACTCCAGGTGAAATTCTTACTCTCATCAATTTTCTGAAAGGGCTACTGGTGGTTTTGCATATTTCAGTTCATTAACCAGAGAACTGTAAATATGCTTATTAGAGGTGGCAATTTCAAATGAATACAGACTAGTTTCGAAACTGCTCTTAAATCCCCCTTGAAAACCTACTTTTATAAAAAAATGAATCATTAGAAAAGTATTCCAATTGTGTGATTTCATTGATGCTTTTACTTATATGAAACTATGTTGTTTCTACAGTATGTTACTACTTTTACTTGTGCTATATAAATAAAGATTATTATTGTTATTTCGGGAAAAAAAGACTGGTTTACAGATAAAAGCATGAAATTAGAGTTTGAAGTAGACTGCCTCAGTTGTTAATGCTAGCAACATCAGTCATCAGCTTAATTATCCTAACTAAAAATCTGGATGAAGTTACAGTGGTGGTGGTTGGCAGATCAACAGCAGAAGCAGCAAGCAACATGGTACAAATACAGCACATTAGGTTTACATAAAAAATGCTGATTTGTGATTGGCTCCAGTGTGCCTAGAAGGTTTGAACGGTGCTTTTAGGCTTTGGATAGAGTAAAGCAGGAGGTCGCCTTTAAAATTTTAAGTACAATGAAGCAGCCAAGAGTTGGTGTAGAAATGAATGAAGAAGGGGAGAGAGTGGAACAGTCTACATGATTTAACTATTATTATACTTTATTTTCATCAGCAGAGTCAGCATTGTGGATGAAAATGTAGATTTTTCTTCACCAGGGTTGATGCCCAATATAAGGATAAACCCCATAATGTAAAAAAAATACACATAGGTTAACGCAGCAACTGCCTGAATTGTGGACCGCTGAGAACGACCATAAACTAGTAAGTTTGTAGATTAATTAAATCCAATCAATTATGTATTTATTATACATTTTAGAAGACAGATCAAAATATGCATCTTCAGAATGACAGCAAAGTGTTATCAGGCCGACTTCATGGAAGATGAATGGAATTAGATGGTTGAGTAACGGACAGACGACTAACCTGACTAGTTAGCTACTGAGAGGCCTGCATGAGACTGAAAGATAAAGGCAAGATTACTAAATGCCAATTATTATTAATGCATTGACAAGCCTTCTCTAAGCTGTATGGTGAATAATGGCAGACTGTGGGAAATAATTAAATGAATGCAGTTTATCAAACACTTTTTAATAGTATCATTGACTCTAATTTTGTATGCAGAAGTTTTAGGCACTTAAGATCTGTATATTCTTATCTGTTATGCAATACTGTCAGGGAGGCATCTGATCAGTCCCAAATTTATTCTGCAGCATGACAACAATCCTAAACATACAGCCAGAATCATAAAGAACTATCTGCAGTGATAAAAAGAACAAGGAGTCCTGCAACAGATGGTATGGCCCCCACAGAGTCCTGATCTCAACATTGAGTCAATCCGGGTTTACATGAAGAGACAGAAGCAGCTGAGACACCTAAATCCACAGAAGAATTGTGGAAAATTAGCCAAGATACTTGGAACAACCTATCTGCCAAGTACCTTGAAAAACTTGTACCGAGGAGAACTGGTGATGTTTTTAAAGGCAAAACGTGGTCACAGCAAATATTGATTTCATTTAGGTTCCTTATGTTTTCTACACTTTGAAGTTAATTGATAAATGAAAACAATTCATGACATCATTTTTGAAAACTTTTAGTGCCTAAAACTATATTTTACAATTATGTCAAGGTCCTACATGTAATTTTCATTTTCATTTTCAGCCTCTTTTAGCTCTTTATATTGTTTTGTAGGGCCTTTGCCCATGAATGAACTCAATTTCGCAGAGTCCTCAGGTTTTTTCACCTCAACCTGAGCTCCGCCCATGGACCCCCTCCTCCAGTCACCATTGGTCAGTGTGACCTATGGCCCTCCATAATGTCACCAGGCCAATAAAAGGGTCATCTGGCCTTTGTTTCTTTCTTCTTACTGCTGATGCAGGGGCAGCAGCAACTCTCTTCTCTTCACTGCAGCTGAGGATGCAGCTCAGCGGTTCAGCTCTCTGCTCTCATGTGTGGCCTGCTCAAAGTAGACATACCTAGAACTCTTTTCTTAATGGCACAAGACACAAGGGCCTGATCTCCTCAGCAACACCGCCTGTACACCACCAGATAACTGCAAGACTACAGCCCACTGCACTCAACAAAGGAGTGACTGGTTTCTGTATCATCCAAAACCACAACTCTTCCCAACTTGGCTTACCCACGACCTACGGGATCACCAGCTCAAAAAGCAGCATGCAAAAGAGCCCCTCTTACCCATGGAAAAAAAGAAAAACAAGGAAAAACACACCTGTGCCATATAGTCAATGGCTTTACACCTGGGACACACAGGATGCGCGAGCAGCGCGTGTGCGTTGCGGAACCTCTTGCTTTTCATTTCGGTGCCTATATTAACAGGTTAGAACAGCCACACAGCCCGCGTGAGACGCACATCCCATGCGTGGCTGCTGTGTCAAGTCATCTAGAGATTTGAGGTCTTGCCTATTTTCTCTGTGTGATGTGCGCTGTTCTCAGCAGAAATAGACAGGGAAAACGATAGAAAGATAGAACTGCCAGTAGCAGCACAGCAGAAGCATGTAGTATGTAGTGGACATGCTGCCTGTGTGGATGCTGCAAATGTGCAAGACGCAGCAGTTCAGCGACACAGATATGCACTGCTCACACATCCTGTGTGCCCCAGGCGTTGTTTATGCAAACATAGTGTAGGAATTTGTACACTCAAATAGTATTAAGATTTAAAGGGGAAATTATGAATTCTTATTGTGCACAACTCAAATATGAAATTATTTGTCCAGTGTCATAACTCATACTAGAGTATGTGTAATAGGGAAATAGTCGTCCTTGTTGGCTACACAAGAGGTCAATTAGAATTATGATTGTTATTCATCTTAATTGTGATTTTGTGAGGGTAAAGGTCTTTTAAGGTTAAGTGACTGAGATGCAAGTACAAGAAAACATCAACAAGTTCACTTTTAGTTATATACACATTTAGCACCACAATTACAATTACTAAACACTACAACATTATAAACAAGACACATTGAGTGAAAGGGGAAATTGGTACACAGGGCTATAGCTAGTGATTATGATTGAAGCGAATGATGCAGAGTTATCTATTATTTAGTTGGTATGAGACTCCTTATCGACAAATGAGATGATAGTTACCTAGGAAACAGTGAGTCAAATCAACAGTACAACAACTTAGTTCTGAATTGCCAATTCAATTGACCAATTATGAAAGCAGCAGGGTTTAAGCAAGTCAATGAAGATTTTGTAGAAACACTTGCTTACTCCCTAGAGTTGCTTCTTGCGGAGAAAGTAGTTGGATGTGCTGGGGTGAGAAGCTCGAAATGAGGAATAAATCGCTGGTCCAGATCCGGACATTTCTCAGTGGAGATGAGCTCCTGGTTTAGCTCTCCTAATTTTGATTGTTAACTTCATGACACTAGATTTTGATGTTTCACTTCTTTTTCTCTTGTTCTGAATCACATCTTCAGACTAGCAAAAAGTAAGCATTCAACCAGCATGGCAAAAAGCAAGAGCAAGAAACAGCCTCAAGCAACATGGTTTCTCAGATAAGAGACTTTTATTAAGTTTTGGTCCATACCCCCAGGAGATAAATACTGGCCAATCAAAGGGATTGCTGAGTTCTGTGGGGGCAGAGTCAGTTCCCTGCTATCATGGACAGGTGGGTTCAACTCCTGAATGCTGTTACTCTTTTAATCAAAATTGTTGGTCGTATAATAATTGCATTTCTAATTTTGCATTGAAACAAGCAGAACAGTACTGAACATTTGAGTGCTGAAAGATGATGGAATTGTGTGAGTGATACATTTCTTGGGTTAGTATAATTATTATTAATTAAGTATAATTAAAGCAGACACAATAAGTGATATACATACACATACTAACATGCAATATTAATCGTTCTTAGACAAAATTTAAAACTACATTTTAAAGTACAAGGGTTTTACAGTCCTTTGTTCTCCTTGGTCTGACTGTAAATGGCAGGGATCCAGACCATGTGCTATGTATGTGTGTGTGTGCGTTCCTAGAGGTGAGTTATAATAGTAAGTGATAAGGTGATGTTTATCCAGGTTGTGCTATCAGGTCACACTGAAGTGTAAATTGGTCTTTCCATGTTGCTGGCTCTTTTTAGGGCTTGAAGGGTGTAAGGTGTCAGGGTCAGTGACCCTGGGCCATGCAGGCGATGAGGGTTTTCCTATCTCAGTCGTTTTTGTTTGCAGGATGTGGTGTATGGTCTCATGAGTGAGAAGTTTGGAAATATCACTAATGTTTTGTTGGCCAGCATTCCTGGGAGGTTAAAGAAAGAGGCAGTCCTCTTTCCCAGGGTTTGTACTGTCTGCGTTTAAAGCGTCGAAGGGACTTTCTTCAAAATGCTGGCTTAAATTATCATCTCATTTCCACTTCACAGGTCTGCAAAGTTTAAGACAACAACAATCTGCATCTGTATGCCTGTTTTCCCCTCTTTCTTGATTTTCTACACAGTTATATATATGACTGTGGCATTGTGCCTGCCTCTCCCTTTTAAACATTCACACATTATAGTCTTTGTTAAAGTGAAGAGATTATATTTCAAAGCTGTCTTTTAGGACAGTGTTGAGGAGATGGGATTTGGGAACTCAACCCTGCCAACTGGAAACATTAAGGACTAAATCTTTGTTGACATGGTTCCAGATAATCCATATTTTCCTGCAAGAAATATAAATCCATCCCTTCAAACTTCACATCAACTGAAATAGACTTGAAAAAGAAATAAACTGTTTCTGCTGTGCTGGGTAACCAGGTGTTATGCAGAGTGGAAGATGAAATGATCTGATAATCATGGTGTATTATATATAATACCTGTTAATCTACTGGACTGTGCTTGATGAGCTCATATTAAAATAAACAGACCAGAAACCAAAAAAGCTATATTGCTGTGTTTCAATTACTTAATTAATTACATGACAAGTCAAAATTGGGAAGATCAGTATTCTGCCACAGTGCATTTCCAGGAAAGAAAATATTAAATTTGTTTGTATTCAGCCCAATAATTCTGTCTGCTGTCATCTACTGCATCTAGATGCAGTCATACGCTTAGAAGAAAATTAGCCTGATTGGCACATTTTACAAACTGCCACTGTACTGTATATGGTAGGATAATTTCTATATGCAGCTTTCAACAGAAGAGGAAGAGGGGACTTTTACGGATTCTAGCATGAAGACATATACAGGGAGAAAAGAGAAGAAGTAAAAACAAAACAGACAGTGGTATGGTCTCTTCCTTTTACCCCAGGATCACACTATGGATTAATTGGCTCAACTCAAAAGATAAAGATGAACTTTATTTAGCAAATAATTTAGCAATTTTTTGGTGACTTTTTCCGATTCGTTTTTGAATGGTGCCATGTTACCTATTTAATTAGCTGTGTTTTGAACAAACATATACCAAATAGTCAGAAGAAAAAGTTAAGTCACAAGATACAGTCATAATACAAAGCAAAAACTGGTGTTTCAACTGATTTGAGGCCCTTTCAGACATGCACCCCTTTATGTTTATCTGATGTCAATTAAACACGTCTGTCTCATGTCTGAATAAACACTTTTATGTAAAGTTATAACACACACAAGTAAGAATTCACCAGATTCACGTAAAGGCTGCAGTACCACAAGGTAAAATATGGAGAGAGAGCAATCAGTGTCTTTTTTCAACTTCTTAAACAACTGTAATAAATTTATTATGTCAGTCATCATCTGTTACATCATCTGTTGTCAGCACAGTCTCTATATTTTAAATATTTTTTTATATATATACTTTACAGCATTTTAGCAAATAGTGATTAAAAAGTAGCAACTTAACCTCCTGTCATTGAATTATTGTGCATGTCAGACTTTATATAACAGGCAAAAAAAATTAGCTCTGATCACATTAAATGATATTGATGTGAAAATATGGCAGAGGATTCACTACAGGGGTGAGCGTCCATTGCACTCACAGTGGTCATTAAGTAGTGCTTCAGCAGCAAATAAGTTTTAAAATCCAACAGTGATGCAAACTGGGAAAAAACGAAAAATGTCGCCTTCCTTACTATCATATTTTTAACTCACTGCTCACTGCTCACCCTCTCTTTCTCTATCTCTCACTCTCTCTCACTCTTGCCTCTCTCTAGTGCACCACGTGCCAAATTTCATGCAAGCATTGTCTCTTGCCATAAATGTCCTGTCATGTCTGAATGAAGTCATTGGGAATATCAACATAAAAGTCACCAATGTCCAAGTGACAAAAAGCCATCACTTCAACAGGTGGATGAAACCAATAATATGTATGTGACTATTATTTGGGTATGAATTTGACTCTCGTACCCAATTGAGGTGCAGTTTATTATTAATTACAATCTAATTCTTTAGTGTCATTCAAGCTGATCCTCTCAAATTTGTATCATTTCATTTCACCTCCTGTTTCTGATCCTCTCTCACACCTTTTTTCTTACTACTCTGTGCACTGAATATAATGTGCTGGATATATGTGTGTGATTAATGGAAATGTTCTTGCCCTAGAGGAAACTGTCTTGTCAAAAGGAAGCCTATTTCAAAGACACTTCACTTAGATATGTGCAATTATTTGGCTTTTAGCCCTCTTTCTTGCTCTGCATCCTCCGCAAAACACTCCACTCCAGGAGTGAGCTTTAATATATCTTAAAATGAAGATGATACTACATGCCATATTTTAGTAAAAATTGAGGATCTCAAACCTGAATATGTCTGAGGCCTAAATATGAGAAATGCAGTTGACTTTTAGGTTGACTTGTGAATGAACACTGGAGTGCTGCCAGTGACATAAGATGAGATTTAAAGGTTTTACATTTATTTTACTAACATTTTAAATTCTTACATGCTGTTTCTAGCTAAGAGAATAAAACGTCACAAACACAGAATCTTACATATTGCTTAGATGATTAATATCTAATGTGCTCAACGTGTATGTGTGCACCATGCACAGCAGTATGGTATGACAGTGTATACATGGATTCACAGTCCCTATGGCACACATAATTATTAGGTATATATAAATGTGGTATTTACTCTCACATACACAATCAGAGAAAACATGTCTTCACTCAAGAATGAGAAAACACTCCACGAGGGTCTTTCTCTAGTGATTAAAAGGGTCTTATCTGCATGCTTAGCTACAGATGTGCTATACCCACAGTAGGTTATATTAACTGATATGTGGTGGAAACTTTAGGTAACCCTGGTCCTCTGCCTGATTGGGGTATCTCCAAATGGGGTATGCTCCTCTGTATAGCCAACAGAAGCTCCCTAATTTATTATACCAGCCACAATTGGCTGGCAGTTGTGATGTTGGTGTCCACAGGGGGATATCTTCTCCTTTTTAAAGGGTGTACATTGTGTCACAGAGTCATTCTAATGACTTTCTATTTCTTACTTCATGCAGGGAGAGTGGACTGGTGAGATACCTCACTGATACTATCACAGAATCATGGACTCCTTTATTGCCAGATAAGCTTATAGGCCAACTGCTACTCACTCCTCGGTAGAAAGTCCCTCAAATGAAACTGCACTCAAAAGGCATGTGCCAGTGTTGGTGCAGTGATGTTCAATTTGTAGAACTTAACAAAAGTGAGGTGAGGCTCACCTTGAAGCTGAACATCCTAGAGAAAAATACTGTTGAATAGGCCCTGGGTACTGCCATGCTCCTGGTGGAGTGAGCATGCAGACCAAATGGGGTCTGAAGACCCACACTTAGTAGTGTAGGCTATAGCAATAACCTCTACCAACCGGGGGAAATGAGTTGCTTAGGGATAGGTTTGCCTTTATGAAGCTTAGCTCATAAAACAATTTACTGATCTTCCTGAATTTCCTGGTCCTGCCTATGTTGATGTGCAGAGCACACACTGGATGCAACATATGGAGTAATTTATCCTCAGATGAGGCAAATGACAGTGGGATGGAAAACCATCAGGTCAATAGCTGCTAGTTTTTTTTTTTTTTTTTTTAAATCTTTTTCTGGTAGTGGTGGTTTCACAACTCAGTCACATGAAGAGTTGGAGATTGCCATCATTCTTTCTCTTGGAAAGAAGAGTATCACCGGCTTTCACAAACCCATTGGAGTAACCATCAGCTTCTGTTATGAGGATTCCAGAGTCACTAAACTGTCCCCCCTTAGTAGTGGGTCCACAACATCAAGTTTATTGCCTCAACTGATGCCTTGAGCGGCCATGTCAGTGTAAGTAGATGATTTGGTAGTGTCCATCAGCATGGGGTCCTGCTGAGACAGGCATGCTAGCCTGCAACGGAGGCTTTTAAAGGTGGCAGGCAGCACACAGGTGTCTTTAGCTGATATTTTACTTCCACAGATGTTCACCTGTGGTGAGGGTTTAACAGAAACGTTAGGAGGCCATAGCCATAGGTGATGTACTGTGTGTGGTAACCAGCGACTCCCATTACTGATTAATACAATTAAGAGCTTTCTTTGAAGCTTTGATGCTAGCATTGTTGCTAACCAACAGACTAGGATACCGTATGTTTCAGCTGGTGCGCTGCTGGTTCTTTGTGATTACTGTTACAGCCTGGGCACTTTTCAGCCAGCTGCTTGGCAACAGCTTAGTTGACAGCCTGAAGTCTTGAATTCTGAATGCTATGGAGAAGACCCAGACACAGCTACAACCTAAATCAATGATAGCGATCTATGGACTGTGAAGCTTACCACCATTGTATGCAGTCACGTTTTTGTGACCCTTCTCTGGACATCAGCATCACAACTACCAGACAATTGTGTATTGCCCCCAACAAGCTCCACCATTTCAAATCTCAGAGTTCATATAAGCTTCAGCATTTAACCTTTTACTCAAACTTAACAGTCAATTTCCTAATATCTAAAGGTATTCACTTTATTTATGGATCTTCTTGGAAAGAATCCATGCCTGTGCTTAGATACTGCCTTTTAGGCTTTTCTGTAATTCAGGCTAAAAGTTCAAGAACATTCCCTTCTTGATTAGCTATCTCCACAGGTCATAGTCTGTATCACAGAGTACAATGGACGATGAAAGCATCCATATATTCTTTACATTCAGGTTTCCTTTACGGAGTGCAGTCTATGTTTGAAGCCCCATGTTCTAGCTGGTACTTGATGTATATTTTCTCAATAGTGAGATAATGAGTGTAATGCAATCCACTACAATAGCCCCCCAACAAATGCTACTTTTCAAAGGCTTAAAACTGTCATACAAGACTAAATTCTATATGAAACATCTACAGACCTTCAGCTACATATAACATTACCCTTGTGTCATGTCTTTGACCTATAATATATGGAACATACATAGAACATGATGCTATATATTCTTTGTGCTCAATGTTGTGCGAAATGTAGTGAGAATGGAAATCAATGGTGTACTATCTGTACTATCTGCACATACTGGATGTAGTGAGTCAAAAACACATATTGTCACGTGTTATGTGTTATGTTTATAAGCTCATTTTATACGGGTTTTTTGTGGGCTTTTAAATTAGTTGCTGTTCTGGTATCGTTTGAGTGGTAATAGAGTGGGATGCATTTAGATGAGAGATACAGGACCTGTAGTGCTTCCGGGCATGACATTCGAGAAGAGAGAACACAAGTGCGTCTTCAGCTAACGTGTGGCTTCCTAGCTAAAGGTCAGCAGCAAGTGGAGGGCTGAGATTGAGAAAAGGTCAAAGCCTCTTTCAAAATGCTGGTAACAAAATAGTAACTATCATAAACAAGTGGAACATGTCAGGTCCCTTAACTCATGATAATACAAATAACAACATTAGCTTTACGAGGAAACATGATAGACTGTGAATTGGAGTGAGCCAATAGCAGACCCATTTTATAATATAGAAGAGATTTTGAATGATGTGCCATTGAGAGTCTGTTGCCCAGACCAGTGTTGGAGAATGTCATAGTACTTATATGGCACAGACAGCATAGATGTTAATGTGACATTTAAACAGTTGGATGCCTTGGCCTTCAAGTTTATATGGACACTGTGTTCTACAGTCCTCTAAGAGATATAAACTGAATGTCTGCTGTCACAAGCATAACCTCACATGGTCACAGTTCACATATTATCAAAGATTCATATTTAGTTTCACTTCCGGTCTTTACATTAGTATGTTCAAGAAGGATGCTTTTGAGAAATATTTAACAAATTAACAGTTGTTATTTCATTAGTCAGAGTCAGATATCGATGCAATAACTGAATATGTGTAAACTGCATGGTATCTTTTTTTTTTCCTAATGTGTCTAACTTGTTGCAAGAATACATCTTTGCTTGACTTGTGAAGAGAAGTATCGTCTATAGAACTGACATGGTGCATATGGATGCCTGTCATAACTCTTTCGGAGTACTAAGATATAGATATCATTGTTTCAACAGATTCATGCAAATGCCTCACTGACCCGGTCTTTAGCATCTAAACACTGTATTTTCCCTCCCATATACTAGTGGCAAACTTTGGCTGAGGCAGTCTGTTTCTGAGTCAGAAACTTAATAGTTTCTGACAGGGTGTGTGATTTCCTCAAAGCCATTTAGATATGGCCCAGTCTCCTAAGAGCTAAAGACAGGATTCAATAAGTAATGCCTCAGCAGGCACCAGCACCTGGCGATCCCCGTCACCTTCTGGCTGACTGTAATCATTTGTGATAGCCCCCGTACGCTTGCTGGCCTCCCAACAGCACATGTTTCACTCAGGCTTTTAGACGGACATCAAAATGCATTACCTCCAAAGCAGTAGATGGGGCCTGGATGCATGAAGCCAGGGTGGAAATAAAGACATTAACTATGTCTGGAGGCCAAGGTTTCTGGACTGTGCTGAGTGACATCAGAGCCTATTATACATATACATCAAGGGCCATTAATGCACTTAAGTTAAAGATATATCAGTCATTGTTATATATAAAGTTTCAGCCTGCTGATCTGAAATATATATAACTGACATGTATAAACTATATATCACGTACATAATAAGAAGTCACACTGGGGTTAATGCTCAAGGGCTACAATCTGTAATAGTCAAGTTTTCTTCTTTCTTTCTTGTCTGTGTACTCTAAATGCTTCTTTCTCCTTCAAATTAAGTGGAAACAACATGGTAGATGCGGGGCTCTCTGCATATAGCACCATTTCATGGTAAATATGGCCTTAATGACTCAGCAGCAGGGGGCTCGACTGTTTAATGAGCAAGCTCTCCTGCTCCACCACGATCAAATGAGAGCCTAATTTGATTTTCCCTCTTGACCTCTATTCCTCACAGAAAAACAACAAAGCACAGGGAATTTTCCAAAGTCTTGTGCAGGAGTAGATAAATTCAAGGGTATGTGTGAGAGAAAGAGAGGATAATGATCAGATTTTGCCCATGACGATATAAAGTATATATACTGTATATCGTACTATTGCTAATATGCACATGTGATATATAATGTACACATGCCATATGCAACTGGTCAAAGCATAGTATAAATTATGTTTTATACTATGGTTCATCATGAATGTCATAAAAATGTAATGTAGATGTAAAAAGTTATTTTAAATAATAGCCAAAACACTGTGCAAGTATTTTAGGGAGGCAGCATAGAGGAATTAAAATCAGTATTTGTCTGTTTTTGTAGGACCCCTGTTTGAAATGTGTCCTATGATTTGATCCCTTAGATGTGACAGTAGAAGAGACCACTTCAGAGGCAACCAGCACACCATGGCGTCACCATGGAGGAAAACACGCAGCGGGTGTCTAGACCATCAGTAACAATTTCATATGCCGATACCACCACATCCACAGACCATATGTGCTCTGTCCAACTGATGTCAGCAAAGTGAAAGACTTTTTTTCTAACTTGAGGCATGGATCCATAAACTACATGCCTCCCAGAGGTGAATTCTTAACTTTCTTAACATTTCATTGGGTCTGTATTGCTTCTTGTGTTTTTTTCTTTCCTTCCTACATATGATTTTGAATTTTATGTAGGAAGGATTTATTAATTTTATTAATAAAGTACTTCCTTTTCACCCATCTTATCCCTTGTCAAATTATCATATAGTCTGCAGCTACTCTGTTTTACATGCTTCAATTTGTCCCTCCCTTGAGGTACAGAATGAAATGGCTTCTGTGAAAAGTCTAGTAAGTTAGAGAATTCTTTGTTATCAGCAAGTCAACCAGCCTCAAACTTTTCATATTTTCATCATTACTTTTGTGTTGTCCTGTGGAATGGAAAACAGTTTTAATATAATAACATTTAAGTGTTGTTGGATTGTCCAGGAAAAGGTCATTTAAAAGTGATGGCTATTTTCAGCATTGTTGTATTCCACATCCCTAGTTACACACACACACACACACACACACACACACACTCTACCTGATGCGGTACATTCACAGTCTCCTACTGTGGCCTCTGAGTAGTTCCCCTGTTGGGGGCTAAGTGCCCCACTCAAGGGCAACTCAAGAATAGTTGTTGAGGGAATCACAGCTCATAACTCATTCAACTTCACCACTCAGATTTTATCAACCGGGAATTCAAATAAAACTTAGAGATATTGTCATCCCTGTAGAGGCTATGAAAGATACCAGGTGGTACAAATACACAAATAAGAGTTTAGAGTATAGAAATCCATTTTCAATAACTACAGAGTCCCTTGGCAGTAGATTATGTGACAGCTCTATAGTTTTTGCTCACAACTGTTTACACAACTGTTTTTGTTGAATGCAACAAACAACAAAGTGCCTTTTTGCATCAATATGTAATGCTCAGTATAGAGGTACAGTTGATATGAACATGGAATGAGTTACGCTTTAACGTGTTAAAAGTATGTTTAAACATACTATAATACTATGCCATACTATACTATGTGACACTCAAGTCACCACAGAAAATGGAGAGAGTGATCACCCCCTGTGTAATATATGAGGTCAATGTATTTGAAAATTATGTTGTGCTGAGTGTAGTTACACAATCAATAATTTTGCTCAGCTATTCTACTTAGATCGGTCAATGGGAATGTAAAAATCATGCAGATGTTGTTCTGACATACATTGTGTTTTGAAAAAAGCAGAGAGTAACCTGAGGGCTGAAAGTGGAGAAAGATTCAGCTCAGCAGGGCTGTGAGACAAAATGCTTTCATGACACCTGCTGGTCTGGTGTTCTGCTATCCAGACTCCATTCCTTTTCCTCCCCCATCATCCATCTATCAACTCAGCAGTAGATGCACAGAGCATAGCCACTCTCCATTTGTCAGTGCCCATCAGAACTGGTTACATTCTCATTACATGCCTGCTGACCCTTTTGAAGACTGAAATAAACTCTCTGGGTGTTGCAAGAAAATGTCACAAAGGATAAAATGTAGTCTATCTCCTGAGCAAGATTAAGAGGCAAAGAAACCAGAGGGATTACATCAACAATTTTCTGTTTATCGCCTCACACCCAGTATTGTGTTCTTGTTGTGTAAGGCATCATATTTTTATTTCGATGACTGGAGAACTGATGGTGAACAGACAACTGTAAAAAACCCCAAAACAAAACAAAACAAAACAAAACAAAAAAACGATATGCTTTGGAAGAAAAAGGAAATGAGAGAGGAAAAGCAGAAAATAAGGTGAGGGAGATAACAAGAGAGGGAGCCAGCAAGCAATCAGGGGAGATTATTTTATTTCTTAGCCTGTAAATGAGACACAGAAGGTCATAATAAAGCAAACCACAGGACAGATTAAAAAGTGATTACTCTTGAAGGTAGGTTTTCTACCATGGTTTGGTCAAAACAACCCCTATGTTTTCCAGACGGGGACTAATTTCACTCAGCAGGGCTTTACACGTACAGGGAGTTGTCCAGCCAACACTAAATAACCTGCTTCCGTTACTGAGCTAAACAATGCATGGTTTGTTTTAGGAGCTGTCAATTACTGAGCCAATCCAATCAATCAATAAATCATTATTTGATAATAGGTAATAGAAAGCAACCGCTCATGGCAAATCAAATGGGCATTAATGTCTTAATTAAATGTTATTCCAAACACTCATGAATTTGCTACCATTTCAATTACATCATGCCAAGACACAAAGGACACTTTTCCCTGATGTAGAGCAATTGACATGATCATGAGTAGTAGCTGAATGCTATTGACATTCTGATTGCATGTGTGCACATGTTAGCAAGAAAGAGACACAAAGCCTGGAAAGAAAACAAAACAAGCACACAAAGAAGAGAAAAGAGGAAGCTAGAGTTCACATTTGATCAAAGAATCACAGAGAGTCAATTCATGGCATGTATTTAGCCAACTATACATACCAGGGAGTAACAATAATTCAAATTCACCTGAAAAATGTTAGGACAACATATGAGTTTTGAAAGGCTTGTCAAAACCTTCATTCTCTCTCTTGAAAAAAAATCTCAACCTTGTTATTATTTGATTAATTCACAAAGATGCCATACAACAGGGAATCATTAAGTTTCAGCTGAGGTGTTGACGTGGTGAATAAAGTGACATTGACATTGTCCTCCCTATAAACTTTAAAGATTTGGGTTAATTTAAACAAGTGATTAATCTGGGGCCATTTATATGACAGAAGTTGCTCCTATTCATTTAAGTCTACACAGAGATAGATAACACAAGGCAAACTGTATTTTTCAGATTGCGTGGTAAACAAACAAAATGACATTTAATTGCATATTATGCTCATTATAATCTATTTTTATTTTATCTAATTATATTTTGGTATTCGTATACAATTTGTCATTTATTTATAGCTCTATATTATACATTTCATTTATGTGCATTTTGCATTTGATTTGAATGTGTGTTTACTTAATCAGATTTAGATAGTGAAATAGAAAATGAAAACTTACATTAACAGATGACTGACTTTTGATGAGATAAAGTCCTTGATGATGTCATCAAAATCCAGGAAGGTCGTAAATGCACTCTCAGTTACCAACAGGGAAAAGGTGTTTCGATTTTTTTAGGGTCTCCATATTTTCTCAGTGATGTAGAAATATCCACAATATTTCGACAGGGTCTGTTTGATGCAAAGTAGCCAAGGATTATATCACCAATTTTGTTCCTCTTTGCAGGGTCTGATAAATAACGTTAGCTTGCTATCACCCTGTCTGGGTCCAGAATTTCTGTTTTCTCTGGCCTGGTCCAATTCCATAGACATATCCTGTGATGTTGATGCTGATGTTGTTGTTGATGCGTTGTCTTCATTTGTTGTCCATCCTTGTTGCTTATGGTGGTCTTTTCGTGTTGTTGTAGAGGAATCATCCTCAATATCTGTTAATAACATAGTAAATATAACTGCAAAGTAGTACTGCAAATATAACGTTGGGGCTGAAATCAGAGTCTTCAGGTGTGGAAGGTCCTGTAGCTGGTAACTGAGGCTGTCTTGTGGGCTTTGAAATTGCAGGGCTGGAGAGAAACTTATGTAAAGCCCCTCTCTGTTGTTTTCTCTCTTCTTCATTTTTCTTTTTTTCCCACTTTGCTGCAACTGAAAGCATACCAAAAAGCTGCTCGCCTTTATGTTGCTGCTGCTAACATACAAGCACGATTTCCACTGAACCGGAAATATTTTTGCCTGCACATTGGCACTAATGTTGTGTATGCTTCAAATAAATAAATATATAAACCTTAAAATGAAGTTGAAGATCAGATTTTTATGTTCTTCAAATATTTTAAAATATATGTTAAACATTTTAATGTAGGCAGTTCATGTTCTTTACCCCTTTGTCTGGGGCCCCCTAGGGGCAATGAGGCCCTGGGCATGTGCCTGTGCATAGATCCGGCCATGAGCCTACAAGACCACACTGCACAGCTTGTAGGATAACATATGAGCTGCATGTGTGGCTGAGAAATCCAGCTCAGCATGTGAGATTTCATCTGGAGCGACAAAGCTTCAGGTTAGAGAATGTTTTTCTTGAGATTTGCCAATATTCTCCTAGAAGACAATAATTATACACAATAGCTAAAATCTCTTGTGCTGATAAATGTCAGAGGAGCTCCTTTTAGCGCAAAACGGCATCAATTAACTTTTGCGCACCAGGAATATAGAAAGGAAAGCAGTCACCGATCAGCCAATGAATCCATCACTATAGGCGACTAAACCCTTGTTTAATTAGTCACCCTGACAACCGTTTAGCATACCTTATGAATTCCTTTGCGTGTGTCTGTCCATGTCCCTGTCTCTCTTATATTTAGGGCCCCTGAGTGATGACACGCAAACACACACACACACACACACACACACACACACACACACACACACACAGAGAGAGAGAGAGTTCGCTCCAAGTATGTCAAACGTGTTGCCTCCTCTCAGCACTCATTGGTAGGAATGTTTGTCTTTGTCCCCAGTTTGTTGGTTCACAGTGTTCCTCACTAGTAGGTTTGTAAATAGCTGTGGCCGTGGAGACAGCCGCGCAACGCTCATTCCTCGCCTGGCGAGTTCCCCGGACCCCTGCTATCCTGCTCAGTCTAACCAGCGGCACGCAGTGTGCACTTCTCCTAGAGCGAGTGCACAGCACATCCCATCACTCCCTTTCCTCTCCCTCTCTCTCTCATTCACACCAGGATGGATCTACCCTCCTAGCAGAGAAGAAGTCTTCCTGGCAAGTTTGTTTCACATTTAGGAGAAAACAAAACGTGTCTTCTCCTCAAGACAAGATTTCCTTCATCTGCGCGCACCAGCTTGCAACCTTCACGATGACGGCAACCGGGCTACATTCACGCGTTATGCTCCTGCTCTGCTTCATCTCCACCGCAGCGTGCAATATGTTTGCATTCACCGAGGAGCCCTCTGACAGAGTCGGGAGGGGAGACGGGTATTGTAGTCGAATATTACGGGCTCAGAGCAATCGGAAGGAGGGCAACACGGAGTTTCGCCTCCGCGTTGAGGGAGACCCGGAGAGCTATCAGCCAGGGAGCACATACAGAGGTTTGTCCCCCAGATTTACGAGCACGATGTGCGCACTGTCAAACAAACACAGTGGGATATGCAACTTACAATAAGTTTCTAGAGTCTACTTTTGATGCGTCTTGATGCGTCTTTCATCCCTGAAAGTAAAGCATATTTGGTGAGTCGAAGTTATTATTGTTATTAGAGAAAACCCTGCATCACTAAAAAGAAACATGAAGGTAAATAGCCCTATTAAAAACCAGGACTGACGTTAATTTACTCTAAAACCAAATTTGGGCACCAAATAGTAAATAGTACGCGTTAAAATGTCTCTGTAATAAAAATATTATTATTGTTATTATTATTTTAAAAGTTCTTCCGCGAACTCTTTTATGTTTTGGGGTATTCTCATAGTTAAAACTAATTTCATAAAGCCAGCAATGCCTTGCTTTTGTCTAAAGTGAAAGTTAGTGAGTGCAGTGTATGTGCCATCTGCTGTGAATCTCGAAGGCTCATACTGTCCTGGTCCCGACCCTATGTTGCACTGCAGTTGGTTCATTCTTTCCTGATTTAATCATGAACACTTTAATATAATCCAAATCATATAATTTAATTAGCTCGAAGTGTGGAGTCGGAAATTACATTTTTTTTGTAATAAAAGCTATCACCTGTAGTAGGAATGAGTCATTTTGAAGTCTAAAAGACTTATCTCAACTTACTGATAAAGCTGTCAGTACAGAAAATTAAATTTTCTTCGAAGTAAATGAACATTTTTTTTCTGTCCTGCTAGATTGCAAAATGCACAAAAACATCATCTTGAACATTTTATGAAAATACTGCCAGCTCTAGACTGAGCCATTATATAACTGTTATCACAGCCATACCCACAGGAACAGGTGGAACGATTGATTGTACAAAAAATAGTAATTACAATTATATCAGAATATCTTAGGCTTTATCCATCAGAACTCAACAAATCTGTTGTTACAATTTCTAAATATAACATTACTCAGGCAGCTGGTTAATTATGTCCACTTCAGTGTTGGACTGAGTATTGTAGTTCTGCTTAATTCTCTGACAATTGATGGTTGCTGTCACTCTTGTTTGCTCCCATCCAGTGACACTGATTGCATCCAGCCCCTCCTACTTTAGAGGGTTCACCCTTATTGCTCTGAGGGAGGGCGCAGAAGGAGACAAGGACGAGGACTACATTGGAAATTTCCAGGTAAGGTAGCAGCTAAAGATATGATAGCTGGAATAGTCAGAATACTCTATTTTCACTGTGCCGTTCCGTGGTAACTAATTAACCACCCCCTGTCCATTCACAGTACGTCAGATGTCTAGTGGGGCTCAGCTGTAAAAAAATAAATAAATAAATAAAAAAAACAACAACAAACAAACAAAAAATAAACGGAAATCCAGTTAACCACACCTGACTTAACTGTAATATGAACACCATCCATTCTCTGGACTTCAGCACAAGCACAGCGTATGACATGTGTGAAGAAGGGGGAAAAAAATAGACTGGGGGGGGGGGGGGGGGGGTGACACATCTTTGCACAGCTTTACTGTCTTCACATGTCGGAGTGTGATTATTCTCACCTCACCACCTCTAATAAGCTTGATATAGCATATGAAATGAGCATACTCTTAGCTCAGCTCCGTGTAGCTCTATTTTTTCCAAGCCGTGGAAATACACGTGTGGGGAATTGGAGGAGCTGTGTGTTCACAACCAGGTATACATGTATGTAGGAAGTGTGTAATTGCTGTAGTTCAGAGGTTAATTAGCATTTTATACAGGCAGATCCAGCTGGAGTAATGTAGGGAAGAGGCAGAAAACAGAGTGGGGCCAATAATGAGAAAGAAAGAGAGAGAAGGCAAGGAAACTGGTGCTGTTACGCACATGTGATAATGGCCAAATGTGTGAATGCAGTGTGAGCAGGAGAGTGGTAGAGAGAAGGAGAAGGTTTGTTGATGGTTTATGGGTGTGTGAGTTCAGAGAGTAAAGAGTATAATCAAGTTACAGTGATAAACATAATACATATTTCTAAAATGCTATACAAAATAACATACATATAATACCATGCATACGGCATAATGTCATGTCTGTAGATGCCATAACAACACATTCACGGTGTAGAACTACAGTTATATCCTTTATATTCATCCTTCTTCACTGGTTCTTGTTCTGCTCTTATGCCTTTTAGCTTACTATGACCTCTCAATGTTTATTTCATCCAAAGCTGCCGTTTCTAGAAATTCATAGAGCTTACAGTGTGCAAGATGACATCCTTTTTTCAAAGGATTTGGAAAGAACTGAGCAAAGGAGGACTAGGTTCTAGCTATATCAAGTACCGAAGTGTTGGAGAATAGCTTACAACAGTAAAGCCAGTATATCATAATACAGTGTTCCGATTAGAAAATAAAGGCATACTTACAGACATTGAGTTATATTCTATGTCCTTGCCAGGAAATTGAAATGATCCTCTTTGTTTTCTTAGATGTCCTTGTAAAGAAGCAGTTGTTAAACGGATTTAACAGCATGTGTAGAGTTGTCTTTTTCAGACTCTTGTGAACCTGTCGGTTTCAGTCTCTTCCCACATTGTTTTATTGAATCTGTAGTACAATACATGGGGAGGTTTGCACAGCAGCCCTCAGGCTGCACTGATCACAGTTACTGCCATGCTGTGGCACTCTGTGTGAACCTGAGCCTTGAATATGGGAGGACATCAAAAACTGGAACATTTTATTTTTGTCCTGTGTGTACCTCACATCTCATTGGCCTGCGTTAACGTTTTTTCCCTGTTTTATTTGTCCTTGCAATTGATTTCATGCTGTTGTTATTTAGTGCCAGCCTTGAGCATGCTTCTGAGCCATATGGCAGAATGCAGCGTGGTGTGACAGGGCGCTAAACGTCAAGTGTAAAAAGGGGAAACACTACATCATTTAGTCATGTTCAGTCTCTTTGCTGCACACATGGATGAGACTGAACATTCTACTGTGGGGTGTATAATGATAGATGTGATACATAGATATCTGACCATAGTCTTTAGATGTTAGCATCAAAAGTAAGAAGAATGGCTATGTCATTACTGGGACCTGCCTTTGATGAGACTCGAGCTAGGTTTTAAGATGTCGAAGGTCTCTTACACAGCTGTGGATGATCACCTGTCTTGTTACAGACACCATGTGACAGAGCAGTTAAAATAAACTGCTGTCCAAGGAGATATCCCTCCATCATCACCTGCTCAGTTAGTCTTTCATGTTTTATGTCTTTTATGTCAAAGAACGAGACACACACACACACACATGCACAAATACACACACATACACACACCATTCCTCCATTCTGAAAGAGCTCTGGGTGGGCCGGCCTTCAGGCATTGAGAGGAAAGAAAGAGAAAAGCTGCAACAGAAGACATCAGGCTTTATTTAACATACAGCTCATTTGAAATCCGCTGGTGTGCCCCATCTCAGCCGTCTCAGGACAGCTCCCGACTTGATGAAAAGCACTTTTATTGAGCTCTCTTGGGAGGTCAGCTGCCACTGTGTGTGTATGTTTGTGTGTGTGTGTGTTTGTTGGCAAGAGTGTAATCCAGTGGGCAACGCTGGTGATATCTTATGAGACAATACTTCTCAGCAGGGTGAGATGATAGTACAAGAAAAGGCAAATGGATATGTGAAGGATGAAGTCTGTGCTACTTTGAGTGCAACATGTGACATAATCATAGACATAACCATAACGGATATCATGGGTGCATCATCTTCACATCACAAAGGATTTGATATTAAGACAAACAAAGAGATCTGACAGTTCAAATTTCCATGTTATTTTAGATTGAGCTTTATTTGAGCTTAACAATTACAGTAGCTAAAGTCAAACACTTACTCTGATGCACAATTTTTTCATAAACCCATAAGCATACATTTTTTTCCCAGTAATTTGTCAAATGTGTCTATTGGGTGAAGATTTGCAAACTTGAACAAGATGAAAGAGGTCATAGGTCATTTTTCAGCAAATTAGTTGCTTCTTTTTGCAGATGGTGTTTAATGCCTTCCCATGAGGCTTCACTGGTTTTAATATGTGTTGCTGTCCAGTCGGGCCAGCCCAGGATGCCTGTAAGAAACCATGGGAACATGGGGGGGGGGGGGGGGGGGGGGTGTTATCTCTGCCATCTCGCTACACACACACACACACACACACACACACACACACACAAAAACACTCCCAGGCTCCCCCTCTCTCCCACTCACACAGACACATAGAGGCTTGCACATCCACACACAATCCACTTTTAGAGAGAACTCATTCATAACATGGCATGACAAAGAAAATTCTCTGCTGACAGCTTTATGGAGTGAGAAAGTTCTCCCGTCTTTACTGCCCTGATGTCACTTCCTATAAAACAGATCCTTGGTTTTTTGGGCAGTGAATATTAGCCTGCTGGCTGCGCTCCCACATACAATCTGCTCTACTAATTTTCTGTCCAGTTAAAATCAATGAGATGCTTAGTATCTCAGGTGTGCACTCAAGTAGAGAGGGCAGCATGTATTTGGACACTTCAGTTTGACCCAAAGAGTACGAGGACTTGTTTTTTAATGTTGCTTACAACAATAGCGTGATGATTTGGCACTTGGGTGCTGACTTGCTGATCGATGTTAGTATTGATCTTTTCAATTCAATCCAATTTATTTTTATTTCACCAGGATAATCCACTCAGTGTCAATATTGCTTTCCAGGGAGTCCCACTGAACAGGACAATATGTCAGCAGGTGCCAATGTTACAGCTGATTTTGTAAGTTTGGAAAAAAGTGGAAATACATTTTTTATTTTAAAAGTAGAGTGTGTTCTGATTCAAGACCAAGGAAAGTGCAAAAAAGTGCAATATTTCAACCATACATTAGACTGGTTTTGAAGCTGGTGTTCATGTCTCCAATACAATGAGTCAGAAAATTTTCAAATTATTTTGCCACAACCACCAACCCTCTTATCTCTGTCACTCTGATACTCTGTCACTTCTTAAAATTATGCAATGTCTACTTGCAACCCCATATATCCATGATTTTTGAGCAGTTCCATCAAGGATTGATTTTACCCTCAAATGACTCACATTGTTCTCTGCTATCATGTAAAATTCAGTCAATTCCAATTTACCTTGTGAGGGGTCCCAAACCCCAGGATGGGTACGCACATGCACACACACACGCACACACACACACACACACACACACACACACACACACACGCGCGTTCAACATAATAGGTGCTAAAGCCAGATGTTTGTACCCACATTAGGTATGCTTTTGACCACAAATGTTTTAAGACTAACATGATATATTTCTATACTACCACTAATTTATAACAATTGTCCTAGTTGGTTGTTTATTCTTGTTTTTTCTCTTTTTTTGATTAAATCACTTGATGTGTCATGAAAATGTGTAATTAATGTCAGTTTCAGTGGCTAATTATGTTTATAGGCACTTGGACTGACAATGAGAGGAAATTAATTTGAAGTGATCCAACAACTAATGAGTAAAGTCACATGCGGATGTTTGAAGTGCTTCTGGGGCGAGTCTTGTCTGAAGATATTTATACTCATTACTAATCTCTTTGTATGTCTCTCTCTCTCTTTCTGTCTGTCTGTGTGTGCCTTGCCCTACAGATAATTGATGAGGAGGAAACACAGTTTATGACTAACTGCCCTTCTGCAGTGACCGAGAGCACTCCTCGCAGACGCACCAGCATCCAGGTGTTTTGGACTGCGCCTCCTAGTGGATCTGGCTGTGTCCTCCTCAAGTATGTATACAGCAGTGGTTTAACTCATAGAAAACATTTTCAGTTATGTTTGATCAGTTATTCCTTGTATGTGGTGAATTAAAATAAAATGTGACAAGAGGAGGAGAGGAGGGCTGCTTATCCTCCATAAGAATTGTCATTCCCAGTCAAACTGTTTGTTTTTGTTTTTGAGAAGTTAAAAATAAAAATATATGGTATACTTCAGAAAACGTCCATTCCAGTTTGGCAGTTTCCAGCTCTAACTTTGGTGACTTTCAGCGCTCAGAGAAGCTGATTTTACTTTCTTGTGATAACGCTGTACTCCAAATCGCTATAGTGGTCAAATATAGAAGCTATCCTTTTATTGTACTGTAGGTCATTAGTGACACGGGGTATTGCACGAGTCACTACGCTCCATAGCTATGCAATAGCAATGGAGCGTAGTGACTCGGGCTTTATTCCTCTTCCGTACAAAATTTCGGCGCGTAACTTGTCCCGCAGCTTTGAGAAAACCCATGCGAATTATACATCAAAACGTGCGGCTCGTTCGGGAATGGTGTGCTATGACTTTTGGTGAAGATATTGAAATTTTTCGCGACGTAAGTCGCGAAAAACTGTGAGAAATTTCCCATAGGAAATGAATGGGGAGGGGTCAAAAAATGTCCACATTTTAGGGGCAATTTCAGCTATTTCAGTTGTCAGCTATTAAACTTGTATTCAACTTTTTGAGTATTCTTTATACTTTTTGATCTGTGACTTTTAAAGTTTCATGTGCAATTTTAGATAAATTTTGAGTTTAACATTAGTGTGTATTGCTGGAATGTTCAGAGCTAGAGTGCGTGATGTCATCGCTTAGAGTGGAAGAAGCTGTTTAAATTTTTCTGAAAAATTTCTGGATAAATCGTCCTTTCAGCCACATATTTTGGTCTACACAAATAAATTTTTCCACAGTAGTAGGCACACTTGTGCTCTGTCATTTAAATCACCAACCGTAGCTCAGACACAAACAGAATTTGAACTGTCAGCCCTTTTGTGAAGGGTTTACCGGCCAACTGTCCCATAGACTCCCATATTAATTAAGGAGATTTCAGGAGGAGAGTTGAACCGGCACCCTTTTTTCTCTCGCTCTCCTGTCAACATTTTTGGGTCTAGGGACTTGAAGGTCACCAATATTGTGCAGAAAGATCTTGTGGTGGTCCTGGTCTGCTCAGATTTCTGATAGGATTTACGGTTCCTTCACAAAAATGCCTTTTTTGACAGGCTCACGGAGCTAACATTTTTAGCTACTTTGACAAATTTACACACTAACACACACACGCACGCGTACGAGGACGCACACATGCACGGGTTGCCATGGGGAGCAGAGTAAATCCCCATGTATGTGTGTGGGGTTGCGTGTGGCCGTGCCTGCGGGCGTGCGTGTGAGTGTCCCGGTGTGTGCGAAGCTATGTGCACGGAGCTGTGTGCTAGCTAATCTGCCTGAATCAGAGGGCGCTGCATCAACCACAAAGACAACAGTCATCTTATTGAGGTAAGTGAATATTTTTCTCTTCAACTTTGTTATCTTAGTAGCATTACGTTATTCTTGAATCTAGACATTATTCTCTCATATTTTTGGGAATAAATTATTAATATGTACAAAAAATATACAGTCGGTGCTGAGCAAGAACACTATACATATAGCTAAACTGTGACTCTGTGTGTGCTGTCAACGTCCATTAAAGTGCTGAGTTTTCTTCTGTCACTTTCAGAGTGATGTGAAAAGTGTTTGAGGACATCATTAATATGATTTGTATCGAGATAGACCTTCTCTGTTGAAAAGTAAGGTCCGTTTTGTTTACGTTAACCGAAAACAGCCGCGCTATATAGCAGCGCCAGACTCCTTTGAAAAAAACCCACATTTAAGATGGTAAGGTAACGGGAGGTGCTGCTGTAGCGCAGCTAGCTGCTTAGTCTGTGTGTGTGACTGGGTGAGTTTCAGCGGTTGAAGAAGTTATCAGAGTACCTCACATTAACGCCAAAAAAGAGACTGTGTGGTAGATCTGTGCTCTGCTAAGTAAATTTAGTCTTTCTGTCAAAGGAGTCTGGTGTATTTGAACGGCAGTGAGGCTCACTGGCCAAACGGGTAGATGATATCACAGATTAAAACTGACCTTCGTGCTGTAAATACTGTTAGTGTAGTAACGTAATGCTGTTGGTTGAAGAAGTATTCAGATTATTTTATTACAAATAAAAGTCCGCTATGAGAAAAAAACCTTCTTTTACTGTTCATATAAACACCCGACTTAAAATTACACCCGGAGAACTACGTATATATTGCTTCATATCTATATTATACTATCTATTGGACTATATACATACAGTCAAGCCTGAAATGATTCATACCCCTTGCGCGAATTTTGTCTTAAAGTTACTTTTATTCAAGCATATTATTTTGACTGGAAAATAAAAGCTGATAAATATTTATTTCCACACGATGCCTTTTTTACATCCTCTTATTATCTTCTGATAGATGCCTGTGTCATTTCACATCAAGAAAAAACTTGCTGGTTGAATATATATAAATATATATATTCAACCAGCAAGTTAACAATAAAATAAAACAATAATTGCCATGTGAAAGATGGCATGAGGCATGGTGTGCAGTCAGTTGTTGTATGAGAATGAGTGATAACTGTGTGTACTTACTGTGCTTTATTTGAAGTGTAGTTGCGTGTAGTGTAAGTGTAATGATGTGTTCAGCTTCATAATTACCTTCTGATATTCTGCCATTTTCTGTGGCAACCAGTTCTTTGTCCTATCTGAATTTCCTGCCGTGATGATGGCCAGGTCTGATTCTCATGAATCTCCACGTAATTCCATCAAATAGTAGTGCCAGTGGTTTACAGCAGCGGGATTCTAGCTATATTTCATGCCAGTCAAAAGAGCTTTTAAAGGTTGTTTAGTTAGTGGGTAGGAATGTTGTTGGATTTTCACTGAAAACATGTATTTTATGCTGTCTATTAAAGGTATACTATGCAGGATTTGTCAGTTGGTGTTTACAAACACCAACTTTTCAAACAGTCAAAGTTGGCCCATTCTTTCCTAGCTCAAAGAGCAAGTGAGCAAGAGAAAGAGAAAGCAGCTGTGGTTGAGCAAGCTAGAGAGTGAATGAAGAGGGTGAGTGGTGCTGATGAGAACAAAGCCTTGATTCAGATAAATAAAACGTTATTTTCTGATTATTTCACGGCGGTTACATTCTAAAGCACAAATAAACCCACACCTCTGCAAACCCTGTGAGAAGGTGCCGCATGTCTGGATTTTGTCTAAATGCAGCACGTCATCCTGTCCACTGTGGCCTCTCTGCTTCGCGTGTGTGTAGCTCAGCGCCACCCTCAGTCAAACAGACACACAGACCTGCAGCTCTTTATACATCCATGACACAGAGACAGAGAGCAGAGCAGAGCAGAGGAGTAGAGACAGCTGTAACCTGGTTGATATGCTCCGAGTTCCAACATCACACCCTGCGCACTGCTTTTGGCTGAGGGCTACACATCCACTTCCCAAAGGTTGACACCCAGAGAACGTTCCAAACACAGCAAAATAATAAGAAAATACAGGGAGGGTGTCTGAAGATTAATACACTGCCACACACTCCTAGTAGGTCATAAGTGATGATTGAGAGGGATTACCTTTGAATTAGGCTATACATTGTCTTTTAGGCAAATCCTGCATAGCATGCCTTTAACTGAATATATCTTTAATTTCATGCTGATATTTCATGCAGAACATTCTATAAATTGACAGTGGTAACAGCAGTCAGAAGCCTTTGGTTCTCTACTTTTTAAGTAAATTCTTTTCCGATATTCCATATAAGATTTGTTGACATTCAACATTTTTCCAAGATTGGTTAGCTCACTCATATTTACAGCAATTCTGTCATCCAGAATTAAATATGAGTTTTAATCATGTAATGTATAGTGCTACCTCACTCTGGGATTGTGAGCTGTGTTACCAGAATATATCAAGTCTGCATGTACAATAAATGCCCTTCCCCCAAGCTGAGATAAATGCAGAATGTCTTATCAAATTTTCATTCCCATTTGGCCTCTTAAACTATTCATTACCTTTATTACTTATACAGTTGATTGACACCGATCAATTCTGCTGTTCTGTGTCCTCTGGGCTTGCTTGGATACAGAAGAGTAGTCATGTTCAGCTGAAGACAGATCATGACAGAAATCCGTTTATTAATCCAGGGCTGTGGGGAAATAATGAGAGTACAGAAACGGAAGATATTGAGGCACTGTAAAACAGAAAGCCTTCTGATCAGTGCATCACTTAATTGTTTATTTACAGTCAGTTTCTCAGCTGGATGGTTTACATCTACTGTATGCTGTTCTTATGCACAAAGGGATGATAAAATGGTTGCATTTCTTAGTAGTGCATGTCATTATGTGACTGCTACAGAAACTTTCCATTCCCCTCTTCTATCTTTCATGAAGAGTATTTTCATGACCTGCCCTCTCACTAACCTTGGAGCTTTACTCACTATGGTTCCGTCACTTTTCTTGCAAGATGTGATGTTGTACAGCATCTACTCTCCTTATAGAGACCAGAGGGGTGATAGCAGAAACACACACAAAAAAAGCGTTTAAATCAAGCTTTTTGAGTTATGAAAACTTCTGATGTAATTATGTTGAACCAACAAATTACATTTAATTAGGGGAATTAGTTTTTCTTCTACAATGAAAGGTATTTTTAATTACCGCATACTTAATAATATTTTAACCCTTACAGACGTATACATCATCACATGAGCTAAATAAATAGGTTTCATCAATAAGTATGACAAAAAATAACTATCAAATGAATTACGCTGAATTTCACAATTTGGCCTGCTTTACTTAAATAGAGGGTTTTCAGTGGCTCAAAATGATGTTAATGCAATGAAAAATGTATCACAATTTGGGTCTCATTTTTATAGTTCTATCCATCATTCCTAATGGTTATCATAGTATTCAGTAATTACTGAGATCTGAAAATATTAATGATTGAAAAATATGAATGATTAAAACATTAATGATTGGGGTGTGGTCAGAAGTACAATATGCTTAAGAATTTGAACCCAAAGGGAGCAGTGCAGGAGCAGGTTCCTGCCCTGTGTGTTTATACAATTTACTTACATTATTTACACCAAACTCCTTGAAAAGGTCTTTCTTCTCTTCCAAGTACACAACAAGGCAGGGGGGTGGCTACGTCTCTGCATACTTCAATTGTATTGTGCTATTTAAGAAAAAATGAAAAAACGGATCAAGAGCATGGGTGACTGCCAACAACATTTCAAACTTTGACTGTTTGCCTGATTCTTACTCCTTTGGCGCCTTCTATTGATAAGATTATGTCCATCAGTTTCAGGGTGCAATGGGTCAAGTGAGACACACAAACAGAAGAATAGTTAAAGACAACACAATAGTTAAAGACGAACAACCCCTAAATCTATGACATACACTGGTAGAAAACCAGGTCACTGAAATGACCCACTGCTATTTACTGCTATTTTGTGCCAGGTGTAGTCGCTTCACAAAAATTTTCTTTAAAGGAACATGTCATTTTTAAAGCAACATGTCAGTTTTATTTAGTTTAATAAATACAATACAATTTTTTATCCACTGCTAAGAGCAGGATGTCCAGATTATGCTGCTAAATATGTCAAGCGTTAGCTATGTGTAATCATACAACAGATTCCATCAAGTTGTGTGTTAGCAGGTGTAGCCTAACCTCTGTACATGGGTCCACAATTTGTCATATCACAACTGAGAACATGAACAAAGACATTCTTTAGTAGACTTTGTTAGTAAAACAATAAAACAATACTCACCTTACCAACTGATCTTTGTATCTGTGCCATACTTGTTCAGTCTTTGAACGCACCAAGTATGTTAAATTGGTAGAGAAGGAGAGGGGACTTGAAATCCTGAACTCAAGGTAGATTGAAATTATGTAATCAAGCCAATTTCATTAAGTTACCATAACTTGAATTCCATTTTAAATCAATGAATGCAGAAATTGAAATTAGAGTTGAAATTACACACAATATTAAGTTGATGTAATTACTATTTATTAACATTATTATGTCAGCAAAACTCATTTAACATATAACATATTCAACTTTAAATGTTTGTCTAAATCATTAAATAAGATTTTTTTTTTGATTAAATGGTGGTAATATATATATAGTGTAGACTGAGGAAAAAGTACTCAACCTGGAAAGAAATTCTTGAAAGTGCAGAGATGTGGATGAAATACATACCAGGCTGCAGTGGGGCAAGGTGAGACTGAGAAGCTTACAGTTCAAAAGAGATGGCTCTGAAAATCATGATTATAGGCTGGCAGTGGGTATTGCCATTGCTCTCCCCCCTACTGTACCTGGCAGTCATAATGATGACAAGGATTTTGTGTGCCTCTGTGCTGCAGGACAAAAGTTTCAATGGAGTCTTTTTGATTGATGAGGTACAACTCCTGTAACTAACTAGCAAGTGCAGGCTTTTTTGAAATATGAAAACTGTTCAGAGGGAGAGACACTCATATCTAAGGATTTGTTATCACATAGACCAAACCAACAGGGAAACATGGGTACATAAACAGACACAAAACAAAAGGAGGAAACAACATAAACATGTGAAACAAATATTGTAGATTATCTAAGATAGGACAATTCCATTACCATCACAGGCAGGGTAAATGTTTGTTTTTAATTTCACTTTGTATCTCAGAAGAGCTCTGTCACTGCCTGTCAGTCTGCCTGCCTGTAAAATAACATGGCTATTTATAAATTAAAAAAACAACAACATCTGTCCATGAAATTAGAAGTGTGTTTGTGCCTGTGTGGCATGCGTGTTTCTGTTAGAAAGGTCCTGTGACTCACATGTTGTACTTGCTCCTCCCAAGTGGTTTGCTGTAGTATAATTGATGGGCAGTTGCTGTCTTCTAGATGGAAAGACTGAGATTGGTGGTTTGGTTCTGTCTAAGGTTGGTCCATGATGACAGGGTCAATCCAGGATGTTCATTCAAAATCCAGAACTCAGAGCACTAATGTTTGAAAGTCTTACCATGGAGTCTAGTTATTTTTGGTGCTCTTACACACCAGAATCAAATCATGCCAAGATTTGCTTCAATGTGTCTCTGTTGCTGGTATTACACTCAGTATTCTTTAGATACGTGGATATTTTGCTGGGTTGTTGTGAAACTAACCACTGCACTTAACTTCCACTAAAAAACGTTCTTTGGTGGAATTCCCCACCTTACTGCAGTGAACTCAGGGTATGTTCAGTACAATTTGAAATGACTGTCAAGTGTGACACTCCTACACAATCCTCTGAGTATGAGATGTAGTGTTACATTGTAATAACAGAAGTTTTATACCTTATTCTTCATGATTGCCTCAAATACCGGAGGTTTGCTTTTTCCAATAAAAAATAAGAGGGAGGGAGAGATAATCATATGATAAGAGATTTATTAACCTCTGTGTTCAATAAATAAAGGTATTTTGCCAACTGGGAACCAAATCCAAAATGAAACTGGCTATCAGAAGGCAATCCTAGTCTGGAGAGCAACAGACTTTAAAATTTTCAACCAGAAGAAAAAGTCACTGAAAGGGTTGCTTTTCACTTTGATGATTTCTCAATTATATTCAGTTTGCAAAGGAGCTTTTTCTACTGCTGCTTTGAAATTAGATGTTTAGTTTTATGTCTAATTGGATTGAAAATTTGGCTTCGATTCTGCTCATCAGGGGGCTCTTAATGATAAAGTCGTACATGACCTGCAATTGTCTCATGAAAAAAAAAGTGTCAGGAGCTACTGTCACAGCTGAATCTGTTGACTACATCCTGTTTGTTCCACAGAGCCAGAGTAAGTCACATCAGAATATAGCCCATATATTGCAGCCGCCATTGAAGTTGCCACAATCTTTTATCATTCCATTTGTAGGTGGGAAGCAATTTATTTGTCATCTCCCTCCGGCGTATGATATGGAGGTTAGTGCGTTGTGTACTGATGTATGTTGTGTACTGATGGCTGTCTGAGTGAGACAGTATATCAGTGATCAGATGAATGTCACAACCACATGCAGCTGTCAGAGCCAGTTTATCTCCTTCAACACAATGATAGGACAGACTTCAGGACACTACAGTAGAGTCAAGCAGATCCATACATATTTTTTGCACATTGGTTCTGTGTAAGTTTTGTTTGCAGCAGGAGCAGACAGAAAAAAACAAGAATTAATTTAATCTTTGGTTGTCACAGAAGCAGACAGAACAAAATGAGAATTTATTCTTTCTTTTATGAATTCCCTTGAATAAGAAAGTGTGTCCAAACTTTTGACTGGTACTTTTACAGTGGGCATACAAACGGAAATATGACAATAAAAAGACAAAATCTTTTTGTTTTTTTCTCTCTTACCTTTTTCCTCTCTCTCCTTTTGTTAAGCTCTCACACACGCACACACACTCACTCACACACATTCAAATCAGTGCACTTTTGGGGTGATTGGGATCGGCCATGGTGTGGATCCAGCAAAGTGAGATAGAATTTAAATTGGATGTTAAATAAGCATTACTCTGCTTGATTGTCTGGCCAGCCCAGGAAAGTGGGCAAGCAGTGAGGCAGAGTGTGCTCCTCTCTCTCAGGGAGATATGTGAAATTGGGGTGAGACTGAATTAAAGTGTGAACAATTAGAGATGTGCTGGTGGTGTTGCTCACCTTAAATCATTTCATCCACATTATAAGAGGCCGTTTTGGCCATGAATCATACTTGCCCTCACACGCACAACCATAATCTCACGTATACACCAATATACATTATATAGTAGAGCATTTGAGGCAGAACAACCAGGAAGTGAGTGCTGAGTGAATTAGGGTGTGTTTGAGTGAGAGTAAAAACACACTGTATCTTAGAGAGAAATAAGATTGTTTGAGGGAGAAGAGTAGTAGTTTGTGCATGTTAGTATAATGTGTAAGAGACAGTGAAGTGTAGGTAGAAGAATATAATTATGTTTGTGTGACAGAAAATTACTTTTCCTGAGAAGAAATTATATTTCATGTGATGAAGAATAGTACTGTAGTGTGTGAGAGAGTGCAGTTTGACTGGGCAGTTGTGGCTTACAGTCTATTGAAATCAAATCCTGTATCTGCTCCGTGGAACTGCTGATAATACGTTGAAAGGCAAAATGGAGGAGCATTTAACTCAAGATAGTGATTAAAATTCAGTAACTTTTGTTAGGATGATAGCAAGGTCACCATTTTTCTTAACGACCTTGCTCTTCCTCTTGATATAAAAGGCTGTAAACCAATTAGACAATTGAATTAACACACACCACTACTCCCTGTCACTTATACTGTCACTCTCTCATACATATGGTATTATCAAGAGAGTATAATGTGAGTGTATTCAGTATAGCTGTCTGTGTTAGGGTACTTGTTTAGGTTCTGTAGAAGAGTATGGTGATAAGTATAAGAGAGCATGATCAGGATATATTGGTTTGTAACTGTATTTGACATCAAGTATGATTTATGACCTAAACAGCCTCTCTAATACTAAAAATGACCTGCTTCTCTACACTCATGTAAATGTCCATTATGTTCCTCCACTCACTGTGCAGTATATGACCTGCCTTGACCATCTCCACATGTAATTGAAGTTTTACAATGATTATCTCTTCTCTCTTGCATTTTGTAGAAGACTGATCTTTTGCTCTCTGATCTTTTGTTATTTTTCTTTTTGTCTGTCTCTCTCATACACACTACTTACATAAAAGGTTCAACTCAAGCTTGGAAATACAAAGAGAAAAGAAAATGCTAATGTTAATAGGTGTATATCACTGTCATTCACTGTTACTGTGGAGATGTGCACTATCTAAATAGTATGTAAGTAACATTTCCCTTTCAAATTGGGAATTAAGTTAAGTGAGGAATACAGCATTTGCAAGTTTATAAATGACTATAGATATCTAATTTGTCTCTCAGCCTTTAGTTTAATTTACATGATCCAAATGTGTTTTTCTTGCTGGGAACAATCAGTGCTGGGATCAGCTCAGCACAACAGAGCACAGCACAGCTCAGCTTAGTTTGATAGTCCAGAATAAATGGTATCCTAACAGTCCAGTTGGACTGCACCCACCTGGATCAGACCTTAGCACAGCATCTCCATCCAGCGCCTCATTGTTTGGTTTTATTCCCATGGAAACCTTCCTGCAGTGTTTGAGAGGAAGTTAGGTGCCTGGAGGCTTGTTTTCTGTTGTAGTTTTCTCAAGTCTGCTGGTCTCTGAAAAGATTTGTTTGTGGCTGATTTACATGCCAAGACCCCTCTGAGACCTGTGTTCTCCACCGTCCAGTGGAACAAGCCTCTTAGACAGCTCAATCTAGAGAGGCTCCTTTATGCCATTTCAGTCAGTTCCTATTGACACGGTGCATAGTGTGTCTGTGCATTTCTCTATGTTGCATTCTTGAGTTAAGTTTATGTCTTTCTCTTTTTCACAGTGTTTTCTTCAGCTTTTTAGCCTCTCATTTCTATGTATGTGTGAATCTTAATGTTTATGTATGCTTTTTGTGGTCTATGAGACATTGAGTGCCTCAGTCTGAAAGTCAGCGTGATTTACCAATTTCCCTGTGGCTCTGATACCTGCTTTTAGGAGTCTTTGAAAAAAAAAAAACAGGAAGATGATTATGAATAATTCTTCATCTGTTCAATCAACTGTTCAGACTCAGATCTTAAAAGCTAAGATTGTCCTTATTTCCTTCTGTCTGTTTTCTTCTCTTGCTTTCTTTTTAAACCATCACAGCTTCCCCAAAGGTTTCTTAGTATTTTTCCCTCTTGTGCCTTTCACTTTTACTCTACCCCTTGTGCCCATTTGTGCTTGGCGCTGGCCCCAACAAACTTCCCTCCTCACTGCCTCCACCTCTTGTCGTTCTCTGTGTAGAGCGAGCATTGTGCAGAAGAGGATCATCTATTTCCAGGATGAAGGCTCACTCACCAAGCGAATGTGTGAGAAAGGTAGGCTTCTTTTATTGACATAGAATAAATAATTTACAATGAATTTCCGGTTCCTTCTGTCTCCCTGCTGGTTCTCTATTTCGCTCCTCACCGTCTCTTTTTTGTCTGTCTTCTTTTACTCTATTTTCTTAAATTCTTCATTTTGATGCAGAGACATTCCTCTCTGCTGATATTCTCTGGCATGTGAATGATTGTAAATGAGTGTGACCCCCTGGCTGTGCATGACATTGGATGCCACACTGAGCTACAGATCAAAAGATCGTACTGCACATCCTTCCCTTTTTCATGCTCTTCTTCTTTTCCTCCCATCGGCTCACCACTTACTTAAAACACCCATCTCCTGTATGATGGGCACCATATTCATCTGCTCCTTATACTAATGAGCAATCTCTCTATGCCTGTCTCATGGTCCTCTGTGTTTCTCTATATATCTCTTTTTCTTTTTCCCTCTTATCCCCCATCCCTCATTTCTGTACAGAATCCCTGTATGGAGAAGCTACAGATAAACCTGTGCTCGACTGTTGTGCCTGTGGAACTGCAAAGTACAGAGTCACCTTCTACGGGAACTGGTCAGAGAAGATTCATCCCAAAGACTATCCCCGTAAGCACGAACTGCTCTACTCTTTGTCGTGTCACCTCTGCTTTATCACACATTTAATCTTGATTGTAGAAAGGCAGCCCCAAAACCTCTCAGGTACAGTATGATTCCCATTAGTGGGTGGTTTATCCCTGGTTTGTACCTCTTAGTGGTGATGTGGGTGGTGAGTTACGGCACAGTACTATGCTTGGGTGAGATGTGTGTATAACCTTGTGCCACATTATCAGGATGTGAATGGACTCAAGGATTACGCTGGCTCTCCTGTTTAAATCAGGCGCTTGCTGGACAGATCAATATACTGATTAGAGTGGAGTAAGATAAACCCTGAGATCGAAAGAAGCCCTAATTTACTGTCTTATGGAGCGACGGGTGGCTCTCTCTCACACACATATATACACAAACACACAGCTCACAGATAGATCAACTTAAAAGAAGATACAGCATGCTGTGCTTATTTTTTGTCCTGACTCTTAGGACTCTACAATTGAATTTCTCCTTGTACAAAGTCATATCCTAGGTAACACACAGACACATATATCATTGGACAATATTATTCTCTGACTACAATAAGCGCATGATAATCTGTTCTTGCACAACAAAAAATCTTGCTGCAAATAAGCTTTGTCTGAGTTTGTCTTTTTGTAGCAGTAGGCATCATTTGCTGCATCCTGGTACCTGAGATACTCTATTGTGTTACATGTCATTTCTCTATTTTTAACATATGTCCTTCAAGTGACCACTGTGGTGACACACATTCTGAGACCAGAAATTCACTATAAAACAGGCCAACAGGACTTTTTGTTTTGTTTTCTTCTTTTTTTGCTGCCGACATGATAACCTTGACAGTTCTATTTTCTTTCTCCTTTTTTTTCCACATTGTAAGTCATGCAGCAACGCATGGCTATTCAACCCAAGCGACGGCAGCTCACTTGGACACTGGTTGTCAACAAAGATTTCTATGGGATTAGAGAGTGAGAGAGAAAGAGGAAGACAGAAAGAAAGTTTAACATTCATTTATTAACCAAATAAAGCAGTACCTCGTCATAGTCAATTTCCCCTTACGCAAGGGAAGCAATATATTGAAGTCCAGACTGAAAACATGTACACCAAAACAACAGCTGCCTTCCATCTCCTGTCTATTCAGCCTGCCCAGTACCGCTTTCCCCTTGACAAAATAATAAGTGGTTTTATATGGTTTCATAAGGCCTCGCATTCTCAACCACAAAGAGATTTGTCTTTGCTTTGCACTGGAAAAAATCCACTATTACAAAACTCTATCAAAGCTCTTGAACACCAAAGCTACATCCTTGTTGGCCTCATCATGAACGTCATGCCCAAAGATAAAACAAGACATTTTCTTTTCATTTATAGATATCTCTGGCAATACACAGAACAAAATGGTAGTTAATTGAAAATAATGCTGTACAGTGTAATCCTTAATTTGGGGACAACGTTGTTGAACTACACAAAACTCCCCAGCTGCATCCACTACTTTGCTCTGCAAAGCAGACACTGCCATTTGTAGAAGCCAACTCTGGCAATATGTGCTTTGTTGAATGTCTCAGTTAAATCTAGAAGTAATGTTCTGAGGTCCAACAATGCACCATGGGTCATGGACCATGGTCCTAATGACCTGTAGAGAGAGGCCAAAGGGTGCAGGTATATAGATATGTGGCTCCATATTCTTAATATAGAATTATGGCAGGTCATTAATTGACACTTTGCAGTTCAACACATGTCCTATGACTGACTATTTCCCTTTTATGTATTCAATGAAAATATCTAAACAAATTGAAAAAAACCATTGACCACTAATCCCTGTCAAAACTGCATTTAAAAGGAGGAGAGTGGCTCCCAGTGATATTCACTTCAGGAGTAAACTAATACTGCCTCAACATCAGGCGAAAGTACTGATGATGGATATAAAACTGCTAACCAGAGCCATAATGTTGAGGCTGTTTAGTTACTGGAAATGACTCCCTGTCTGCCAAGGTCAAAACTGTATGAAAGCTTTGGGCAAAAATTTCCTTTGAATTTTATAAAGTGCTTGCATCAACAAAGGCATACATTAAAACTAATATAGTTTAAAAAGGCTTTAAAGATCAAATAGAGGGAAAAAATCCAAAACATTTATTTCTCATCCTTGTCCACCTGCACACAGGACACAAACCATCTCCACTTTTTCAGTCTCCACACATCCACATTTCCAATCAATTTCAAGCAAACATTAACTTTGTTAAAGTTTCCCTTTTTTAAAGACCCCCTGGATTTTTAGACACTCCTAGCTTAACACCACAGCTCTTGACCATTCTAGATATTCTTGAAGTAAGTAAGTGCAAGGCCTGTATGTATGAGGCATCTGAGGCTCAAATACGTTTAATAAAAAGCCTCAGCAATTAGAAAGGGCACATTTCACTGCTAAAAACACATTCAGATCAGGTTCTACATTGACATGGATTATATTGACATTGCTAGCCAGGCTTCCAGTATAATAAGAAAAGTTCAGGAAGATTATTTGAAGCTTTAAAAGTAATCAATCAAATCATAGACTTTTAAAACAAACATGCAACCAATTAAATTATTCTACATTCAGAGCAATTACTTCCCATCTCTTAGGTTAAATTAAAATCTTTGCTGCAGCATTCTGAAAACACTTGAGTTTCTGTATCTGTCTTTGGTTAGGACAGGAAAACAGACATTACAGACGTCATAGCAATTTGAAATGGTGTTTTTTTTATAAACCCTCTCCCTCCGGGGCCATAGAAATATTGTATTGATCTAACTCTTGTTCCTTAGATGGAAAAATGTAACTTATGTTGCTTACTGTAAAGTTGAAAGCCCTGAAAGTTAGCTCATTGAGTTGAATTAGCCAACCAAGAACAGATTGGATATGACTGAAAAATGCTTAAAGCTAAATACAATTACCTTTTTTATACTTGTTGCAGTTACAACAAGACTCACTGGAGTGTAATATGCAGCTTTCCAACATATGTTACTTTCCAAAACCGTTACAAATCACAATAATCATGTTTTATTATTTGATAACACTGTGGTTAAAGTCTGGTTAGGTTTAGGCACAGAAACCATTTGGTTAGGGTTAAGGAAAGATCATGTTTGTGCTAAAATGTTGCAAACAGTGGTCTCCTGCAGCTAAGTCCACTTTTTGCCATCTAACCAATTATCTAGCCATCCACCCAACCTACCTCCTGTTGATAAGGAAGCCACCTTATATAGACGCCATCTACACTGATGTCATTTCTCCTGGTCATAATTACCACAGTTGCTAGATGGTGTCTGTCACTCAAACGCAACTATAGGTAGTTTTTGGCAACTGAATTCATGACCTATAAGGTCATTTTTCTTGGGAAGACAGGCTCTGTAGTTAATAAAGTTTGCAGTTGTGAAGAATTTAATTAGTTAATGTGGCTGACTGGAAGGTACAACTGTGAGCAAGCATTTTAGGAGTAGGAGAAGATTTTTTCTCTCATGACAATATACTTATGTAATCAGGACATAGCATATATAAGGCAAAAAGATTAAGCATAGTACCTTGAGGCACTGCATAAAAGCAAGCGCTGTGAGCCATCCAACAGTAAAAAATTCATATGAATCATAATCATAATTCAAACCCTAACTTTATCAGAAAAGGTTTTATAGAATGTATTTATAGTCAGTAGAAGACAAAGCAGGAATGCCAAGAAGAGCAGGGTTAGCTATGACAAGGAACATCGTTATTGATTATGTTCAGTGGTGGAGAACAGAGAATTCTTTAAAAATTACTTACATGCTTGTAGTTGTCAGTGAGTTTTGTGCATTCTTACTTCTGGTGAGCTCACAGTTTAAGCAAGAGATACTGTCATGCATTCATGTGGATATACTGACAGATTCTTCCATCTGATTTTCATCAAAGCATTAGCATCTTAAGCTGAGGAACATTATTAAAGGAAGATTATTAAATTAGTCTTAGAGTATGTTTTTAATGGGGAAATGGAAACAAAATATTCAAGCTAATAAAAAGTCAGCAAAAGGTTTGGGTATTTTGATAATTACCAAGCTGAACAGTGCAGTTGTGTAAATAACCATGTTAAAATGTACTTTCAGATAATGCATTTATGATGAAAAACAAAAATATCGCTATACATCTATGTATGCTTATGAGTATTCCTTCAGATTTCAGTGAAAAACAAAAAAGCTGAAACTGAACTACATTAGTGATGCCTGCAACATCCGAATTGTGTTAAAAGTTCCACAATTTTCTATTACTGGAGTACTGCCAAACACAGGGATTAAATTACGAGAGCGATTAATCTTTATTCAGACCCACTCTGGGAACCAGAAGAAAGCAGAAAGGGTGACTTACAGAACTGCACAGTAAGTACAGTAAGGACTCTATTTAGGCCACAAAAGTTGAGAGACAGACCTATGACCTATTTGAATGAACCGCACTTTGACTAAATAGGTGGTATAAGTGTTCAGACAAATGATGAGGTTGTCCATGTAAGGGATTTTATGTGGCATGATGATAACCTTTCATTTTGGGTAGTTGATGAGAAGCTGTCAAAAGAAACTGTAGTTTATTCCTTCAAAACTGGTGTTGATAGACCCTCAAGAATATATTATACGTTTATTAGGTCTGTCATCATCATTGTGCTTTTCAAACTGATGTAGCTTAATACCATAACATAATATATATAAAATCAAACTGACAAACACTCCCCATGAAACAATACAGTTTAGGCACAGTTGAGGTAGACGTGCTGGATCACTGAGGGGTCTAAAGTGAGATAATAAGGATGTCCCAGCCCATCGATGCCAGATGAGCAGTTGTCAACAGTTTGAGACTATTGTGGGGCGAGACTTCACTCCACTGATTTGAAATCAATTTTGTAAGGCTCAAGTCTACCTTAGCCTGTGCTGTCATCTTTGGTGGATCATCACAGATCATCACTACCACTGCTGCACTCTACATATGCTTACAGATATGGGGGCAGATATAGAGTTCCACTATCTCTTTTTCTATATGTCACTTGGGCACATACACGTTTGTCCTGAGCAACAGAGATAAAGAGTGAGAGGATTATAAGGGAGCATGAAATTTAAGTAATGCACTGCAGGTGTGTCACAGCAAAAAGGAATCAAATATAGACTGAAAAAAAACTGTTTATCATAAAAACTATGTTTTTTCCACGAAGCAGTAGACTGATCCAATCAACTGATGCATCATCATGGCCATCTCTAGAGTCACACCACTACAGGGGCAAAGTTTTATGTGCCAGTTGTTGAGTGTCCAACTAATGACATGTTTTATTTTCTGACTTCACAGGTCGCGCCAATCACTGGTCAGCCATCATTGGTTCATCCCACTCCAGGAACTATTTGCTGTGGGAATATGGAGGCTTTGCAAGTGATGGGGTCAAACAGGTTGCCGAGCTGGGCTCCCCAGTCAAAATGGAGGAGGAGATCAGACAGAAGGTAAGATTCTCCAGCCAAAGGACATGATTGATGCATGTTGTGTGTAAAATAGAAAAGAAAAGAAAATATTTTATTGATAGAAATATTCAACTTGCTTTCTCTGAATATTTTTGCCTTGACTTAAACTGATAGGAGACGAGTTGCATAACACTACAGGGGCCACAAAGGATTTTCCAGGATGTGCACACCTGAGATCAGTATGGGTTGAACTGCTTTGACATTGTTGTCCAGATTGATTAGTGCTTTCAAGCATCTACGCTATTCTTAGCCTGCCTCTACATCTACTGGGTACACTTAACCAACACACAGGATCGGAGGGGAGTATCTCTGTTGGAACTTGGTTTGGACATTAAAAGAAAAGGTTTGAAGAAGTTATCAGTGTGTGGTGTGTTGTGAAATTAGGCTTTTTATATCTCGTTGACACTTAGTAGGTGCTTTTGAGGTGACAGGAAATACAGGAAATTACTGTTTTTTCCTTCAACTTAGTTCAATTGTAACTTAACCTCCAGGTCTGAGCTTAACTCCACCCACTACATAATTTTGAAAAATGCCCAAGTGGGCAATGGGCTGAGAGCATGGATGTATTAAGAGAACTGGATACAGCGTCGGAGGCGGGGCCTCGTTCATTCCTATGAAAGTTGCTCAGTGGCGCATAATACCAAAAAAATCGTCTTCCGGGTCTGAGAGTACCCGGATTATCCGGGATCACTGGGCCCGTGGAACATGCGCACTGGTAACTTCCGCCGGTCGAGTCGGCTACTTCCGGTTTAGCCCGCCGGCTAACTTGAATAGGGATATAACAATTCAATCGTGCAGCTCTTTTAGGCTTTTGAAATGTGATCGGACTGAACGGATCAAATTCCGACAGTGAAATGAGTCATTTTGCGGGGATTGTGATGCTCAAAAAAAATTATCCACTGATTTACGGACGTCTCTTTCACAATGTAAGTCTATGGGAAAAAGTCTTTTTGGGCCCAGTAGCGTCACGTGACATTGTCATACCACGGTTTGGCCGCTATGTCAAATTTGCATCACCGCTCGGCGCTGTCCCTGGGGGCTTGGCTGAGAGGGGGAAGTGGGGCATGGGTGTATGAGGCAAGAGGACAAGAGGTGCTCAGTGACATTGCCTGGCCATAGAAGAATGATGATGGTGATAATAATAATAATAATGATGATTGTATTATTATTATTGTTGTTGTTGTTATTGTTATTATTATTATTATTATTATCTGCCGCTACTGTGGTCCGCTGCTGTTTTAAAGATTTAAAGATTTTACCAGCTGATAACTGCAGGAACAGACAGCTGGTGAGTTAAAAAGCTATAGGAAGAAATACGAAGAGGATTTCTGTTGTTTTTATGGCTGCCAGCAGCATTTCCTCCCGCGGACAGTCACAGATTGAAAGATTTCCTCCAGCAGGTCAGTGCTGGCCGCCATTCATGTCATAGAGGACTCACAAACGGTCGACTCTACGTCAGCATTGGCAGGTGACAGCTTACTTTTATATATTTAGTTATAATTTTTATATTTATTTTCATACTCCATTTCTCATGTTCTTTCTCCCTTCTTGGCCTCGCTTCATTTTATTATTTCCACAAATAGCATGGTATATCTTTCTTCTTTCCCTCTTCTCCGTGGCTGTCTCTCCCAGTCTTAAAATAACCAGTACTGGCAGAGCAGATGGTCCTGCAGAGTGCTTATTGTTGGCTAATATTGAAGACCTGGAGTCACAGCAGATAATGAGAGCATGGTGTGAGCAATGGGGTCTCTGTGTCATTCCTGCCTTCCTACTGCTGTAACAGCACACTCCTCTTTTTGTATTGTTCTTATCTTTTAGTCTGGGTCGTCACCTGTGTTTTCTCTAAGCTTAGAAGTGAGAGTGAAATAGCACTGGATTTAATTGATCAGTACAATAAGTGTGTTGAAAAACACAAAATTTATTAGTTATTCATGATATGCTGTAACTGTGTTTACAGATACAGCAATTGATCATATATGCCTATGCAGAGATCAGGCACATAAAGCTACTTTCTACAGGTAGGCTGAGAATTATGTACAGGACAGATAACATTTGGATTGTACAGTCTATAGCCCTTCTTATATCAGACAATGGGAAGATTGAACAAGAAAAAATGAAGCACTTTCCTCACCACCCCTGGTCATATCATCAAGCATGGCATGCTGTGGTTGTCAACAACAGTTGCTCAATAGTGAAGTGGGATTGGCTGACACATGAATGCTGGGTGATGATTACACAAGCGATCAATAAAAACCCTTAATGGTCTGATACTAGCGAACAGCATGCCCCTATTCACTGCCTGAAAGAAAGCCAATGAATAATCAACCTTTTTCAATACTCTTTACATGGCTTAAGTAGTATAATTTTGTGTTTGTTATTGTGTTTGTAAGTGGGCATACTTACATATGTACTTTTGCACTGACCTTTTGTCATGTCATTTTGCCTCACATGCCTTATAGGTTGCTACTGGTTGACATTCACACCTACTTTGATACCTAGAGGCTAAAAAAATGTTTTTTTGCTTTAGACAACTATCACACGTTCATTGTATGCAGTTTTATATAACCCATTGAACACACATAGTCTGTCAATGCCCTTGAGGTAAGGAGGCTGGGTGAAGGAGGCTCCCTCTTTTGAGCCGTGCAGCTTCTTGGGAAACGCTGACACAAACAGAAAGCTGATTTGCTTTTGTGTCAGGTGGGGCGTCAGGGGGAGCAGCTAGCCATGAATGCAAAATTGATATTCATAGCCAGGCTCCACTCCAGCCAAGGGGTGCACTGATCAGAGTGTTCATACAAAGTTTCATTTGCAGAGCCAAGCAGGCATGCAGACCACGCAAACATGTTCACACACACACACACACACACACACGACCCTTTTTATCCTGCTTACGTCAATTCAGAATGTGATGGCTTTATTTTATATCTGAGTTTGTGACCCTTTCAGAGCTAGGACAAGGGTGTGTTGTATCATGTGTCTTACTCCTACTGCTCATCACATGTGTGGTGGAATTTTTTTTTTTTTTTTTTTTACATGTGCCTGTCCTCTTGGAATGAATACAGCTTTATATTGGAGCCTTATTAAACTGATTAAACTAGTCATGGTATTTTTTTTATGTGTTTATAAATTCCTTTATAGAAGTTTACATATATTTAAAGGTGAAGTAATGATATGACATGCACACTTTGCTGAATTGAATTTGTCCATCTGATGCAAAAATTCTGTCTCCAAAAGTAGCTGTTAGCTACTGCTAAGCCTGCTCGTTTCAGTCCTTATAATATGACCGACTGGTAATAAAATTATGATTGCATGTTAGAGCCATCTGAAACACAGCCTTCAGCCACACATTCTCTGCACATCTGTATTGCACACAAGCAATCATGACACCATGCCACTCATCATATTGAAACGGCCAGAGATTATAAGTATGACCGTTACTGCCCTTTTAAGAATTTATACAGTATATTGAAATGAACTGCGGAAAATTACAATACACAGTGGATGAGAGGGTGCTTTGATTGGATCTATGATAGCTTGCCACCAGCGATGCAGATCACATTTGTATTTGTATTTGATGTATCCCCCAGTTAGTAAGTACTGGTGCAGTGCCCATTTAAAATGTTTGGAACGAGCTGATTGCTTGGCCCTCGCTTGCTGCTTCAACGCAAAAAAAAAAAAAAAATTAATACTATTGATGTGAGGTGTGAATGCAGTGTTTCCCCTATAATTGTACAGATGAGGATGTACAACGAGAACCCTGCCAGGCCAGAAAAATGATGTCTCTGTCCAGTGCTGTTCCATCAACCTCTGTGTCGTTGCCTGGGAAACTCTTGGTAGTGTAGATCCTTTTAAGGAAAAGGGCAGTGCGTAATGTGTGTGTGTAGCGAGTGTGTGGTTGAGCATGCGCGTGTAGCAGAAAAGTGATGGTGAACGTGAGCAAAGCACAGGAAAAGTAAGCAGTAAGTTGTCAATCTGGCAGTAAATGTACAACATGTGCTACAGTGTGTTAGGTAACAATTGCTGCAGCTTCTAAAGACATAGGAAAAGTCACATCTGTTGTTTGACTTGCCCAACTGCTGGAAAGGTGAAGGAGGTTAGCTCAAAAGTTAGCAACAATGGGTTAGCCTAACCTGACGACCCTAAACAGAGAACAGAGAAATGTGTGTCTACTGAGTCTCTCCTGTGTTAAGCTCAGCACACCATGTGAAAGCACTTCTGTCGAGCTGAGCTGATACTAAAAGGTGACATGAAAACACTGCAGACCACTGACTAGTCAGTCATTTATCTCATTCACAGGCTCTCTGTTTCAGAGAAAGCCTTCCGCCACTCTCTCTCTCTCTCTCTCTCTCTCTCTCTCTCTCTCTCTCTCTCTCTCTCTCTTTCTCTCTCTCTCTCTTTGTCTCTCTATCTCTCTCTTTCTGTGTCTCTCAGCTACTGTGCTTGATAGACAGCATTCACACATGAGGAAAAAACAACATAAATTTGTCCTGTTGTTATTTGTATTTACTGCTGCATTAATTGGATATAATGAATGAAAAGGAGAAATTTAGAAGAGGAAAATGAAACAGAAACTAAGATTGTCTTCACAGTAAATCATCTGTTTAATGTATGATGGTTGTTAATTTGAATTTTTTAGAATTTAGAATGTAACTGTCATGAAACAATCAGAATCAGAAAATAATGTTGTATTTCTGTCATTAACAGACTTTCTTTCTCAGAGAAAACTTTCCAGCTCTGTCTCTCCTTACCAGCGCTGTCATTCTCTCGTTTTTTTTTTTTTAATGATTTGGGAAGCTGACAAAACACCTAACTTTTAACATTATCAAATGAAGAGAGATGTCCTCCCTTCCTCTCTGTCATAGCAGGTTGTACAGCTCTGATCATGACATGCAGTCACAGAATCCAGAAGCCCTGCCCCACTGCTGCAGTCTGGAGCGGCTCGCTGATTGCTTCTTTATTCAAAATTTATTTATTCAAAGTTTATTTGGTGTATGTCCGAATTGCACCAAATTTGACACTGCACTTCCTTGGGTCCTCAGAAATATATCCACCAGGTATGAAGTAGATTGGATAAATGGTTCTTGAGTTATGCTATGGACAAGCATACAAATATACATACAGATAGACAGACAGAGAGAGATTCTTTGCTTTTAGTTAGATATTATGTTAAGTAAGTGATATGTCTTGAGGTGTAATGCATACGGTAGCTTAGGTGAGTTAGAGAATGCAATATGTGAGCTATTTTTTACAAATTGTTTCTAGACTGTAAACAGATGTGCAGTACAGTTCCATTTGCCAAGTACAAATGTTCTTATCAAAGGACTTGGCAGCACAGGGATGCAGCCTGGGTCCGTTGTTGTTGTCCCTTCTTTCATGTCTGAGGTGATTTGTATATGCATTCAGTCATTACAGAAGCTCAGTGTGTCACTAATGAGAAGTTTAATGAGATGCTCTCCATGGACCAGCGACTAGGGCCAAGGCCTCAGACGGATTATGAAATCTCCTATTTCCTCTCGCAGCATGGGACATTTTTCATTATTGCACAGTACGGACGCCTACGGAATCCTCAGCTCCACAGCTGTGCCACAGAACAGAGACAACACAACTCAGGCTGGAGCCAAAAAGAGACATCACAGATTGACAGGAAATACAGATCAGTGTCACTTGATACACCTGTGTTATGGTCCTTATTACATTGTCTGGCATTGTTTTATTTCATAATAATTAATGTGCATATAATACAGAATGGTGCGCTACCTTCATGGATTATCTGAGTGACTCCTGAAATACCCCTAGATGAATGTAAGAAGTCAGTACAGGATATTTTTGAGTTGGACTCACATAAAAGCTGTTAAAACTCTAATGCTAATTGCGACTTATATTTTATCTCAATCAAATTACCAGGTTGATGGAAATTCTTTCCCAGTCTGCAAGGAGTATTAGAACTCACATATTCAGGTATTACAAAATAAAATAGAAGCTTGTTATTAATCTGTCTCCCTCTGCTCCTCTCTCTGTGCACCTTACAAGGATTCAAATGATAACTTTGCAGTTCAGTTGTTGTGCACAGTAAGGTCTGCCATCTGTAAGTGGGAGGCCTGCAGTCAAAAGCGTAGGCAGAGAATAATAGATATGCAGGTTCCTTTGGGTCCTTGACTCTCACTGAATGAGCAGGTGTGTATGTGTTGTTTCTGCTTGTATACAGAGAATTTCTTCACAACCACTTCTCATTGCACTGAAATATGTATTTCCCATGTGTTTTTGGATACTCTTTCAGTTTACCTCTTGTGGTAGGATTGGCCAATCATAATTCAAATCAGAACCTGTTTTTTTTCTGGACAGACAATGTAAATATTTAGTAGATGCTAGTAGATGATCTTCTGATCTGCTGAGGTTCTGTTTGTCTGAAGAGTGCACCACAGAGTGCTAGGAGAATGAAATTGTGACATAGCTGGGTTTCATTCTTTTCATTGTCAACACAGTTGGGAAAATGTCTTGGAAACAAGTGGTTGTATTATTGCTCTAAAGTGTGCTCATTCAGTGCACACATAAAGTTCATTCATGCAGTGCACACATCCTGTACATTACTGAAACACAATCTCCCCTAACTAAGAAAACACTTCCATTTATTTTAACTTAATAGTTGATTAGTTGACATTTTGATAATGAGCGATGGTGAATTTGCATCTTTTCCCCTTGCACATGCCTCCTAAGATCTGTATAAGGCCATCAGATTAGAGAAGCTTGAATGACGAGGGCCCAGTTATTTTCTTGCATCATTAAGTTTTGTAATGTCTTTTTGAGATCCAATCTCTCATCAAACAGTGAGAGATCAAACTGGTCTTCACCTTGATGTCATTCAGAATAGGTGTTTAAGCTCCAACATTTGATTAATTCCTTGGCCACTAATTATCTTGCACCAGGGCTTATAAGAGAATATCCGGTGGTCCATTCAGCATGCAAGCATGTATGATACATCAATGAAATTCCTCCCTTTTATCCACCATGAAAGGGTCTAGTTCATGATTTCGGAATAACCACTGAAATGTGTAGAAAGGTGTTTATGAGACAATGTACTCATATGGAAAGAACTGTGCCATATTATCTATTGTATGAAATCACCGAAACAAAAACACAAGTGGCTTGCTAAAAGGGGTCAAGTTGTGTAGGGGCTGGGGGTTTAAATGCTGTTAGGATTCACAGTAGTTTGGATTTTTCCTCTTGAGTGCCTCTAAGCTAAATCCTTTCTCAACCATGTTATAATATAATGAAGCACAGAAAGGGGAAACTCACCCATCAAACACTCTCAAAGGAGGCCATGTACTGAATCTTTGCCAGAGGCATAACTATCATTCAATTTTAATATGGATAAAAAATCTTCAATATTTGTGCAAAATATGTCAATTTTTGGGAGGGCAATTAAGGGAGTTTTGCTTTGCTGTAATTTATTAATCAAATTAAATGTTTAGAATCAGTTGAGTGAAATTGATACACTGATGGCTGCATTTTAAAAGGCAATGTCAGCCAATCATCCCTAATTTTGTCATGCTTTTTCTTTTCAGCATGTATGCCAACAGGATTTTAGTTTCGTTTGAAGTATAAATGATATATGTCAGGGGTATGTATAATTGTGTCATGTATTACCATGCGATGGTGAGGACTATACTCTCCAAAATACAAAATTCAGCCCCCTCCGGACACAACAGAGTGGTATGCAGACATGTTAACAGGATAACTCACACATAAGCTGTAGGCTCTTTTTCAGTCTCTCTATGTTTCTGTTATTGTCTTCAGTCACTTCACTTCTCAGCATGCCATTTGTCTTGCTCCTTGGGTTTCTTTTCGTGCGCGTGCTGCTGCATGAGGTCAGGTTTGCCACGGTGGGATAGCAATTAGCTATAAAGGCCCCTCCCAGAGGGTGAAGTCCTGACCCCAGCTTTGCATCAAACTTTGCCAAGCCACGGCGGACCATGCCAAATCACAGTGGGTGAAGGAGCAAGCAGACATTCCCCAGCTCTGCTTCACAGTCCTAATCCCAGCTAGCCTGTGGGTGGGTGTTACCACCAACCCCCGATGGCCACTTCTCCCCTTGCTACACCACTCTTCTGTTTGCTGAATATTCTGTTTTTGCTGTATCTCCTGCTTGTTGAAAAAAAAGAAATAAATAACACCAGTGTTTAGGAGGAAATCATTCTTTAATTTCAGCTGGCAGTTTTCTCTTGGCCTGTCAGCTCGCTTTATGAGCCCAGCAGAGATATTCCTGTTTGGGAAAATTCAAAAACCTTAATGCCTGCCTTGGTTTCCAGGACTGTTATTATGATTGCCGAAATTGAGCAGTACAGCCAGAGGCAGAGCCCATTTTGAAATGCAGTGGGGTAGAGTTAGCCAATATGTGCTTTGTGTATGAGCATGTGTATGTCTGAGTATGCACATACACACAGTGTGGGCATGTGAGGGGTTTCTTTATGTCTCTCACAATGAAGAAATCAGAGATGTGTTCCTAGCTTCCCATGCAGGTGTTTGCATGTATCTCAGGTTAATGTATGATTTGATGCTGTTTTCATGTATCCTACCTCTATTTGTACATTAGTGTGTGGTTCTTAATGTTGACTTAACCGATTCTTGGTGCAGCTGGCTCAGGACTCAGGGCTATATACACAGTCACAGGGATAAAAGCTGGATTATTCTGGAATCTCAGACATCTTGGCCGGAGGCAGCTTTGATAAAGCCATCCCAGTGTCCAGAGAACTGAATGGAATGAGAGAGCATTAGCAGGCAAAAGAGAGAGGAGAGTGCTCCCTCCTGTTTGTGCATCATACCATCCAAGGATTAGACATTTGCCTTGCTTGTCTTATTATATATGTCTGAATTTTACTTTGACTATTTGTCAGTATCTGTGAGTGTGAAATGACACAGTTTAGAGCAATTCAAATTCTAATTTATGCTAAACATTGGGATGTTTTGAGTTAGTGTTGTGTCTCCAAGGGAACTCTTTCCCTCTTTTATCAGTTATTAATCAAAGCTATTAATATATCTGTTGGTGTTTCATGTGTTTATCTGTTCATATGCATGAGTGTGTTTGTGCTTATTTATTTGTGAAATTAACTGCAGATGTCATACTTGATGTGTCGCTATCCGTTTGTTAGTTTATGATTGTGTTTGTCAGTGTCAAAACCTCTACACATCTCATAAGTAGTGGACGGGGATTTGAAAATAGAGCGAGAGAAATTGCTTTCGTGGAGCATATAAGAAAATAACTGAGTAGCAGAGAAGGTGTAAATGTGGTTAAAGAGACATATGTATAAGACCATATACCTCTCACATGCATACTCGAAGTACCTCTCAGTGCATTTCTTTTCTGCTCCATCTGTTAGGAACTGAAGCTGCTGTAGTTTATTGTACATTAACGCTGGTTGACATTTGGTGTGTCCGTCGCAAATTGCAGCTTGATGAAATACTCCCTTTAAAGGTTTTTGAAGTGGCAATTTAAGGTGACGGAGAGAGAAGCCTGCAGAGTGCTCTCAGATGACAAGTACTGATTCTCCTTGATGAGCTTTTGGGATATGGAATAGAGACTTCCCGATTTTTTTTTTTTTTTTTTTTTTTAGATCTTTATAAGATCAAGGCCAGCTAAATACAGTAAACCTCCATTATAGGTCTGTATGATCTTTTATTCATGAGGTGGCCTTGATAAATCTATTTGCAGTAATGGTTCTACCTTTTATGTTGTCCTTATGTAAATGAGACCGTGGCACTGTGGCCCCCCATTCACTGCAATCTCCATATCATTTGGTTGGTTTGGAATCTGGAGTCTGTCTTCCCAGCAATGGGTCAAACAGATGAAGGAGAAAGAACATGATTGGCAGTTAAGGACACAGTAGAGCATTTAGTCACAACTACACACATTTCTGACACACAAATTAAACACAAGTAACATTTTATGCATTGACATTGTATGATGTAGGATGGAGTATGAAAGCACAACCTAACTAACATTGCATCTGTCTTTTATAAACAATATTATCATCTAATGCTATCACTATTGTTGGTATACAACAGTTTTTCATAATAGTCAAGAAGACAACAGCCATTTAATATCCAGAAACACTACTGCTACATCTTTTGTTAATTCCAGGTTATAGCTTATCCCATTAGTTTCAGTGCAGCATCTTTCATTCTATTGTTGTATTATTTTGCCTCAAATGCATTAAAAAGCTCATTACTGTGTGTGGGTGGGGTGGGGTGGGGGCACTGCACACAAACAATAATAATAGTTATATATTAATGGATAGGATTCCTTTCTGCCTGTAGAGAGAAAAACGTAACACTTATGTTATCAGCTTAGGCTGAATTCATATTGGTTGATGGACTTTAAGGACAGTGAAATTAGCCAGTCATTGTGGCAATGTATTGAAAATTTCACTTGTCAGTTATACATATTGCATTTTGGTTTCTTCATTTATCAGTGCTTAAAAGAGCATATTTACAGTTTTAATCATATGTGTTTTGTGGCTGGCCACAGCTCCATACAATACATTTGAATGTGTTTTGTTAATTACATGTAAAGGTTCATGATAACAGTGGTTTGAGCACTTAAATGTACATAATGTTACGTGCCATTACATTTCCATAGCATCTAAGTTTTTTTTTTCATTTTATGGGGATGTTCTTGATGTATTTCAATTTTAAACCATGTATTTATAAACCATATATTTCAGCATAACCTTATATTTATTGTTAAGGCAAATGGACAAACATTATCTACAGGTCAGTTTCTATAGTCTTGCATATGTGCAAAATAATGTTTTGTCTTTAAAATGTTTATCCTTTTTGTTTTGTTTTTCCCTTGAAGGTAATGCTGAGTTAAAGTCTCTTGTGAGTTTTGGATTTTATTCTTATATTAATTATGTATTCTGATGCATAGCTGTTTGTGATAAAGGGCTTCAATAAGGATGAATGATGCATTAGCGATATTATGTGTATGATAAAAACATGGATGGATAAAATTAGGCTATTTGCTTTCTTACAAGCATTGGGCAGTTTCAGGATCACTACACACTCTGCAGCACAGTACATCTATCTATCCTCAGTGACTGCTGACCTCCTTACAGAACAAGGATTCTGGAAGTAAGAATGGAAGATAGTAAATCGGAAGAAAAGCTTGGAGAGCGACAGACAGTCTGAACTGGGTCATCAAAGGCAGTTACCTCAATTCATCTCTAATAATATCCCCTAGCCCTGGGCCCAGGTCTGCTGGAGTTGCCTGTATGATGGCTCAGGCTGCTTGATGAATGAGTGTGCCAGGCAGCACTATAGGCTTCCAGACTGCGCTCCAAGGCTCAGAGATTGCCACTGAGGACAACCACGGTCAGCAAATCAATTCACAGCTCTCTAGAGAAGTAGTCAGCGCTTACAAACTCATCTGCCTTAAGCATGGGCGATTCTCTTGTCACTATGTTTCCTCCCTAGCCTGCGGGATGTTCTCCTGTCCTGTTTTGAACAAGATTGGTGTGACTGAAGTGACTTCACCTACGCAGTATCTGAACTGCAGCTTATTCTGCAGGGCAGGATGAGCGAATGTCAGTGGAGATTTAATTAACACCTGAAGGCTGTGTAAGCCTTTACGCTATGCACTGATAACAGCCAGCTTGCATCCCATTGGAATTTCGAGGCAATTTTTTTATGTCTATTAATAGTTTGGAGTACGTGCTGGGACAGGCAGATCAGAGATGCCTGAGCAGAACTTTGATTACAACATCAGAGGAGCTCCTATCTCACCAAGGGAAAAGGCTCCTTTAGACCAAGTGGGGCTTGCAGGCAGAAAACAGCTCTTAATTTCACATAATTGTGGTGTCCCAGGGAATAGTTTGACCAATTTGAATACAGAATGAAGTGTTCTGCCATCTCTAGGCTATGCAGAGTGCTTCTGGCACACAACAAAATACAAACAAAGTTATCCTGCAAAGCAAAGTTATAAGCAAATCAATATTTAGATTATTCAGTTTTTTTTTTAACTTATTATTTTAAGTTCATTATGTGTGTTGTGTGTTTTGTTCAACTTCACACACTTAAGTCACCAAGAAATACAGTAGAAAGTCATGCTGTAGTCATTCTTCTCATACACATTGGGTTTTTCCATTGCCACAATGGTCAATGTCAAGTTACTTTGATATTATCGTGATTTTATAGTGGTGACAAAGCATATAAATGAGTTATCTGCATAGTTCTGCACTCAGAGGAAATAAGCTCCCTCAATAATATTAATAGGGTGAAAAAATAACAGAGATATTTGCATGGTAATTAGCACTAATGATCTTTTTAGCATGATGATTATATGAGTATGTGCTGCGGCTGATATTCCAAAGGGCTCTGAAAAGGCAGAAGCTCCAGCTGTTACTGTATCATGTGGATGTGTCTTCCTGCTATTGCAATGAGTGAGGGGATGTTGCCTCCCTCGTGTTGTTAGCATATCCACATGGAGCTGTGGATAGCCATTAGTATCATTTTTCGCCAGACACCGTGTGAATGATATAGGCAATTTCCATAGCAGTCTTTGAACAATCTTCTCTGCTTTAGTGTCAGACTGGCTTTGTGGGCATGAAAGATGCTAATATAGTTTTATTTGCATTGGGAACCTGGTCATCCATGCTACCTCATCTGTTTTCTCGAGCAAGACTGAGGGAGACATTATCATCATCACTGTTTAATGAAAACACAACCCTTAAGAGTCTCTCTTTGAAATAAACATTTCATGGATAGCAGATGCATTCCAGGGACCTTGTTAATGTTGATTAATTCAAAATTTAGATGTGCAATTTCAAATATGTTCCACCCACTCACTCACAAACACACATACACGCGCACGCACAAACACACACTCAAAGTGTCAAAGTCATAAAGCTTAAGCTCTTGGTTTTGTTACACAGCAGGGGATATTTCTTACATGATACACTGTTTGTTATGTATCTTATACAATTTGCATACAATTATATAGAATAGAATAGATGCATTTAGGCCAGGGGGCATTGGATTTGCACATGCATGCATACAAAACACAGAATTCCTAACAATTTGTTCATCAGCCCATTGGTTATTCACTGTTAAGCAGGTGGGTACTTTTAGAAATAAATTATGTTACAGTTCTTTTTTGTTTTCAACAGTGTGAGAGATGAGATAAATCAGCAATGATTTCCTTCACCGGAGATCCAACATGGTGTTCTGAAAGCTGTGTGATATTGAGGACTGTTTGAGCCTTTGCTGGCAATAGTGTCCTGATAAGTTTGTTCTTTGTTTGAGGGCCTCCCTAGCATGGGAGGTCAAATGTGTAAAGGCTTTTTTGTGGTGTTATATCTGCATCAAAGTTCTTGAGAATCCTCATAAAAATCGTCTTTGCTGGGCTTTGGCATTCTGTTATGCGTCTGTGTTTGCATTCCAGGTCAGTTTATTACTGTTCCCAAGTGTTGTTTTCTGATCTAAACTCTATGTAATGTTGTCTTGTTGGTGTTTAAGATCAATGAATTGTCTTCACACCAGGGTGAGATGTTGTAGTTGTATTGTTGTTTTGTATCATTTCAACCAGAGCTGTATCATCTGCAAATTTCATGACAAGCATCTAACCTTAGTGCTGTAAGAATCAGTTATGTAGAGTACGAATAATAACAGGTAGAGATGAGGATTGTCCCTGATTATATAGGATAAGAAATTCTTAACCCTTAGAGTCAGCTGCTTGTTGATATTCATGTCTTGTAGCCTTTTTACAAGATTATTGTCAAACTAAGCAAAAAGAATGTGCATATATGTGCTTCCAGATGTTTATAGGCTGGGGTCAAAAGTTACTGACAAATGCTATTATTCAATCCCTACATCACATTAATTTTAGGGGTTTTCTTGTTATTTTTGTTCAGTCCATTCAACAGACGACACTGAACTGTTTATACTGTCTGTCACAACAGAAGAGAACTCTAAAAAAAAAAAAAAAGATCAAAATGCAGTAGAACTAGAGATTTTTTTATTTTATTTTCACACTGAAGCAGCTGCAAAATGTCCCTATAAGAAAAGTTCTCTCATGCATTGCTTGCTGATGCTTGGTATGTATGGATGTATCTGTATGGATATCATCAAACTTGAACTTCTGCCTACTATTTATTTGCTTTTACATTAGTATATTAAGAAGCACATACAGGAACTAATGACACAAGCAGCCAACAGTCAGAGACCCTGAAAACAGACATTAAACTTCTGATAGATGCCCTGTTATCCTTTGGGAAACAGACTGTTCTCTAGGGCCCAATCCCCACCATTGGCTGCAACTATGGCTGTTTTTCTCAGCTTCTTTCATTGCATTCCTGGCTTAAATCTGAATGTTCTGCCTGTCCAAGATGAACTTGGTGGAAAACTTTGACTTATTCTGGAACCAATGTGAAATTTTTAGATCGAATTAACTTCACCGTAATCTACCTGGTGGTAAATTATTAGCTGCCAGCCTCTCATATTCCATATTGCACCTCCCATACACTGCTGCTCCCTGCAATCAAGACAGTCCATGCCCCATACAGTTAACCCCTCTAACATATCAATATTCCAAACTCAACTATAATACTATTCTCTGCCATTCCCCCCCTTCTCATAATCATATTACTGCTCAGGAGTGGATACCTCATAGGCCCAATGCTGCAGGTCCATTTAGTGGGCATGGACTCTTTCAAGACATTAATTCTGTTCCAGTTTGCTTTCCTATGAATCAAGGTAATGAAGTATTCTACATCCCTACCCTCATTGTAAAGAGAAAATCCTTTCCAAATAGAAACAAACAGAATATGCACAACCTGAATCATGTGAAAGTTACACCTCTTTTTAACAGCAATACCTGCCTTAAAATTGGCTTTATTAACATCACATAACAGCACATCATTAGGCTCCAAAGTGCTTTTAATTCATGATCTAATCCTAGAACACGATTTGAATATTTTTGGACACTGTGAAACTGGGTTATCCATAGATAACGTACTGCCTTTGGCTGAAGCGTCAACGCCTAATTTTCTATACTCCCATATAACCAGTGCCACTAAAAAAGGTGGCAGTGTTGCACTAATCTACGGCTCCAATTACTCTTTTCATACAGCTCACACAGCTAACATTCACCGCTCATCATTTGAGGTGCTTTTAAAGTCCTTCTCTCCACCCTCACCTAACGCAAACTTCCCGTCTTTCTACATTACTGTTCTATATCATCTCCCTTGAGCCTACTCATGAATCCTGGATGAATTTTCAGAGTTTATCTCAGATCTTGTGTGCCGACTGTGTCATTATAATTCTGATTTTAACATTCATTTTAATGAGACTTCCAATGCACTAAACTGAGCCTTCACAACAATCATTGATATATTTTGTTTTACTCAGGCTGTCCAACCATATAACATATATTGCAGCGGTCACACCATCGATGTACTTTTACTCCATGGTCTTTCTGTCACTGAACTTCAGTCTCCTCCTCTGCTCCATCATTATCCAATCACTCTGATTCAATTTAATGTTCATGTGCCACCCATTTCTCAATATCATTGCCCAAAAAGAGCCGCGTTTTTAATAAATTAGCCAGAGCAGCTAGAATCATCCCTTCCCAATGCTGTCACAAAACTGAATAATTAGGCTCTCTGGATAGCTTAGCAAATATACTAAATAGCACCTTATTAAGTGCACTCTTTCAGGTGTAGCCCCCCCCCCCCCTTCAGGTTAGAAGAAATTCCTCACCCAACTTTACTCTAGGGTTCAATGATTCTACTCAGGCACTCAAATTATCAAGTATTTCACCAAGCCTGGAATGAATCAGTACTTAAATACAAATATGCCTTCTGGCAAGCTAAATCTTATTATTACTCAGATCTGATTTCTAACAACAGACACAACCCCAGATTCTTATTCAATACCATGGATAAGCTCACTAAAACAACCCCACCCACACCTGTTTCCTGCTTTACAGCTGAGGTTTTTAACAACTTGAAAAGGTACCTACAGTCTTCATCTGTGTTCTGAATGGCATACTTTTCTCCACCTGATGGCAGTATGTGTATAACAGGTTTGTTTTTTCCTGGTGGCCCCTGATTGGTTGACATTGCACACTGAAAATAACTGAATCTGGGGTGTAAAATTTTATACCAATGAAATGTTGCCAGATTGGGTGATTTTCTGCCTAATTGCTTCTTCCTTATTAGATAACATTTACCACCTGAAGGCAGGCAGAATGTACACGGATCATTGTGGTATTGTGGTGATAATTGTAAAGTGAAAGCAGTAGCTAAGTGGCCACCAAGAGATACTTTTTTTTTTTTACTTTTAGAAGCTGCTAGCCACCAGCAGCTGGCTCTCTGCTACATTGTGTGATGCATGCTCACGGCCAAAACGAACAGAGGTACCTAGGGCTGAAAAATCATGCCACACCACTGATACTGGTGTCTTGGAATTGCATAAATTGGGTATGACTGGAAAGCTGAGACTTTTGTTGATTCAATGAGCCCAATTGTATTCATGTGTAATAATGTTAGTACCCATAGTAGCCTTTTCATCAAAGTGAGACCATTTTTTGAAACTTGACCTCACTGTATAAAATTATCTATTGTGACCTCTAGGATAATCACAGTCTCATGAAACTATAACCATAAACTAGAGGCTGACAGAGATTGTCCTGATAACTGTAATTATATGGAGGCCTCACTCACCCAAATCTCAATCTGAATCTTCGGAATATCAATAACAGAGCTACCTGGCTAGCTAGCGATTCAGTTATTAGTGTTACCAATTGTTTATGTATCACAAATTCTTTTGTGCAATGGTGATTTGCCCTGTTAAAGAGTGTTAGTTGTGGGTTATTAATTTTTGTGTTATAAAGTTATAACTGCTAGTAAGAAGGTTACACAGTCAACCCTCAATATACTCTACACAGCTTGCCATGACACAGCATTTCAAAACTGTAAATTGTCAGATTCTTTTTAAGACCTTGCTATAGCTGTTGATTTTTTTAAAAAAATGTATGTTGAATAAATTACATTTGTATTTGTATTGTATTTATAACAACACATTACACAGTCATATTTTGAAATCTCCAGTCAGCATTTAGCACTTATTTAATATAGGGCCCTATGGAATCTGTGTAATAGATTTTTAAATTCTCAATTCCATGATTCTGTTATCACAGAAACTATAGGGCCCAACTTTAATCCTGTCATCAGTCTGTCACTGGCCTGTGCCAGGCCCCCATTAGCAAAGACACTTGGCCACCGGGCCTATCAATTTTTCTGGGGGAAAGCCTGTATATGATCTCTGTTTTTAAAATGACTAACCTCAACCTTGTTGTAATATTAACATTATTACCTGTGTATGTGTGTGTACTTTAACATGAAATATCATGTGCTTCTTTTTTCTGATATTATTTTTATTGATTTGTTAAGTGTACAGAGATTCTCTGGGGGATGTGCCCTTTAAATAAACTGAAGTTGAAGTTATGCCACTACACTATGCATTGAGTCAGTGAGTTAGAAAACAATTATAATGTTGAAATGGAATACATTTAGATATTTGATTACAAATTAAAATCTAAAGTGGATTTGATTTTTTGTAGGTTAAATGCCTTTATTGGCTCCAATCCCACTGTTGCGGATCAGTTAGGAAAATCCTTAGTAAGCAAACTTTATTTTGAGCAGCTTAAATGTTATAATAAGCAAAGTTATCTTCCTAAAGCCAAAACTGTACTCATGACTTCAGTCCCAGTCTTAACTGAGCTGTATGTGCATAGAGTCTTTTTGGCATTGCTTTTTGGAAACAAATTAATATGACTAACGTGACAGAAATGTTTTATTTTTACTCTATTTTTACTACTAACAGTGCAGATTTGAGATGGTTTATTGATTGTAGCATCTTTCAAGCTGCTCCTTTATTTTCCTCAGTGTGAAAGCACATGGACCATGTCCTCCTTCCTGCACATATTAATATTAAACCATTACAAGTGACAGTGGAGCAAGCAGGCAACATTAAACCATATTAACACTGTGACTCTTCCTAACCATTTCTTATTTGTGATGATGCCAGTTTAAATGCCGTTTCTTGCCTAACGGAATTACAAATGCTAAATCAAGCATCGCAAATGAAGGTTCACTGCGCTTGTCAGTACTAGATGGAAATTATTCATGCAATATGAATCTTTTCCCTCCAAGATGAGAGAGTATGTCATCTGCGCCGCATGATGTGTCTTCTCTAATGGAAACAAGCAGTTCTCTGTTCTGAAAATGACTCCGCTGAGCTTTTTATGACATAAGCCAGTTTGAGTGAGCAAACACACTGAAAAATAGAAACATGTTCAAGCCAGACTATACAGTAGTTACCTGCAAATAAAGTCTCAGCATATACTATATGTTGATGCTTTACCTGAGCTCACCAGCTTCCAGAACCCATAGGTGGTATATCAGGTTGTATAATCTAATTACATGAATACCAAGCACATAGCCACTATCAGAAATGGCAGAGCAGTATGTTTGGGTAGGACATGTTGAAACTCTTTTTGAATAATATTTATCGAATGAGTTCTTCAAATTTCTGTTTATCAGTAATGTTTTATTTGCCCTGTATCTTTCATTTGATTGACTGAACAGGTCACATCCCTTTTAAAGAACATATATTTATGCTTGCTGGTCATCAATTCATATTTGTGTACTCTTTTGTCATAAGGACCCATTTCTCTTGTGTATGATTTTAGCATAATGCTTTTTGTGTTCCTGTAAATAGCTGATGGCTAATGCACAACAGCACCATAAAACACCTAGATGCCAACAGGTATCCTTTTTCAATGTCCACATAATGGACTGCTGGTCATTATGTGGACATTGCATCTGTTTTATGGTGCAGTTCCTTGCATCATTCTGTGTTCATCTGCTGTAAATTTAGATAAATGGGCTTTTGCTATTGGAAAATTGCCCCAAAACAGAAGCATTATATATTTTGCAGGCATTCTAAATGGGAAATCACTGACAACAGGATTACTAGTTGAATAGAAAAAACCTTTTTACCCCTCATATTGTGGGAATATTTAACAAAAAAAAATACCTCTCAAAAATGATAGCTTTGTTAATGCTGTTAGCAAAAGTGACACATGTATCAATTATGCATTTGATGAGGGTTTACAAAGTGATTTATAAGTAGAAAATTATTATTATATAGAGTCATTCAAACTTTCACTTTTCTCTGATATTAGTCAGACAGTATTTTAGTTCCTCAGTTTGCTACAATGCTGCAGTAAGTCTAACTCTCATTCTAAAGTCATATTTTTTTTATAGATGGTGTAATGTTGCCAGGCGTATTTCTGAACTCCTGATCCCCCACAATACCTCAAGGTCCCTCAGGTACTGCAGGTACTGAGTTTTTTAGTGATTAAAGGTCCCAGGGAAAGTGTGATTGGGCTTTTGCTGTGGCTGTCAACATTTTAAAAAAATAACCTACTTAATAGCCTACTTAATCATGAAATGTTCATTATGTCCGAAATGAAATGACTTGCTCTTATATTTAACTTTTATTTGTCTTTTTTGACCTTGCACTTCAATTGTTGTCCTTAATGTCCATGGTCTGTCTCCTTTTCCAATCTCTGCCAATTTAATTAACAAGTCTTATTAGCCATATAAGACCAGATGAAGAGCTACGTAGGGACGAGTATCAGGTATGATTGTTGGAGAGGAGGGGGTGCGGCCTTTAGAGTGGATTCTTTTTAATGAGCTTAAAAAGATTGAAAAGCCATCAGTTAAGTAATTTGTGGTTAAACATCACTGTAATTAATATCACAGACTTCAGTTTAGTTTGCCTTTTTGAGCCACATTAATATATAAGTATGTATAGTAGGACTCTTTTATACAATATTATAATGATCTCTCACAATTTTCCTAAATTGAATTTACATTTGAATAAATGTAATGTTCATCTTAACGTCCGCAATTCATAATATTAAGAATTATATTTAATCTTAAGCCTTTTATCTTCAAAACTCATCAAACTTCATGAAGAACATCTTTAATGTGCATCAAGGTGACTGTGTTACTGAATAGTACTTATGATCTATATGCAGGCGTTCATTGATTAATGCCTACAGGCTTTAAGATACATCAGTCTGTGGAGACCCATGTTTTCTCTCACCAGTAACTACAAGTGATCAATAAAACTAATCATGGTCTATACCTGAATTATTGTGTGCTCGATCACATGCATACTCATCTGCAGTGATACTGGCTGTGCTCATCTCACCCATGCACTTAAATAAAACGTATTTGTACTGGAATAGAAAACCTGTGAATTCAGAATTCAGAATGACTTTCCTTTTTTTCCACAGGGAGGAAGTGTTTTCTGTCATTCAAATGATCATCCTAAACTTGTGATGCTAATGACTCTCTAAGAATACAGAAGCATGAAAGAAAACTGTCATCTTTTGCTGCCTAAGGCACAAATTTCATCAGTAGTCCACTCTTTTTGCATCTCTGTCTCTATGCTTTCTTATTTAAACTCCCAGTGTCCCTCACCATCAAAATCAGCACCACAGTGGATGTAACAGACAGAAGTCTCCAGAAATGATCATTGAAGGATTGGGGGGTTTCAAGTGGGACTTTAAAGAGAAAGATTAAACTAAAAACTGTGACATAGATGCCATTTCTGAAGAGGGATAAAAGATATGGATTTCAATGGCTACTAAACAGTTAATGGCCTCTACCTTCCATATTGAGATAGGACAAACTGTAATACCTGTTGATTCATATGTTGATTTGAACAGGGTTGAGATGATTTGTATATCATATAATTTTTAGAGGTTTTCAAAGTTTGCCTTTCAAATATTCCTCATGGGAAGTTTTTGTTGAAAAATGGAAGTAGTGCAATCCATGATTTATTGTCAGCCCATTCAGACTAGCGTCACCAGAGCCATAAAAAAAAACATCTACTGTGTCTTTTTGGATGCTGGCACTGGGGGTGCGAAAGTTTAACAATTTCTGATTTTACACATTGTGGCTTTAAGTTTAATAAGTCAACAGTATTTATTTCTTTTTATCTGTTTATCAGCCAGACATGTACTCTGTCTGATTGTTTTGTATTTATACAAACATTTGATGTAACAATAGTTTTAAAATCACAGAGAAATGAGTTAATTAGAAGAGTTTCACTGCACATCACGATTTCCTCACAATTTTTCTATGGTTTTACTACAGATGGGGTGAGAAGAAGTGAGAAATCACCCTATGGAGAGGCATCTCCACAGAGATTCTTCTTCTTCTTCTAGTCTATTAACACTTGTAGCTGTGATATGATGGCAGCATGTACTTGTTTTTTTTGTTTTTTTTTTTTCTGTACCAGTCCCTGTGCATTTATACATACTGTATGTGAGCTTCTTGGCACAGTCAGTACTGATCTTATGAAGCAATTCTGGGTATTCTAGGAATTTTAGAAAATATATTAAAAAAGCATCTTTTCATTTCTGGACATCTGGTTTTACTATCAGCACTGAATGGTACTGAAAACTAGTGCTTTACTTGCACTGGTTACTAATTATTATAGCACCAATATTGGTCAGTTCATTGGGAAATGTTTTTATTCAGTATGTTACATTCTTATCTTGTTGCTGAACTCAACAAAGCTAGAAAGAAAACACTGCACTCAACCAAAAGACATGGGGGAGCTAGAGTGTGAGTAAAAAGTGAGTCAAGTTGTCAGGTTTTAATTATGTTGTGAGGTAAATCACCAAAGTATATTTAATATTCCATCCCACTTTTGTGTAATTTGGGTGGATAAAACAATATAATGTGTTTTTATACAAAACTGCTACCAATTACCTCTTCAAAAATGAGCATAGAGGTCAACCAACACATCAGTTTCAACAAAAACTGAACATTATAAGCTTTGCAAAGATAGGATTTATTGCAGGTCTGTTGTATTGGATTTACTGCATAAAATAAAATATGTTTTTCAAATTGATATAGTGACTGGTGTTATGCAGTTTTGTCAGGTCAACTGTAGCAACTATGCATAGTCAGATGTTGTACTTACATTTTAGACATTTTAACATAAACGACTAAAAAGCACATGATCATACAGTACCAAACACTTAGGTCAAAATTACAGAGGCAAATGCAAACATTGCTTCTGCCTTGCCTGAAAATATGGTTGAGATGAGTCTATTTGCCTGACAGCAGCACATCATCTTTCTGAGATCCACTGCAATTATTGACACTGCACGTAGTGCTTTGCGTTGGTGTCAGTACAGGCCACACAAACACACATGTGCATACACAGACAGACAGGCGCAAACAGAAGTGCACAGATGTTCAGAATCACTAACAGTGTGTGACCAGGTTGACATTTGAAAGCCAATTAATGCATGAGCAGGCATGTAATCACACCACCTGTCAATAAAAGGCTCAGGTGCAGATCAACATACCCACACACATATGGAAAGGCATGCAAACACATTGCTTTATATGCAAACTGACAAGAATATATTTCCCAGCCTTTTTGCCAGAGAGAACACCTGCGCCAGAGACAACACGTGTATTAGTGTTGTGTCCCCGGTTGAATTTATTTTTGGTAGTCCAGACTCTGAATTGTAGCACCTGAGAGATGACTGCCAAGCAGCGTTGCATTCACAAGTGTTCACAGTAATGTGTCCTATACAATGTGGGCCAATATTTCAGAAAGTACATCCTTTGAACTTTAATTTCATGCAGACTCATAAAAGAATAATAATAAAAAAATATATATATAAACAAATGTTTCTGGGTGAGCAAAACATTCAAAATGGTACATGTTAAACATTAACAATAAATTTACTGCATGTTTCTCAGTTATAATGATTAGAGATTAGGAAAGAAACTCAAAATATCACAGACACTCACTTCAAGTTTAATTGTTAACATCTCAGCAAGACAAGAAAAAATATCGCCACAGCCAGACCAGATGGTCATAGAAGGAATGTGAATAAAGAGTAATTGTGCCCTATATTTAATCCTACATTAAGATGCTCTTACTCATTACTTTAAAGCAAGGTATGGTCCGAGAAGCACAATGGTTCCCTGTAGGCATGGAGAACAACCACCCTGCACAGTTGTCCTGGTAATGGAAGAAAAGTAAAAGACATGAGGGTTGCTAAGGTTTTCCGTGCTATTGGGACAATCATGCACTACTTGGGTATAATCTCACTGAGTCAGTATTTAAAGAGTGCACCCTCAGCTCGCCTTGAGCCAATTTCATGGCTGATCTCCTCAGTGTGAGCGAATGCAACAGGTCAATTCCTCCCCAGCAGGATAGACTTGGCCTCTGGGGTTCATAGGCTTCAGACAGCAGGCTCACTTCTAGCACATATTGTTGCTATTTAACAGGTCAAGAGCAAAATCAAAGGCAAATTAACGTTAATGGTAAGACTGATGTTAATATCCATCAGTTTGCACACTTAGAACATATATTGATTTCTGACCTAGTCTTAAAGATTTTATCAGAAGAAAAGAAAAAAATAGTAAAAGGAGCTGTTGAATTTTGGATAAAACCAACAATTCATTTATTCATATGGATAGGAATCACGAGATAACTCATGACACTATTGCAATATGTTGACCCAGATAATGTCTTATGTATCACTATAAAGGCAGTTCTGAGATACTGCAGGACAATCTGATCACAATCTGGTCCATCCCAATATTTCTGTAGTTGAGTACTCAATGACACAATGTGTTTTCTTGGTAACACAGACTTATGTGATTTCATCTTTAACTCAAATTCTAAACCAATACACAATGGACCATAACCAACCACCATAACCTCTGCATGACAGGTAGATGTATTTTTTTTTAAATAGTTTGATATAGCCACTAAACAGCATGATTCAGTGATTTGTCTAACATAACAACATTCATCAGAAATGAAATCTCAATATATCTCAATATTTATATCAAGAGTTTTTGCTTTCTTTTTTAGTGACTTTAAATTCCATAACCTCTGGGTAATGATTCATACTGACATAATTCTTGGCCACATGGACTCAAACCATGGCATAATAGGATGAACTTTAAATTTGCTGCCTCACGACACCCGATTCATGAGAGTGCTTTCCTTAGATTAAAAAAAAACATATAAGGAGTAAATTACATGCCTGACATTGACAAATGTGCCTATGCTTCACTGGACTCTTGTAAGATAATTGACTTGGAGCAGATGTTGTGTCATTGTATAGAATATTATAATAAGTCACACCATCTACCATTCTTTTAGCTACGATGTTTGTCCAGTTGGGCAGATGTGTCTGACTGCTGTGGTCTGACAGTGATTAATAACAGTGGGATTGTGTTTTACAACGTGATGCACCAATACAGTATGATTGATCCCAGAAACAGATTTGCATTCCTCTTGGATATGAAAAGAGGTACAAGAGCAATGGTGAGTCTCGTATAGCTGACAAAAAAGTCAAAAACTTATGGAAAAAATAGTCAAATGTTTGTTTTAGCTTCTTTTGAAACCCAAAATCTTGCTGCCATGAAAATGCAATGCTAAATGGTCTTTTGTCATAGGTTACATCAGAGTGCTGAAAAACACTAAAACACAAAAAGAAAGAAAAAGACCAGCTATAATGCGTCAGTGCCCATTTATTCAGTGTCAATTTTGTGGTGCTGCACAAGTGATGAAAGCACTGTATTTCCTAAATGCATACCGTATATTCAAGACTGATAAAGAAATACTAATCTCTGATTAACTACAATATATTTTGAAGCAGCACAGGTTTTGAAGAAAGTTGATGGGACTCATTGGTCATGAAACTTTAGTCAGCATAAACAATCATATAAATTTGTAATGCAGTTAAATTGAGAAAGCACTAAAATTGGAACCTTGAAATGTGAAAGCCGTAAGAGGCAGTAGTAACTAACTAGTAGTAGTAACTAATGGCTTGCTGTACTAAAGCATATAAATTGAGAAGACATTTCTTGAGTTCAATCTAATGAGTTCCTGAGAGGTTGTCCCCTAGCTGCCATCCTAGCGGATACAACAGAATTATAGATTTGCTTTTGCTCTATGTGAAATTAGAAGAAGAGGAAAGAAGGAAATGACAGGCTCTCTGAAAAGCTAACTACTGTATGCGATTGGCAGGAGAAGCAAGGGACAAGCTACACTGCTAATAGGGTTCAGCTTTAGACATCTCTGTCATTAGTGGAAATACACTCCATTTGAGCAGCAGAAGGTCTGCTTACACGTAATCTTTGAAATTCTATCCCTCTCTGCCTGCCTTTGACATAAGCACGAGGAAAAGCAGGGAATGGATTTAGAAATAATTCTGCCAGTGGGAAGACTTTAGTTAGTAGTATAAGTTGTCCAATTAACCATCTAACCAGTTGATTCTCAGTTATTGTTCTGGAAAATGCAAATATATGGTGATTCTGATGTTCAAAGTCATTCAGGAAAACAGATTAATTAAGAACATAGAAGACACACATCACAAAACAACTTCACAAATCAAAAAATAAAGTTACTAGAAAGCACAATTCAGAAAATGCTTTAACAAAACTGAAAGCTAGAGTGGAAAAAAATAATTACCAAAACAGACAATTCATTTTACTGAACAAATTGGCAAAACAGAAAAAAATGACATGATAACACAAAATAGCTTAACTGTTGATGTCTGACTAGTTTTGTGCTCATTAATTATATAAAACAATACTGGACAATAAAAAGTGCACTAAACATAAACAGTTTGTATTTGTCATATTGATTTAGATGCAGAACTAGTTGGTTTCTCAGTTCTCTACTCAAGTTCCCTCTTTCTTTTTGTCTTGTTGTCAGTAAAGTCAGTCAAAACAAGTTGACATTTTAGTCTGGCTTATGGTTTAAATGAATGAATGGATGCAAATTTGTTAATTAAGAAATGCATTCCAAGGCTTGAGATTCTGTGGCAAGGTAATGATCTGTTGCACATTTTGTCATTAAGCCAATAAATCTCAGTGCTCCCAGTCATTATACCAAATGACAAAGTTGTGTGAAGCATTAAAAGAGACTTTATCTATGGCAGCATCCTTTAATATTTGTTTAATTGATGGACACAGTGAAAGTTTGCTTCTTACTCTTGATTCCAAAAGTTGCAAAAAATGAGAGGTGAGCAACAGAGAAAAATGTTAGAAATGACCTTTTGAAATTTACAAATTTTAATTGATTAATTTCAATTCCAGCTATGGTTGCCAACCTTTGTCTCTGCAATTCTGGAGATGAAGTTGCACCAGAGTTCCCATGGTGCAGCAGAAATTACAGCCGGGGTAGCTCGTCCTCACAAGAAAAACAACAGTATCGGCCTAAAATTCAGCCGGCAAAAATGACCTATAATTATGTTTATGTCATGTAGTGGTTTGTAGTAATTATGACCTGGGGTTGTGACGCACTTCAGATGACATCAATATAAGGTGACAATTTGCTTTATTAGGAGGAGACGGGTTGGGTGGACGGCTAGATAGCTAGATGGCAAAAGTGGACTTAGCTCCTGGAGGATGCTCTTCGCTTCCCATTTCCAACCACAAGTTGTGACATTTAAAAAAAAAAATCATAACAGCAACCGTTGTGGAGTTTACTTTTGCTATTACAGCAAAGGTTATGTAACTTTAATGAAGTACAAACCCGATTCAAATGATCATGTTTTAACCCAAACCATGATCTTTCCCCAACCCTAATCAAGTGTCTTTGTGCCTAAACCTAACTAACAGCATATTATGCTCCCATTTTGGAAAGTGGAATAATCGCTCCTATGGGTCATTCTGAAAATGATCCTATGGGTCATTCTGGAGTGCAGGATCAGGCTTGAGCAATCATAAATCGGAGATCCCCAAGTGTGTAGTTTTACCTATATAAATCTTATCACACGGGCATTTTAATGAATAAATAACAATTAAAAAGAAATAAAAAATAAATAGTACTATGCACAGGGGTAGATGAGCCTTTGGCTGCAGCATAGCTTGTGAACACTGTACTGACAAGTCTGCAATTAATTATGAAACCAATCTATTGTCTAGGGAGTTACTAAGTCATGGGTTTCTGGTAATTAGTAAGTTATGATGGGAAATAATGGATCACATCCTCTCTATTGATAATACAAAGACTCTACAGTTAACTGAAGACTCAATTTTGGCTGAAGGGAATGAGAGACAACAATGAGATCTTAATCTGTGCCCTGTTTATACACAGTTTACATTATTTTTTTAAACACTAACATACATACATCCTAAAATCAACAATAAAATGCCAATATCTTTGAATTTTAAGTATGAAACCTCCTCCGGTTTTAAAGCTTACAGCACACATATTTTCAAAACATCTTGCCTGTCTAGCAGAAGTAACAAAACTTCTCTATGTGTTGTTCTAAAGGCCAATTACAATTGACATATTTTTCTCATTTAATTTGGAGGGCTTGTTGGAGATGGGGGTGTGATGTAGCTAACGAGCATGACAGTCTAAAACATTACACTCAGAAAAGTTGGAAGAATTTAGAAAAACTTGTGTTCATATTCATTATAAATATATCATCTATATTTTCAAGTGATTTTCAAATTTTGCTGTAGTGCATTTTGCAAATTAGTTTTTGGGCCATGTTGTGGGGGAGTAGCAGTGTTCTTGTGGTATTTTCATGGTCAGAGGCACACAGCATGCCCGCTGATCATTTAAATGGTTGGGAGCTGGCATCAGTTACATCCAACCATATTAACGCTTCTGATAACCTTTTAAAGCAGTGCCCTCACCAGCATGACTTGCTAACAGTTGGTAATGGAGTGGAGAGTCCGGAGTGTTCTCAACTAAGAAGAAACAAATATTCTTATCCGAGAGGTACAGAGTTGCATTGCATTTTAACATCCACACTCTGCTCTGCTTTACGCCTTCTATTTTATAATCACTTCTTGGAGTAATGAATTTTTCTCACCTTCAAAGCAGAACCATGCTCATTTTACAAAATTTTTGACAGCCAGGCTGATTGAAAGAAATATGTCCATTGTATGTTTATATATTCGGGTAGTTATTGTGGGGTGTTCAACAGTAAAATAGAAAGGGAGATAAAGGGAAAGAGAGATAGAGAAAGTGAGGATACTGTGATGTTGGTTCAGGGGTTGCAGGTGCACTATATGAAATGTGTCCTTTTCAGCAGTTATGAGTCGTATCTTGACAGTTCAATTTGTTCTGCAAAAGGCTGCCAAAAGACTAAGTTGTGGGCGTATGTCTTTCTTTGGCTCAGTAGTGATCCTTGTCCCTGTCTTGGAGGCTGCTGATTGTGAGATATGTTTCACTTGCTAAATCTTTATCAGACCTGTAATCCTAAACTTCCTTCTCTTCATCCTCTTCCTGGGAATTGGATCATGCTTCTGTTTGAGGTCACATGTAAGAAAGGAATGGTCTGGTATAAACAAAATAGGCAAGCTACCTAGGACTATACTTTCTTTCTGTTTGTTTACTTGCAGTGATGTGGCACTCTACTAAATATTACAGTAGCGAATCTTTAAGAAAGATACATTTGTTTCATTGTGCAGAAGGTCAAACCAAACAGTTTTTCACTATTTAAATCACTTGAGAACCTGAACCAAAAGTAGACTTTTGTTTTGACATATGTCAATGTACTTCCAACTGTTCTTATTTTATCTTATTTTATTTTATTTTACAAAATATGATATCTGAAGTGTTTACTCGCAAGTGTAAGTCTACCCTGAATATACAGTTTTGTGTTGGGTTGTGGAAACATGCAGTATACACTGTTTGAATCTTTAGGACAAGCACAGCTAATCAGTAACATCCTTGAATCTGAAATAGGATTAGTCTGCTATGCTTATTATCAGCCTGTCAGATTTGCTGCAGTGAAATTCAATAACACAGAGCAAGAGAGATGGGGATGTCGTCATTTTGGTTATTGAAACAAAAATTATTTTCTGACCACACACTGGACACAGGAAGTAGGGTTACTGACATCATTGCAAGAATTAAGCACATCATGAACATATTTACACATCTTTTTAATGAAAAGTTGTAATTTGCATGAAAAGAAATTACTTAATTATTACTTAATACTATCTCTACTATCCTGATGGTTAATGCAGTCTTGTTTAACTGTTTTCCACAACGATAAAACACAAAATGCCTCCAGCAGGGGTTGGATGCAAAAAGATGAACATGTATGCTATACAATGTGATCCTATACAAAAGCTATGCAATCATTACTGTTTTTGTGAAGCTTAGATTATAATATTCATGTTCAATTTGTGTTGCGGTGGTATATTCTTGGAATAAATGATATTGTACTGTTATAAACAGTGTGAACTGTGTCCACTGGAAGTCTTCATTTCTGACAATGTATGCATGAGCCCATTTAGTACGCAACCTTCAAGCCTATACTGATATTTTCTTCAATTATACTTATTTAATTACTTATATTTGGAGAAGTACAAAAACAACCAAACACACAGCACAAATGGATCAGGGTTGAAACATTTTCTTTATGCTATTATGTCTTCTATTACCAAAACATGACACCAAAATGTATCCATGTGTAATTCTTTGCAGTTGTCAGGGAAGGTCGTGGGTGGCAAAGGGAAAAGAGCCATTTACAGTGTTTATTACAGTCAGCATCAATGGCAGTGGCAGATGAGAGACACTAGATTTGTTTCAGGGTTGGGTAATTAGAGTTAAAACATTCCTCCTTTCTTTCTTTGTATGTAAACAGGGGCCTAGAAGCATTGAATGTTTTGCAGTTGTTACATTTCCATAAAACTCAAACAAATTTATTTTACTGGTAGGATCTGCTAAGTAATAGTTAAGTCCAACAAATCCTTTAATGACGATGATTTTTGTATGTACATCTTTTGTATTTGGTTTGATAACTACCATCTCTGTGATAATGCATGTGGGGGTGAGTGAACTTCAGCAGAGTGCAATCTAAGAAGTGAAATCTCACCACCTAGTTTTAAAGCATTGTGTATATTCTCTACTGAATAAAATCTCAAGGGAAGGGAAGCTTTAGAGTATTACAATCTGTGCATTAATCTCCAACAGATTAGAGAGAGAAAAAGCCCAAAAGTGTGACATGGTTATGATTATTTCATAAGATCAACCTGAAGATCTTTAAACTATCTTAAAGGTAGACATATTTATCTGTATAGTTTAAAAATAGGAACACGTGTTGCAGATTAAATATTTCAGGATTTCACAGGAATGCAAGTGTCATTGATCTGTCAAGAAAGATCAAGTAGAGTTATTTTTCTCATCACTGTCATAGCATCAAGGGCATCCATCTGGCTTGGCTTCATCTGGCCCTAAAAACATTGTTTTCATGATGTGCTTTTGTTCCTGTGAAAGACACTGAAGTTCACTAGAAGATAAAGTGCCTGAGCTAGTAATCTAATTATTAAGAGTTATGTTCATTGTGGTTTAAGGCCAAATATTGTCTTTTTCTTGAAGGTACACTTTCTTGCAATAGTTTGTTAGAATGTTTTTTTTCTGAATTTATCTAAGTATCATACAAGAAACCAGATACCTTAGTTTCATGTAAAATGGGTTTTAGCAGTCTTTGTAGGACTTGATTTGCATTTGCTTCAGTGCTTTTCCTATCTAGTTAAGATGGGTTTTCAGCTTTCAGACCATACATACCATCTTCAATCACTGACCATCATGATTTTGTAGATTAAAGTTTGGAAAAGGAAAAAAAAGACTTTAATTGATCCTTTTCAACCATTCACCTGAAGGGTAATGGTTGAAGAGTGAAGTGTCGGTTCGCCCAAGGGACTGAGATTGAATTTTTGTGTCTTCTGTCTGTCTCTCTTCTGTAGGGTGATGACGTCCTGACAGTCATCAAAATGAAAGCACAGTGGCCAGCTTGGCAGCCACTTAATGTGTAAGTATTATATCTCGATTACTGTAATGCTCACCACACATCTGCTATGGTAAGCGCAGTGGCTCTTAAATTGGATTGCGCCACTGGTTTTGTGAGTTATATAAAAAACCTGAATGCTGATCTTATCAAATCAATCATAGGTTTCCTTTCTCTATGAATATCTTGTCCATGATATTCAAGACCATAGAGACGAGGGACCTAATCACCCAATCACTAGAGACAACCCTCTAAAAATACTATATAGAACATTACTCAGGATCCTCATGAGTAGATGTTCCTGCTTTGATAGATTACCTATCTTAAACAGTTTTCAAATCTCTGCAAGTTGATTTTCATACCATTCATATCATACCAAATTGACTCAAAGGTGATATGCTGCAAGGTTGAAAATCAATATAAAAATATTATGACTCTTCATGATGGTCAACAGTTATAAAGCATCTGCAATATGGACTAAAACCCAGCCACTGGTAGGACCACCTAATAGGAACAGATAATAGGTAGTACATTTTTGAGGCTAAAGTTAGCTTCCTAAGTTGGGCCCAAAGCTTGCTGATCAGTGAAAACCCAGCTCAAAGGTGCCCTGAAACTGCCAGCTACCACATGCTCACACTGTGCATGCTCATTTACTCCTAAATTTATACGAGCCATTTAATCTCTTATTCATGAGAAAAACAAGAAGCTTGTTGGCTCAGCTTGCACAGATGAACTTCGGTGGTAAAGGCCTTTGCAGCATTCTTTCCTCAACCAAAGGGCCTCTGTGAGGGCCACAAGTTTAGTCTCCAAAGGGAAGAGCGCAGCCAGGAATAGGAGCAATGATATCCACTATGGCTAATTACTGTAGCTTACTCTTTTCTGTATAAGCAGATAATTAATTGTTAAACACAGCAATTGTGTACAGAAAAAGCATGAGTGTCAGATGAACAGTGTGGGTTTTGAGAACAAAAGGGAAATAACGTTTTGGTTGCTAACTATATGGAAGTGTCCTCACCATGCAACTAGAGTGAAGAAAGAGTTAAATATATACGTTTTACTGAACCAGCTGGAAAATACACCTTGTTAAGCCTTAAAAGAGTCTTTCAAGAGTTCATTAGCTTAATATATGTGCTGCATGAAAAATGCATAAATGCATATTTATGTCAGCATGTTTCATAGTTTGATTTGTGTATTTGTATGTGTTTGTGTGTTTCATATCACTTCCATTAATACAATATGAATGTGCATATGTTTGTGTGTCTCAATGTAAGGTATAAACTCTATGTCTGTATAAGGAGAAACTTTTGCAGGAACTCATATGAGGATGAGAGATGGGAAGAGAGAGAAGCAGAGAGAAAGGAAAGCAGCTGACATAAAGAACAAGGAAGTCATTAAATTAATCTTTTGAGGAGACTGGGGTCTAATTACATCAGTAGTCTTTCTGCTTTAGGTTAACTATGTGGGTAAGAAGCAGTATGTGTACTGCATCATCATTCCGTTAAATAGAGTGCTGCCTCTTAAACCAAGCATTCAATTTCATTTGGTTATAAAGAACAAGATGATTACTGGAACAAAGGGTAAAGCAGCAGATATGTGAAAGGAGAGTAGAAGAGGGAGATGAGAAAAGAATGAGGCTGTAGATATGACATCCATTATCACACATATTATGGCAGCATCTTTATGGCAGTGGCTCTCCTGAGACCAATTACATAATAAGAAAAAGGAAATAAACTTGAGTACGGTAAGAATTTCTCTTTGAGTAGAGAGTATACTACACAGGCCCTAGGCAAGGTCAAATGGCTTTGAGTAAATAAATACAATTTCAATAGAATAGAAAACCTTATTAGAAATTTGAATCAGTAATTAAATCATTAAAACAACCCAATAAAATAATAAAATAAAATGAAAACAAATATTGAGCAGAAAAACACTTTGTTTTCAGAATTTTGAAGTGTAGCTCTTGTATTTTCTAATCGGTAATATTTTCCATTTGCTCTCTTACAGCCCAGACAAATGACTCAATCTGTACTCTTAAAAGTCACTGATCTTAAAAGAGTTGAAGCAACCATTAAATGCCAAAATCCATCATGGCTTTCTGACCACATAGGTGTCTGAGTGTTAAATGGAGCGGAGCAGGTGGACCCAAATGCAGAAAACCGTAGGCAGAGAAAGGCTAAAGAATAAATTCTTTATTTAGGCTTGAGTGCAGGCAGAGAAAAACTGAACAGAACAGAGCAAAACAGAACAACGCAGAGCAGAGCAGAACAAACAGAGTAGAACAACACACAGTTGGAGTGGAGCAGGCATTGGAAACAGAGGGAAACACAAGGATTGGTTAACAATGAAGACAACAAGGGTGTGGCAGGCATCAAACAGGGCAAGGCTAACAAGACAAAACACTGAACAGGTGTGCAGGGGTAAACAGCCTGAGCAGGACTAGAGCAACATATAAGAAACGCAAGGTTACAAACTGTCAAGAATAAAACCAAAGCAAGGCAGAGATAAAACTAAAGAAAACAATAGCCCTGAATTCAAGGGAAAAGCAATACCAAGCTCAAGCACTACACAAAGAGATACAAATGGCTAATGCAGTTATCATAAGCAGTTTGTAACCCAGAGCACCTTCAAAACACACACACAGCAACACCAAAAAACCCCAAAATACAAAGAGTCCAGAAAGAGTCTGTGACACTGAGACCCTTGTTCCTGTCTTTTCCCACATAAACTCAAAATAGCACTGTTGACTGCAGTCACACCAACAGTTCAGCGAAAGGAGCTACTAAAGAAACATTTTTTCTAAATGAAAATGCCCTTTTCATTCAAATTAACTTTTTCTTGTCCATAGTGTAGTGAAGTGTGAAGTATGGATGGAAATTTTATTCAGAACTTGACATTTAAATTACAGTTATGTCGCTGACTACCTACACGGAGAAGAACAGAGGCACCTATCAGTGGGCACTGAGGTAGCAGATATGTACAGATAACGCCAGTCCAGCTGCTGTAGTGTCCATATGAGATGTTACTACTCCCACTGACTAGGGAGGGAAATTCATAAGATTTTATTGATGCCAATGCTATAATCGATTCTGCTTATTGGTCCAAATCAATTTTCTGTGTGAAAAAAAGTAGGCCTACACATGTTTTCTGCATCAACTCTATTGCTGTCTAAGATAGGATATTTACCCTTGGTAATGGATGTGCTGCACAGATGGGAAGCAGTTGCACTCATGTGCAGAGTATCGAATACATGGCATCCCTGAAATTTAAGCCCATGTTGTAAAGAAAAATGCTTCAGCATATTGCTGGTGTTTCTACCCTACTTGAAATAATCATTTTACAGACATTTCAACTAGCACTGTTGTCATCTGTTTTTGTGAAATGAAGTCACACTTTTGACCATATCTTCCTCTCTTCCATGACTCCTTCTTGTTGCAAGTTTCCATCAGTGTAGACACATGAGTTTGACGTCATTGTTCTGTAATGCGCAACTGTCAGAAAAACATGCTTGCATCGATAATAGGAATTGATAAGCTCGGAGGCATACGATTGTAAATGGATTGGACAATTTGGAATTGGTTCTCAATTGGAACCTGTTCCTGATTCCCATCCTTACCACTGACACAGAGTTTCACTACTTTAGACACATTCCATGTTTGTGAAGTGCTGCTTTTTTTTTCTTTTTCTTTTTTTAAATGCAAAAGTTACACAAGGTGCCAATTGGTGTTTTGGCACCTTGAGTAAGTTTTCAACATTCTCTATTAACATTTAAAAGACTTCCCATTAAAAATCCCATCTGAAAGACTTCCACACAACACTCTGCTCATTCTTATGCTGTACAAACTCACAATTCAAACACACTTGTTAAGATGAAAGAACATGACTTCCTTTCTCAATCTCATTCAACCACAAACCCGGTGACTCACACACAGACACCAGATGCAGACAGAAAATTATCTTCACACCAATTACTCAATATATTTTCCCTTAGAGCATGATAAAATATATCATTCTCAAGTGTTCACACAGATTCTGATGGAAAAACTACGTGCAATTCTCTTTGTTGCACTGTATCCTTGCACTGTATCCTCCCACTCTCTATGACATCATACTATTCACTACAGTATCTTCCACCTTTAGTTTTCTCACAGAAGTTCCCTTCATTAGTCCCGTTTCATACTGGTTTAAAATGATTGCATCCATGACAGCTGCAGTACCTCCATGATACTCAGCTGGCTCCTTGTTGTCTCCCTGCACCCACTCTCTCTTGTCAGGCATCTCCCTAATAACCAGACTACTTTGGTGTTCTACGGGTTACATTTGATTAGCAGCTAAAAATAAGCTGGTTGTCAATGGTATGAAATAGAGTTTTTGATGACTCAAAAATATAACTGTACATGAACCGCCATCTTTATTTCTGTCACTCTCAGAACCACTTCCCGGAGATGATAGTGTTTTTTGTGTGTGCACAGTATACATAAATTAGTCTTTATATGAATTCATGTGGGATTTTTTTTGTGGTATTTAGTTTAGAGAGCCTCTGTTCCTTCTGTGTAACAATGTATTTTTGAATAGTAGCAACAGGTTAGACATTATGCTGGATGGTCTAATGTGACAATAATGTATTGATTATCAGATTGAGCTCTGACTCACCTCTGAATCACTGCTGACGCACATCTATTGGCAGGGCAGTAAATGTTCCACCTTTCAACAAAATAATTAAGAAATATGATAGTGTTTAGTTTTTAGTTGTTGTTGTTTTTTTTTTTTTACTTGACCATTTAAACAATTTCACTAGCTACAGAAGGGTGCTGCATCAGTGGCAGGCATTAGTTCAAGTTGAAGCTAGCAAGGCTACACCTAAGATGCTGATCCAATCAAATCAAATTTCAAATGTAGAAAATTTGGGAAACCTTTACTTTTATTGGACATTAAACATATATTTAACCAATCAGAATGTACTAAACTGTGCAAAAACCCCACAAGAAAATTTTAAAAGTTTTTTTTAAAACATGAAGGCGATATTTCTCCTTTACTAAATAGTTTTTGTTGCCTAAAATTAACAAAACCTCAATTATCAAGGTGGCGAATCAGAAAATATTTTTGAGTAAGTGAGTAAATAGTGAAATCAATAGTGCAACTCCACAATACACCTGCACACATTCATAAAATGAAATATTTTAGATTAACAACATTATTTCACAGAGGTTATCTGGGGTGATTAATCCCTTCCTCATTTGCTACCAGCCTGTTCTGTCTTTCCTTTTCTGTCTGTTACACTTTTTGTAGAGCCCAGGTGGTTGTGTGAGATAAACGTCAGCAACGTCCTCCAGCAAATAGCAAAGGTCCAGGAGAGTCAACTGAAGTTGTGCGTTCCTAGGAGAAAAGGGCTATTTCACATCCTCAGAGGCCATCATTAGCAGAGTGAGCAAGGGCAGGACTGAGTTAACTGAAGTCAAATGGATTTATACAGTATGGGCATGATGACAGGTGAAAAGGAATCACTGGCTAATTAATGAGGAGTGGGGAGATCCTTGTTACAGCAAGGATCTCCACTCCTAATTAATCTTGTATTGGCTGGGAAAATCCTTGTAATTAGTTTAGATGTCAATCATTGGTCAAGACAGATGGCCAGACGTGTTTTTTTTTCCTGTGCTGGAAGAGTAAATGCAATGTAAGACAAGAAATGTGTCACCTAAATACTCGACTTTCACTATAAATTGCAGGCACTGCAAGCTGTTTCCCTTTCTCTGTGTCTAAAGTGGAGCCAAAGTTCTGCCCCACTTCCAGGCAAGCTTCTCTTCTAGTGTAGCATCCGTTTCACCATGTTACTTTGCTTCTCTCTGCTTTCCATTGATCTGCAAAAAGCTGCAACGTGGTTAACAGCTCCCACAAACCTTTGACATAGGTGCACTCTCTGAAATAATAACTTGATTAATCAATTAGTTGATCAACAGAAAGTTAATTGGCAACAATTTCTATAATTGATTAAGTCCCTTTTAAGCAAAATTCACAGCCTCTCAAATATGAATATTTACTGATTTTCTGAGTCTTCTACAATCCTTTTAAGCTGGTTATCTTTGACTTTAGGATTGTTGGTTGGACAAAGGAGGGAATTTTAACATTTTATGGAACAAACAAAACATTTAATTTGTTGAGAAAATAATCAACAGATTAAATGATAATGTAATGTAATCCTTAGCTGCAGCCCTAAAGGTTTGTACTAACTGTTGGCTTGATGACATTAGCCTTATCCACTAGCTGACTATTCTATCAGCTGTTCTGATAGCAGCCTCAATAGGAGCTTAATTACAGGTAATAATAACAAAAGTTGTTACATGGAAATATTTTTCCTCTTGTATTTACATTTTGTCTGCCATTTGAGGGCAACTTGCTGGTGACAAATTTATGACTTTTCATGAGGAATGACATTTCATTTGGCATGGAAGAGGTTACAGTAAGTCTGGCCTTCAGGTCCTGTGAGGGGCAGACCTCGAGCCACATCCTTCAGGGGATCTCATTCCTTAATGGGGATGCAGCTAACATCTTTCTTTCTTTCCCTTACACACACTTACAAACTCAAAAACAGAGTTGATTTCTTCTTTCAGAAATAAAAACAATACACAATGTACCATACTGTATTTTGGATTATGAAGATATCCTATATATTTATGCTGGCACTACCCTTAAACCACTGGATGGTATCTACCATTGTGCCATTTGATTCATTACACAAGATGGCTATCGCACTCACTGCTGTGAGTGATATGAAAAGGTCAGATGGTTATCGTTGACATCTAGAAGGCACCAGCATACGTGCGTCTTAATTTATGGGGCCTTGCTATCTAAGTTACTGAGATATTTAGCATCCTTAGTTGAGGTCAGAGCGTATAAACATGACACCAAATCACAGAACAGCTTGGCTTTAAAAGTTCCTCATACAGTCTCAGCTGAACTGGGATAGACTATGCACTTTAATGTTGGAATGAAAGTTAGAAACGTTCATTCCTCTTCAGTACTTTACCAGCTGATATTTTTCAAAATATTTGTTATTTTAATTAGTGTGTGATGATTGTTTTGTGTGACTGATCTGTCTTTTTGTGCTCATCTGTATGTGTATTTTTTTCTGAGGCCTCTCTTACAAAAGGAATCTTAACCTCAATGAGATATCCAGAATATATAAAGCTTAACTATCTCTCACTCTCCTCCCCAGTCGAGCTGCTCCCTCAGCTGAATTCTCAGTGGACCGCACCCGTCACCTCATGTCCTTCCTGACCATGTTGGGGCCCAGTCCAGATTGGAATGTGGGTCTGTCAGCTGAGGACTTGTGCACTAAGGAGTGTGGCTGGGCCCAGAGGGTGGTCCAGGACCTTATCCCCTGGGATGCAGGCACTGACAGCGGGGTGACATATGAGGTCAGTGAGAACATCGTGATATTACATTTTCATCATTAAAGATGTTAGTTTATTAAAGCATTATATCATCCCAGTTTATACTGGCTGACATGCGTAACCACACTTTGTTAAGTAGTGAAATGTATGTGTTATGTAGAGCTGCTGTGGCTGATCTTTTCAAATAAGTTAGTGATTTTTACAGGATTCTCAGTATGGGATAGTTAACTGTAAAGAATACTTTTCAACCAAGAACACTTTTCAGCATGTAATTTTTTTCTTCACAATACATTATGTTGAAAACTGTAGCATTAGAGTCATTGGGCATTGAGCTTCTCTAGAAAGCAGTTCTCAAAATATCAGATACAAAATGCCAGCTCTTAAGGCACTTTCAGACAGCGAGCAGTTACCGCTGAGTCTGTTTCCCAGCAACATTGGTGCTCTGTATTTTAAAGGGGCGGTAACAGGGTGCAAGGTTATACCCTACTAACAACATATTACATAAACTAGAGGTTGATGCTATCTACCTACTCTAATTTCATAGCATAGTCAAATAGACCAGATAGGCTTAGGCTTCATTCACACCAGATCTGGCGGTGTGGCGAATCACGGTGAGTCAGTGCGGATATGGGCGCGTGGCTACGTGGGCGTCACGTTGTAAACTCACAGTCCAGAAGGTGGCGGTAATACACATGAAAGTAGTTTGCCAACCGCCATCAAACAACGAAAGAGACAAAGAAAAAGAAGAAGCACTCATATAAGTTTGTGAAATTACTCACAGCGGCAATAAGTCTCTCCTCCATCATCTCCATAATTAAGTAATATCAATCATCTTCAGTCCAAAGCAGAATGCTGATATGCTACAATGCTACATGCTAAATAAACAACGTTCCTCTTCTGGTCTTTCGTCTTTTTGTTTTCCGGTCTGATCGCCGACCTCCGTGATTGGCCACCACAGCATGATGTCGGGTTGCGGTTTTCCAAAAGTTGACTCCGGCTCAACTTTTCCGGCCGCAGTCCGGTGCGGCGCCACAGCGGCCAACATGGCTGCAGGCGAGGGGCACTACCCCCATTCAAATGAAAGGGGCAACAAGCGTTTTCACCACACCGCCAGATTTGGTGTGAATTCAGCCTTATACCTGTAAATTTTGATACTCTATTCTTTCCCTCTGTGGTTGCCAAGATTAAATTTCATTATTTTGATTTTAAAATCATTCTTCCCTACTTAAGACTATATCTTTTTTTTGTTTAGACTACTTGCTGTTCAACCAAAATAGCAATGTCCCTCATGTAATGAATGTGTGTCTGAACTCATGTTACAACCCTAAATTCCCATAGCAATCACAGCCTTTTTCAAACTGTTATTCTCTCCACCTTTAACCCCTGGATAAACTTCCTCCTCACTCTCATCACCAGCTGAGTTTTCCCTTCATATTCGCACTGTGACCTTGTCATTATGCCAACCTCTTCCTCTTCATCTGCCTGTCTGCTCACATTCACAATCACTCCTTCTCTCACCTCTTCACATACTGCCAGTCTGCAACAATTCAAGTGTCATCACCCATCCAATTCTCCTTTAACAGCCTTGAACGTCTTCCCCTCCCGCCCTCACCCCGAGGTGCTGTCTGCTGCGTGCTCAGTGTCTCCAGTCAGCACTAATAGATTAGGCTGTGTGTGCGCTTATTTGACCAAACTAACTATGGCTACATGTGTGAAACCTTTGGCTGATCCCTCAGAACTCACAGATAAACCCACTGAACTGGGCTCTCGTGCTTGTCTTGGCCAGCTTCAGGAGTAATTTCACTCTTCCTCCTCTTCTTCCTCTCTCACTTTCTCTCTTTCATTCTCTCAGGCACCCACCCACATACATGCTTTCTTAGGTCACCTTCGGGGACATTACATAGACTTACATTAATTTCCTGGAGACTTACCTTAACCCTAACCACTGACCTGAAAATCAGCTTTTTCCCAGTTGGGGACAAGCTGTCCCCAGTTAACTGGTCTTTAGTCTGAAATGTGTCCCGAAAGTAGGCTTAGTCAGAAACACACTCACTGAGTGTGAGTTCACACGGAGTAAATCCGACTATGTAAGGGAAACTCAGAAATATATTAGGAATTTTCAAGTTTGTGTTCTGTTTAACACTGACTACTATGACTAAACTAACTACAACATGTCCTGTGTTAGGAGACTGAGAGTAGCATTACTGATTATGTTTTTTCATGTTTTTAGCAAGCATGCAGCTTCAGTTTGCTATCTGTATAAATTACAACAAAAGCAGGAAACAGGGAAACATCTATAAAACCTTTTTTTGTAAAAATGAAAGTGCAGACTTGGAATAGTATACACTAATCTGAGTCTCAGGTATCCATTCAAATACTCAGTATCCCCAAAAAACATGAATTTTCAATAGAATCACAAAAAGTGTACTTGTTAAAATGCCAACAAAATAAATATTACTATACCTTTGCTGAGTTGACAAGTCGCTTAAATGTTACTATCCATATGGCTGAGAGTCATGTTTCAGCTATATAGAAAGATCAATAACAGAAACTTTCAACCAAGAATAATGTTCAGCAGAGGCTATTCTAGGAGTGGGGTAGGACTTTGGTTCCCTGTCACAAAATTGTTAAAGGCATAGGTCTGAAACAGAGTAATGAGATGCATCCTTTGTCCCATTACTTTCCCTGTATCTTTTAATTAGTGGCCTCTCATTACCCCTCTCCCTATCTCCCTCTCTCTCACAAACACAAACATTACTGCTCTTTCCCTGTTTTTTTCTGGGTGGCCTCAGTAGGGGGTAAAGGATGAACAGGTCTTCTGCCTCCAGACTGCCTCTGGCACTGGTGCTTCTATCAACCCCATGCTGGCAGACCTTTACTGTTGACTAATAAGAGCATCTCCCATATAAACTACAATAAAGTGTTCCTCCACAGCTGCTCTCTGACTTTGTGATTTGTCCTTCGTGTAACTTTGAGTGACTTTGTGCTAATTGTACTTGTGCAAATGTATTTTTCAAACAAATCCTGACAGTGTGTTATTTTTGAAATCCCAAGATCCACAGCTTTGTGGCCCATGTTCTTCCTCTGCCTTTCTGTGTGCTTCTTTTAGTCTCCCAACAAGCCCTCTGTACCCCAGGAAAAGATCCGTCCCCTGACTAGTCTGGACCATCCACAGAGTCCTTTCTATGATCCTGAAGGGGGCGCCATAACACCTGTGGCCAGGGTTGTGGTGGAACGTATTGCTAGAAAGGTTTGTCTGTTCTGATCTGTCATATCATCAGTTCTCTGTGCAAAAACAGATAGTCTTGAAAGTAAATATTCAGATAGTCATCATAGTCTGTGTGATTGATAACCAAAAGAGCAAGCCTTTAACTTTTCTTCTTTTTTTTGATGTCCTTGCTATATTTATAACTTGGTATACTCTTGTCTACTCTTAGTTGTTACTCATGATTCTATCCTACATTAATAAAGCCAAATTATATTTACATCAAATCAAAACTGGCTTCCTTTGACATAGTGCACGTCATCATTGTGACATATAGATCCCTTGACATAGGAGAGAGAGACCTTTCCTTTGTCCTTATCTCTGCTCAGCAGCAGGTATATCAATACTGTCCATCAATAAAGCTGTTGATCGGCTGTCTATAAGTCTGCAATGAGAAAGATGTTTTATGTAAGTTCATGGCCATTGTAGACAAAGTATAAATGAATGACTGTAATAATAATAACCTACTACTGGGATGTACAGCATGCAGCTCCCCAAATTGAACAAAAAATGTGATTTATGCTATCAAATGTCAGTCACTATTAGTGGTATCAAGTAATGTGTTCAGTTCATTTTCAAGTGTATGAAATAACTTCAAAGATAAATTTCAAGTTGTTGGGGCTAAATTACCAATATTTTACCTTACTTGAATCAGTTGAAAGTAATTTCTGAGGTACTATATAAGGACAATATTTTGACCAATCGCCAGTGTCAAAATTAACACATACCTACAATGGTAAATTACATAATACTGCATAATGTGTTGCAACCCAACTCCTAAAACAAACACTTTAGCTAATAAATTCACATAAAACAGAAAGAACAAGCTAAACAAAACATTTATGGCAAGTATTGAAATTCACTCTCTATGCCAACTTTCCTATTTATGATTTAAGGGGAGGTGAAAAATATTACTTTGGAAACTCAGGCAGCAAAGTAGAAAGGGATAAAAGGTTAGTAGTCCTTCAGTGGCATCTAGAGGCAACTCTGGGTATTTTAGAATATTTTCAGCTTGATTTCTTTACTCTTGCCACAGTCCATTTCTCATCACATCATTAAGTTGCCCTAGATGCAAACAGCACCCACATCAGAATATGTGGATATATATTCAGTAGTCTTCTTCTTGTGTTCTGTGTGTCTGCCACTGTTGAGAGAATTTGTAAGCTGCAGGCTTAAGATGACCTTCCACTCACCTGTTCTCATTCTTTCTGATAGCTATCAGAAGCAAAGAGAAGGATTTAGGCGAAGGCAAACAGAAAACTATAGTAAAAGAACACTTAGACGTATTGTTGCAGCATCATAGTGTGTATGTGTATCCACAGGGTGAACAGTGTAACATTGTGCCAGACAATGTGGATGACATCGTAGCAGACATTGCACAGGAGGAGAAAGAGGAAGGTCTGGATCCTGCTCTCATTTTTCTCACTCTCCTTTACACAAGATTAAAATCACAGTTAACAGTGGATGGCTTTTATAGTATCTTTTTCCATCCTGCAGATGATACTCCTGAGACGTGCATCTACTCCAACTGGTCTCCATGGTCTGCCTGCAGCTCAGCCACTTGTGAAAAGGGCAAGCGGATGAGGCAGAGGATGTTAAAGGCCCAGTTGGACCTTAGTGTCCCCTGCCCACACACACAGGATTTTGAGCCTTGCATGGGACCTGGATGCAGTGATGAGGGTAAGTATGTATGGAAAGACTGAAGGTCACTATGATGGATTAGAAAATAAAAGAACTCTATGTGGATGATAATGTGATTATATAGTAAAATTTACACTGGAGAGGAGCTCCCACATGATTCCAGTTTTGAGGTCTAACAGACATCTGAATTAATTTAGAGTTTTCTAAAGGTTCAGATCCCTTTAAACTGGTTTATGATGATATTTAATCACTCTGAACATTTTTATTGAAATGTTATTACTTCCTTTAATGTTTTGAGAATCTAAAAAGCGAGAGTATGTTTTAAAACTAGACTTTAATGATGTAAGGCCATTGATAATATGCAAGGTATCATTCTACATCAGTAATTACAGTAAGTTAGAGAGAAGAGAGGTGAAGGAGAACACTTTGTTTATATGGCAGGGTTTTAATTTTTATATAATGTCAAGTTAAATTGCATGAGGCCATTGAATATTTTTAAGATGTTAGGAGAAATTCACTCAGGTAATTGTGTTGGCTGGTTCAAGGTTTTATCTTCACTCATATATATTCTTGTCTCCTTAAAATTAATTTTGCCCCACAGACATCAGAGTATCTTATTATTTGGTATAATCTAATTACTAATAAAACATAGTGAGTCTGGTGGCCTGACCTTTCGCCAAGTACCACCATCAGGTCAGACTTTCCCATTGGCCAACATGTCCATGACAAGTATGATTTACTGTTAATGATGCAAACATGACTGCTCATTATGGTTTATCATAAGATAAATTTTTCTATTAGTGAGTGAAGCCCTTTATTGCCAGTTTTATAGCAGACAGATTGTTCTTTAAGAGGTTAATTATTGGTGTCATGTTTTACACCTTGAATGCTGATTATGCAGAAATATTAAAACTATTTTATTTATACAAAACCTTACCTTGCTTCCATTAATTAAAATCAGGCCAATTAAAGTACAGAAATGAAATAGAATCAAATACACCATGATAAAATAAGATAGCGGAGAGTGAAATAAACAGGATGATTTAAGTCCGCCTAAAAAATATATTGGCCGTAGATTCATCCTATCACAGATAGTCGATGTATTCATCCACTGGCCAACCTTATGGCCCATTTACTCAAATAAAATATGCTGAGAAAGTGTCTCTTGCTTCCCACCTTGGGTGACTGTAAGCATGCCCACTGATGTCAGTCTCTGGTTTAACCAGGCTGACTGCCCACACACATGAATGGCACGAAAATAACATTTGGTATTATGAGTGGCTATGTTTAAAAAGGGGCCATAATTCCTGTATGGTTCTTCTGATGTGGATGTAAACACCCTGCAATTAAAGCTGAAAATTTGCATTTTGACCTCACAATCATTTGATTCTAAATCCAGTGAGCTGGAGTACACAGCCGACTGCAACTTTACCTCCCTACTCAAGCTCAGATATTAGTGGACAATATGTCTCACTTACAAGATTCAAACCCAATCTTTACTCACATGTATTTGTCAGATTAGTTATTTTTACCCTTATTTGACAGCTCACAGTAGAGAATGACAGAGACATTTATAGGGTAGAGACAAATAGGGGACAACATAACTATTATTTGATGGCTATCACAATCTCAAGGTATATGTATACATCTCCTTGTAATTCCATGTCATCACAAGTGACATTTCTGCACAGAGATAAGCAGCTGGTGGGTGTAGTGTGCACAATAGTCTGTGGATTATTCTAAAGAACTGAGATGACCTTTTAATGCTCAAGTATTTTCAGCTGTTTCTATTGGCTATCAGTGGACTTTTTTCTCTTTTGAAAGATGCTACTTTGCTATCTATCTTTAACATTATATTTCAACTACTCACCTAGTGATAATGAAATGTGGTTCCAGAGCATGGTCCATTAACTTAAATATTACATTACTATAATGGGCTTGGAAATTTAATATTTAATTTCTACCCCTGGATATAAAGCATGCATATCATGACAACATTTGAGCCCTGGCCTTATTTGTTAACATGTGCAAGAGCAGCTTCTTGCATGACCAAGTCATTTTACCTTTTATTCCTGATTATGTTGACTCTGTTGTAATCATGTCATTACCTATACTATATACATGTTTCATACTGTATATGGATAATTGCCTCTGGCTACTGTGGCTACATCCGACAGCTACTTAGTTTTGTACCTCTTACAAGCAGAAAAGTGGTGCAGAGCTGACAATGACATCCATTAGAGGTGCATGTGTTCACTAATCTAAAATAACAGGCATGAATGAAAGAAGTGTACATCTAAGACTTTTTCTTTGTCCTGTCTTCTGTCCGTGTCATCCTTTTGACAACAACTGACTACAAATTTATGGGGACAAGAAAAGAGATCTGTTGTTTAGTGAAGCAGAAGCTGAACATTTTAATGAGCTTACATCAACAACATTCCTGTGTTCTTGTAGATGTGTGTGTTGGTTCAATGATGGTAAAAGATGATTGTAAATGATGGTGAAAGTATGATGATTACAAGACTATAAGACATCTGAGTAGAAATAAAGAATAATAATAGCATATGATCAGCTCAAGGAAAAAAAAAACTCATGAGCTGTATCAAATACACACTACTATGATCCAGATTTTTATCAAAGTAATTTACACAAAAAGTTCCAGAGAGATAAAACAGTTAAAATAAAAATACATGTATATATATTAAAAAAGAAATGTGATAAATAATTAAAACGGGTGAGTTTTTTTTTTTTTTTTTTTACTTAAAAGCTTGATTTGCTGTCCTTAGATCCAGATAGAGACTGGTCCCAAAGGCAGCTTCACTGTAGGTCTTTGTTTTCTGTCTCTCACTTTCTTGTTCAGTGAGTGCAGTAGAGAGACCAATCTGAACACTCTACTAGTGACCTATCTGAGAGCATATCAGCAACATAGTCAGATCAGGTCCATGAATAGATTAATAGACAGGTAATATAGCCTATTCTGTGACTGTAACTGGAAGCCTATGCATCACTAAAACATTCATTTTATAGTAATTTATTGTAAAGACCTGAGAGCAATATACTGCAATAATCAAGCTAACTTGTATTGGATGCATGCACGAGTTTCTTTGTATCTGAGGTAGCAGTGACTGTATTTCCTGAGATAGTGTAGTTAATTGTAAGGACAGTTTCTACTTAAACTAGAACCTCTCTTTTCAACTAACAACCACTACTTTATTGAGCAGAACAGAGTGGTCCTTTCACATACTGTAATTCACTTCTGAATCACCACTTGACCTCTTTTTTTCATGCTCTAAGGTGTGTGTAGAAATATTACAATGCACTGAAGTACACCGAGGTCTCTGATCAGATTTTGCTGGCTGTCTTGCTTGTGGCTCACATGTAACCAGCAATTAAGGAAAGCAAGTTGCAGTCTCCTCACGCAGTTTGATGTGATTATAAGCTTGAGCCATAATCTGTAAATAACTAACAAGGTTATCTATATTTATATTGTGCAAGAACAGTTTATGTCTTTGGTGTAATTTGTTTGAATATGATGTAGTCAGTGCTAAAATTGAGCTAAAATTTTAACAAACACAAAATCAATTCATTAGTCACCAAAATCATTGTCCACTCTTGGGGCTCTCTGAGATCTATCTCTTTGTCCTTTGATTCTTTAGATGCATCCACCTGTATGATGTCAGAATGGATCACCTGGTCTCCATGCAGTGTGTCCTGTGGGATGGGCACACGCTCTCGGGAGCGTTATGTTAAGCAGTTCCCTGATGATGGCTCAGTCTGCACCCTGCCCACAGAGGAGACTGAAAACTGTGTGGTCAACGAGGAATGCTGTGAGCTCTCCTCTTTCCTTTCCTTTTGTCAAATGTTTCTTTTGACACACAGCCTGCCAAGTGTATCCATTTATGCTGTAGATCTAACGTAAGGAGCACTGTAGATTTACCTTGTCTTCCCTTCTTGGCCTTAGCTACCAGCAGTTGCTTGGTTACAGAATGGGGTGAATGGGATGTCTGCAGTGCCACTTGTGGTCTTGGCATGAAGAGGAGGGAGCGCATGGTGAAGATGCCGCCTGCAGATGGCTCTGTTTGTGGAACAGAGGTGCTGGAAGTGGAGAAGTGCATGATGCTAGAATGTCGTGAGTAGCAGCATTATCAGGACCATAACTATTATGACACCTCCTACACTTCAAATCTGGTGAAAGCTGCCTCATTAATCAACAAGGGGCCAACGGGAGCATAACTGTAGAGCTATGCAAGTAGCACTGATGGGACAATTTTACTAATTATTTTTCTGTAGAAACTGTCTGAAATTTAAGATTTCAGATTTAACACCCAAACAATAATTTCTGAACAAAAAATAAAACTTTAGAATCATCTAACCCTCCCTACATGACTAAATTGAAATGTCTGAGGCTGGTTGCTGGAGTCCTTCTTGTAGCTACAATTCGTAAAGGTTTTCTTTTTAGAAATGTGATTGATCACTTTCACTCTAGTTTAGAATATGTCACATGTGAATGCATTTTGGTTTTTTTTAAAAACTCACCTGAATGTTGTATCTATGTGTTACTGAGTGATTTCTGTTGTATATAGACACAATCCCCTGCATGCTTACTCCATGGTCTGACTGGAGTGACTGCAGTGTGACATGCGGCAAGGGATTAAGGACGCGCCAGCGCATGCTCAAGTCTCCTGTGGAGCTGGGAGAGTGTACAGAAGAGTTAGAACAGGTGGAGAAGTGCATGCTACCAGAATGTCGTAAGTAATTAACTATCTACATCCTCTACCCACTAACATGTATGCACATGTATGATTTATGGTAATTAATGAAAATGCCGTCTTTGCTATGCAACCTGGCATCTTGATGCAGATATAAACACTACTGATGGAAGTTACTTAACAGCACATAGTGCAGAGAAAGGAAATCAAAAGCCTCTGTCTAAAGTTGCAGTAATTTGGTGCTTCATGACTTATGTGAGGTAAAAAGATGTTTGCTGGATTCACATTTGAGCTGGAATTAAAACTCCTGTCAAGTGCAGAGAATGATTTGACAGATATGAAAAGAGTTGGTATGAAATGATATATGATATGAAATGAAAGGTCCAACATTAGGAAGGGATTATAAGAAATGTCATCATGTCATTTTTATTAGAACCCAGGCAATAAATCAGCCAGGTCCATATATAGCTTAATAAAGACATACTGAAATCAGCATATATGCAGTACACAAATGCCAAAGATGTTTAAGATAATTAAGAAACAGTGTCTTCATTACATAGTCCTGACAAGTTTATTTTCCAACTGTTTGTTTTTAAGTAAAAAAATAAAAATAAAGAAGATTGTTCAATATATTGTTATTGGATTTTCTAAACTCTCAAATATAGATATTAACATCTGCTAAAGTTTATCATCACAATCTGTTTGCTCTGTTAGATTATGCAAATGATATTTCATGAAGAGCTCTATGGTTATTGAAAAACAATCCATGATGCAGAGACATATTCTTTGAATGTGAAATGTGCTGCTGTCTTTATCTGACAATGCTTAGAAAAATTGACTTTTCTACTCCAGAAGAGGCACTTTTTCTCATATGTTTTGTGTCCCCCAGAAGGATTGTAATGTATGTGTAAATCTTTTTAGTTCTAGTTTTTCATGAACATACTAATTTGTTATATATTCTGTATATCCTTTGTATATGCATTACCAGAGATGCATGTTTTATAAAATAGTGATATCTTATAATCCCATGTGGGATGGGCCGCATTTTTGGCACAACACAGAAATAAAAATGCACACTACATTGTGTAGTGTGATTAATCAAGGTTGTGTTTCAGTATCTGTAATGTTTTTTTAAACTTATTTCTTGTTTGTCCTCTCATCTCACCAGTTACCACCCTCATTTCAGTTTTCTCCTCTGTCACAACTTTCTCTTTTTGTCCACTTCTGTCTCCTCAGCCATAGACTGTGTCATGTCAGAGTGGGGCGAGTGGTCAGAGTGTAATAAGTCCTGCGGGAAAGGACATACAATCCGGACACGCATGGTTAAGTTGGAGCCTCAGTTTGGCGGAGACCCCTGTCCTGAAACCATCCAGAGGAAGAAGTGTAAGATCAGGAAGTGCAACAGAGGACAAGGTAACAGTGATGAGAAGAAACGACGCAAGGAACAGCGTGAAAAGAGAAGGAGCAAACAGGGCAGGGCTGAGGTCACCTCTGAGCATCCAGGTTGGTATCCCTACTGGTAACATTCACAATGAAAAGACCACACAGAGCACCACAAGTGATTCTGACATGCTATTGCTCCTTTTCCCTCAATGTCAATCTTCTAGGGTGTAAAATGAGACCGTGGTCAAGTTGGACAGAATGTACCAAGCTGTGCGGTGGAGGTATTCAAGAACGGCTCATGACAGTGAAGCAGAGGTTTAAGACTGCCCAGCTGTCCAGCTGTAAGGACAGGAAGGAGATCCGGGCTTGTAATGTGCACCCCTGCTAGGAAGGAGTAGGGGAGCAAGGGTGGTGTGGAGCGGAGGGAGGGTGAGGAATGATAGTGGGGCTGGGAACAGGGCAGGGTATGGCACACTGTCACACAATGATCCAATGCACTCTGTTTGGGGCTGAAATGGCACATACTTGAATCTGTATTGGTTTAATCCAGAGCCCTGTTTGTGGCTAAAAGGAAGTTTATGGATCTCTGAGGTTTCCATCACTTATCCTTCACCTTCAGGTCATGAAGGGGTAAAAGTCTCTCTGGAAAACTCTGAATTTAAACCAAGCTGATTCTTCTGTGCTTTCAAGCAAGCTCTGATACACATATAGCTCTTTTGCAAGATTACTGTAAACTTGTTGTGGTATAATATATCTTGAAAATATAATTATGAAATATGAATTGATTGAATGAGATAAAGACCTGTTATATCTTGTGGTATCCTTAAGTAGTACACTAAATTTCAGAATTTAAAGCACAGGTGCCCAGCCATTCCAGTGTTTTATATGCCTTCATATTAAAGTTCAGTTGTTTCTAGGACACAGAATGCCCAGTTGACTTTTTACCCGGCTATATTGTTGTACATGTAGATGCACCATGATTGAGATCTATATGATTTTGAGCATTATTAGAAAATTTTGTTATTTTTTTGCTGTGGAATTTTTTGATAAGAATGTGTCCCAGGATTCTTACCAAAGTCTTGTGTAGATGTTTTCTAGATGTCTTCCCCTCCTTTTCTTTATCTCTGTTCCTCTAACATATTAATATTTTGGAATAATATCACCTTTACAATAAAAGTAAATGTGACAACTTGTCACCTGCATCTGTCTTTTTATTCATATGGAAAAAGGGTGTAATGTGAGCAGTTGATGATTCTCCTTTTGCTGCCACAAGATGGCGACAACTAGCTTAGATCCCTCCCTATCAGGAAACTGGGAGGATGCTTTTTTGAATGTCATGCTGTACCAGCTGACTCTCTCTCTCTCTCTCTCTCTCTCTCTCTCTCTCTCTCTCTCTCTATATATATATATATATATATATATATATATATATATATATATATATATATATATATATATATATATATGAAGATGATAAATTGAAGGTAAATCCAAACTATTAAGTAAACTGTAGAACTTACAGCTTGCAATGCAACAAAATAATTGTGAGCAACAACCTACACAGAAATAGAAGAGCCTCCAAAAGTCTTTTACTATTATAGAAAAGGGTGTACTTTCACTTTAAAGGAAGCTTAGAGTGTAGTAAGCTCTCACGTGCACGTGCCTGTTCAAATCTTGAAAGATTTCAAGATTCCCCCCCACCCCCACCTCCTCTGGTGTAATAGGTAGGGGGATGGGATAGTGTCATGCTTTCCATGTGAAACTCTGGGGACAGGGGTGAAAAATTCTATACACACAATGCCATTCCTGTTTCCATGCCAACAAAACCACACATAGGGGAAGCCTACACACTTCACAGGCAATGGAAACATGGAGGGTGAATTATAACGGCTGTGATTGACCCACTAAAACAGAAATTGCTGTGGAGATGGAAACAAAATGACTGCGGCAAGAGGTGCATGGGTTAAAAAAATAAAAATGGACAAAGGGTATGTATTTGTTTGTCTTTGTGTGTAATCTGGTTGGTAGCCCCTCTAGAGCTCATCCAGTCTAGTGCTGTGCAGGCTGTTAGCACTCAAACTCAGACAGGAAATCAACTCAAAGATGCAATTATGCAAGTAGACCTTTTATTTCTGTGTGATTTTATAATGAGTTTCCTCTGTGGACACAATGCTAAACATTTAGTAATAATAAAATGTGGCATTTTGTCGCATCACTCAGCTCAACAATCACCTTTTTGGTAGGTTTTACTTCTGTGGGATTACATTTTTGTGAGGTGAGATTCATGTTGTTTACTGCAGTATTCTGTTCTTATTTCAGAAATGCCTCAGGCACAATATTGGTCAAAGCTATGCACAGTTGCTTTACGCATAGGTCTTACATGGATCATCAGTCTACTATTATTATGTATAAAGTAATAATACAATCACAAAGTATCACAGACACTGATTAGACCATTGCACCAACATCTGTAACAAAGATGAAAAAATAACTAGACTTTAGATGTCCATGTGAACATTTAAAATAGCACATTCTGTTTGTCAAGCATGTGTCTTGTAGAATAAATCCCAAGGCTTCCAAATATTAAGCTCCAATTTAAACTAAAATAGAAAGATTATCATCTTTCAGATTTGCTGTCTCCTCAGGTGTCAGGTGTCTTCCAGGTTACGCACACTCTGTGTATGTGCGCATGTTTGCAGACAATCAGTTGCAGGTTCATTGGGTAAACCAAGCTGAGACTAATGCATTCTAGTACAATAGCTGTACAATTTAACCTCCAGACTTGAAGGTTATAATATTCAGTTCTTGCTCATTTTTTTTAGTGAGGCTGCAGTTTGTTATGCTGCTTAGTTGTATTGTATTACAATGAGTTGTGTTTCTAATATTTTGTCCAACCCATTTATATCAATGGGAATAAAAATAGAACCTTCTCCATTTTTATGTTTTCCTGCCCTCCCTCTGCTCCCCTCTTGGGGAGTATATCTTAGCTCAGACAAGAGCTGTTGTGCAGTTTTAAAGCCAACTGACACACTGTATATGATATTAGGCTAGTCAAAGAAATTTGTGTTGGCTGTGGAGTGTAGCTGAGATTATTTGGTAAAGTGGTAGGTATTACTTTCAACTTCAAAGTGTTTTTGTGAAGAGAAGTTGAATTCTGTACTGAATTAAGCACCATTCACACCATAACTGTAACTGTTTACTGCCAGTTATGAAAAAGGAATATTACAAAGAATAAATTTAAAGAAATATTCTGTGGTTTTGTATATATTAATGTAATAACTAAATCTTTTCCCTCTGCTTGTTAAAGAGTAGGCTCTGAGGTCAAATTTTGACTTGTCATAGTGGGAAAAGCACATGTGTTACTAATAACATTAACAATGGATCTGTTCTAGTCAAGTGCCCTAGTGAGTCATGAGTATGTGACAGTGAGTCAGCAATAACAGTATCAGGACAAGCAGCAGGTAAGTGACATGTTGTCTTCACAAAAAAAATGCCTAGCTATAATGATAATAATAATAATAATAATAATAATAATAATAATAATAATAATAATAATAATAATAATAATAATAATAATAATAATAATAATAATAATTAAAACATAGAATACAGAGAATGTATGGAATCAAATAAAATTCAACATTTTAAAAGTGAAGTGGTGCATAAGTGCAAAACAGACAGAAAAAAAGCTAGTTGAGGGCTAAGGTGAAGAAATAAGTTTTTAGCTTTCTTTTAAAAATATCTAGTGAGCTGGCTTCCCTGATTTATATCGGTAGAGCGTTCCATAGTTTTGGGGTGTAACTGACAAAAATTGCATCCCTGATTTTCTTTCAGGTGTTTCTGGGAGTCTCCAATAAACCAACAGCAGATGATTGCAGTGTTCTTGAAGGCAGATAGTTAACAAGGGAGTTACCAATGTAGCTTGGTCCTGTCCCATTAAGGGCTTTGTATATAAGGAAGAGGACCTTGAAGTCATTTCTAAATGTTACAGGAATCTATTGCAGAGCAGCTAAAACTGGACTAATGTGCTCTCTCCTCTTGGTTCGGGTTAATTGCTGAACTGCAGAGTCTTGAATGAGCTGAAGTCTCTCAATGTCTTTTTTTCCAAGATGCCAGTAAAAAGTGCATTACAGTCATTAAGTCAGCTTGAATTGAAGGCCTGAATCAGTTTTTCTGCATCTTTTTGATTTATAAATGGTTGTTCTTTAGCTGTGTTTCTAAGGTGGAAAAATTATGTTTTTGTCACCTTGTTAATATGGAATTTTAACTTTAAGAAATTATTTATTATCTATTTATTTATTGCCAGAAGGCAGGTAGTAATGGAGTTTATAGCTGAAGCATCATTTGGTTCAGTGGAAATGTACAGTTGTGTGTCAAATATAGTGGAATTAAAAGCTTTACTGAATTTAGCTGCAGAACTAGAGTTGAGAATGTGAGCATATGTTGTAGGGTGGAGACTAGTAGAGAGCTGTAGTGGAACTTTACAAGCAACAGCTTTATGGTCAGTTTCCAGCATATCCACCAAATTAAGACACTTGAGAGAAAAACTAGATGAGAGAACCAAGTCTAAGGTGAGACCTTTCAAATGGGTGGCCCCTTTAACAGATTGAATGAGGTAAAAGAATCTATAAGATCTAAAAAATGAGAGGTGAGGGAAAGGGAAGGACAACATACAAGAACATTAAAATCACCAAGAATAAGCACTCTGCCATATTTGGGCATGACAATAGATAAAAGCTCAGAAAATTCAGACGTAAAACTTACTGATTTAGGAGGCCTATAAATTAAGATGCACAGTAAGGGGGCAGGGCAGGTGATTAAGATTATGTTATGAATACAGCTCAGAAAATCACTGGCTGCCCTCTTCTCTTCCTAGAGGACATTTCCAACCCAGCTACCTGTCCAGAGACACAAATATTGTACAAGACCGTTTACACCCTGGTCATCACCTATTTCACCCGTTGCCCTCTGGCAGGCGCTACAGGTCATTCAAAACACGGACCACTAGACTCACAAAGGGACTTTGCCAAGGCCACCAGCACTCTAAACTCCATCAAAAAGTAATCAACTCAGCATGCAATATGAAACCTGTCCTGGTGCTACAACTCAATGTTTACTCTCATAAAGTGCAATAATATCATATCATTCTTGTGAATTTCACACTGTGCAATAATCACATCTGTTTATGTGCAATATTTCCTATTACTCCGGTGTATACTATGCCTATTTCATGATACACTTTACTGTTTATTTTATTTTATTTTATTTTATTTTATTTTATTTTATTTTATTTTATTTTATTTTATTTTTGTGTTGTCTGGTTGTGTGAGACTATGCTGTACTGTGTTTTTAATGCACTAACCAGGAGTAGCACTAATTTTTTTTGTATTTATAATACAGTGACAATAAAGGCTTTCTGTTCTGTTCTATTCTATTCTATTCTATTCTATTCTATTCTATTATATTCTATTCTATTCTATGTCTAACACTTCATAGGAAATAAAATTACCAAAAGTGACAGGATAGCACTTAAGACCTAACTCATAAAAACAGCTAGACCACCCCTCTTCCAAAAGACTTGGGAATGTGCCAGTATGCAAAGTAGGGCGGTGTAGCCTCAATCAGGGGAACTGTGCCCCCTTGTGACAGCCAAGTCTCAGTAATCATAAAAAGTCTGGATCATTTGAAACAATTAAACGCACAATATGTAATTTCAGCCGCTAGGGGTCTCTCAATCAAAACAATAACAAAAGACAGCGTGTGATGACGGTGTGAAGTAGCAAGGGATCATGGGAGTTGTTGTCTTCGTTGTTAAACAATCAGCTTCACCGGGATACGATTACTCCGAAATTCATGGTTCAGGGTGTTTTTACCAGGAGCCGAATTAACTGCAGAGGTCTCCTCCACTCCAAAACAAACGGACCCGCTGATTACAGGTAAAAACACTGAATAAAGCAGTTTCATCTAAGAGGTCGGTGTTTCTCCGACGATGTACGGCAACCCACGGACGTCAGATACAGGCTGTTAAATGAGCTGCTGCTAACACTTTAGCGGTTTATATCTCTTATAACTTTACATTCAGATGTGCATCCGGTTTCTCCCGGCAGCTGAATTATCCGCAGAAGTCTCCTCTTCTCCAAAAACAAACGTACACGCAGAATAAAATCGTTCAAATATTAATTAAAGCTGTTTTAACTTAAAAACCAGTGTTTATCCAACAATGTTTGGTGACCACCAGGCGGCTGTTAGCTGAGCTGCTGCTAACACTTGTTTGGCTTTTTCCTATGGCTTTTTCTTATATAACATAAATTCCAGATGTTTGTCCGGTTTCTGCTGGGAGCCGAATTATCCACAGAAGTCTCCTCTTCTCCAAAATCAAACGTACACACAGATTAAAATAGTTAAAAAATACTACTAAAAGCTGTTTCACCTAAAAAATCAATATTTCTGCAGTTGTTTGTTTCCTGGAGGGGCTGTTAGCCAAGCTGTTGCTAACATTTATTTATCTGAAACGGTCAGTTACTTTTATTAAATTATAAATTTCTCTGGGTTTGTAAATTGTTGGAAACATTTGGCATAATTTAAGTACACAACTCAACAACAAATATAACATAGTTCTAGTTATTTTTAAACATTTTAATGTAATCCTTTAATTATAAAGGATTTATTACTAAAAGATCTCACATTTAAGAGGCCAAAATAATTTGGTGACAGTGAAAAGGATGTAATTTGCACATATTTGCTCCTCTGCAAGGCTTTCTGAAAAAACAGAAAGCCTTTTACTTCCACTGTTTCTATGATTTCCCACAAATCATAGAGACAGTGGAAGTAAAAGGTGGAAAGAAGGGGGAGTAAGGGACAGCTCCAGGGGGAGAGGAAGGCAAGAGGGACCTGACCAAATGAGTATTGGACATCATCTCACATATTCAGTGTCTCAATTCAGATAATTCTATTAGTACTCTTCCATGCATACTTACTTATGTAGCATGTGAATTTTGACAAGGTAGTGTTGTCTTAAATCTTATACTGCCATTTTGCACTTACCAGAAATGACAATCGCAACATTTGAGCACTTCTTCGTCTTCTTCTCTTGTCTTCTCGCAAATTGCAGCCCGGTGGGGCATTATTACAGAGGATTATATGTTATTATATAACATCTGACTGTGATTGTCATCCACAAAAATATCATTTGACTTCAATTCAATTGAATTTCATTAAAAATGAAAATGCTCTTATGATTTTTTCGCTGTCATTCTGCAATTGGAACAGTATTGTACTTGCTGACAGCATCATCTCAGCTTCAACACACCTACCTGAGTGTATTGTGACAAAAAAATCTCAACTCAAAGCTAATACTAACACTGTTTTTCTCACCAAAAAACCCAGCATTGACAGAGAGATGCTGTAAATTATGTTATTCAGTCTGTAATGTAGTTATAATAAAAATCCAAACTGTTATGTAGCTTAATAAAATAAATCAAAATTTAAAGGGGGCCTATTATGCCTATGCTTTTTCCTTATTTTCAGTCATATATATAATGTCAAAATATTGGATATTCATATTAAATGTGGCTAAAGTGTCAAATGATGACTTGTGTAGAAGTAATCCCTGTGAGCAAAAATCACCAGCTTCAGACTGCTCTGAATGCTTGGTTTCCTACAGTTCCAGCCGTTTTTTCTACTTTCACCCCAAGCCAACGTTGGCTTGTGACAGATTTCTTTATATGTTCGTCTGCTCCACACATAGTGTGCAAGTTCACTGCTCCGCTCCGCTAACATTATGGCATTTTTCCATTGTTTTGGGGGTAGTCATGCAGAGCCATGATTTGAGTAAAGCTGGCAATGGTGTGCTGGTTTTTCCATTACACAGTACGGCAAAGTAAAATAAGTAGTTTACCTGTTGGAGGTGTGCTGGTCACCTGCAGCATTTCCTCAAACATCAGCACTGGGGCGATTTCTGCTTATACTATTCCTCACTGCATTTCTAACTGATCCACTGAACAGAGAGATCCAAATATGTCCATAAATTGTTGTTTCAACCAGTTTTTTTGCACTGCTAAAAAGCTTTACTAATACAATAACTGTCTCTCCTTATTTAGTCTTTTAAAAGCTTTTAATTTGAAGCAGTAAAGCAAGAAATGTTGAGTTTGCATTGGTGGTAACACGACTTTGATACAGCTGCCCCTTGGCAGGTTTCTGGAAAGCTGCTCAATCAGAACAGAGGGGGCTTATCTGGAGGGGAGCCTTAAAGAGACAGGAGCTAAGACTGCCTGTTAAGAGACAGAGACTGAAATGAAGGGCTGCATAAAGGGGTAGTTTAAGATAAATAAGGAGTTTTTTGAACTCTGAATCATGCAAACTTTAGTGGAGTCCCAGAATAAAAAAAATGTAGAGCTGGAAATGAGCATAATAGATCCCCTTTAATATAGACTAATCTCTTCATTTTAATGCATTTATATTTATTGAAATGTGGTGATATGTGTACATATGTAACTCCAGAGGCAGCACTGTTGTTCTGTCCATCAAAAACACAAAGCTTCACTTTACATTCAGACAAACTAATGTGGCAGCTACAATTGTTAGATTTCACCTGTGAGACCAACTTTTATCTTCCAAAAGAAATTATGTCATATTTCAAAATGCTACAGAGACATTAGAGCCAGCAGTAAACCACAGAGGAAACACCAAGGAGCTGCAGCTCAGTTCATCAGATCATTTTCTACCCCAGATGATGACGGACGTTGTCAAGCTGCTGTCAGCTGAGATGACCAGCTGGTCTCACCCGGCCACAGCTTTGAAATATCTCCAAAACAGATTTATAAACATGTGTTATTTGGATAAACTGATGACATATTTGGAATCTACATGATTATTTTCTTGCCTGAAAAAATATTGAAACTTAACAAAGTGACATAACAGTCTTTTAGCGTAAATTACAACAGCTTTTAGTCTGTTTTAAAATCTCTGCTAGGTTGGTGGTCCCTCCCCTTCCTCTACACAGCCAAGATGGTGACCATTGAGAGTGAGAAGTGTCCAGCATTCCACACTCAACTTTTTGAGCAAGTTACTGCTTTTATCATATTAACATGGTCATATCCAATGGTCAGTATTGGCTGTACAACCTCTTAGATACCTTTACAACTATGACTTTTTGCATTTTTGGGTAAGATTTACTACTGTTTTTCTAAACCAAATTGAGGAGATTAGAGGAAACATTAGCCTGAAGCAGATCACAGTGAACAAGGAGTGAAAAAACACTATGACCCTGTAGTACTTCAAACACAAACACAGAGTTATGATTACTTACTTATTATTATGGTCTTATTATGCCATTTTGTTGTCAGTATACCTTATCTTCTTTGTCACCTAGAACTAAAGTTTGGTTTTTGACAGCAGTAAGACCTGGGGGAATGTGGCCATTCACTTATTAACTTTTAATTCATATCATCATGAAGCAATTTAAGTATTTAAGCTCTTAATAATGATAAATAATTGCCCCCTTCCCCTTATGTAATTTACATTATAATATACATGTTAATGAAGCGCAATATATTAGCAATTTTTTTTTAATTTAATTACACTTTTTTGTTAAACATTATTAAACATAAACACAATAAACATTATTATTAAACATTGTCCACATAAACAAAGCCTAGTCTTCACATTGTTACATGGCAGGCTTATTGCAAGCATGCCCCATACCAGTGTGACATCTGTCTCATAGTGTGACAAGCTCTCATTTCTATTTGCTTGACTGAGTAATTTAAATAATCATTTGTCTCCTCTTAAAGTATTTTGACTGACAGTGAAAAACCTCTGAGTAGGGTTAGTTTAGTGAAAGTGTGTTATTATTATTGTTTTCTTTCCTTTTGACAGCAGACATTTTGTATAGTTTTGCAAAGGCAGTGATGCATAATAGAAAAATAAGTTAAACCCACACTGTGAAGAACTATAGTGCGTGATTGAGTTGGCAAATTATGCTTGGTTTGGTTTGATTTGTCTGTGAGCCCTTTCTGAATGGGACAGGATCGATCTATTCATTGACAAAACAAAAGGGAGGGAGAAATAAATACAATTTTAACAGCCCTAAAGTTTTTTTAAACGGCGAAGGAAATACAGTTACAATATAGCTCCCCTTTTTATTTGCCTAGCAGGTAGTTCCTCAGCCTGGACAGAGAGACAGAGGAAATATAGGATTTCATAAACTAATAAACCTCACAGGGAAAATCAATATGGTGGCTAACCCTGCAAAGGCTCTTTTCCACAAATTTATAGACCACTGCAACAATCAATGGTCTCAGGTTTTAACCTGTTAAGACTTGGAACGGGAGGTATCTGTGAAATGTCAGTTAGCATTAGGGCACATTCAGAATATTTAATTAAATAAACAATTATAGCTGGGGCCCTTGTGTGTGAAGATTGCAGCCTCAGGCTGCAGACAGCGTCCCTGAGGGTAAGGCTCATTATCTGGCTCCAATGTTATGCATGTTTAATTTCAAAACAGAAATGGCTATTCTGCTTATTGTCCTGCTCATTTTTTCTTCCTCTTTCATTTGCTGTCACCCCTTTCTAGTGCTGGCAAAGACTAGGAAAACCCTTTTACAGTGATAGCGCAAGATGATTTTTCTGTCATGTTATCTTCCCGTTGCTGGGGAAACGCATTTTGCAGGGATTCACAGAGCAGTAATCTAAAATTGACTGGCATTCCACAGCAAGGCTACAGACTCACTATGAGGCCTGATTGTCAATGTAAATTGAAGCTTGAGTGGGTGACAACACAAATGGAAAACAAAACATCTGTTATATGCTTTTGCTAAATACTTAAGGAGGATTTATTATAATCCCAAATCATCTGTCTCTATTACTACTTTCTGAGTCTCCTGAATTTAGTCTAATACATTGTCTTTGTAAATAATAATCTGAACTAAATAAAGGTCTAGGAGAACTATACAGCCCTAAATCTCCATGGGATGTGCTGAAAATTTAGGTAGGTTGATAGTTTTTCACCCAGAAGATCAAACCATAATCCATATTAGCTTTAGGGCGTAGTGTGGTGGATTTTTCAGGTCGATGACAATCGCACTTGAGTGAGATCTAAAATACTGCCCTTGAACTTCACCATGCACGTGTATAAACACAATAATAATGGCAGTTCTGTGAGGTACAAAGTGGTGGCAAAGTATTCACTAACATTTGTGAAAATTGATGATATTTAAATTCTATGTATTCCTGAGTTTATATTAAATACAAATACTATGTTCTCATTTGCCACACCAGATATCAATGGGGAGAAGACGGAAAACACTTTGCAGTGTTAAAATTCTGCTTTAGGGTCTCATTGTTACCATGACAACACAGCCATCCCAATAGTTGGACCTCTTAAATTACCATATGATCTTTAAAGGGATAGCTCACGCATTTCTCAATGATTCCCCTGCCTTTAAAAAATGCATTTCATCAGTAGTGACACAGACAACTTCAAAGCAAAAGCAAGATTTTCTCCACTGCCAATGGATAATCTTCCACAAAATAAGATCAGTGGGGGGTTAATGTCAGGTTTAGTGTTGCTGTCAGTATACCTTAACATTTAAACAACTGTTAAACTCTACATTTAAATATTAAAATTTCACTTCCAAGAATATAGACCTTGTGTCAAACCACATTAAACAAGTTGAAAGTCTTGAAGATATATGATTTGTATTATATGCTAATGGGAAAAATGACAATTTCAGCACTGGAACTAATGAATCATAGACATTATGTTGTATAATGTTTATTAAAATATGATGTCAGTAGTATGTGTTTCATTAGTAATTAAAGCTTTGTTCATACAGCTTAGAAGCCTGTTTGCTTTAGAGCCTTTTCTGTAAGCCACTATAGTGTAACAATAATAAAACAGACCTCATTTGTTTTGATTTTTCCTCACAACAGCTTCTAAACCGACAAAGATTACACTATTTGTTTTTTGGTGTGTCCATATGTGGGTGTGTATACAGTACACTGCTATGCTACAGAGCAGCTCGAACCCTTTTCTCTCCTGCTCGATCTGTTGATTCCTTCCTTCCATCCAGATTGGTCCGGGTCACAATGAATCAGAGGGAGATGCAGAGAAAAGCAGCATCAAACATCCATCTGCTCTCATCTCTCATCTCAGCCAAAGTATTAGAACATAAAATCAGGCTAATTAGGAGACTCCACAAGAGTAAAAAGCTTTGCCAACAGTGGGCAATCGTTTAACTTGAGGCTGCATCATCAAGTTCCACTCCTGTTTTTGAAATGTTAGGTTCAGCAGTTTTCTCACCCTGTAAACACACTAGTAGGATTTGGAATCATGTTTTTATCTCTGTTAGTTTGATAGCTGAAAACATTTTTCATAGTCATGGTTAAATAAGGTAATCATTTCAGGATAGATATCCCAGATCCAGTTCGCCACCACAACAGAATCAATTATTCCATGGCTTGAGGCCTATCTGTCTACCAAATTTCATGGAAGTCTGTATACAAGTTTTTGAGATATACTGCAGACTACCAGACACAAAACATGACGTCCTCGGCAGAGCTAATTATTTTTGTGGGTGCTTATGATGGATGTAAGGATTTTGTGATGTTATAAGGTTTACTGTGGGCTAATTTATTCTACTGGTAATTCTCTGACATTTCTCACTCCATTCACTGCTGCCGAGACACAACAAAAGCTTTGACACCTGAAGGTTGTGACAAAGCCCTGTTTCCTTATTTAAAAATCATGTTGTCATGTACACTCCTTTGCTACTTTCACACAGGATACAATCAGAATTACACAGAATGACATTACTTTACATTTTAGTTTAAATGTTGTTTAAAGCTTCAATTCCTATCCTGCAGAGATGTCTGCTCACCAATGCAGAGCATTTGGCAGCCAGAGTTCAACACAGGTATGGAAGGGCGTTGTGAAGCCAGGTCGGAGGTTGGAGGTTGGTTAAAGTTATATTAGAGGTTGTCTGTCTGGCAACATCTGATGGGATGGATATATTTTCATCTACTCAATGCAACTGTCTACACCAGCAATGTAATGGCTCATGCTTTTGCTCTTGCTAATACTATAACCCACAGCATATTTATTTGCTTCAAGTCTTTTCATTTGTTAACACTCCATTAACTGAACAGAAAGAACAAAAAGTAACTGACAAAGAGGACATGCTGTTTCACAAACTCAAGAGTTGTTTTCATGGTGATCTGTAGAATCTTTTTCTCCTTCAAACCACTTCAAAACAAAACACTTGCTGATTAGATCCGGTCTGTTACTTTACAGTCACACCTTGTCCATTCAGTGGACTGTTGATATACATCTACCCCATCCTTGCTTTTAGAAATTATTATACTCTTTTTTTTTGTACTAAGGTTACTAGATAAACAGTAGCTTTCTAGTCAAGATGTTCTTTAAAGCTTTGTACACCTTGTGGTTCTAAAACAAAATATAGACAGTAACTGAGGACTTGAGTGTGAGCAGCGTGTGAGATGCTTACATACTGCTTGTTTGCTGTAGACGGTGAATAAAGGGGGGTTTCCATTTAAGCAGGGCTTCTTTGACACCGTGCTGGGAGATATTTGGCTCCATTTGCTCCTGAGTACATAAACCTTGTCTTCAGATACTGTAGAATAAAACACGACTGATATTTGCAAGGTGTCTTGTCATAATTTCAGTAGTGTCTGTCATGAGCACTCCACTTGAGTGTTGCTGAGAATTTGTTGCTGCTATTTTAAATTTAGTAAGCCACTGTAAGAAAGTAGCAACCATGTGAAGTTTCTGTTGCTCCCTTGTGTGCACTCCCTTTCTGTTGCACTTTAAAAAACTAAATTTCCATCTATAGTTTCACCCAGGCAGCAAGTGGGAAAATGTTTACAGGTGTACTCACTCTCTTGTAATTTGTGACCCCACAACATCAACCCACCTGAAGGTGTAAACATTCAGGTCATGGCCTCAGATGAAGTACTGTATCTCAGAGTCAAGTCAAGACGTGAAGCCTCCAACAGCCTGTAGTAACTGTTCTTTTGTTCTCTGCTGATGTGTGTGAGATAGTCAGATAAAAGCATGTCTCCTGACAGATTACATCACTGTTTATGTGGCTGGTAGCACAAAGGCATCACACACCTAGCAGATGCACTACCCAACACTGTATCTGACAGGATACCAAAGCTGTTATGATGCGATGGTAGCAGCAGTAGGGGAGCTTTTTCCTCACATCACCATCAGAAATGCTTATTATCAAAGCTGATTTTCTGCAATAGATTATAACCTATGTGGATGAAAACCATAGAGATGAAAATACATAATAATGGCTATCCTCTCGCTCTAAAGATTGAATTGAAAGTCTTAAATCAAGTGATGGAGTAGATATTTTTGGCAGCACATGTAGTGTAGCTCTGACCAGTATGTGCTCACTTTAGTGTGAGCAGGAGGAGCAAAGATAGATTATCTGCAAATCAATGAGTAGAGCTCAGTGGAGGAATGACCTGTTTATTCAAGCTAATGGCTCCCATAGCAGTGCCAGAGCATGTAATGGTTCCTGCTAATGTTTTCTCACATCGTTTGAATTCTCTGTCTCTCTCTCTCTCTCTCTCTCTCTCTCTCTCTCTCTCTTTCCCTCTCTCTATCCTTCTCCTCCTCCTGGGTATTCCTTATCTCAGGCAATATTACTCTTGCTTCTTCAAATCCTGTTTATTTCTTTTGAATTGCCTTTACTGTTATTCCCTTTAACCAAAAAGGCTTCAAGCTGCGTATTTGTTGGCTAGCATGTGAGGTGGAAATCATATGTACAGTATATGTGTATGCTTATGTAATATGCAGAATAAGCATATGACAAGAAGACAAAGCAGCTTGGTGATGCAGACTCATCAGCAAACAAGCTTCCGGCTCTGCTTCATTATATTCATACAGTGTGCTCCATCTTTCCCACAATATTCGATAAAATGGAACAATACATCAAGTGTCAAAAGAATGATGGAAGTCAATGCTTCACTTATGGCACAAAGGATGCAAGTTAATCTATCTTTTTGAATACGTGGTGGCTTATATTCCTTTTTTCTTTAAATCTTCCATGTTGTGGAAGTATTTTATGATGTTAATGAGAGTGTGCAGATGCAAATGAAGCATGAGGGGAACTTAATGGAATTGCAGACCATGGTTTCAGATCCAGAAGGTTTCAATAGAATTGGTGGAATGAATTATTCAGACACAGAGCATTCTCTGAGCACACTCACTGTGAACGTGCATCTCAACTCCAAACAACAGATTGTTCTATCTTATGATACATTTTTTGTGGCTGTTGTAAAAAATCCTTTTCAAGTGTAAACAACACAAGCAGCAAGAGGCCTCTGAATATCATCACTACAATATAAATGCTGTCATGAAATACATGTCGAATACTTCCTTGCAGTCTGTAGTTGGGAGAACAAGTGAAATATTTGTTAAATTGTGTAATGAACTGACAGAATGTTACTACAGCATTCATGGCTCAGTAATGCTGATATAATGTATTCTAACAGCTATTATTTTCCTATTAGGAGAGACACAGTAGGTGCCATTTGTTATGGTTATTTGCATCTAGTCACTAACACTGTTATCATATGATAACATTGTGCTTCAGAGCCATGCCCCAAACACACAATTTCTTAATTAGCTTAGCCTACTTCTGCATTGCTAAGCAATCTCAACTATACCAGCAGATACAGAAGGACCAAGAAAATTATCATTTGTAATCAGTAATTCTAAATCAGTCATGCACACTTTTGGCCACAGAGGATGTCAGCTTTCCTATCAACTACACTGAAACATCCTGGTTTCTTCTCTTCTTGGAAATTTTTATTTAAAATATGTATTTCAGTATTCAGACTGAAAATGGAACAATAATGTATTATTTTGTAGTGATAACAGTCACAAAGGCACTAGTTGGCACTGGTATCCCTCAAGTATCCACATGGCCCATTTTCATGTGGAAAGCAGAGATTCCCACCCTGGAGGAATTAGTGGTTTCATAAGGTTTTTCCTCTCACATGGTTTCTCAAGTATGAAGCAGGTAGGTTGTCTCAGTTGAGGTCATTCCCTGCTGTTCTGCATCAGTGCCACCCTGACTTGACACTGGGTGAGCAGAATAGTGATCAATCCTTCCACCCAAGAATGGAAACGGACAGCCATAACCAGAGACATAAGAGCTAGAGGTACTTGCTGCACTGTTACCACGGCAACGGGCTGTGCGGGGGGGTTGGAGGGGGGGCATCATCATTGGCTCTCTGAGATTGGCTGGTGGTGGTTTGGTGCAATGGTTCAGCCTAGTTGGTTGTTCTGCCCTCTGAGAGATACAGAAAGTGCTTCAGTGGTCTTCAATCTACCTTGATCTTGTGGAATCTGAGCAGATTTATGATGGAATGATGGGAAAGAGATCTGGCATCTCATTTCCTGACATAATCACATGGAGCCTGAAAAGAAACTGATTTTATTACATAGTAGGCATGTCAAAATTTGCCACTGAGGAAGCATCTGGTTCATTTTTATGTATCATAGATCTCCACTATTTTTTTTAAACCATTTTCATTTGGTGGAATGTACCAGTCAAAAGCTTGTTTGTTTTTTGTTGTTATAAAAAAAAGATATCAAATTAAGCACAGACATACCAAATAAATATAAAATTCTACTTCTGCTACCACTACTACATGATAATACATAAATTAAATATTTATAACGCTATCATATTCTGCATATAGTTGTATGTTGCCTAATTGCACCACTGTCCTGTCTAGAGCATTCAGAGGGTAAAGCATGTTGTGTATACTCACCATACTGAACCCTGGGGACACATGTGCAATATACACATCCAGCCTTACAGATTCTATCCGATAAATAATTACTGACATGGCAACGCAGTCACAAACATGAGATAACTTACTGTCCCTGGGTACATACTGACATTCAATATAATATGAGCCAAGAAACATACGTTATATAGTATATTTAAGTACACACATTGATACAAACAGAGGGATTCTTGCAGGCATATGCGCACACGGACACAGACACACAACTGTGAACCTAAGCCCTGCCCTGCTCCCCTGAGTCTACTTACAGAGCTCTCTCACTAAGATGCAGTGAACCCACTGATGCTCAGGGAATGTGTCAGACTAACAGAGAGGATAGTTACTACATTGTTCACACCAATAACTGCTCTCAGGATATAGATATCACTCATAGATAATCAATTGAAGGCTGCAACACACAAAACATTTCAACATTATTATGTACAGTGCACAAGTGTCCATGCTCCCTGTTAACAAGGAGTAACCATCCTCTCACTGAATGCAACACCTGCATTTGCTTACAGTGTTTTGTGCTTACTTTTGGTATTTGATTTTGTAATCTCATGCCATTTTAAAATGAAAGTCCTTGATTGTTTCATCAAACTATGACAAATAGAATCTGCTAATGTCAGCTCCATTGTTTCATTGTGTTCATGTAAGCTATTTTCTCTCTAATTGCTATAATGTTCCATGACCAAGTATGGAGCATCTGGGTGTCTGCTACAGACTGTGTGAGTACGAGCGATTTTGTGTTTTCAGAGTGATTCAAATTGCAATAATGATTAGCAAAGCTGCTACATTCCCCAGTGCCTTGTTGCTAAATGAAACAGGGAGCAACTAAGCATTGCAATAATGGTCCCATCACTTTCAAATGTAAATTTCCTTTATTGTCTGTAAGTGAAGGAATTCTATTTCCAAGCTCTGGAGCTGTGTAAAAGTACAATAAATATAACAAGTTGTTAAAATGTGTGTCACATACAGTGCTAATATAAAGGCAAAATAATTTGCTCTTTTGATATAATTATCATTAATATATATTCTTTACAATCAACAGGTGTCACATGAAATCTAATGGTACATAATAGTGATATATTTTACACTTGAGCCAAGTGATCTGTTGGAAAAGCAACTTGCCCATCTATTGCGCACTTACTTAAACACAAATCGGTCAGATAGGTTTCATACATACAGTACAGCCATATATAATTTTTTTGTTCCCCAGTACAATAAATCAGTGGAGCTGGAGCTGAAGAATGTGTGTGTGTGTGTATGTGTGTGTGTGTGTGTGTGCGTGTGTGCGTGTGTGTTTCTTTGTTTATATTTCTCTCTGTCAACTAAATCTTTTTTATAGGAGTATCCTCCCATGAGCCTCAGCAGGTTTAGCAGGTGTTAACCTCTCTCTGGGAGGCTCCCTCCTGGGGCAACACACAGTCTAGCAGAGCAACACATCTCATTCCCTGAGCAGCTTGCAGTCTGCCAATCACACAGGTGGAGATAATGGACAGGCAGATGAGTCTTCTGCAGTCCCTAAGTAATATAAGTTTTTCCTCCTGTGCAGGAAACACACACACACACACACACACACACACACACACACACACACACACACACACACACACAATCTTTTCAGTAAGTTCACAGGGCGCCTGCACCAACAACTTGACAAACTGAATGAAGATTTCCTCTTTCAGGACTTAAAAATTGCTTATTGCTCAGTTATTTTAATATTAGTTCAACAATTTTGCTGTTAATGAATTATGCAAATTATATTGTTAGACACAGATTTCTCCGACAATAATTATTCCAATAATAGAGAGGCCACCATGTGACCCCTGGAGGGTCATTTTACATGGGAGCCTCTTATGTTACACTGGCTGTAACTGCAGATTTAATTGAGTTTATTGGCCAAATACAGGGCTTGTTTAAACCAGTGGTGTTTGTGGTGTTGTTGGATTACAATTTGGTCTACCTCTTAATAGGTAATCAGCCAGTTCTGAAAAGGCCATTTTGAATGGGCACTGCACTAATAAGAACTAATTTCATGTCATCAAACCTACAGTATGTATTGATGAACAATTACAACCAAGCTATTGTAAGTGAAAAATGTCTCCACAATGAAAATCTCAGAGTACATATAGTTTGTAGATCACAGGCAGATAATGAAATTCAAAAATCAAGATCGAGAGATAGTAATATCTAATATCTAATTCTATCTAATCCAATGCTCTCTGGTTACAGAGACTGGGGTGTGCCTATGTGGCTATTTATAGCATCATTCAGACATCATTTTGCATTCAGGCATGCAGAGACATATGTGGCCATGCTTATATTCAGCTATCACTGAACTTTTCAGAGTTGATGCTTTCTTTGTTGAAATTAATTGCCTATTTTTAATTAGCAGATGTTTTGTATGCCCTTCCCTAACATTCCACCCCCACTTATCTTCAGATGATTAGATTTTTTAAAAACATTTTTAATGGGCCATTTGTTGCACACTTGGGAGTAGGCAAGTCTGATTGTTGTACATATAATGGCGCAGAGCTGTGGAAGTGATGTGGTTGGTGCTGCTCTGACAACTCTTGGCCTCTTTGACAACTCTGCATTTTCCATGTACCATTAGTGCACTATGGGCTGTACTGCTACAGCAGGTGTCACATTGTTTTGGCTGCATCTCTACTGTACAGTCTTCTGTATTTAAGTATTTGAGTACCTGCAGCAGTTTTTAATCATTAATGTTTGAGCACTAGCAAAAATAATTCATAACGTATTAATTATAATTATATTATTAATAAATGTCAAATTCAGGGTCAACACCATAAGTGCCTTTTGGTGATGCAAACTCCTTGTTATGGCACAGTGATCAATCTGCATGGTGACTTAAAGTCTGAAAACATCAAACCAGCCTGACTGCCAATGGCTATTTATCTTTCTTTCTTTTCTTTTTTTTTTCAAAAAATTTCTTAGAACAGTTACCCTGACCATAAGAAGATTAAAAAGTATAGAATTAAGAAATATAGAAACTTGATTAATTTAGTTAACTACTTTGCATACTACACATAATTGAATTGAATTGAATTGAATTGAATTGAATTGAATTGAACTACAGAATAGTGCAATAGTCCAGTAACACAAATTTTGCAATATACATCTAACAGCTCATCACATATGACACATAGCCGATAGTGGAAAGCTTTTTTGTTAACGAGTGAATTTTCGTCTGGGATATCTAAGGTATCTTTGTAAAACATTCAGCATATAGTCATGATCTCTGGGTATAGAAACTATACATCTCACAGCTGAAAGAGGCACCGCTATCACTGGTTTTGCTCTTGATTAGTTTGTACATCATCTTTGTGAATGCTTAATTTCAGAAAGCAAATACTGCAGCACTTCACACAACATAAAGTGAAGTGCTCATATCCAACACAAATCACTGACTTTTGGTGCACTGTCATTATGTGGGCCAGCACAGCACAGCAGCCCTTCGCACTTAATTGTGAAGAGAAATATATGCCTTTGTGTTTTGGTCTGTTCAAGTTAGTTGGATAATTAGCAGTTTGCTACCAGCTGGAGGAAGCTGAGCTCAGCATTATATTTTTCTCTTTCTTTCTCTGCAGGCCTAGCAAGCCACAAAATCACAGAAGAAACAGAGACTTTTTGTCTTAGCTCAGCAACAAGCCAGGGGATAGTAAGCTGATACCTGGAGGCTAAGTGCAGGTGTGATTATATCACATATCACACATAGCCGATAGTGGAAAGCTCTTTTGTTAATGAGTGAATTTTGGTCTGGGATATCTAAAGTATCTTTGTAAAACATCCACCATATAGTCATGATCTCTGGGTCTCAATCTAGTCACAGACAATTTGTACACAGTCATTGTTATACCTCTCTTCAAACAGACTAGTCTGATGTAAGCAAGAAAGGACACACAACTGTTTAATTTGTGTTTTACACAAAACTAAAATATATCAAAGGCATTGAAACAACGTGGGCATGTTAATCAAAGGACCAACACAGATAGCCTGTTTATGAAATATCCAATTAAAATGATTTTCATGCTTTTGGAAGATGGGAAGAAACCAGGGCACATAATTCACTTTGAGATGTGAACATAATTGAGGAAACGGACAAAACAAAAACAAATGAATCCGGGATTTGGAAATAAAGCTACTGACCGTTGTCACACATGACAAGCAGTTTTTCCCTGCAGTTTTATTTACTTTTCTGTAAAGCTTGATGATCATCAGTGAAATGGAGTGGATTGTTCGCTAGCAAAGAAAAATGCCTTGAGGCATTTATACCAACTAATGCTGAAGCATGACTGAAATTAATGTTGAAGCTTTTGCAGAACAAGGTTTCTGGATTGGATGAAAAGGCAGCAATAATGTGGTCATAACTGTGTAGGCAAGCAATAGTTTTGTCTTTATTGTCCAGTTCTCCTCATTTAATTACTAAACCAAAATGAATTAAATAAACGGGCCTTGATCAAATTGAAAAGGGAATAATTACAAAGCTTAGCGTATTAACCTGGTAACCCCACAAGATTGGTAATGAAAGACTTTACACTCAGCACTGGTGCTGTTGACGTCCGTCTTCTGTTCCCATCACTACTGGATTGTGTGTTCGTCTCATCCTCCCTCTAGACAGACATCACGTTTATAAGGCATTTGGGGAGTTCATTTGGGATACTTTCTGTTTATCTCCCTCTATGGTATCAGTGTCTGAGGGGACATTGTGAGTTTGGAGTTTTCTCACTTCAAAGTCAGTGTCTTCTTGAACATTTTTTTAACCATGCTGTAATTTTCATGATGATAATGAGGGTGCAAAGTTTGACTCAGAGTTTAGTAGATAGTTTTGAGTAACTAGAGAATATACTTGAATATACTATACTGATGAATCAATAGTTAATTATTTAGTTCATAAATATGTGACTCAACATATTGAACAATTTTTTTGTGAGTTGTTTCTGATGAACTCTGAACATATGATGTTCTACTGTGATTGGGGCACAAAAGGGTTATGGTAAGATAGTCACAAAGTAATGAAGGACCACTTAGTACCTACTCAGTCTGATGTCTCACTTTACATGAGAGGACACTACAAAAGTAACTAATGTTTGAGTCATTACCAATTTTTTGCCGCTCAGTGTTTCATTCAGAGTTAACCAGGAGCAAGTCATAAAGAAAATGGCCTATATCTTGAATCACAGGTAATTATGAACTAATCATTTCCTAATGATTTATCAATATCGTATCTTCCAGTCCAGTACTGCTTTGTTCCATTGATTAAATGAGAGTGTGACAGCAACATACTTAGCATCCAGCTATTCAGTTAAGGTTAAAAATGTAAAATAGTCATGACAACACCTACAGTGTAAAGGGGCCTTTAAAGGCGCTTTTTAGGCCCCTTTACACTGTATGATTCTGGTCTGCCTGAGATGAAAATTGAAAATTGTGACAGAAATATGGCAAAATCTTTGGTCATCAATTCAAATGGTGGTCCTAGATCGCACTGTGTAAAACGTGCACCATGTGGAGCTTTGGTGACCAGAGACCTGAGGCTGACAGTGTCATAAATTTAAGACCAAAATCTCACAATGTGACTGCTGCTACAACTACAAACAAACCAATCAGAGTATGACATGAAATGTCACAGAATACACTGGCCGACATGACGAGTTTAGGGAGAAAATTCACTTATTCTCCTAAATGTGTTCATGGTGTGACTTTACTGCATTTTCAAAACATCAAAACAGTGCAAATGAATGATGCAACTGATTGTGTCTCTATTTGTCAGTGTGTTTGTCACGAAGTTGCGCAGAAGCAGGACCCAGGCGCAGAGGCATCATGAGATGTGAAAAGTCCTTTATTTTTGATGGCAAAACAAGACTAAGACTAAGACTATGACTATGACTATGACTAAAACAAACCAAATGAACCGACAAGGACAGAACTGAAAACCAGGGATTAAATACATTACAAATACACTGACGAGGGAATGGGGAACAGGTGAGAGGAACAGGTGGAAACACTTGGGGTAATCAGACGGACACATGAGGAAGGGCAAGTGACCAGATACAAGGAGGAATAATTTTCAAAATAAAACAGGAAGTGACGAGACAAAACACTATATCGTACACTCTGACACAGATTGCAACCTAGATCTTATAATAGGCATCTCGCACAATATGAACTGACACAACTGTTGTTGTCGCACAGTCTAAAGGTGCCTTACGTCTGTGTCACATGTTATTTTCAGGTTTGGCTGTACCTCACCTGCCCACCAGGCCCCTATGGCAAGTTTCCTGCTCCTGCACACCTGCTTCCCATCAACTGATTACCCCTGTGACCTGCTGTTTCCCTGCACAGCTGTCCCTCACTGGTTCATTATGTTGCCTCTAACTATACTGATGCTTCTTTCCTGAGGGACTTGTCACATCATCTAAGCTGCCTTAGTGTTTGAGGCATCCTAATTACCTTGCATGTTATCTGCTTATGTGATTGCATGTTGCCTGTGTTCTGCTTTCCTGCTGATTTGACTGAGCTATGTTTGTCTGATCCTGCCCACCGATTCATTGCAAAGCTGCCAACTGGCAGACGAGTCAAATGCTGTTTAACTTGTCGTTATTTGTCTTGTCTCACAAGTCTGCTTTTGGATCCAAGTTTCCCTTCCTGTATCACCTTAACATACATTTATATCAATCTCTTAGCATCTAAACAACTCAATATAAGTTGGATATACATAGGAAATGAAAATGTTTTATGTATTCTGTCAATAAACTTGTATGAAGTTATAGTTTGGTACAGTAGTAAAACCTTGGAAGGCAGAGAAAAATAGACAACAAAAATGTCATCATAATAATGACTTTTCTTGATTTTTCTGGAAGGTGTACAAAGCCCTCAGTCTGCCTTAGATGTTAATATAATGCACAACTATGCAGCTACGCAAGAGGTGGCTTCTGATTGGATTCAGCCACAGAAAGAGAAGGATGCATAATGCACTGCCACCACAGTCCTGAGGTTTTTAATAGGGTTGAGATTACCCTCTTTTTAAATTGATGTATTTTAATCAATCGTAAAAAGAGAGCAATTGGTCTAAGCTTGCAGATAAAAGTATTATTTTAAATTATTGCAAAACAGTTATTGATAAATCAAAAAGGAAAATCTTAAACATTTTGTAGTTTCCAGATGAAACTATAAAAGAAACTCCACCACTGAACAGCAACTGACTTTTAAAGTCTGATTAAACAACAGTCAGTACTTTGATTTGTCAGTCATGTTTGCCTGCCTTAGAGTAAAACAATATACACTATGTTATTTAATGGTTTCTGTCTGACAGAAAACTGAATATACAAAAATTGGCCCTACTCAATGTATTCAAATGTGCTGTAAGATTCTTAGTTCTGAAATTTGAAGTTGTTGGAGCAGCATTGTCATCCATGGATGATAAATGTATGGCATACAAATCCCCATCTGAGAGACCTCTGTTGGCTATACAACAAATATGTCTCTCTCTATTGCCTGAGTGTATTTTCTTCTCTTGCTTACAGTTTTTCCTTCTTATCCCCTCCCCCCCCACACACTAACACCCTACATTATTCTGTATTCTGTTCTTCATATACATAGCTGGATCTTTCTCTTGTGCTCTCACTCTCTCTTACACACTCTGTCTCTCAATCACACACACATACCAAAATATCTTGCACTGGCTTTGCCTTTGTGTCTTTGTATTTTGAGACCTGTTGATCATACCCTCAAGGCTTCTCTTTTCACCATAGAGGGAAAATAGAGGCAGAGAAAGAGCAATTTAGATGATAGAGAATTCCATCCCACCCTCCTCCTGCTCCTCCGTGCGCAGCTCCCCTACGAAATCACACTTTGTTTGATTCAAAGAATGCTGAAAGGCTTAGGCAGCAGTTGTGAGATTTCGCGGAAAATAACTAGCTATGAATGTTTTCAACCAGCTCGCCCTCACAAGAAAAAACGTCATAAATGACCTATAGTTATATTTATGCAATCTAGTGGCTGTAGTAATTATGACCCAGGTAAGTGACGTAGTTCAAATAGTGTCCATGTAATGCGACAATTTGCCTTATTAGGAGGAGGCAGGTTGGGTCAATGGCTAGATAGCTAGTTGGCAAAAAGTGGTCTTAGCTGCAGGGGACCACCATTTACTTCCTGCTTCTATGCGTGAGTATCATGTTTCAAATTGCGAATTGCGGCAGATTTTTAAAAACAACAATTGTCATGCTGTTGGCTGTTGGCTGCTATAATGACAAAGGTTGCGTAACTTTAAGTAGAAATCATGTTTCAAGTCATCATTTTAACCCAAACCATGATATTTCTTTAAACCTAACCAAGTGGTTTTGTGCATAAACCTAATCAGACCTTAACCAGTGTTGTCACACAATAAAACATAATTATTTTTAACAGTGATTTGTAACAGTTTTAGAAAATGACACATTACGCTCCTATGGGTTGCTCTGGAGTGCAAGCACAATCGACCCCTGTCATTGTTTAATTATGAGGATGTGTTGCTTCAACACACATCTAATTGCATATAGGTATACTGTTCTCACCTGTCTGTGGTTGATGGATTCATTTGTCAAAGTGATACTTCTTATTCTCCCTCTTATGTCTACACTTAAAAGAAGATTCAGAAAAGTGGATCGATGCCTTTTATAATCGTAACACATTTTTCATATTAATAAAGACTTTGATTTTGTATTTTAAATTATTCACAGTCTGATTTGAACAGGAGCAAGTTAAAACAATGGAAATGGGAGATTTTTGTTTTTTACATGATGGTGATCCTCTTTATGTTGAACATATAAAAAAGAAAAAGGAAACATGTTTATATCTCCATCTCAGGGATTCAGTCAGTGTGAAACACATGTTCAGGAGATCATTATCACCAAAGCCCTGAAACGAATGAACTGAATTCTGCAGCAGCAGAAGCAAGTCATAGTTTTATTGAGATAATCTCTTCAGCATTGCAAAGCCAGAAGCAGAAACTCCTACCATTTCTATGGCCACAGGAAAGGTGGAATGAAAAAGTGCACATGTTTGAGTCTTGATATTCCAAACATAGTCTCAAGGGTCCAAACCAATCATGGTTCAAGACAGCACACTGACAGAAACAGCCAGACACAGAGGTACTTCTATCTCCTGGAACAGCTGGCCTATTCTCAGTTCTGATACTGATTGAGCTCACAGCCTTTGACACACTGAACAATCAGTTTTTTCTACCTGTGCTAGCTGTCCAGCTGTCAGCTGGATATTTCCTTTTCTTCCTGTGCACCACATCTCTTGGAGATTTAATCGTTTCACATTGTTGTCTATAACACCCCATATGCTGATGAGTCTACAGTCTTTTTTTTTCACCTTCTGCAACTCAGGAGGCATTGCAAGTGTCTACATGTCTGGCAGATGTTGATTACTGGATGATGGCTCACTACTTATAGCTCATCCAGGCCAAGAATGAGCTGCTTCTCATCCCAGGAAAGGGCTTTACTTTCTTTATTATCTACATTTCACAGGAGAAAATTGTTGGCTTGTCCTCCAAAACGGATTGATGGGTTGATAAACTCATTGATTGACTGTTTGATTGGTTGATTCAAATTAGGCATGAGGTAGATTGAGAATAAACTCTCAATTGTATGTGCATCATAAATGAAGGATTTAGTGTCTGATGGCTATTCAGAAAAGAACATAACACCTTTGGAACCTCACTGAACCAGAGCAAGTTAGCAGCAGTGGCAGCCTAAGCAGAGCTGGGAAAGAGCTGATTATGGGGATGTAGCCTATGCAGTGTCAAGAGTGTCTGCAGGCATTTTTCATAATGGCCTTTTATCACTCTGTGAGCACTGCCCTAATTAGATTGGTCTGCTGAGCCACCAGCTGGCAAACCAAAAAATATACATCAGTTTATGACCAAAAGAAAATGAGAGAATGAGAAGCAGAAAGATACAGAAGGAAGAGGAAGTAGCCTACAATGAAATAAGATGGCAACAAGAGAAAAAAATATTGTAAAATTAAGAAGGGATGTTGTAAAAATTCCTGAAGATTAAAGGGTGGTGTGGAGGAGAGAGGTAGGCTGGGAGATGAGGGCTTTCTGTCTTTTACAGTTGCCATGGACACCAAGAAAGCTGACTTACTGCTCTGTGAATTTTTCTTGAATGGAACACACACATACACACACACACATACATATGATTACCACACATTACTGCCATCATAACCACCATCAGATACTCCTTTCTCCACTCACAAAACTCCCACCTCCCTGATTGTTCAAGGAAGACAAGAGCATTTTACATGAATAGCATGCTAACCATGTTCATGCGTACTCTTGTGCGATGATAAAGTTTTTTTTTTTTAGGATGCCTGCCAGGCTCTCGTTATTACAAGGTAGGACAGCATGGAATACTATTTGTAAGACAGCAGAGCAACAAGATAAATCCATGCAGGGCACAGCTCATTAGCAGTGGTGTTTATCTTTGATGGTAGATGACTGCTGGGCCCTTTGTTCTTGGTGGAACATGCATGAAAATCACCAACACAGCAGGCTCATTTATCTGTCATTTCTCTCATATCCTTCACCGCCTCTGTCTTAGTATCGCTCTTTCTGCTTGTCCCTTTTGAAATTACAAGTGACTGTGGAAGATCCTGAAGCTCTGATATATTAATTAAAAGCATTTAGAGGAGGAAATTATTTTAGGATTCCCCCTATTGGCATCCTCTTTGAACTTTCATCTCCAACAATCTCATTAATGATTGCTGCACATCCCTATAACATCAAAGTTCCATTTAATGTAATCATATAAGAGGATATTTCTCAGTGAATGTTATATTAGTGCATATTAGTGCATGCCTTTTGGGGCTGCTTTTGGTGTGAATACACACTCAGGCTCTTACTTTTGTTTTTAAACTGAAGTGTAATAGTATGCACCCTGAAACCACATAGAGTCTGTGATATAATTACTGGGCTTGTCAATCATTGAAATGAACTCAGTGAAGGTGAAACTGACTGTGTGCCTACAGAAAGATTACTTACTGATGGGTTGAGTAAATGCATAACAGGAGTGACAGCACAACAATCGAGTCCATTGAAATATTGACATTGATTGTCTTGCGAGAAATATATGGAGTTGTTGATTATGATTATGCCCCAGGCACTCTAGAAACGATTAGAAACAATAAAAAATAAAGAGGAAGATATATAACCCCCTCCTCCTGATATCTAATTAGTTCAGTCTATGGCAAGACAAATCCTGATTTTTATTGCAGATTAATCCAAAGCTGCAGTTGTATTGGCAGGTCGTGAAGAGCCCACTGTAAAAAAAAAAAAAAAAAAATCTTTCAAAAAGGGAGTGACAGCGCTTCTTTTAATGGTTTAAATGGTGCGGTTCCTTAATTAATATACACAGAACTTAAATATGCTGCGTATTATAAGTGGCTTATACGTGTCAGCTTCTTTGTACCTTAAAAAAGAAACTACTATATCAAAAAAGGAAGAAAAAACGTCATTCTCTGATTGGCCACGTGCAGGCGCGTAAAACCACACCAGCTTCGTCTTAGCGGAGAAGTGATCAGCGATTTCCACAGGTAGTGCTCTCATAAACCAGCTATTTGTCCTTAGAGCAGAATGCTGCTCAACTTTCCAGAGCGTTTCACCGACTGAACGCGTAAAGACAGACAAAAAAAAAAGGCGGAGCGCCTGGTGCGAAGATTCACCGGAGCGAGAGTCCGGCTTTGGAGCGCGCACACATTTCAGCACCTTGGACAGCGCGCGGCGCCGCAGTGGCAATGCGTGGATTCAACCGGTGGCTTCAAACCAAAGCAGCAGCGTGAGGGAATCAATTGACTGAATGTTACGTTAAAAAAAACTCTTCTTGTTGCACACATAAGGCTACATGCTCTCTGGATCACTTGGACCTATTTTTTTTTTTCGATCTTTCTAATACACAACCGTTTCCATCGTATGGGTAGGCGTGCCGCTGGATGAGTGGTTGACTCCAGAAGCCCTGCTGAGCAGCGTGGAATAGGTGACTGTCAGGCAGTCGCACTGGTGTGGTGGTGGTGCCTAAGAGACCCTCCATTTATAAGGATGCTGGTGGGAAATGCCTGGAGACAGAGATGACGAGATTTGTCAAAAGGCACTTGAACTCCTGTCAGATCTTTGTTCGAAAGGGGAAGTGCAGAACGATAACTGCCTTGATTTTATCTACTATTTCCGAGACCTTGCCAGGCCACGATACACGGATTCAGGTGAGGCATCATTTGATTCAAACATTGCATTGAACAGAAGTGAAGTGTGACTTTTTTCATTGAACGTTTTGCGCCTAAAACTCAAAAGGAGGTCCATAGTTGTGCTTTTACAACAGCCATGTTAATTGAAAATTCGGTCAGCACCATTTTCCCAAACTAATTAGCTCACTAATTATCCGATTTAATTATGTAATGTTTCTTTCAACAAAAATGCATTTGCACGAGAGCCTTTCACTGAGAGCCAAATACGAGGTTTGAAATTCTAAGTTAAGATTGACAATCTACATAGCCCAGTTCATTCTTGAGACTTGAGAATACAGGTGCTGGTATAGTGCCACCGTGAAGTCACAGAACGACACACATCATATAAAACTGCAGCATTCTATACTATGGATGCTACCAGCGATACTGCTACCTGCACCTGTATCGCTGGTAGCAGTTACTATAGTTTGCACGTTTATTGCGTTCTGCTTCTGCAAAAGTTTACTTCAGATTACATTTTTTTCTTTTTACTTAAACCTGTATGTGAAACAGTCACTGAATTGACTTATTGAACTTGCTAAGCTGTATTGTAGAAAAAGGAGGTGTGTGTTTTCTGAAAAAAACGCGCACATTCAGTCACATGTGAAAAATGAGTGTGAACATACAGTCACGTTTCCTCATCACCAGTACACCAGTACACAGGCTAATCACCTTCATCTGATTCGTTTGCGTGCCTGTGTGTGTGTGTGTGTGTGTGTGTGTGTGTGTGTGAGAGAGAGAGAGAGAGAGAGAGAGAGAGAGAGAGAGAGAGAGAGAGAGAGAGAGAGAAAGACAGAAAAAAGCCTGTGACATAATGTGAAGGAGTGAGAGGAGCACAGTAAGTGCAGCCCCCCACATACCACTCATTCTTCTTTCATTAGTTTGAATTATTATTCATCTTTATTCAACACATAAAAGCCCTTTGTGAATCTTCACTCAATTTCCTCTTGCTGTCCTTTGCTGCAACCTTTCCTTCAACATTTTCTTTCTTATTTCCTCAGTTCCCTAATCTCCCAGCTTTCACCTCTCTCCCCTCATTCATCATGCACCCTATCTTGTCGTTTTCATTGCAGTGACACTTTCAAAAGTGGAACTGCTACAGTAAGGGTTAGTCATCAGGACAGCTTGCCTATGAGGTTTCAGTTCCAGTTGGCATGTGTCACCCAGTATGATGGCAGCACCCATAATAGAATGACAATGGAAATAGATAAAAGAGAAAGGGCAGGTCCAACGCCATGTGACCCAAAGTTCAGAGTTAGATACAGAGCAGAGCTGGTTGGGGTTCAGTATCTTCCACAAACAGTTTTGACACTCAAACTGCCTCTGGAGGGACAACATAAGTTTTGAATGGAATTTCATTGAATTGTACATAAATTATAATGTTACCGGAATATTTCTTGGCTGGGTACAGTGACTTTCTGCAATCTCTGCTGGTGGCCTGGCCAACTCATGGCGATGACAAGACTCTAGAAAGTCACATCTTTCGGCAAAGAAATCATCTTCACCCCCATAAAAACAACTTGACATTTTCACACTTTTTTTATACAGATTAAACAAACGGGATATAATGTATTATTCCATGTCCTCTGCGTGGATGTTGATACCTTCGTACAGAACTGAGCTAACTGTTTCCCCTTGCTTTTATGCTAAGCTAACTGGTAGTAGGTTTGTATTTTCCATACAGACAAGAAGGTGGTATTAATCCTCTCATTTAACTCTTGGCAAGCAAGCCACCTATCTTTTCGAGGATTTAGCATGTGCAGCATTTAGTAGTGGTTCCGAAATCAGGACCCTCAAATTGCCCTTAGGGGACAAATTGATTATTTTGAATTGAATTGAACATAAAACATAACTTGGACTTGTTCATAGGATAATATATGCTGGACTCCTTCTTGGCTGGGTGCAGTGACTTTCTGCGGTCTCTGCTGGTTGTCTGGCCACCTCAAAGTGATCCAAATCCAGACCCAAAGTGCAACGGTTTTTAATTGTAGCCATTTAATTAGTGAGATTAATGAAATACCATGTCTATGCAACAGAGGTCCTGTGAGAATAGAAATCAGCACTCTGGGCCTTTGAGAACAACCAAACCCAGCCACTCATGTGTAATATGCTATGTGGTGTTCTCTGTAGAGGTATTAAGAGTATTAAAAGGGGAAAATTATGCAATTTTCAATAATTGTTTGCTTTTTATTCATAGATACGTACAGTATGTTAAAGGCAAATAACATCTCAGGAGGTACAAGTTCCATATATTGCTTTTTCAGCACTTGCTTGCCTCCTACAGTATTGCACCTTTGAAGGTCCTGTGCTCTAAAATTGGTCTGCATGCTTTGTTGTGATACAGTCTCTGAATCCTTCCAGAAGTCTATAGATTTTTCTTCACCAGGCAACACTCTGGCAGCCTGCCAACCTGACAGTGGGCTCAGTATCCTCAGATGACAAGTCACTCAATTTCTCCAGATTATTCTCCCAAATCACACATGCTCTGGTATTCACAGAATCTCAGAGCACAGAGAGGACAGTTTGTCCACAGTTTCTGTGTGAGCTCTTATGACAGTGCCCACACACAGTATTAGTGCGGTCCTGTATTAGGCAGTCCCTTTGGTTTTGGAGGCCCCAGATACCTTGCCTACAAAACATAATGAAAAACTATTATTGTCAACCCTATAATAGAAAGATAAACCGAGTTGTACAGCCTTTTTAGTTGATGTTTAAGTGTTATCTTTAAATAAGCTTTCCAGGTCGGATTCAGTTCAGGATGATTCCTGGTTGCATAAGATGTTGTGAGATTTCAGTAAAACCCTGAAAGCATGTGTTTTTCTCTTGGTGAGAAATCTGTGTCTGTCACACCAATCAGATGTAGAATCATCAAAGAACTAAAACAGAAATACCACTGAAATTGCATACAGCTTATTTAGATGATGGATATGAGATCCTAACAAAAGATATAAATACTAAACTGAATAATTTAAAACAACAAATTCATGTGGTTAAAAATTGACAGAGCACATCTGATATGCTGAATTTCCTATTGAGATGCAGTACTATTGGAAAAGAAATAAAGCTGAGAAGATTAAATGGGATAACTGTGGGGATTTTTTTTTACTTGTAACACATTCACCAGGCCTAAGTGAGGACATAGCAACAGCTCTCCAACACATAATGAATATTTTTTTCTTATACAGTACCAGTGCAAGGTTTGGACACACCTTCCCATTCCCTTGAATGAGAAAATGTGGCAAAACATTTGACTGATACTGTACTAAACTGTATGTCTGTCAGCTATGACACAGGAAAGAAAGTGTACCTATGTGGTGTTATTGTAGTAATATTATTTGCAAATATGTGTGGAGAATTGTGAGACTGTGTCTCAAATCATGTGTAAATATGTAATCATATTTGTAAATTTGTAAAAGATTCTAAATGCCTACTGCAAACTATGAATAAAAGATTTGTCTACACATTCACAAATCTTGATGCACTTGCAAATCTGAATACAGATTCCTGTACAATTTCACAAATTTCACTGTGTACTTAGAGATTATTTTACACTTTTACAAATCTGATTTTGCAAATAATATTGCTACAATAATACCCCCATATATACAGTTTTAAAATTCAAGATAAAAGTAATACTATGCATTTGGCTTTAATTAGAAACATTGGGGCTAGCCAAGGTGTTTCAGATGTGCCCTGTTATTTCAGGCAAGTTATCTTGTGGAATATATTAATTTACACTATGTGTTATTTTGCTGATAATGATCACAGTCAATTTACAATAATCTAATATTAGGTTCTGTATATATATATATATATATATATATATATATATATATATATATATATATATATATATATATATATATATATATATATATATATACAGTATGTATATAATAACATTATCATAAAGCTTACCATAAACTCAACAAGAAACTGAAAAGATACATGGTATTCTTGTCAGCTCATACACATTGGGGGAAATTCAATTTGAAATCATATTTAACATGATTATAATGATTATTATCTCTGTTAACCATATCAGCATGCGTAAAGGCTGATATTCTGAAGTTTTGGCTACTAAATTGAGTTGGTTCCTCTTACTATTAGTCACTCAAGAAAAGCAATCATTAATGTCTTTAAACTGAAATTGGATAATTTTACTAATCACTATGATTAAGCTAATTATACTAATTATACACTAATGACTTTTCTTTTGAGTTACTTTTTGGAAAAACCAGGCAAATCTGCATCAACATGAAAGGTCCCCACATAGATGAACACAAAATCTCTTTGCTTTATTATGCAAGTAATCGCGTGTCAGCACAAAAACTGGGCATAAGTCTGTATCACAGCCCTCGCACAGAACGAGGCACAGTGAGCCAATAATAGGCATGGTCAGGATGATACAGCAGACTGAAGCTATTAAAAACACTGCAAGAGCCTGTACTCAAATATAGATTTACCTCAAGTAGTGCCTCAAACTAAAATATTTCAAAATAGTAAATGAAAGTAAACATTACAGCAGCTATAGGAGTGGTTGAAAAATTCACCTGCATAGTACCCACAAGGTAAGAACACATAGAATGATGAGCAGAGGCCTGCAGTGTCTGCATAATGTATGTATCAACAAATTACATATGCCACAATAAAAGAGTTGGTTAAGTAGATCAAAAATGCATAAACTGGACAGCTTTTCTTTACAGAAAAAATGGGGTTCCTTAAAATGAAATGTCTGTCTTCCCAGCTTCAAACTGTCTTCACTACAGTTGTTGCTGGGCAACAGTTCACTCCAGCATGTGTAAATTAACATTATAGTAAAACAATATCATTTTTTTATGAATAGGGTAATTAATGTGAATTAATTTACTTGAACATCAGAAGAGAGACATTTAAAAAAAAAGTCTATCTTAACACAATACTTACATGGTCATACATATGTTGAAAGAGATATGGGTTGCTGTAAGCATTCCTGTTGTTTGTAATGGCTGTGAAGTGATCAGCCCTAGCACAACTCCTTCGTAAGAAATAAGTGTAAAAATCCACAGTCCTCTGTGCAAACCTGCATCACATAGTTCAGACAAAGCTATTAGGAGACTTCAGCAGTCTGAGTTAGTGTCTTTAGTCTTTTTAGTGGATAATTGCCTCTTTGTGTTACTACCCTTCTGCCACAGCTCAGCAATGAAGCACGGTCTTGGGAAACCCAAAGACAGAATAAAAGACTGTAACTTTGGAAGATACAATATTCTATTTGACTAACTCAGACTAGTGAGGCCTTAATATTAGCATCGTCTGAACTTTCAACTGCATTTTGCACAGAATGAGGAACACTATATGTAATGTAAGTTATTATTTGACCACATTATCATCATCTGCTAATTGCAAAGCAATTGCTCCTTTACAGACTATGTTTTGACAAAGATAACAATTAGTTATGCTGTGAACTGCATTCAGTTATCTTTTTGTTGAGTTAAATTAATCATCGCTTAATCTTCTTTTTTGCCTCATAAAAATCTAAGCATAAGGATAAGTGTACAGAGAATGAGGGGGCGCGATACAGTGGACGGTCTTAAAATAATCACAGAAATGCACTCAATCCTTAATAGAATGTGATCTGCAGTACTCTATATGTGAACCTAATCTCTACTGGTAGAACACACAATACAATAAATGTTAAAACATTTTAAAGCAAAATTTCACCAAAAAAAAGCACAGTGAATGACTGTGTTTTTGTAACACAAATTGGTAAGATTTATTTCCCATCATAAACTCTGTTCAGGTTGTCTTGCAAACCACATAAAAGAGATGATGTTAAATGTTTTGTGTGATCAGTTTGTTTCTTGTGTTCAACCCATCAGAGTGCTTGAAGATGGCTCATGGCTTTAAATGTATAAATTTGAGTATGAAGCTATAAAACTGAGATGATTCAGACAGCCCTTGATGACTCTGTTGGTTCACACCTCACCTCCTTTTCCATGGTGACTCGCATGCCCTGCTGAGTGTAAACAAATGCACTGCAGAATTATTCTGTGTCATACTTTCAATCCATAAACTCTTACTTGACAGACAGCTTGGTGTGATGCTCCTGCGAAACCTTTATGCAGTTACAGCACATTTACTGGAACATGTCTGGTTAAATTACACCTACAGAAGACTTTTTAGGTCTGATTGGATTGTATTACATGGTCAAATAATAGCAACCAAACTGTTATCTTTGATTGGAAGTTGAGGCAGACTCTTGACAAAAGAGATGGAGCTACCATTTATAAAGCAGGGGGTTAGGGTTTTTTGGTTGGCCTCTACTACTTCTATTTTAAACTTTTAAACATGGTTAAAATGGCTATGAATAGCAGCGCAACCCTTTGACGGTGTTATTGTATTACATTGTAAGTTTATGAACAAGCATTTGCTGCTGCTTTTGTTTTTCAACACATGCTATTACTCCTCTGTTATCAGCAAAAGACTGGAAATTACAGCTTGGGGTACATCCCACTTGGGGCGGGGGCAGATATGAGGCTCCAGAGGATAATTAACTAATCCTAATTAATCTTGTCGAGGGTTCTTTCAATTCAACAATTTAGAAAACAAAATGAGCAAAATCCATGGAACGCTAACTCCATTGTTGTAATAATTCAAGGTTTTTGTTAGGCAGTGCTTAGTAGCATGATTTGTCCAAAGACATTCTAATGAAAAAACTATTGATTTTAGTAACACTATGATAAGATTATTGTATTATATTGAGATTTTAAATTATTTAATACATAGAAGTTGCTAATGATAGTGATGATTAATGAGTATGCCTGTAATAAAACTTTGCAACAAAAAAAGAGCAAACAGAACTCGCTGTCTAATTTTTATTGTGTCCTCTCAAAATTCTCAGATGTATCGGTGAGTCTGCTGTCACTGGTAGTGACGGCTTGTGGCTTGGCCCTGTTTGGGGTCTCCCTCTTTGTCTCCTGGAAACTCTGCTGGATACCATGGAGGGAGCGTGGGCTCTCCCCCACAACCAAGGAAGTCCACGGGCACCTCAACCCCACCATGAGCCCTTTGCCCTCACAGCCTGCACCCAGGCAACCAGTTTATACAGCCGTGGACCCCCCCTTGCACAACCGCCGTGAGTCGTTGCACTGCCCCATCGCCAGAGAGCCCACTCCAATGGCATCTGTAGTTTCCGTGGAGGCTCCAGTGACACCTGTATCACCACCACCTGTGGTCATGGCCACACCAGAGGCAGCTATGAAGATCAGTTACACATCTCCAGACATTCCACTAGATGCTCAGAACAAAAGCCGGGACAATGGGGTTCACACTAACCCTCGTATGCAGAGACAGACTACTGAACCCCCCCCCTCCGGGCGCTCAATGTCTGAAATTGGGTTAGTTTGACATCCTTGCTGTTTTGGGGTTTTTTGCCTTTATCAGATCTACCAATGTTTTCCTTGGAAAACTTGTAATACTTCTTGTTTACATCATACTGATACATTCCTATATGTTTGAACTGCTCATTCCTCTTCTGCGTGTCTCTCCCTATTGTGATTATACCTGTTGATGTCGTGCTGTGATATTTGTTGGTGATTTTCTTTGTCCACAGGCAAGGGTCCATTCGCAGACATATGAACCTGTCCAACCCAGACTTCAACGTGGCCCAATTCCAAAGGCAGGATTCTCTCACTGGAATGGGGCTTGGCCTCGGCCGTCTCAAGCCTGAGCTCTACAAACAGCGCTCCCTTGAAGGGGACGATGGTAGTCGCAGAGGTGGAGGCTGTGGACGCCTCCACTTTATCCTGAAATTCGACTGCGACCTGGAACAGTTGATTGTTAAGATTCATAAAGCAGAGGACCTCCCAGCAAAGGACTTCTCTGGAACCTCTGACCCTTACGTTAAGATCTACCTGCTGCCTGATCGGATGACCAAGCACCAGACCAAGGTGCACCGCAAGACGCTGAACCCTGTGTTTGATGAGGTCTTCCTGTTTCCTGTGGCCTACTCAGAGCTTCCCACACGTAAGCTGCACTTCAGTGTCTATGACTTCGATCGCTTTTCACGCCATGACATTATTGGTCAAGTAGTTGTGGACAACTTCCTGGATCTGGCAGATTTCCCCAGGGAGACAAAACTCTGTCGGGAAATCCAGTACGTCTCCTCGGTAAGTAAATACATACACTCAAAATTATGCCATGTTCACTTAGATGTGCCATGTTATATTTAACTGTTATTTAAATCATAAATGTAAAAGACAAGAGAGTTGATTTTTTGCAACTTCATTGTGAGATAAATATTTTGTGTCAGCACGTGTGTCTCACAAAGACAGTATAAAGAGTGAAATAAAGATGACTGGTTCTTCAGCACACTGAGCTGTCAGCTTTGAATAAGTGGGAGAAGAATTAGTTGGTAGGTAGGGTGAATAGGTCTCACTTTGAAAAAGATTTCCTTGATGACTTTGCTCTTCCTCTCCCTGCTGATGAAATGGATAGTATTGTAGCATTGACTAAAGTGTCTGATCAATACCAGACAGCATTTTAGAGACAAGCCTTTTTTAAATTGTTTCTTTCAGTGTATTTTATTTCCATTATACAGTAAATGCCTATTTTATGCCTTATTTTATACACTAACAAAATATCTTGGGCATCTGTACTGATATATTCTTTGTAGAACACTTCATAAGATTTTTTAGAAAGAAAAAAAGGAACCTTTTAGATTTAACCCCTCCTTTAATTTGTGATAACTGTTCAATTCCTTGCTGTTGTATTCCTTTCTTTTATAACAGCGATTATTATTGTACACAGCCAGTTGACACAGGTGAAGGACAATGACACATTTTCATTAGGAAACACATTTACTGCATCTACCACCACTTATCTAAATTCAGTGCCTTCTGCTGGGACCACCCATTTTCCTAACAGATGTAAATGAAATTCAGTGTGAGACTGCCTCACAGGGTCAATGGGATTTAAAATCCCTTGCCATGTTACATTACTAACACTGCTTGTGTGTGCATGTGTGTGAGAGTATATCTTTGTAAAAGCCTTAAATATCAGGTCACCCATGCCAATATATACTTAACCAGCTCTCCTGCATGTTGTCACTGTCCACACAAGTCAGAGCTATTGATCATATTTTCACCTGTTTGCTATTAGTGATGACCTGTACAGCTGAAAGATATTTGACAATCTATTATGTCATAGACAATATGTGTATATATTAATGAGTATAATCTTCCAGTGATTGCTTCATTGACAAGCAGGCATCTTAGTGTGAGAGCTTAATTAGTTGTAATGCTGAATTGATCCTGTTGATCCTTGAGTTGCATTAATAAAATTACCATTGATTGCCCTAAACAATTTTCATTCCAGGAAGGTCAGTGATGCAAGATCAATGATGCATAGATATTTAAATGAAGATGGATTAAATTTTTAGCTCTGGCCCTCAGTTGTACTCACTGAACTAACTGCTGAGATCTTGGAATGAGGCAATGTTGCTAAAAATAGGTCCAGCAGGGCAACAAACATAGCTGGTTGGTTTATAAACTGAGGCGGATGTTTGCAGCAGACAGTTTGGATCATAATTTTAGTGTTCGCCTTTGTTTTGTCTTTCAATTAAATTTGACTGACCTCGGGGTTTGTTTACAACTGTCTGCCTCATCATTTGTTGCCCATTTGGACCTCTTTTAAGGAGAGTCACAGTCTTTCAAGATCTCAGCACTTACTTTGTTAAGTGCAATGTTATCATAACCGTTAGCGTGAATCTGTCTCTTATGTCTGCCTGCACTGGTATCCAGGTTTGTTTCCTGCAGCTCTGTTCCTCGCAGCATATGCAAATGACTTATCTGCACTGCAGCCATTTCAGTTTAATGAGCTTTGTACCTGTGTGCCATACTGATCCATTGATCTGCTTGTCAATCCAGGCTAAATACAGCCACTATAATAACGTAGTGTTTGAAATTTAGCCAGGAAAAAGAGAAAAAAACTTGTTAAAATCCTGAAACTTGTTAATATGTTTTTTTGGTTTGGCATCTCACATAAGAGAGCTGAAAAATTCAATTTTCATATCCATTTTCACAGTCTTTTATGCTTTCCTTCAAAATAACTGCTCCATTGTGTAGCATTTTTGTGTAAGAATCTTATTATATCTGCCAGATGGTAGTCTTGTTTTACAAGAAAAGAAATGCATACGAAAAGGCATCTGACGTTGGTCAATAGATTTAAAAGCCATATAATCATATAAAACTGTCATGATTTGTTCAGAAGCAGGACCCAGGCGCAGAGGCGTAGTGACAAAAATTCTTTATTTTCACATGTGAAAAAGCAAGGCAAGACTAGGCAAGGCAAGGCAAGGCCTGTGACTTTGACTACAATGAACCAAAACCAAAAAAAAACAAAGGCAAGACTATGACTATGACAAAACTATGAACGACAAGACACTTGGGGTAATCAGACAGACACATGAGGAAGGGCAAGTGACCAGAAACAAGGAGGAATAATTTTCAAAATAAAACAGGAAGTGACGAGACAAAACATGGAGACAGGACAAAAACCCCAACTAAACTTCACCATGGCGTGACAAAAACAGAAATAAGTTATTTTTCCTGATGCAAAAAACAATCATATTATTACAGTTTCTCCCCACATTATTGACAGGTTTATATGCAAAACATCAACCGCAATTATAAAGACACTGATGTTGTTTTATTTATTTATTTTTGTACATGGATATTCTGTGGGGATGAAATGTGCCCTACCTGATAATTTGAATGATTTTTTTTTATTTTAATGCAATCATGTAGTTTGAAACTGGAGATTGAGTTTCAAAATTACTGTTAAATGTAGTAAAACCTGATTACCTCTACCCAACCTCAGAAAAACCTGAAATCAAATTTAGTGTTTGAAATCTGAAGGGTTGTGGAAATAACCAGCCCAGGGGAATTTTGTTTCCTTCTGTCAGGTTGCAACTCCCTAGCACTGAAACTGCACTGTACAGGTCGGTGTAACCGATCAACTTGCTAACCTTACAATATATTCTATTATTGATGAAATGTAACATAGTTTTGTCCTATGGTGCTCTATGGCAGAAGAACATATCCACAGAGAATACACCCCTTACATTTGGCCATTACACTAGACAAGCAAACCTGCTAGAGGATTTTTTTTTTTTTCAAAAAGACTGTGTTGCATATTGTAAGTATCCTTTTCTTTTTAAAATCACACAAGGAGATGTTATACAGTATGATAAATGTTACATTATTGGGTCAAATTTTCCCCCCCAATTATATGGATAACACTCGTCATATAAAAAATATCTATGAAGCTGCACAGTGGTAGGGAACTGCAGGGAAGCCACAGATCATTGCAGATGCTTGACAAGAAGCAAATGCAAATGTCAGACAGGCAACTATGATGGCAGCCAAGTACAAAACATTACCTTTTTAGCTGGGCCAGGAATATATATACAGTATATGTCAGTTGGTACAATGAGAGGTGGTGGTGCACAGATACTATGAGGTTCATGATTCATGATTCCTATCCCTGTGTAATTCATAATTACAACAAGACATGGATGTACTGATACCTCATTCTAAACACAAAGCTTATTATAGCTTATTATATTTTTGTTTTTGAGGAACTTTCAAACAGTTCATGAATTTTGCACATTGAATTACATGAATCATTTCCATAATCATAGAAATTACCATAATTGTCACCACTGTTAATTTTCAGGTTGCAAAATTAAGCAGAGAGAAAGGTTATGGTGGGATACATCAGTTAAATAATTTCAGTCATAATAATCTCTAGTCATAAGACCATTAACAGCTTCCTACTCATGCCCTCCAAAAATTCTGGAGGGCAGAATATTTCTGCTTCTCTCTCTCTCTCTCTCTCTCTCTCTCTCTCTCTCTCTCTCTCTCTCTCTCTCTCACACACACACACACACACACACACACACACACACACACACACACACACACACACACACACACACACACACACACACACACAGTATACATCTACAGCCTTCATGGGCTTGACCACATTAACTGATGGAACAGTGCATTGATATATCAGATATGTAGTTGCTTGGCTATACCAGGAAAAGACTGGCTCTTCACACAGTACAAGTACAAGCTGTACGTAAGACCATCATAACCCTACTTGGCATCCACAAATATGCCAGCTGTGCCCCACTTTCATGATACATTTAAATTCTAACTGGGTTTTCAGTTTGTATAAGTGATAAAAATATAATGCACAACCCTAGATTTTTGAGTACAGTGTAAATAGGCACGACTGCCTCACAATGCAATGCACACAATACAGTTTGATGCAAAATACTTTACAGCACAGACAGAAGTAGAGCAAAGTAAAGAATACGAGTGCTCTCCATGTACTTGTAGATCTTGGGTCACACATTCTCACACCCTAAGCCTCTAATGAACCCTGTATGTCCACAGGGACAAAGAACATGAACATGAAACCTACCTGCAGTCTAATCAATCTCTCATAAAGCAAAAGCAAGCAACAGCACTCCCCCTGTATTAGGAGGGTGATTCTCATGCTTGCCTATAGTCATCTCTTAAGTCATGGTCCTATCTTGTGTGCAGCCAGTAACATGGGAATGCATGCATATTGCAGTGTGCTCTGTGGTTGAAGTTGTCTCACCAGTAAAGTTCATTAAAGAGCAAAATGAAATAGAATATAAGGATGTTCAGTTACAATTGCAAGTGTCTTTGAACAACAGAATCCCTTACGAAAAAGTAATTGTCCAGCACAGTAGTTCTTAATTGGTCTTTATTTGATCTTTATACATTTATTGTTAGATATTTTTAGGCGTACATTTGCAGAAAATTATAAAAAATGGATCGCTAGTGAGTGAGGAGGAGAGGCAGTAAGATGTGTGTTCTGTCAGTGCTCCAGATAGAGACTTGAAGGGAATATTGATATTGACAAAAGTATTGATATTTTTGTGTAAACTCTCAACATATGGTTGTTTTGTGAGGCAGTGCTGATGCTTCTGCCCTTTTGATATTGATTATTAATCAGTGTTACCCAGCTAGAATAGAATGGTATGTGACAGGTGGTGATAGGCACTAGAGATTCATAGCATGCTGCATACTCACACTGTTCAGTTTTTCCAATTTCACATTACTCAGCTCATGCACACACACACACACACACACACACACACACACACACACACACACACACACACACACACACACACACACACACACACACACACACACACATGCACATGCACATGACTCTTACACATGCCCCAACATAAGCAAGACAATTATTTTAGGGCACCAGCACAAAGGTAAAAAAATTTACAACCAATGCAGTAGAGCCCATTTGTCATGATAAGAGTCATTTCCTTAATTAATAGAAACTACAGAGTTATCATTAAATCATAATTGCTGGTGGGACTGACCATATGGTTCATTTGATTGCCAGATTTAACTTGTTTTCCTTTCAGTAGAAGCAGATTGTTTATTTTCATAATTTTAAAAATGACAAAGGCAATATACTATTAAATTATATACGGAACAGAATAAACTAAAGTATAAACTAAAGTATAAACTGTGAGATTTGGGATACAGCCCCATTATTATAGACTTACAGTGTAACATCTGACCTGCAGGTATTAAATGCCATGTTAAGTGTCTGAGAAGGATTCAGGAGCACTTGGAACACAGCACTAATCTCTCTCTTCCCACCTGTATCTCAATTTGGTCAAAAACCATGGTCTATGAAGCAAACCCATGGGATTCTTCTGGGATGTAGAATGCTTTTTCTGGAGGGGTTGTCAGTTAATCCATCATCCAAATTAAAATGCCTTATACCATAGCCTTGTTGAATACTTGATCCTGATAGTAATAGAAGACCCACATCAAGAAACAAGGCAATTTTGGTCTCAAGAGGGGAGACTCGTCACTGTCTCTCTATAAACACACTTGCTATTTCTGAGTCTCTTTCCCTCTGCCTTGCTTTCTCTTTCTCACACTCATACACACACATTCACAGATACAGACCACCTATAAAAACAAGTGCCATGTCACAGAATAGACATGCCTGCTTAGCCATGTTGATGAATGATAGAGACAAACAACTGATTCCCTTTTATAAAGAAAGAAAGGGGAGCATGTGTGAGAGAGTGTGTGAAACGGGAGATGAAAACACTGAATGTATTCTTTTTTATTCAGACCATAATGAAATTATTATTTTCATAATGAAGTTTCAACGTTTCAATTTCCTCAGACTTTGTTAAGCCAAAACCAGGTCTCAGAAGGTAACCCTGTTTTCAGAGAGGTGTTTTCTATGATTCATTTTTTGTTCATTGAAGCTTAATAAACTGAAATCAACCATCCAATACTGCAAAACATACTGCAAAAGTTAAATGTCATAAGGCATTGATCTCTCCTGCTAACAGATAGCCAGTAGCCAACCACAGTTGCAAACAATTAACAAAAATATGTGCTTTGGCTCAAAAACAAACAGCTGGTCATACTTTCCAGCTCAGGCAGTGTATGTTACATTACAAAGGCTAAGGAGCCTTTGAAAAAGAGACTATTTTGCAAATGGAACGGCTTGTCTAAAATTGGATGTTACTCTCTCAGTCATGGTTAATGGAGCATCTCTACAAAGTCAGTGTTATCACAGACTTCCAGGTTTTTGATTTTCGCACACTGATTAAACTCATTGAACTTCCCTTCACAAATTGTTACAGCAAATGTTGATAACAGATGAAACCTGATTCAACATACCAACACAGTCTCCCTGGCATACCGGTAGATCAGCAAGAAATTCTACCGTAGGAGTTGTTGTCTTCACCAGACACGTTTGTGTGCTTCTTCATTCTCACTTCTTTAGCTGAGTTATTTTAAGAGCAAGTGATAAGTGAGCTTCTGCCTTTCTGCAGCTGAACAGAAGTCTCCGTCTTTGGTGAAATGGGGGAGGCTTTTATTAGACCAATGTGACAGAAGGGAGTATTCCTTAACAGAAACCTGTTTCAACTCTGTAACCAAATGTCAGATGGCCAAGCAATTATTCCGCAGCAGTACTAGAAATAAAGTCATTATAACTGAGATTAGACATGAGAGTGACCTTGCTTTTATCGTAAGATAATTGTGTGACAAAACCTGAATAATATATCTTGAAATATGTCTTTACTTCACATTAAAGCTTAATGTACTATACATGTTTTGTTTTATCTTATAGGATAATGTGGACCTCGGGGATCTGATGTTTTCGCTCTGTTATCTGCCAACTGCAGGCAGATTGACAATTACAATGATAAAGGCTCGCAATCTCAAAGCTATGGATATCACTGGTGCATCTGGTAATTAAAAAACTGATACTGTGTGGATAACTACTGCGCCTCACCAGTACCCTGAATGTAAATGAATGACTTCCACTTCTATTTCTCCCATCTTCACAGATCCATACGTGAAGGTTTCACTAATGTGTGATGGTCGCAGACTGAAGAAGAGGAAGACATCAACCAAAAGGAACACTTTGAATCCGGTGTATAATGAGGCCATTGTTTTTGATGTCCCTCCAGAAAACATAGAGCAGATCAGCCTTTTGATTGCAGTGATGGACTATGACCGGTGAGGAACTTCTACTAGGCTTTAATCAAGTCATTCGATATTTACCTCTTTTATAAGTGATTTTTGATTTATACTTGCTGCAGTAACAATAACAATACATATTTTTGTGCATTATAATGATTTTGTGAATTAGTTTGACATTTTCATTTTTCTCAACACCTTATGCATCATTATTTTCACATCACAGGTCAGGTTATGATCACGTGTTTTCTCTTTCCTTCCTGCACCTACAGTGTAGGCCATAATGAGGTCATTGGTGTGTGTCGGGTTGGCAACGATTCAGACAACCTCGGTCGAGACCACTGGAGTGAAATGCTCACATATCCTCGAAAACCTGTTGCCCACTGGCATCCTCTTGTTGAGGTGAAGACTTTACTGTGATGGTTCTGACGTGTCTCTCCATGCATGTATGAGGAACAACCAGATTTGACCAGACAAATGTCCAGATTTAATTTGCAACCAAAATTATGAGAAAAGCAAACTGTTATGTATAGTAGTTTAACACCTGCAGGTTTCAGTCTTCAAGCAGAAAGAGGCTGAATCTAACTAACAGTGAAAAATTTGGTAAATGACTGTGATCTGCTTTTATCAGACTCTCAGGACCAGTGTAATAAACTATTCCAGTCAGGAGATAGTTGCTATATAATTCTAATGTAATTTTTTTTTTCATTTTTTAGATTATATGGGAGGGTTTGTTAGATATAGGCCAATACACAGAAAATGTAGCCTATATTTCCAGAAAATTAGATTCATTTAGATAAGATAAAGCTTTATTTAGCTTTATGATAAATTTAGATAATTGCAATAGTAAAGAAAATAATATAAAATATACATAACATAAAATAGTATGCCACCAACAGTTTTAGTAAAATAATGTATCTCAGGAGAAATAGACTGATAACTGTTATTAATGAAAAAAGCAACAATTTAAAAATTAAGTATGAGCAACATGAAAGATTTAAAAGCACTAAAATGAATCCTGTTTAGCCAAAGCTGAAGAGAGCTGCTGGAAGAAAAAACTGGATCAAGTGTAACAGAATAAGTGATTAAGCTTATCACTGCCCAGTCATTAAGGCACAGTGGACTCATTAGTATTCACTGATACAGCGTGTGTTGCTAAAATGAGGCAGCAAAAAGATTTTTGGCCAGCAGTAATGTGAATATGACTGTACGATGTCATTTGATAGAAGCATTTTTTTAAATGCCAGAGCTAAAAAGTTGCCTGGAAACATTTATACAAATAAAAGAGCAATATCTGATTTAATCATCTTCAGTGAAAGCAGAGTTTGTCTGAAAGTACATATCTGGATATGATAGCAGAAACATAACTTGCTCTAGAACGGATCAGATCTCCTGCCAAAAGTACTAAGGCAATGTACAATGCCTGGTGTAAAATTGTGCTTTTTTAGACAAAAAAGATAGTTTTAAGCCCACAGTTATCTTGCCAATTTATTAGACTGTCAGGTCCCTATACAGGACAGGCCCCTCGCCTTTCATACTGTGCCAGTTTGCCAGTTTGCCTTTATTGTCTTTCTTTTTTTAGATAGTGCAGAGGGAAACCAGGGAGAGAGAAAGAGTAGAAGAAGCCTTGACGTAATTTGGCCTCAAGCATGAAGGGCTACATGTGGTTGCAGGGGAGAGCCAATCAGCACTCTGTGGGCAGTACTCGTGTGATAAAAAAAGAGAAAAGTAAAAGAAAATGGGTGAAGCAGAGAACTGTACAGAACTGATACTCTGATAGAGAGGAAGGCATTTTTCTGAGAATTTGAAGGATGGTATTTCTGACCTGTGCACTCAGCCTGGAATAATGGTTTTATTGGGTGCATTTGTGTGAACATCAAAGGTCTGCACCTGCAAAACACAAAGAGACAGTGACAGTCTGAGGAAATGGGAAATCGAGCTTGTTATGTTTCTTTTGGGGCTATTAGAGTATGTAGTATTTTGAAATCTTCACAGGAGCCTCAAGAAACCACATTCATTATTTACTTCCTCCCAAGTCATTTCAGTCAACGTTGTTCTGTCTTCTCAAGTCCTTCATCCTCTTCTACACTACTCCAAAAACTGCAAAGTAGTCCTAATATGCCAATAGGTTTCAAATGCTGATCTGTTTACATGTTTGCCTGCCAAGTAAACCACTTTTCTCTGCAAAAGCTTTTATCATTTTGCTTGCAGTTGGCATACAAAACAATCACAGCAATAAAGTCTATTCCAATAAAAATAAGTGAATACATAAATAAATTGACCTTATAAAAATAAAAAATGGAAATGAAGAGATTCACTCTTTGTTTTACTGCACAATTCATAACACTGCTGCTGGTAAGTACCTTCGTTTGAAGGTTTCCAAGATTAAAAGCTGAGAGTTTGAATATATATATATATATATATATATATATATATATATATATATATATATATATATATATATATATATATATATATGTGTGTGTGTGTGATTTCACTATGTGAGACACAATCTTTTTTGCATTGCACAACTCTAACTGTAGTTACATTGTTTCTCCTTGACTTGTCTTTGCAGTACCAGGGGACCACAGGTAGTAGCCAGGGAGGATCCTGTAATTCTCTGAAGACGCCTCCTTCTCCATAGCCTTGAGCAAGAATTTAAATAAAAGTATCGATCAACCTAAAGCCTCGGCTGAACCTTTGGACAGTGGTGCTGCTCAGTGCGGCACACATATGGTCCTAAAATAAGAATACAGACATCCATAATACTATGGAGTATGGAAAAGAGAGACAGAAACTGTCTTGAGCTCTGCTCAACTGGATCAGTTGCATGTTGAATGGCCGCAAAGATGAATGTTTTCTTTTCTATAATGTTCCATAAGAAAAACAGCAGGTGTATGCAGACATTTTAAGTCTGTGCTATTCCTGGGTTTATACAGTAGTTACTGTTTTTTACATAGTCTTGTTACTTGTTTTATTGAGGTGAGTCTGTATTTGCACAATGTACTTACAACCAGTCGAACTGCCATTTTGTTTTTTAATTTGGTGGTGAATTGGTGCATGAGGTCATGGTTTGGTGGGATACCCTCTTCTCTTTCTGTTTCTATTTTGGGAATACAATGTGTTGTTCTGTCAGTTGATGTGCAGTGGCAGTTAATTTCTAGACAAAATATCTGTAAGTAAATATGTTAAATGTTATCAATAAATATTATTCCATAAAAAAAACAACCATTGTTTATCTTTGCCAATTAAGTTTGTGTGCAATAGAATATATTGTAAAATCTGTTTTCCCCTCCATTTTTGGTTTATTATTTGTTTTTTGTTGTTTGTTTTTTTAAATTAATCATGAATCATTAAAAAAATAAATCACACTGTATATTTCTTAGTGATACATAGTAGACAACCAAAACATCTGTGAAACAATAAAATATAGAAATTAAAATCTAAAAAGAGTTTTAAAACAATTATATCATGAGAAAGTTGTAACTTATTCTGCAGCATGTATTACTGTTTAAGATAAATGTATAAGAAGTACAATAAATAAAAAGGCAGCCAAACAGATTTCTGTGACAGGCAAGAAAGGCTGCTTGTGTAAGCAGATTATGAATGCCTGTACGCACAGCGCTCAAATGAACGTTTGCCAAATTATCAACTACTAAAGCAGTTTAGGGGAAAAAAAACATACATTATCATTATCACAGCACACATTTGCAACGGTTTCCCTTGTAGTGAGCAGTCAATTTAATTTTAGCCTCGGTGTTGAATGGTCATGGGAAACACTAAAATGTACTTCTCATAATTTGGCAGTTGTTAGTGAGCAGTAAACTTAACAGTTATGGCTCTGTTTTGTATGTAAATGGGAAGTGATTAGAAGTTTGATGTAATCTTGTTGCATCCAGGGGCTTGTCAGACTCTGGGTGAGAAGGAAAAATAGTAACACACAAATTGCACTGTCCTCTGTCCCTTGTCTTAATATTAGGCACTACAGTGACTGCTGTCGAATCATTTCCCAATGTTCTTTTTTCTTTTCTTTCCCTTATTCTCCCAATTTGAAGCAGTCAAATCCCTTTATATTCTTTTTCTCATTTCATTTGCTTAAAAGGCTTAAGATCAGTACTTCTCTCTACTGTGCCTATTTTGATGTTACATTTAGGCTTATGCTGTTCTGTTTGCCTTGTGTGTTGGTGAGAGACCAGCCGTGGCGGTGAGTGGAAGTCACAATAAAATTTTGTCACTGCAATAAAATGTCTTTCATTTATTATTACATGCACACACTACATCCTTCAGGCTACATACATTACAGTGTTGTTTTAATGGAGAATTGAAAAACTGCAGGAAGCATGATCCTCAGAACAATTGTGTTTTCAAAACAGCCAGAAGAAAGACACATTTTAATCTGTGAGCCATTTCACATTTATGATGCATTTTCATCAAAATATTACACCCATATAAAGAAATATTGTTCTTTACGTTCACACTGTGATAGATATTTTTGGTGGAATGTGTTTAGAGTACAGGTTAAAAACAATTATATGAATCAGGACATTTGCCTTTTTCCATTACTCATATTTTCATTGTGGTAACATAAAATGTAATGCCCAACAAGAAGAGCAACAGTAAAAAACAGAACTACAAAAATATTAACAGGATGTACAGAGAGAGGAGCCAAGAAAAAACAATGGCTTTTTTAAAGTAACCAATTCTTCCAAAGTTTGGGGACCTTCATTTGAAATGGTCAAACTTCCCTTGAAATACCATGTAAAAGAGATTTTAGGAATGCCAGAAGTGACTTTCTGACTTACATGTATACCCCAGTGTGTAAGTGGTTTATAGACATATGCTGGGGCTAGACCACTGGCTTGTAATAATGTGAGAATCGGGTACAAGGAGGCTGCAAATGGGGGTTTGTGGTCTCTTTTCTTAGCTTCTTTGTGAACACTGCAACAAGGGGACAGATTGTGACAGTAATTGTGGTCTAAACACGACAAAATAACGAAAGGTTTGTAGTACAGTAGATGAAAACTATTATATTTACTTAAGACTCAATGCCAAGGTTATGAGTGCATGGTTTCACATTTCATATATGTAATAATTTCTATTACTTGATGTTATTTAAGTTATATACCTAGTAGGAAAAAAGGCTGAAATTAATAATGCCTTATGGATATTAAATTCCTGTGGTAGCCAATTTTTCATCATTGTGTTTCATCATTTTTAATCTGCTATATCTATGCATGAACAGAATGTACCATAACATGTACAGTTCCGTATCATAATAGGATTCTAGTTAGATAGTCACTTGAAAGAAATTATAATCAGTTAAATGCTTTGCTACAGTGGTAAAATGAAGCTGAGTGAAGTATGTTTCATATTGCTGTATCAAGCATTCTCATATCAGGAGAGCACAGGATGTGCTGTTAGGATCATGTTTTGTATTTCTCTAAAGGTTTTGTCATCACATAGCTATTATTTGGTCATACTCTAGTATCTTAGGGTAGTACTTTATTTTAAGCAGTGTAATGTAATAGATATAAGACATTTTAAATGTTTATTAATGTACAGTATTTGTCAACAATTACAACTTCTCATATGAAGACATATCTTAAATTATTACAATTTCTGTTTATATATCAGTATCCAGTCATGGACGTCCAGAGGAGGAGTTATATATACCTGCTTACAACTACATTAGTGTGTTGAAAACCAGTTTATATACTGCTAATAAATGCCAAATTTGGTAACAGAAGTGCCAACATGGTAATGCTGCTCTTTGCTGACATCCCCCCAAATCTGTATTTCCATATCAAGATTGCATTCCAGTTGTTTGATAAACACTGCATGTCATATTGCAGAAGCTAGATAAAGAAAATGTTGTTTTCTCACCAGTTTCATTGTCTACTTGAGCACTGACCTATTCCATCTGCCACTCTCATAGATTTTACTTATCTCACCCAGATTGCCATCAAGGCTGCAGCAATCCATGGATGGTTTGATGTTGTAGGGTTCCAGATGAATAATGCAGGTCTTCTTAGTAAGAGTGTCAAGGACTGCTAGTGCTGCCATTACAGCTAACCTTCAGTTGAAGCCATCAGGTTAATAACCATGACCTTGGCCACTTACTGTGCCCCTGATTATACCTTAGCCTGTGTGTATGAGGGAATATCATCCAAAAGAGAGAAAAAAGAAGGTAGGTGTGGGTTGTGATTTCAGAGACAGAGGTGTGTGGGTTGCTTGTTTAAGTCTTGTATGTTACAGGTATCGTGTATGACACATTTCTGGTGGGCTGTACTACTGCGATCCAGCCAGGTTGATGGTAACAATGGTGGAGGTGCTCTTTTTGGTGATACAATTATCTGTCTGACATTTACCACATATAGCGAACAGTATGGCAGCTGATAAGTCAGTATGACTTCTCACATGAAAAAATACTATTAGCAATGTACTAATCCAAATTAAATTTGTGTGATTGTTGCCACTGATTCTCACATTTAAATCACACTTAAATCACATGTTGCATTTTTCTACTTTAGCTTGTTAACGGGTATTAATTAATGATGTGCCATTGTTTAGTGTTTATTCTGCAAATTATAAAGTGGGGGTTTCTTTCCTCCCAGTAGGTGGGACAACAAACAAGCACATCCTCTGCATCAAAAGCCTTATTGTATTGTAAACCGCTGGATAACAGGTCAGTCAGGAATAATCCTAATTTATTTTATTTGCACACACATAAGACTGCATAAAATCCAGGTAATAGAATTTTATGAAGATGTGATAGGAGAGCTCAAGAAGCCACCGGCTCATAGGACAGACCTCCCCTTAACGTAAATAGCCCATATCGCTATAAACTGCATTTCTGGGCTGTGAGAACTCCAGTGATTTAGAATTGAACTTTCTTGTAGTAAGAGGACTCGTGAGAGACAGATTTTAAAAAGGATGGTAAAAATCGATGCAGCATGAGGTTGAGCTGAGGCTGAGGTTGATTTTATGGGTTCTAATATGACTTAAGCTCCAAAAATGCAAAATTCATCAACTCACATAATGCAACTTGATAATGTCTTTTGTTAGACCTTTATCTTGACTGGTAAACACTTTTGTCTTCTCTAAGATATAATTTGGAAAATGATGGCATGGTTGGGAACCTGAAATCTACGGCATGTGGAGAGTGAAATTTCACAAGGAGAAGATTGTATGGAGGGATACTGCCAATGACTCTATGATGCTAAAGCAGCCCTTCACTCAAAAATGTTTTTCTTCTTGTTCTTTCAGTTGGATGTTTGAGCTTCACTGTGCAGAATGATATATGTGCAGAGTTTGACACCCAGAGGCTGTTTTCACAATCACTGCTCTGTGCTCACTGAAAATCTGACTCTAAGGAGATGGCCTATGAGAAGGATTTGTGACATCATAGCTTGTTTGGAAGCCAGTCCTGGTCTAATATTGAAACTACACAAGTGTGATGTGGAAACTTGAAGGGAGAAGGAGTAGTTGCCATTTTTTTGTGTGGAAAGACCATAACAGATACACAGTATTTAAAGCAGATTATTTTTAAAACATGTCTGGATGGGATATTTAATGATGCAATTTTACCTGGAAAACATTTATTTCAAATATGAATTATCTATTGTGGCATGGTAAACAAACCAGTCTCTCCTTAATGGAACTTTGTATGCATTAACAAACTTGTCTTGAGCCAAATATGTTTTCTTAAAATATACAGTAGATTAAAAGTGCAATTTGCAAGATCTGTAGGGGGTTTAAAATGAGAAGCGGGCAGAGAAGATAATGTTTTCTCTCTCTCAGCAATGTTTATCACATACACCTGTTTGTTTCCTTGCTCACATAATGAGATGCATTTCAACTGAAAATGAAACTGTTGATGAGTACTAAGATATGTGTGGATGCCTTTTTAATATAAAAAATGAGCAAGGGCCAAACAACATGTGCATCATTGTAAAACAAGGTTGTACTCTATCAATAGATGTAATCTATATTGTGTATATCAAATTTAGAAATCTATCTTTATTTAGGTGAGAATAGTGTAACACGACTTTGAGGTGCTAATTCTGATCTCAACTGTGTGACATTCCCCTGCAAGTAGCTCTGGGACACAAGGCTCTTATGGTATACAACATAAATACTTCTGAGCTGCTGTGTCTGCAACAATTATGTTACTGAAAATTTAAGATAGAAGAGACGTTGATAAAATGACAGCCATTCAGCAGCCTTGTTAATAACCAACTGCTTCTGTAAATCCAATGTAATGTAAACTACAACTGCAACATGAATGAAACATTGTCTTATGAAGAAAGATAATGCAGAATTGAATTGCCTTCCTTGATTAAATTATGCAAAAATACAAGAGGAAGGCTAATGTTTCAGCCATGTGGCTACTTCAAAATGTAGATAAGATGGTTTGCACATACATAAGAAATTAAAATGAAATTGAGAGATCAGAGGTTCAAAGTCAAAGTTCTTCAATAATGTGATTAACTATTAACTGCAAATTATATCTGTAATAGATGCAACAGTATATGTAGGGTAGGTTGCATGCTAAGGTGACCACTTCTACTTGCTCTCTTTCATTTTGATGAGGTTTTGAGTGTCTTGTTATCCACACTTAGCATTAGCACTTAGTTTAGCATTTCAATGATGTGTTGCAGTATGTTGATCTAATTACACTGGTGTCTAATTACTTCTGTGAAATGGAGACTGTGGACACATGCAATATTCAGACTGGCAGATTTGGTTCACATCATAAAAACACTTTACATATTCTGTCTGTAAGACTTACTCTAAAGCTGGTTGCAATGAAAATAATCTAAAAGTCAGTAAATTGTAGAAACACATGTTCTCCTCTGTGTGAATGTTATTGTCTCCTGATGTGTGGCTCTAGAGGCTACATATTTCAGGTTCCTACATGCACATATAATAAATGCATGCTCTTATGAAATACTTTTATTGTATTTTTTTATTATATAGGTATCATTTCACTTCAGTAGACAATTTCATTGCATGATTGAAAGAACCACATACAGCATTACATTATATATACATGGGATTGCTGACTCTGTATAGTGTCTGGTTTCCTTTCACTCTGTACATGTGGTCTATAAAACCATTTGTGGTTGATTGAAGTGATTCTAAGTACTCAAACTTCTGCCAGACTGCATGTTCACCTCATTTCACTTCTGTTCTAGTCTTAAACTCTCCTTACCACACAGGATGTGACAGAATTAAGTCATTATTATTAGAAAATTATAGGAAGATAAAACAAATCAGAGAACAGTCATTTATTGTTGGATCCACTTTGTGTAATAATAACAATAAATATCCTTTATACAGCACTTTTCTATTTACAATTGGGTTGTAAAATCAGACAATAATTATAAAACAAAATTAAGTGGAATACAATATCTCAAATATAAGATAAAAAATTAAAAACAAATATAGTAATATAACAGACAAGACATGTTGTTTCTAGGGAAAATATACAGTGGAGTTAACCTAGAATATACATTTCACATTTATTCACTACAAAAGTGTTTTATCACAGTCCTTGACCCTCATCCCTTTACTTAATCACAACTACATTGCTGCTAAGTTACTTAAAGAGGCAAAGAATAAACAAGGGAACAGAAAGAGGATTTAAAAAAAAAATAGAAATAGAATGTTGGGAAGACTGAAAGAAAATGATTTGATCTCATCCTCAGGAAAAGCTATATTTTCTATTTTCTAGTGTCTTGCAGTGATGTTGGTGTTGTGTGGGTGTGTGGGATATAAACAAGGCACCAGTGTAACTGCACATACTGTGCGCTTCCCCTCACCCTTGGTGCAATTATTGCTCCCATCAGCTGGGACAGGATCTGCCCAGAGCAATCCGTAAACTGACCGTGGCTTGGAAGCTCATCTTCAAGACGATCGATTCTCCACTCTGTAGAAACTACATTAGCCTGATCATACTGGCGATACCAAGGTCAGTGTCTCTAAGTTGGTGAGTGTTCAGTTCACAATAAAAAGTATACAGTACACATGCAGAACTCTTAACTTTTTACAACTATCTTATAGAGGCTGAAAAAGAGAAGTGATATCATCTTGTTTTTACTGTATTTGATTCCATGTACATCATGATGCTATAGTTTCACAACACAAAGAAATTATTTTGTCTAGTTTAGAAAAATTGTATTCATAGGGGGAAATCAATGAGTCACCCTGTGGTAATCCAGGCATAGAGCCTGAAATCAAGTCACAGTTCTGTTGAAAACTGAAACTGACATTTAGGACTCATCCTAATGAGTCATCATAATGCAGATTCAGTGTTAATTTGCTTTATTGGCATGACATAAATACATCTGAGCTGCCAAATCACGTAGAGGAGAAATAATGGATGAAGGGAAAGGAAAAATAATTTAACAATAAAATCTGACAGTGAGTGTCTAAATATAAAATGCGAAGAGGAAAGCAATTATTAAAGAAAAATATACATGGATTGATGTTTAAATGTTGTATTTGTAAAAAGAAACAGTGTAGCCAAATGTTAAAATTGAAAGAAAAAAGTACAAAAAATCAGTTTTTACTTATTTTGTCTTGTGCTGTGGCAGGATTAGACTTACTTCAGAGCTTGCCAAGTGATACTTTTTTATCTTCTATCAACAGAAAATAAAGCTTTTCATTATTTGGCAAAGTCATGCTGCTGTTTCAGAACTATTCTTTTCTCAAGTGTTTTTATTCAGAATAGGTCCCTGGGGAATGTATGTCTCCAAATCCATGTACATGGCGGACTAAAGACATGTTCCCATTGGGTCTATGCCATTTTAAACAATGATTGTATTTCTTGTTTTTGATTATCTCTCTCTGTCCTCTCTGGATTTGGATGGTGGTACTTGCTTTTGACCAGGGGAGTGACCCTGGTTTGTTAAGCTTTACTAACCATAAGACAGCACTTTGACTTCTTAACACCTACCATATGTCTGTGCTCTGGGAATTCGAAGACTAACACTTAACTCTTATTTTATGCACTTGCAACATTGTGGAAATTGTGTCAAATGGAGCATAGAACTGAGAACTGCTGCACTTCCTCTCAAAGGCCTCTACTTTATCCACCATGACTTGGATAGTACCTCATTTGTACATTGCAAAGATTTGATAATATAATAAAATCTGTATTTAATATTCTGAGAATGTAGAAATATATTATAAAAACCGTTTCCCATCCCTGAAACATCTGCACTAATAGCACTAACAGATGGTCTAACATTTAGATGCATACTGCACCATATTTTCTGTCATCACACCTGTTAATTTAGTTGATATATTTCTAAACAAGCATATTAAGTATAATGTTTTGCTTTTTACCAGTAGACTCACAACATGTCAGAAGGAATGATGTGTTTTCTTGAATAGTGATGCACCCTGTTGGCCATAAATAGCATAGCACAGTTCATGGACTTGAATGAAATATGAAACAATAAAAGGTGATAAATACTTAAACTTAAACATTAAACAATTAAAGAACATAAATGACTGCGACTGAATGAGACACTGGAGTAGATCCTGTTAATCTTAATTGCAGTTTTGCAGTTACAATTACAGTAAGAAATACTGGAAAGGTTTGTGTGTTAGCACTTTTAAAGTTAAAACTAAGCTAAACTAAGCTTAAATCTAAATGTTACACCATGCCATTTCTTATCAGACCTCATATCATTATTTTTAAGCTAATAAAGAAATAAAGTATATGCACTTATCCCTGTTTATATTAATTGATACAATTTAACTAATTGTGGATTTTTACCTGCCTTAAATGCAATGCCAATTGAACAAATTTCCATTATTTTTGTTTAACTGACATACTCATCTGAGAAGGTTTTGTTACAGCAGATGTAATAGCAATAAATCACGATAGTATGCTGTGTGGAGGTTTGTTTTTTTTCCTGTTATGCAAGTCAAAAAAGGACACTGATATCAAAACAATGAATGAAGAATGGCCAAACCTTGAGCATTTGTGGGTGCGACTGTTCATTCAGCTGCAGCTTTTTCCAGCTTCATTGTGCATTGCTTATCATTATGAATGTTCTCTCTATCATCGACAGTCAAAATCTGGTTACTATGGTCCATTGTTCTGATGTGACCTCTTTAGCTCCACCAAAATACTGACTTTGAGCTAAAGAAATACATGTGTTTGCTCATTACATATTTGGAGGGGTTGTTTTTGCACCAGCTGATCAAAATTCATTCACAATTCATTAGTTGGGCTGAAAATATATACAACAAACAAAGAAAACTAAAGGAAAAACAGATACAAACTATTCTAAATATGAGCTTTGGCCTCATGTGGATAACAGCGCTGACAATGGGTAAGGCTCTGGCCACAAAATGAGAGGAGAGTTTAAAGCCAAAAGCCACATTCAGGAGGTTATTTACTTGGAAGTCACTCAAATGTCAGGACAGCTGTTGTAGCTTTGCTGTAAAAAAAAAAAAAAAAAGAGCTAAGAGCGACAAGGAAGGGGAGTAGTCTGCGATGCTCTGTCTTACTGTGGAGAATCTCTCACTCACTTGCCTCCCATCAGCTAACACTGTCTTCTTCATACCAGTGAATAAGGATTTACTAGAGCTGCCTTAAAAGACAGTGTGTTGCCATGGCGTCAAATGCCAGCCACATGTTGGAGGCTGCCTTGGAGCAAATGGATGACATTATTGCTGGTAAGAGTTTCTTGTTCATTATCAGACCTTAGATGGCCCAGTTTCTAATTGCAGGCCTCTATAAAACCGGCACTGCCCATGTGATTTCATTTTGGGAGATTCACATATATATATAGAACATAGAAAAACATTTGGGTGGTCATTTAAATTGTGATTGATGAATACGTTTCTAACAAGCTATAAAAAGAAAGTTAGTAAAGCATTATGGAAACCAGTATGGTTCAGTTGGAGATGACTGACTTTTCTGTGATCTCTGTTATCATTCACTCTTCACTAGCAATTGCATTTTGAACTTTTATTGTTTCCCCTTGTACTTATGTATATCTCTCACTGTGCACTATAAACCCTATGATACTTAACAAGTAACTTTTTAGTGTCTTCTCCATATTTTCTAGCAGAGGTGATACATTTTAGGCAGTGTTGTTTGTCACAACCTCAGCAGTGTTTTTGCACAGGGTCAGAAGACAAAGTTCTATTAATAGAGGTGACAGTCCAACCATTAGCACACTGTTGAGAAACTACACTCCTGATAACACATAAGGTTTACATGACTATAGTATGCATCTGTCCATTGGTCAACATTGTGTACTGACTGCTTTACTGTACCTTTGATTTAACTTCATATAGCAGCCATGCAAATACTTTCTGCTACTTAGACATGATGATTACAGTAACCTACAAATTGAACCTGTAATTTGTGGTTTTCAGCAGCCACAGTACAGCACTCAGCGATTTGTTGCTATTTACGTCCAGTGAACCACATGGTTGCACAATAGTGCCCTCAAGAGGTGATTTCAGGAACGATTCTTATTATACTAAAGCCAGATTGGTGACTGTGCAGAGTTTGCATGTTCTGCCTTTGTGTTCAAATGGATTTCCTTCCATAAAAAGGTAATTGTCTATTCTTGGGATCACAAATAAAAATGATCATGTGTTGACAAACTGACAATAATATGACCATTAGTGTGCAAGGTATTAAAACTGTCTTTATGTCAGGATGACCTGAATACTCAACGCCTCTGAAGATCAGCCTCAGGAGACTTTTCAATTCTCCCCACCCCCCAACAAACAACAAATTAATTATTTGATTATTATTTAATTATAATTAATAATTAATTAATCGTTGCCTTCCTGACAGAGACATGGGAATGCAAAACATTGTCATAATGACTGATCTAAACCTGGTTTCATGAAACAAATTAGTAAGAACTAATCCAATCTCTATGTCTTGCCTCCCTTTGCCTGTCTGTCCCTATTTAATTCTGTAGCTCACCATCCAGGGATATCTTGTTTCCTAGCTCTGCAAGGCCGTGGTCCTTTGCTGTGTGAAGTACAATTAGACACTGTGAATATTGTTAATTATATCTCAGAGCTGTTACCTTGGAATAATGGCCATGGTTTTCATTAATTAACAACTTCTATACAGTTAAGAAATCAGAAATATATTATTTTTTCAGGTCCAATGAATACAACACTACTCCTCGGCAGTCAAATGTATATGCCTACTATAGTTGTGCTACAATCCATTTACAGATGCAGTGGCTGTTTATCACACTACCAATCATTCTACATGGTGGCACTGGTTACCAATGATGTCCATTTAAATTCTTAGGGAGGTTTATGGTATCGTCTATTACCTTACACATACCAATGTTTACATTAACTTCAAATCAAACTGAAAATATTGAACACCATTGAGTAATTGACTCTGTTCATATCATGTGTCAATATGTGTGTAAGGGAAAGGAGAAGGGTGCTACCTGCAAAGCTGATTGAAGGCCTGAAGTGAAGTTGTTGAAACTAACAACCCCACAGTGCATCACAGCAACTAACCAGACAATTCTGGCTCTCTCCGCAGAGGCTGTGTTTGCCCTTTTGCAAAGACTATCTGACTGGACAGAGACAGAATAGGTCATGTCTATCAAATTCCTTTGTTCTACTAATTTCTCATCTAGTTAAGGAACATCAGAAAGATGAAGATGATACAATATACACCGAGAAAACATTCACATTTTTCTTTTTGCTTAAAAATGATTTCTTCACATTCATCCTCTGAAGAACAACCTGTAGTATGTCTTTTTTTTACTTTTCTCCCCGACAATCATCACCTGGACCTGTCTCTGGAATTACAATAAGAAGTAGCAGTGAATTCATATATTATGTATATAGGTACATGGAACTTAGAAAACTTAAGAGCATTGCTCGGTATTCATTGATTGATTAAAATAATCATTAATCAAGGACATGATTAGCCTAAGTTATCTAACAGTATACAAAATGTTTGTGGAAGTTCACAGTTTGGATGGTAAAACCAGGTGTTAACGTGAAATAGTACTAAACTAAACTATTACACTGTTCTGGTGCCCAAGAAAATGATGTTATAAGTTATCTGAGTTACTTTTCTGTTACACAATATGTTTTATTTCCTATTTTCTTTTAGGCAAAATTGGTGAAGGGCTGTTTAGTGCTCTGATGAGGCTGGATGTTCAGGATTACCAATCCTCACAGAGTACCCAAAAACTGACCCTTCCCCCACCAGTGGACCCCACCCTCAAGGCTCTTCAGCTAACTGACGCCCTCAGGGCAGTGCTGGAGGGCCAGGAGAGTGAGGAAGAACAGGACTCTCTCAGGAAACAAGTCTCCACTGATACAGCACATGTTATACTAAAATGGCTAGAGAGGGGCGAGGTGAGTATGGTGTCATTCACATCTGAAAGTCTTCAGCACTCAGGCAGGCACCATAAAAACATTTCATAACGCTCAATGTGAGATATCCAAAATCTAATATGTGAGAAAAAGGTTCAGTTAGAGAACTGGTGCTAAAGAAACAGTCAGCTACAGTCAACTATAGGTTTGATTAGTTGCGTGATCGGGTGGTCTTTGATCCTGGTCACCAACATCTGGAGGGCTTTTTCCTGTCTGCTAAGAAGAGAATGAGCTGGAAGCTGGATCCATTGCAAACTGCACTGGTAATGAGATCCAGAGCTCCTGTTTAAAGTACAACCAGTTGCACCCCCTTTTCACTGTCCCACTCTCCCTTATTTCCTTCATCTTTATACCCTTGCAATTCTCCTGGCTTCAATTTCTGCAACAATTGTTTGTTTGTCTGGTCCACGTTTGCCTCCACCAGTATTTGCCAGTATCTTCTCCTCCTTAAAGTTTGATGTTGTTAATTTTACACTCACATTCCCCATTCAGTTTCCTCCCCTCCCTCCTTCTCCTCCCCTTCTCCGCACCACATCTGACAAGCATGTGCTGGAGAAAGTTTCCTCTCCCCTGTGCCCCTTTAGGAAGCCCCGCAAAATTAGCTATAGACTATAAGACGTACTTCAGACAGAACGAGAGAACGGGCTAGAGACAGAAAGAGAGAGGTACAGGAGGAACAGAGGGAGGACAGAAACAGATGAGAGATCATGAGATGCAGCGAAAATGGAAAGATGTTTGTAAATAATGAAGCAGTTTAAGTGTTTTTGAGAGAAAGAAAGCAGGAGAAAGAAAGAGGTACTGTGGGAAAAGTGAGGAGAAGAAAGAAAGGGAGTAGAGCCAGTTGGCATAGTTTAAGTTATTCAGCTCAGCTCTAAAAGTCTCCGGCTGCCCAGACTCCAAACCACACGGACCAAGGTCCTCTCTGCACTCTACAACTGTAATATGGAGGGTCTGTAAGAGAAGAGTGGGACTCAGGGAGATTGAGAATGCAGCACAGTTAAGATCCAGTGTTGTGTCTTGCTGTAGATTTTGGTCTCTGTTCATCTGCCTTGGCACTTTGAAGCACCAGCTAAATTCTGTTAGTATATAACATCAAGAGCCAGACCAACTGTACAATGGGCCTGCAGAATGGAGTATGATATTGATTTCTACAAACATTTTACTTGGCTTAGAAAGGTAAGACAGTCTCCACTTGCATGTCTACTCTTGATAGCTTCATATGCACTACAATTGCGTAAAAGGTCTTTTTTTTCTCTCCTGCAGTGTTGTTGTTTTTACAACATAACTGTGGTTGACATAGCAGATAATTTGGGAGGAGCACATGCTTTGTTTGTGAGTTGAAGAGCTGTGTTGCAGAATATGCAGCAAAGATAAACAAGCTACTAGTGGGCTATAGAAGTTAATGCAAGAAAGGATCAGCTAATTGAACCATAGGTATTTGAGCTATAAGTTGCATTTCTTATTTTAGGGTATTTTAATAAAACAGTTTCTGTCACATCTTACCTATCTTCCCAAAATATATTACATTAAAGCTGAAATTACATAATGTGACAGATAAGATGACATCGTGTTTGTTTTTGTTGATCAAGTCTTGAACTATGTATTGAATGAGATAACATGTGGGTGAAACGTGGAATTCACAAGTCTGCCAAACTGGTCATAAGGTTAAAGCATTTGAGGGGAAAGATAAATGGATATGCATGTCAGCTGAGACCCTTTTCCTGCCACTTGAACCTATAGGGAGTCTTTGAACAACACATACCATCATGCTGCCATTAAGGAGACATTAGTCCTGCCTGCATCCATTAGGTTACAATTCTTGCTGACTGTTAAATCCATAGAGGAAGCCTTTTTACACATATACCTGTCAATCATTGTAAAACCAGAACAATGCAATGTCTTCATGAGCCTCAAGTCTATGATGTATGGATATATTAGATATCATATGATAAATCATCATGGCAGTGGTGCACAATACACAAGGCTTTGTACAAGAAGGGCCAATATGAAATAAGAACAGATAAGTAAACACAGAGTGACCAGAAAAACAGAAAGATCTCCATGATATATTTTCAATTGGCTGAAATATAGCTTACTTGAAATGATTAAGAAAACAACAAGAAGTAAGGGAGCTGCTCACAATTTAAAGTGAGTCAGGATCTGTTAGTGCCAAATTCTAAACTAATAAAAGTATAAAGGGGGCTGGCGGAGAGACTAACAGGAAATAAATAGCTATTGATCACTGAAAGTTAAGCAAAATATTATCTGTATTAACACTTGAATTATGCATTTAAATATCTTAGTGTTAAAACACATGACTTCTGTGTTTTAAGGTCTGACGCAAAGAATCTATTAAAGGCTTAATGGTATTTTAAAATCATTGCAAACCACTTGAGCTAGTTGGCTCAGGATGATGAACGCTGGGCTACATAATGTTTCCATGAGTGTGGTTGAAAGCCTGGATTTCTGAGAAATTTGAGCTCATTTGGTTGCTATTCTACTTCCCTTGCACACGGATCGCTCTGAAATATCCCTTAGTACATAGGAAGCCCTGAGCTGAGCTCAGACTTAATCAACATTTTTGTTTTGAGTGTGTGTGTGTGTGGGTGTGGGCATGTGTGTGTTTGTGTGTGTGTGTGTGGGTGTGTGTGTGGGTGTGTGGGTGTGGGCATGTGTGTGTGTGTGTGTGTGTGTGTGTGTGTGTGTGTGTGTGTGTGTGTCTGTGTGTGTACGTCTGAGGCTGCAATCTTATTAAAGAACAACAGATTTGACCAACTGAGCAACTGTTCCGTATTACAATGTATTTACTAAACTTAATAGCTGGCTTTTTTTCCAAAGGTAAACCCCCATTCATCTGGCAACAGTGAGTCCTACCAGGAGCGACTATCGCGTCTGGAGGGAGACAAAGAATCACTAATTCTGCAGGTAAGATTAGTCACTCCTTTGGATCTGCTTTCATTTTTATTTTTTTTTCACTGTGCATGTTGTTTGTGTATTCAGAACAATATTATCTCTGTCTCTTTTTGTATATGACCTTTAAAAAGGTATTTATAGTGGTAACACAATTATCTTAACCATGCCTTCTTATCCATTTATAAAGGTGAATCAATGGCATTGGATATAAGCCTGCTGAAATAAAAGAGCTGATACTGTATGACACCAAACTGTCAGTGGGAACTGATTCTAAACAGTGCCTGTATCACATGATAGTGTTACAGAGGAGAGCCAAGGAAGACAAGGTGAAAGGGCAAAGGTAGATGAGAGTGTTATGTTGTAAATGTTGCATAATCGCAGTGCCAGTTGATGGGCGAAGCAGCAGTAATAAATCAGGGCTTGGTGATGTTACAACACTCAAATGTCTTCTTTTGTGTGGTGTGTTTGTTTGTGTGTAGGTGTGTGCAGCGTCCAAGCCTGCTGAACATGTGCTTATCTCAGACAGGTTTAGGCTAGCACCACCATGAGCTGTAGCATGTAGGTGTGTGTGAGAGCAGGTGCCCTGTTTGTTTCTTCAGGCTTCACATAAGACATTCCTCTGAAAAATCCGCTCCAGTTGGCTGGTAGGGCTTGCATTTTACCATGTGATTTGCTATTATGTGGCCTTAATAGTCTCTCTGCAGATTTATGTTTAACCTGTGTGATGCTGACATTGCTTGACTTACTAAAGTGTGGCAAGCACCTACTGAGGGACAATGGATCATTCATTTCTTCTCAAAGGAAATGTTTGCACTGTTAGATCTGGCACAGATGTAGAACTTTCAACAAAATTGAGGACCGGCAATAAAAATAGCTGACACTCAATAATGTTTACTGTGAGAAATTCTGTAGTAGGCCCTAACACAGAATTCATGCTAGGCATAGGCTGCTAATGAAACTAAATGTTTATTACATAATTTTATTGTCCAGTTTCGGTGTAGAAAAAGGATTCTTATTTCCACTATCTTCCTGTCCACACACACACACAGGTGAGCGTGCTGACAGACCAAGTGGAAGCTCAGGGAGTGAAGATCAACGATCTAGAGAGTTCTCTGGTGGAGCATCAACACAAACTCAACTCCACAGAGGAGATGCTGCAGCAGGTACACAGCTTTGCAGACCTCAGATCACACTGACTTTTGAATGTTTGATTACTGGACTAAAGTCAGGAAACTCTGACTTTTGCCAGGAAACATCCAGGCTGTTTATATCAATATTGTTCTTCCATTTAATGAGATGTGACAGGGCCAGACTGTCCATCTATCTTTTAAATATGACCCTTCTGCAGTTTCGATTTCTGCTCATAAGCTGTAGAATGTAGTTCTGCTTCCTTGGAAGAAATTCCTCACTAAGATTCCAGTGTATTTGGCTGCACATTACAAATATTTAGGATGCTCAGACTCATTCCAGGACAGTGTCCCAGAGTGTATGCCTGGTTTACACAGGGCCAGACTGGTCTGTCTGGGCAGGTGATTACAGCGCCGCTAGACACACCCCCAACCTGTAACCACCAGGACTGAGTCCTAGCATGCTCTCTCTCTCTCTCTCTCTCTCTCTCTCTCTCTCTCTCTCTCTCTCTCACACACACACACACACACACACACACACACACACACACACACACACACACACACACACATACAGAGAGAGAGAGAGAGAGACAACAGAGGAAAGGAGAGACTGACTAATGAGGAAGGGAGGAACAGCTAAAAAAAAGGTGGAGAGATGGGAGGGAGAAAGAATAGGGGTGGTGCTCCTTTAAGAGTTAGAAGTATGTCTGAAACTTTCAGTTGTTTGCTTTTGACTTCAAATCTACAGAGACTTTGCTAAACTCTACAAATGACACTGAATGGAATGGATGTATGAAACTTAAATCTGCTGAAACCACAAGATACTGGAAACCGTTGCATCTATGGAGGAAATACTCTTACCTTTACTCTGCTGCAGGCAGACAATAGAGTAGGATGAACCAGGTAATACATGGAATAAATGTATCTCTTGTCAAGTTTCAAGTTTTCTCTTCAAAGTAGACCGTTTCAACTTATTCTAGGAATGTGTCTTTAAGCAATCTGATGCTTTGCAATGTTTAAATCTAAGTGTAATGCTGTATGTGTGCAGTGTACCAAAGGGCAGCCAGGACTGGCTTCTTGGAGACGTGGTCATTATGAGGCTTTGGACTTGAGCCGTAAATCTCTTCCTGGTGACAAAGCTCTAATATTTTCCATGTGCACTCGAGAAGAAGCCCAGATATTTTCTAAAGCCAAAGTTTTAAATGGATGTATCCATATGTACTATTTGACTGCTTCAGATGCTCATTTTTGGACTTTAAGTGATTTAGCACCTGCTTGTCATGAACTAAATTAGTAATACATCTGCCTACATAGTCTGGCTTAACTCTCAAGGCTGGCAGCCATTCTTTATATATGAGGTGGGCACATAGTCACAGAATGGTGGTACAGTAGACCTATAGTCTCTCGCAGCACCAGGATTGATTGGCAGCAGTTCACACTGACAGGATCATACACCTGTCAAAGTTATTTTAATGTTCTTTCTAAAAATGTTTGCATGCTTTTGGTCACTCTCTCTCTCTCCCTCACTCTCCCTCTCCCTTTCTCTCCCCCTCTGCCGTGTACTTTGAGTGAGCTGTGAAATAGGCATTATAAATAGTGGTCATGGGTTGTGTATATTTAGCCACTCAAACAGCGTTTGAAACCAGTGGGTTTGTCTGAGGGGACTGTTATTACAGAACGGGTAGCTTGCTGTGCCTCATACTTAATGCTGCCTTTGTTTAGTAAGTATTGCCTGTTGTATATCATTGAATGGATTATGTATTCTTGTATGTTTGTATTTACCTGTATGCCTGCTCGTGGTGCCTCATGCTCTTGCTCTATGTTGTTGATGACAGGAGCTCCTGCATAGGACGTCACTGGAGAACCAGAAGCTGAGTCTTATGGGGGAGGTGTCCTACCTGAAACTAAAGCTGGCAGACATGGAGGGAAAACAGGGCCATGGGGCTGAAAGGCAGCACAAAGCAGAGGTAGGGCTTCTTGTAGAGCCAAATATGCCAATTCCTTGTGGTTAGAAATGTTATTGTTAATCATTATAATAATGATTTAGTATACATGATGTATGGATGAGTGAGACTGTAACTTGCCAGCACTTATTCAAAACTAATAGTTATCCATCAAAACAAGTTTGCCTTGTTGGGTAGTACCAGTTGGACTTAATTTACTTGCTTTTATTTAATTTGCAGCAGTTTTTAAGTTTAAGCTATCAATCTTTTCACTCTGAGTATATGTTTGTGATTATATTCTTGTTTTGCAAATTTATGAATATGACAGCCTCATAAGGACTTCATCATTTTTTTACCGAGCAATGTTTTCAAGGAGGAATTAGTTTAGCTAGAACACTCAGCAACACTTCTGTTTTGCTTCACTCCTCGGAAATTCGAACCTAACTCTGCCAGGAACGACAAGGGTACACACAAAAATGTCTCGTGTTCTGATGGTTCTAACCTTGAAGTCAGCTGCTAATTTTATGAAAGTCCATAAACACTTTTTGGACGAATGGAAAGGAACATTCACCAAAACCCTGGCTGTGTTGTTCCTGGTAAAGTCTACAGGAAAAAGGGGTCTCCAAGGGGTTTAAATTTTTTGTCATTTCAAAGTGAGTCATGTATTTGATTAAGGTTGATGTGTTAGGTTACTAGCAGACATCCTGGGCATTCAGTGACCATATAAATTGGAGAAAGGGAAAGTTTCTATGCAGCACTATTACCAGACAGGATACTGTAATAGATGTAGTTACTGTCAAAACACGGTTGGTCAAAGAGCCTTTGTGTTCACAGGTTAAAAGAGTTCAGGCATAGCAGAGCTGGCATGATGGATGGCGGGCCAAATATGAGTGTGTGTAGGCTTCAGCCCAGAGAATTTTGTTCTTGGTGGTTGGCAAAGATTGACTAGGCCATTCTGAAAAAAGGACCGTCTTACTAACAGAAGTCATAATTCTCACATTAGACATTTATATGAAAAAAGAAGATTTATTTGAGTAGTTTTGACTATCTCTGGGGATTTACATTATATTTCTAAGCAGAAAGAAATGGTATAGTTGTGTTATAGTAGACGGCAGCGTTTCAGCACTTCTTAGTTCTGCTTTCATCATGTGCGCAAAACCCACTTTCCCTTCAACAGCTGTTTGGACTTAAGAAGAAAAGGAAAAATCTACTTTGAACACTTTACGGGCCTCCCATGTGCTGCCTCCACTCCGCAAACATGAACACACATATATGCATGTTCGTACACACACACACACATACACACACAGACAAAACGTGTTGAAGCTTCCTTGCAATGGAGCCAGTAAGCTCAGTGTTAAATTTAGCCATGGAGGCACTCCATATCATCTGTCATATCCGCTGTACTGGTCCCCAAGCGAGACTTCCTCTGTCCACAGTCCTAGCATAACTCGGCTGCTGTTTACACTCTTTCCGCAGTAACATGGCCACGGTTCACCTCTAAACATGCAAAACCTATTCACCCCTGTTGCAATTTATCATTTCAAATTACCTATTTGATAAACTGAACATGCATAAATTTAGGATTCTGTCAAAGCGCAATGTTAATCCAGTTATGGTAGAGGGAAGACGGTAGTTCAGGTTCATGAACAAATACAAAACAAGATGTGTCTGCCCAGACCAGATGAGGCTTTAACTTGCCTAGTGTGCCTGTGTATGGACACCAGCCAAGGATCCATGTTTTTATGACAGTTTCACTATCGGACTTGTGTATTCAGACCAAATCAACACATTCTTGGGATTTAACATATCAAGAGATTACCTCGACATGAGGTACAGATTAACGTTTATTTAGAAGGTCACTCCTACAGCAATGTATAAACACACATACACACACACACACACACACACACAAACACACATACACACTCATTGGCAGCTACCAGTGATTTCATTCTTCACTCTCTAAACATCTCTCAATTTTCTTTCTCCCCCACTGCATCTGTCAGATTGTAGTGAATTTCATTAGTGAGCTGCAGGAGCAGATGTGTAAGTTTCAGAAAGAGATCAATAGCAAGATCCAGGAGAAAAAGGCCTCGGAGATCCACGTTGACAGCGGCTCTCCAGTGGCATGCCCCACTGGGTCCACTGAGGGCCAGGTCTCAAACCCCGGCCCCTCATGTGGCAGAGCTACAGGGGTGACGCACAAACTAGAAGAGGCTCCAGACGGGCCTGATGGGAACACACACAGCCTGGGAGAGAGTAGCTCAGATGCAGAGCAGCAGTGCCACTGTGGAGGAGAAAGTGTAGGCACAGCCTGTTGCATGACCTATGACTTTGTGTACAGCATGGGTTGACTCACTTGAGTGTGTGAAATCCTTAGATTCAGATGTAAATAGAACATGCACTCCCCACACCTTCAGCTGGACTCTATGTCCATTATCTCTTTTAAATCAAGATACTCTGCATTGCGTGTCACAACTAATTGATGTATTTTTCATAATCTGATGTCATATGGTGTGTTATGAAAGAACAGATTTACTAACATCACCCTTATATTTAATATAACTGTTAGAGTGAAATTGTTCTGTTTAAAGCTTAGAACTGACATTAAAATTAAAAATAATTAAATTTGATCATCATTTGTTGTAGGGTTTGCTAAAGGAGCTCAGGATTCTCAAAGACAAAGTGGAACACCTGGAGGATCAGAAGTTACAGTATGAGAAGAAACTTAAAGCAACAAAGGTAAAATCAAGTTCCGATTTTTATGGTGTCTAGACTGTGCAACACAGCATCAGTGCCCAAATTCCACTGCTAACTGTCTACTCAACTTTCCTAAATGCTGTCCAATCCGATGTTCCAGCCAGTTAAGTGAGTCATACTGAACACACTCTCTCTTTCGTGGACACCTATGTTTTCTTCAAAAGGCCAAGAACTATTTTAAATGTGCTGTACAAATAGATTTAATAATGGCTTAGCCTTTTTTAAATGTCCTAGTAGTATACTTTGGCATGATCCCAGTGTATTAACTTCTCAGGTTCACTTGAGCTATTGTACTTGCTCTCACCCTTTGTCCTCTTTTACGATAGAATAATTTCTTTTCCCCATTATTTCATCATCTGTCTCTCTGGCTTTGTTGCTGTCTTTCCCATCATGCTCAATAGCTGTCTGCGTCTGTGCATTAGATAAGTTTCATGTTGCTGCTACTCTTCTACCTGCCCACACAAACAGTACATTGATTTTAAAAGACACATCTGCTTTTTCACTTTTAATTCCATTTGTTCATAACAAACTAACCCCTGAAAGTGTTGCCTGAACAAATCGACTTCCAGTCTCAACTTGATTGGTATTAAGGTCACACAGAAAGAAATCTCTTAAAATGTCAGAATTATTCACATACCTCAATCATTTTTTTTGGTAGTTTCTAAAGGAAGTCTGCTGTTCTTACACTCTTACACTGTACACACTTCAAATATCTTATTGGCACCTCTCCATCAACAGCATGTTTATCCAGAATTACACGTCGAACAAATACTCTATTTCATAAAGAAATTGTTAGACAAATATTTTCAAGTATTTTCCAGCCAAAACCGTAATGCACAATTGAATAATTGGCTATAGATGTTGATATAGATTATATTTAGCTATATAACATGTTTTGTGTGTGTGCTCAACTCTTTTTCTCCTAACTTTTCAAATAAACCAGTGGGAAGGTGAACATGGATGTGATGTGGGATATGAGACATAAAGCATTATTTGCTACTTTCTTCTATACAACATGCAGAGCACTGGCAAACAAATCAGCCTGAAGTTGACTTTATTGCCATCTGTCTTTTACTTACTTACTTCAAAACACACTATAAACTTCAGACAGTATTTGGTTCCCTAAAGTTAGAGAAGAAAAAAAACTTGCTTTGCTGTGGGAGTTTTATATGTGTTCTTTAATTTTTTTTTTAAAAAAGTTTTTATATCTGACAAACATGCTTCAAGTGAAGGCATGTGCTATCAGTATTCCTTGTGATTAAAATGTATGTACATGTCTTGTTTTTGGGGGCATAAAAGATCTGCTATCTGTGCATGTTAAAACAGATATGTGTAGGTGCACAGACTCGTGCAGAACTGCTTGTTCTTTAAATTAAAGATTCCTCCTTGTGTGGCACCCGCAGGCAGAGATCAGCAGCCTTCAGCAGCTTCTGCTCAGTAAGAATGCTGAGATCGAGAGCTTGCACACTCAGCTGCTGGCCAGACCCTCTCTTTCCACCGAGAGCTCAGAGAGAGGTAAGCAAAGCATCCGGCTTCTAGCTCTCAGCAAAGCTGCCAACAGACTCTCACTCTGACAGAGTTACCCAGCCTGATAGGTGACACAGTTAATGACTCCCTTTTGCATTCATTAACTTGCAGTAACTGCTGTGGGAAAAGTCTGTCTTTTGGCCCTTAATAAACTGTCTTATTGTGGGTCTCTGTCTCTCTACCTTCTCTCTCAGAGGAGATGTACAGGAAGAGGCTAAACGCCAAATGTAAGCCTTAACAGTACTTAATGAAAATGACTTTAACCCCATGGGCCATGTCTACCTTTGATCTTTCATTTATTTCCTTTCTCCTGACATGCCCCTTTGTTTTATTATCTTTTGATTTCTTCTGCTCTGAGGGGCAGCTTTGACAATTGCCAACTGGTTTCCAAAATTACTTGATGTGCTATCGCTCCTCCCTTTGGCTTTTTTGTCATCTTAATGGATTCCTGAAGTCATAATGTCTTGTGTTTTCATAATTTTGTCTGCCATAGATAAAACCCATCTGGGGTGCTTAGTATACTCACTGTCACTCACCAGCTACGCTCCCTGTATGCCTGCAAGTGTTATGAAGAAAGGGCTGTAGGCCCAAATATGAGAAAGCTGACATGACTAAAGCTATGATTGGTGGATAAAAAAGGCTTGGGTGAATCTAAAAATATATGGTTTAGATGACACTTGAGTGAGGAATAAATCTACAACATGCTAGCATGTGTTTTCTCCCTTCATTCCTTTCTACATAACCCATGTGCCACTGTACATGTCTACACAAAATAATGAATTATATGACATGTGTGCCAATACAAAACAATAATTTATATGACATGAGCAGCTGCCCTTAAATATTAATAATCAGAGTGGGGTTTCTCTTTATAGACCAGGAGCTCCACAGACTAAGGAGTGGAATGAAATCACTGGTAGCTGCCAATGATGAAAAGGTAAGTTATCCCTTCTCTCTCTGTTTAACACAGCTGTATGCGATTATATAGCATGGGACAACATGTGTGTTGTCATTAGTTTACTACAATGTAAAGTGTCTTACTGGCCTATATAGAGCAGCGCCATCATCACGGCTGTTTGGAAGGTTAGAAGGTAACTTTTTTTAGATGTTGTCATTTCTCAGAGGCACCGCCCTCCAACCATTTATAGTACAGAGGGTGCTTTTGTATTCTCCCTCCCAGAGAATCTTGAATTTTAAAGACTTACAGACATGGGTCTACATGTGGCAGACTGGTGAAGACACACACGTATGCACACCCCAGGGCGAGCCATTTCAGCGAAAGCCATACTTAAGTAGGCCTCGATCTGCCAAGCCTAATTTTGGAGTGCGCTACATTAAGAGAACCATGGCAAAACCAGGCATGGGCACCACTTCAAGAAACACACACTCCACACAGCTGGTTACCACAACTAAGCTTCCCGGCCAGGCCTGTGTCAATCCCCTCCCTAGCCACTACTTTGATGTAAAGGCCATATGGTGAAAGAGGGACGTTTTGTGTAGCATATCGGTCAGTGGCAGAGGGAAGAAGATAGTCCATATGTGTGTTTCCTATCCTTAGATAAACATCTTAATTGGGTTACGTTGACCTTGAACTCTCCCTTCTCTTCTCTTCTGTAGGACCGGCGTATAGAGGAGCTCACTCTGCTCCTGAATCAGTGCAAGCAATTCAGAGAGGTCACTCACATCACAAGGCAAGGTAATCAGCTTATTCACTCCTTTATCCTTTCCTAGTGTTTTGGGTTTTTTTTTTTTTTTGTATTTTCTTAGATACTTTGAGCAAAATGAAGGCCACCACACTTCTTTTCATAACAGTAAGTTTGCCACTGGTTGAGTTGTGGATATAAATGTTTCTCCCATTTGTTACTGTAGCTCCACCTGCTGTTCGTTCGTTGTCGAATGGTAGGACTCCTTCAAGCAGCAGTGAAGAAGAAGAGCAGCTACTGATGAAGAATGCTGACTCTGCCAGTGCAAAGTCTGAGGATGTAAAGTCTGATGTGGGTGCAAACAATTTAAATTGATACTCATAAAGTGATTGTTTATTGTTCACTTACTGAATAGCCATGATTTTAATTTCCCTGTATCTATTTTTTTTAACATTTCCCAGGTTTCCACAAACAGCTCTTCTTCCCATCAAGCATCTCTTTCATCTGGCCAGAAGGACAGTGATTGCAGGTAGAGGTGGCTTTTTTTTTCTTTTTTTTTGGCAATGGACCTCTCCAGTATATTGCAGTTGGTTTTCAATGAGATAATTGTGTTTTTATCTTCTCAGAACAGAAGTGCGGACTTTATCAAGTAGCATGAGTGACTTAATAAATGGACCATCACAAAAGGTATTTTTTATTGTTGTAGTATACAATGCTCATGTCAAAAAAATGTCATTCATCTTTTACTGTATATATCAAGACTTGGATGCCTCTCTTAATTTTTCAACAATCAACGTAAACTACTGTTTATTACACGACTGATGCTTGACAGCATTTGGAATATAATTATCACCAACCGTATATACAAATATAATTACCATAAACCGTTTATTTTTTGACTTCAAGTTTTATTTGTATCTGTGTGGGGGTTTATCCAGAGTGACACCAGAAGCCAAACGCTGCCTGTGAATTCATCTCTGACAGAGGAGAACATGATCGGAGACAGTGGCAGTGAAATCCAGAGTGAAAGGTCTCCAGATGGGAGTGAAGATGGAGACTGCAGCCAAAGTAAATCCAGAGATATTAACTCAGTCTTTATATATATATCATTTATGATGTGATGAATAGCGTGTAGTACAGATCATGATATAGGATTAGACTTCCTTTTCTGTGGAATAGTCCTGGGCCTGGTAATTCCCATGAGCAGGCAGTGCTTGTACTTGACACAAACCACTCTCTTTAGACCAGACGACCACTGAACCTTTGATCAAAAGTAATTGCAGAGGCTTCTGACAGAGCAGAGGGATCATGGGATAGACTTTCTCACCAAACACGCCCTCTCTCTTGCTCTGATTGACCACATTTATCCCAGCTCCACCCTACCTCAACTTCACTGACCAGTTTTAACTTGAGCTCCACCCTGATTTCTCCTAGAGCTATGTTCTGCTGCAAAGTGGAGATTGTCTGTGTAGCCTCCATTATAATCACACCTAGTTAATTTTAGCTCAGTATATCTTTTCCTTTTCATGGAGCATTACCTGATGAATTGTTTGCTGAACTCAATGGTCTGTAACCTGTGCTCCCTCTCCTGAATAGAGCTCTGTCAAAAGGCAGACCACCACTCGTGCGTCACTTAGCTCTTAATGTTCTCTTGGTATGAAAAGTTTTTACTGGCTTTTTACTCAGTCATCAAGATTTTGTCTTCAACATCTTTACAACTACAGAAAACTATATATTTAGCAAGTCTTTTCTAAGATACCATTATTGAAATGCTTGTTCTTGGCAAAGTTATAGTGGGGCTTTGTCTGCTGCAATTACTGTGATACAAGTAAACTGCCATTATTAACTAATCAAATGTATCTATAAAATATTGCATAATATAACCCTTTACCGTACACTCATACAATTTGAATCATATTTGTACTTTGTATTACACTGACTGTGGTTTTTATAACTTCTTTCAGGAAAGTTGGAGAGACTTGATGACAGCACTTCAAGTGATAATTCCCCTGTTCATTCTGGGGCAAATACACAGCCTGGCCAGAGAGCTGTGGGCTCACCAGAATACATGAAGAATAATCGGAGCTTGAAGAGACTCTGGGGAAAGTGAGTGAGGGAAAATATCATACCTTGATAACATTAACATAATATTAACACAGATGATCACCATTTGAATAATGGTTATATATATTTGTACTGTAAGTTTAAATATTATATGGTCTATATAACATATTTAATTGCATATAAATAACATATAGGTCTATGTGATGTTTATGTACAAATATAACTTTCCTTCAGCCAATACATTTGCCAAGTGGGAAAAAAAACACTTAATTCTGAACTATTGTAACAAAACTGTCAGAATTGTAATAAATGACCATTTGTGTTTCAGTTACGAAAGAATAATTCACAGTATTTTCAATGATCTCCTTTATCTTTGTTAATGATTTAGTGAGTTTATACTGAATGTGCTCAATCTGATTACTTAACTACGAAAATGAAAGTAGCTGCCAGCATCATTATCCAGAGAGTTTACTCTCATCCATACAGACTTCGAAGAACCCAGTCTGGAGGGCTCCAGGCAGGAGATCCAGACGCTGGTCAGTTTAGAAGAGGGGGACTACGTGCAACAGCGGGACCCAGGTTGACCCGTACCCCTGAATCCTATGACCCTGCACGGTAAGAGTCAGTGTACCTCTACTCAACTACCTGTAATATTCATTCACCCTAAAAGGGTTTTGTCTCATCATTACTTCTACCATTTCCTAAATGGCCAAAACAAGAAGACTCTCTAGGGCCTCTCTATGCAATACAAATTCAGTTTTGAATGCATGGTATACATATTTTTATATAGGCTATATTTCACTGTATTTCACAATATTCTAAAAGAATGTTTTTGTAATGAATTACTTTGATTTGCTGATTTGTGCCCTTTTCTTTCAGTGATATGAATATTCCATTCAGCCAGTGGACCAAGGAGCAGGTGTGTGGCTGGCTAGATGATTATGGACTGGGCCAGTATGTCAATCTCACTAGACAGTGGGTTGAAAATGGGCAGACACTGCTGTCTGCCACACCTCAGGACTTTGAGAAGGTCAGAGAAAGTTTAAATCCACTTTAAACTAGAATTTATAAATTACTGATGTTTAAATATTGCATCAGAAATTGGAAATTTAAAAAGTTTTATCAAGGTAAATTAATCTGCATTGTGTGCGAGAAAACACAAATTTCATTGACTAACAAAAAGTCCTTTCTGTTCATAGGAGATGGGTATGAAGAATCCTCTGCACAGGAAAAAGCTGCAGTTGGCCCTGAGGGCGTTCACCACTAAAGTTATAGAGAAGTCGTCAGAGCTTGACTATATCTGGGTCACCCGTAAGACTCTTTCTACATAGAACATATTGAACTTTGCATGTCATGTTGTATCTTCTCATTTGAATAATATCTATTAATAGAGAGTCTAATGTCACAAACTAAACAAGGAAAGCACTGTGTAGGATGTAAATATATTTTACAAAATGCAAATATAGTCAACATTCAAAACAAGGAGTGAACTTTATTTTAAATGAGCTAGAGTTAGAATAAATATATTTTGGCAACTGCCTTCTGATGAAGCTTGTAAGAGTGCTGTGAGTAGTGAAGTGAATTAACTTCAGTTATTTATCTATGTAGGCTGGTTGGATGATATTGGTTTGCCTCAGTATAAAGACCAATTCCACGAGGCCCGTGTAGATGGTCGGATGATACAGTACCTCACAGTGGTAAGACATAATCCTGCATGTACCATAACATTTTCTGTCAAAGTGGATGCATGCAAACACATTTATTTAGATTTCAAACTTTGAAAACCTTGAAACACACCGAATAATGATAATATAAATTTACATACCTACATACTTAGTATTATGTATATTTGCATAAAGCTTACTGATGTTCCTTTTCTAATTTCACAGAATGACCTCTTAACTCTAAAGGTGACCAGCCAGCTTCATCATCTCAGTATTAAATGTGCCATTCATGTCCTTCATGCCAATAAGTTCAACCCTAACTGTCTTCGGCGCAGGCCTGGGGAAGAGGTAAGCCAAGATGAAAGAAAGTGAATAGAAGTTGAAAAGATGGATAGTATTAATGCGGGTTACATACATATTACATGTTACGTTACATTTTGTGTGTAAATTAGAGATACCATAGAAGAGTGCAACACATATAACAAGAGGGGCATTTTATGTGTTATGTGCACATTATGTGTGTTTTATGCTCTTAGATGGAGAACAGAGGTCATTACAGCAGTTTCCCACAAGATGGCAGCAAATACACAATTTAGAAGTTGTTCAGCTTTGAATGAGATGGAAGGGGATAGAATGCCAATTTATATTTATATTTTTAATATTCTTCAGAAGCAGCCCTCTCCTTCAGAAGTGGTGCAGTGGTCTAACCATCGTGTGATGGAGTGGCTACGAGCAGTTGATCTTGCTGAATATGCTCCTAATCTACGGGGCAGCGGTGTTCATGGTGGGCTGATTGTGAGTAAACTCAGCTGTCTGGAAGTTTTACAAGTTATTACAAATCATTATATGCTTATAATACATGTCTAAGACCTACATTTGTTTTCAATATGATCTTTCATAGATCCTGGAGCCCCGTTTCAGCTCAGAGACTTTGGCTCTGCTGTTAAATATTCCACCACAGAAGACTTTGCTCCGCCGTCACCTCGCCACAGCCTTCTCTGCCCTTGTGGGGACTCAGGCCACACAGGAGAAGCGGGAATATGGCAATGCCACAGGCCATGTTCCCCTCACTACCACAGCTAAAGTGAAGGTAAGAGCACAATTTGAGAATGAAAATGTTCTGAGGTTGTTGCAGAATAAAACCATAACGCTTTATTCATTGGTCTGATTTTTTTGTGTTTTCAGCCAAAGAAGCTGGGCTTCACACAATTCAGTCACCTCAGAAAGAGGAAACCTGATGAATCTGCGGACTATATCTGCCCAATAGACAGTGGAGCTCTAACAGTGAATGGGGTCTCACGTTTACCCTCTGCAGCACTCAGGGGTCTTAGCCCCAACTTGGACAGACAGGCTGAGAGGCAGGAGCATGAGGGGATAAAAGCTCAGGCTAATGGCCTCAAAGAATAACTAAAAAGCAGTTGTGAACTCTACCCTATCCAACACAATCCCCTCTCTCTCAACAAGTGACTTCATGAATCAGTGGAAATCCAGAAATGTACCCAAGATGCGTCTACATAGCGTCCTCAGCAGATGATGTTAATTATTGTTAATGTATTTTTGAACTATATATTGCTTAAACAATATTCTCTAAAATGGTGATGAATGGTGACATTGTGTGAAATGTTTTGTGAAAGCCGCTCTCTGCATTCCTTATACGGTTGGATTCCAAAGCTTCGGCTTTTGCTTTAAAACTATGCTTTTTACTGACCATTTTGTATCTAAACCTCTGTAGATTTAGTTAGAATATTGATGGTCTTTCTTGTTCTATATCTGGATTTACTGTACAATATAATAATTGACTCCATTACTTTACGCATGGACGTTTCTTATACATTTTTTGTGTGAATGACAAAAACATCAAGCTAAATAATTTTGATTCTTGGTGGTATACTCATTCTAGGTCTGCACCTTCTAGTTGATACTTAAGATTTTCCTACCAGAATTTTACCATATTTCATAAGATTATGATGAATGCACAGAAATACAGTAAACATCAGGTCAACAGTTAGTCTTGTTGGAATCTTTTGAGAAGAAAAAAAAGAAAACCTAATTATCCATCTTCATCAAAGCAAATAGTTTTGCTGCCATCTGGTGCTTAGATGGTTACCACTGTCTCTGAACACCATTTTCACATTTTATTTAGCTAAATAATAATATGCTATACTCACATGAGCAACAGATGCAGTTTTCATGTTTAGGTTTTGAATCTTTCTAATCACAGAAAACTATTAATATTGCCGCAGTACAGTTCATTGCAGTGTAGGGAGAGAATTTTGTAAGGGGTTTTCAAATGACATCACTTCCTGAAGCTCAACTGTAAATGCTAGCCTGGATCAACCAGAGGGATGAACTCCCACAGGTGTGGTTAGGGTTAGGTTAGGGGCAAATGTTACTCTGAGAGTATCAAAAAAATTGTGGGCAAAAAGCTAGTGTGATTGTATTAGTTATGTTCTTGAAAGAAAGGAATAGTATAAGGAGAGTAAATTAGGAGAAAATTAAAAATGGGAGGGTTGTTAAAACACCTAAGGGAGAATATTTTGCTGTTATGGACCTCACAAGTCAAAGGTCAATACTGAAGATGTTTGTGGGAATGGCCAAAAAAAGGACAGAAAGTTAGTCAGCAGTCACAGCAAGAGGATTTAATTATACATGCATATATAAAAATATATGTGAAACTCCATACCTACATATACACACATGTATACGCACATATATAGGTTAGGGTTACGGTTAGGTGCACAATGAAGAAACACGGCGCATACAAATCTCATGAGAGTTTCACTAATCATCCCTCTGACTGATTCAATCTAGCTCCAACCATCTTCAATGACCAGTTCATCCAAGACTGCCCACTACTGGGCAAGCATTAAAAATGCAAGAACACTTGGCAACCCACAACTTCACAGTGGGTTTTCAGTCTGTTCCATTCCAGGTTTTTGTACGCAGAGGAGCTTAGAAAGCTAGTTTAATGAACAGACTGAAACAGCCTGTTTTGATTTGTTTGGTGAATTAGTCAGAATAAAATAATCAAACAATCAATGATTCTTTTGTTGGTGTATACTCAATGCTTTTATATTAATATGTGTATTCAGGGAAACATGATGTGGTGCTTAAGAGCTTTTCTGCTGATAAACCGACAGGCTACTGAGTGTATAATATACAGCACAAAATTACAGTTTTTAGGAACAACTATTTCACAAAAAATGGATCATCGTATGAAATAAATAACATATCAATGCCTTTTTGCATGCAAGACACACCTTGTTCCAGGGGAATAATCTTGATCCTTTCACTGGTCAACTTCAACAAAGTACCCTGTTGTGTTGTATTGTATTTTATAATTAACACACCTTAGTGATTTGGACAAAGTGAATAATAATGGTGAAATGGCATCTCTTGACACACTGTAGCGCACAGGCCAAATAGAATATAACAGACATGAATGCCTTGATTAAGGCTAACTGCTCACTTTCTTTGCTTTGAACTCACTATTGTATCACTGTATTTTAACTGTTATGTTCAGCAATACAATGTTATTTACAAAATGAGACCAACAGTTACATGTAGGATTATTCCATTATACATACATTGATCACTATGATGAAACAAAGTCTCAAGAAGTGACAGTGTGTGTGGATGTTTTATTCATCAATTTCAGTCCTAGTGAATCTAAAAGGATTCTGCTGGCGTGTCTGGTAGTGTGGCAGACAGGGCAGCAGTCAGCTCTCCTCTGAACCCTCCTGCTGAAGCACACAGCCTCAATTAGACCAAATACAATAATTAGGGAATCTTTTACCTCTGCATATCATTGGTCCCCTAACGAAAAACATCCTGATCAATGATTACAAATGACAGGTTCATAAATAAATTAGTCCTGCTCATAAGTGTGTAACACTACTCAATTGATCCATGTTAAATGGAAATTAGTGGGATGCAGTAGTGAGGATTGAGATGGGTTTAAATGTCTTATATTGAAAGGAGGTGAGTGTAATATATGAATATTATATTGTATATATTGTATGAATGATTAAAAGCAGCATACATGTTCTGAAAATGATGGAAGAAAGTGAAGTTGAAAAAAAAAGAAAGAAAAATCCTCAACTACAACCAGCAGATGTCAGTGTGGATATGTCTTGTGCCATTGAGACTACCAGCGCTGAACCTACAGAGTTGACTCGGTGTCAAGCTGGATGTCTTTCACTCATTTTTTATTTTATTTATATTTTATTTTATTGTTTAATTTTCCTTCTTTGTACTGTTGACATTTGTCGGTCGGGGGTAAGCTGTTGTAATATTGCTATTCTGATTCACAGTGACGTTGCCTTGGCCCTTACTTGGCCATAAGAGTGTGTGGCCTTTCGAACTGCAGTACTACATTTGTAATTACACTTTCAGCCGGACAGATTGGTACATGGGTATCATGCCAACACAAAGCACATGAGAGGATGTCACATCATTAATCAAATACTGGGCTCAGTGTCATTCTCAAGTGGTTCCAAATGAGAATACTGGAGTTGGGTTGTGCATTGGCTGAGTAGGTGACAGACGGTCCAGGATTATAAAAAGAATCAAATGATCTTCTATGCACTTTTAAACTCCACTTTGTATACAAATAGTCAAAACTGTCCGTCTCAATAATACAGACACACATGCATAAAGTAAGAGGATCTTAAATATAATTCATATATAAGATTAATTTATCAAAATCTTTTCTATTTTACACTGCTTTCTCCATTCTGTGTGTGTGAGTGTGTTTATTTACATGTGGCTTTATCTGTGTGTATGCATGCATGTGCTACGAGATGATGGCATTGTTTATAATAGTGCATCTTAGCTAATTTCAGTAATGTGATCCAGCCTCCACTAACTGACAGTTTAATAGCTATTATTTGTGTCACCCTCTCTCATAACGCTTTAGCAGTAAATTGCTATGTGCAGGAGACTGTGGTGTGACTGACATCTTACCTTGCAATATGATTTCTAGTGTTTTAATTAAGTGGAAGCCATTGTGACATTTATTGGTTTCCAAGTTACTTGTTAATGGCAGTATAAGAAAAAAAGTGGGAGTAAATTATCGAGGTTTACATTACATAAATAATTTGCAAACCTTTTGCTAATGATTACACATTATTCTCCCACTGTGACTGTCAATTCATTTGAATACATCACAAATAAAAACACTGCACCGGTGATGCAACATAAACCTCCTCTTGGCATTGCCTGAGCCATCTCTCTTTTCTCTCCTTCGGTGTCTCATATTCTCTCTCTCTGTCTGTGTGTGTGTGTGTGTGTGAATGATATTTATTTATTCTGTATCACTTTTGCGGTGAAAGTTTCCATTAAAATTATAGAGGCAGACTTTTATTCTGTTACCAAGCCTCATGTTTAAAGTGATGCCAGTTGCCAATGTGTGCTTCAAGTCATCACCCTGTCTGTTTGATCTATGGACTCACTCAGATGTCTTTAGTGGAGCGTAATCATGTTTTTATATGATGTCACTGGTCGTTCCTGTCATTAACTTGCCACCAGCTTGCCAGTTTGGGGAACATATTCAATGTTAGGGTGGTGCATGTGTTGCATACTCCCCATTCAGCCACTAAAGCTGTATCTGTCTCCAGCACACCAGTTTGTTCTGACAGGCCTGCCACAATGATGACTGCATCACCCAGATGCGGCAGAGCAGCTTGCGAGCCAACCCTGACACACCGTCAAAAGGAGCAGCCAGCCGTCTGCATGAGCCTTCTTCTGCCCCATCAAACCTCAGAGCCTATCTCATCTTGTACAGCCAGCCACCATTAACCAGGCTGTTTCTCTCTCTTTTCATTCCATGCTTAGTGCATCCCATGTAAAAGCCTTTTCTGGCTTGGATGTTGTTTTATAATATTTACTCAAATTTAGTGGCTATAAATGTCATTGAATTAGATGATCTGTACTCACCACATTGAAATTGTGACAGTGGCGGTCCAAAACAAGCATAATGGGACGTGATCTGGGGAACTGAAGTGGAAGAGCTCAGTTGTGATCAGCGTCCTTGGCGCCAATGGGCCTTTTTGGTAGCCAAGGCAAATCCCACCCTGTCATGCTTCGTTTCTGGACTGGCTTTTTCATTGCCTAAATATGTGGCCAGTTCATTGACAGACAGAAGAAAGATCAGGCATTGTGAGATAATAGAATTTTTTTTTATTGAGCCTTCCAACCCACTTAAGATTGAAAACTGTGTCACCACTCTGGTCATTCAGACAACGTTATATCATAGTGAATGCAATATTAATAAATTCAAGTCTTAAATTTATACTCATTTCATTCCCATCTTTAGTGAAATAAACATCAGAGATGCTTTGCTACAAGCAGAAACTACAGGAGCTACTTAATATATGGTGTTGCATGTTACTTCTTTTGATCATATTCCTTGGTGGCAGGGTGGTCAGAGCATTTGCACTGTTGGGAACACTTCTGCATAAGCAGGTATCTCAGTTTTACATCTTAGCCTTCACCTGCAGAAAGGTTCCATAAGCTGCCATGGCTATCTCCTCAGTAGCTTTCTTCAGTTGTTTGGGTTCCAAACTGATCTTTTGTAAGAAATAGCACACCAATGGGGAATAAGGATGCGTCCCATCCATCTTAAATAATATACTCGAAAGTCAAAATGAGAGGACATATGACTAACACAAAGGTCAACCTTAAGGGTCAAGTGGCACACTGCTGGGATAGAGATGCAGAGTTTTTGCGAGTGGTCTGAGACACCCAAACACAGGTAGGCAGAGAGAACTGAAGACAAATTCTATTATTAGCAAGAAAAGGGATCTGGAAAATTGAAGGATGAACTACTGATAAAAAGGGATTTATAACTGTCCACCTCAATGTACAAATGGTTGTTCTGGCTGCCAAAACTATCATAAAAGTGCTGAAACAGTTCCCATGTCAAAGGAATGGGAGCAGTTTCCTTACCTCAGGCTATCATCATGGGTGATCAAGACTGACATGCATCAACAGAAGCTTTCATGTCGGTAAGAACACCTGTCTGACTCTCTGGGTGAAAGTGGACAGAGGGATGCCATTGCAAATAACATTTCATATGTGCCACACTGCCTCAGAAGACATGGTGGAATTGTGCACAACAGAGAGGCGAAGATATAGACAATAATTCTGGAGAATGAAGGTTTTTGTTGAGTGTGTTAAAAAATTAATTTACTTCAGTGACGCATGCAAAAAAACTAGCACTCAGAGCCAAAAAAAAATGTTAAAATGTAGTACACAGATTCAGTAATAACTCCTTATGGTCTCTGGATTTCATTTTATAATGCTGAGATCTAATAATATTAGAGATTTGAACAATGTCCAATTGGGAAACCAGAGTAAAAGAGCTATGTATCAATGGCATCAATGGTGTGATGCTGATAGATACTTTGTTTTAGCTATTTAAGAAAATATACATAGAGACTGCAGTTCTTTATATGTTTACTCTTATTCTTCAGGGCCAATTACAGGGGCACACATAGAAAGTCAATAATTAGAGGTTAATGTGACCAATCTGTACACACAATGAATCAAAACACTCTTGAAGAGTTACTGAGTAAATCTCAGGCTGATCCCAACATAGTCAAAGATGGCAGAACCACCCAGAGTGCAATGATTGCTGGGTCCAAAGTCAGGAATGATGAAATGTACTTCCATTCCATTCCCAGCTCATCCAGTCCCTATGTCGACGTGTCCTTGGGCAAGATACTGAACAGCACCATCAGTGTGTGAATGATAAGATCCTACTGATGAGCAGATTGGCACCTTCCATGGCAGCCTCAGCCATCAGCATGTGAATGGGTGAATGTGACTTGTAGTGTAAAAGCCCTTTGATCCCTTCTTGTCATGAGAGGGTTGATGGGTAAAACTCCAATAACTCAGATGTGAGCCTTCACAATTCTCTATGAAGTGACACTACTGTACAGTGTCACACTGTATATGTAACAATATTTCATGATACCTAAAACAGAAGCATTGGTCATTTATTCAAATGCTAAAAATAACCTACTGCATGCTTACATTTTCCTGACAAGGTCCATTTACTTTGTAACCCCTGTCTCTATTCAAACATGGTTGCGGGTTGTCATGTGGCTGTTATCAACCCTTCTCCAGCCATCCATTGACTCCTGGTCCATGACTTTGACCCGTTTTTGTTTTGGTGTTCATGGACAGCTGTTATTGTCTGTTTCTGGTGTTTAATCAGTTTGTTGTTTAGGGTCTTTGCTGTTTCACTGAGGTATCAGCAGATATCTTAAGGCGTTGAATGGTTTGTGGTAAGTGCTGACTCCCTCTAATTGGAAACAGCCCAGACATGTAAGAGTGTCCCACTGGGATGCTTCTGGTGGTCCCTTTTAAGTTGACAGTGTGTCTTGCAGTGGTTGCTTACCACCATCTTCCTAGTCACTTGTGAATTTGATGTGTGTTGTTGGATGACGCTTTTGATACTGGAGCAGTGCAGTTTGGTAAACGTGTTGTCCAGATACCTGTTCCAGATGTCAGGTGGGATATTAGCTGACTTGACTGGGCAAGCTGTTTGAAATACTCCATGTACAAATTAGTTATCATAAGACTAAAATTATAACCATGAAGTTGAAATTCTAATCACATACAAACCTTATACTCTGCTGTACCTTATACTTAGGGTGTGTCAGATCAGAAAACACTCACTGTTTTTGGAGACACCATATGGATCATTTCGAAAGCACTGACAATTTATTTGATTTATGGGCGCTTAAATAAAATTGGTTTTGAATTAATTGGTATTATTCATGAATGTGCTACATGAGCCTCTTGTATGAAAGCAATGAATGTGTTGGAAATGGGATGCATTACATCCCATCTCTAATACATCCTGTTTACAAACTTCAAAAACATACAGCAAAAGGGCTGTTAGATGAAATGAGAGTGCCTCATTTGGGCAATATTGTATAAAGAAATATGCAAGAAAAAAAACTAACCCCAACAGCCATGCTTGATGAAATTACAGACAAAAAATGGTCTCTGATGAATTGGCACTTAATTACTGCTTGATTAGCATAATTATGCATGTTAATAGCATCTCAAACGAATTGCAGTTGTCAGGAGGGAGGAAACATCTGTAGTGGTGGCAGCCTGATACATATTTTCTCCTATCCAACAGCGTTGTCTAACTCTTCCCCTTAAGTGTTCACCATTAATCACTACACACTCCTTTTCCTTTGGAGTGAAATTTGGCATTTTGGGATAATTGGGCTATTATGGTGTGCTTGTCACATCTGTAATAGTAGGCTAACGAGCCCCCTCATGCGCTAGCAGAGATGATGGCAGAGCATAGGCACTGCAACTGAGTGGCATGGCAGGTAAAGAAAGATATGGCCCAGTCACACTGAGATATATGATCATATTGTTTAAGCTATTACTGTATATCATTAAACTAAAATCCCAAATAGGCTATAGATTACATTTAATGTATACTACCACTCTGACATGGACTGATACAGACCAATGTGTGTTTGTACTACAAAACTGAATTTAAATACCCTGAGTGTGTGTGATTTAAGAATGCTAAATGTGTGTGTCAGTAAAAAGAACTACAAACTAGTTTGTCTGAAATTCCCTTCTTAAAAAATGTGTTCACACACTTTATACTCAGAGCATGAGGGAGTGGTTCATATTGCAACAGTCTATGAACGGAAATTGAATGAACATTTTTCATATGCTTGTTGTGACAACTTGTGACAACTTTAAAAGTTCAGTACATTTAGGATTGAGGTTACAGTATTCTACTGTGTCTAGCTACAGTATAATGTGCTATTGTCTACAAACAGCAATTGGCTGCAGACTTTTCTTGTCTTAATAACCTTTAGGTGGTGAATTTGAATCCTTTCTCCTGCAAGAATCAATGGTGTGATGGATTACATTGATATAGCTCTCTGTGGCTTGCATCACAGATTCTAAAGATGACACAACTAATTTCATGGTAAACATTTCCTCCCGCTCCTACTTCATTTGATTTCTTATTATTGGCAGACATGGAGAAGAGTGGAGGGAGACAGGGGAGAGATGGGGCAGTCTCAAGGTTGCAGGTGTTAGCCAGGAGCACTTATGGATTGAGGCAAAGGGCACGGTCTGAGATGGGCTCTGACTGCTTCATTGGGAATTCTCCTTGGGAGTGTATGGTATTTGTAATCATCACTAATCACTTTTTATTCAGAACAGTGTCGCAGAAAAGATTTGACTGTAAATAAACTCAAGAATTTAAGATATTGAAAATGGGTAAATTCATATCAATGGGGTAAACAACTTCTGTGTACCACTTTAAGATACATTTGGTCCTCTGAAAATCAATATAACTGTCAAAAATGCATATTTTAACTTAACATGTTTCAAAGGGCAAGACTTTATGTAGGTATACTGTGTGTCTACAATCAGCCTTGCCACTGGCCTGTGTGAGAGGGATTGCTGTATTGGATATTAACTTACTGACGCCTGGTGGTCTGTCATTCCCACAGACAGCCTCTTAATGTCCAATTGGCTCATTTACATTATTGATGAGGCAACCCTGTGTCACCTCAAACACAGACTATTTAAAGGAAATAATTTTATGCAAACTACATATTGATGCACTAATGATCAATTGGCCCTCGTTTTGTGTGTTAATAATATGCAACTGTTGCAGTGTGATGTACATTTTCAATTAGAAAGGTAACTCTACTGCTGGCTGACTCAAACAAGTGGTGTGACTGCATCATTCGTTCTGCTGACTGGTGGCATAACTGAGGTGGGGCAGCTTGGATGAGTGGCATAACATCATCAACTCTACAACTTCAATCCAGTGGATAATTCATTTTGAGTAGTTTATGTGCTACCTGGATAACAGTGAAAGACCAAATCATATCCATCCATTGTTCTTCTACCTGTCTACCTAGCATAGTATTGTAGCACTATTGTTTCAACCACATCCTCCACAGATTCTTGAATAAATAATTTAACTAATCAGATAAGGTGTCATTTACAAGTAATGAACTGCTTTATAATATGATCCAACAGACTTCAAATTCACAGGTGCCAGGAGGATAAAGTCAGGAATTGCTCTTATCTTTGACTTGGTCTAACTATCAAACTTTGATCTTCATTTCTACATGTTCAAGGTGTATTCTTGTTCTTGATTACAGCACTAAATGGTTGTGTTAATTGTAACCAATTTCCTTGCTGGTTTAGGACTTGTAAGATAAGATAACAAATATGACAGATATTCAGGTTATGGAAGTAAGGTTGGTGTCATAATGAAAGTTCCTTTTTTTCATCTTTAATTAATAACATAGCCACAAATATCAAGAATGTCTTCATGAACATTTTCTTTATCCCACATTCTCAATTTGTTATATATATTCTATTGTCTTACCTCAGGAGTCAGGACCAGGAGGCAATTCTTCATATATATTTACTCAAAGAAATTTTAAATATCTTCAGAAAGGTCAGAGAAGATAAATTTAAGGATCTGATTGTTCAACTGCCTCATCTGCTCTCTAGGGACATCTCTTTTCTCCAAAATACAATAATCAATATTGTGATCAATTACATTTTGTTGTTCACACAGTGATGCAAATGGCATCTGCCAGGGCTGTTATTGTGTCCCTGACAAATTGGGGACATTGTTTGCATGCAGGGAGAATGCCTGTCTCCCATAGAATAGAACACAGCCCAGAGTGACACAGAGGATTTGTCTTTCTGATTGATTGGTGTCATGCTTAAATGCTCATCAATCTCTTGATTTCAAAGAGGCATTCCTGAAAGAATCAACCCCTCATAGACTCACTGGTTGGAGCAATAAGGTAGCGCTGTTAACTTAAGGTCTCTTCAGCAACGGCTACTTTTTCATACAGTCTGTGGCAGAAAGATTGATTATTATTTCCCATATGGACTGGGAGGAGACATTGGGGACATACTTGTCTGTGTATCATCATTTATATCTTTGACCTAGAAGGTATATGGATGTCACCACTTCCCCATCCAATCAAAGATAGAGAGCCAATATAAATCATTAAGACTATGAATACACCTACATGGCTCACAGTTGCTTAACCTAGGAATAGATTATTTCCCTTTGTCTAGAATGTCCCAGTATTGAATGCATCGTTCACTCCTTATTTCATCAAAGCTATTAATACATGCTCATACATAGGGAGCTGAAATTGTTCAACCCATGGTCAATAAATGCCCCCCTTAGAGGTCAGCCCAATGTGCCCCTCTGCCCCTTTCCTTCGCTGACAAGACATCTATGGCAGTGCCTGCCTCTCTAAATTAAGAAGCCCATAAAACAGCTCCACTTTCAGGATCTCAATCATAGGGTGAGGACCCATCGCCACCCCTTATGGCCCCTTGTAGCCCACTGAGCCCCTTTAAAAATGAATTATCACATTCTTCCCTAATGCCCACAGATCCCAGTCAGATTGATAGCCAAGAATAAAATGTCCTTCTTCACTTTTGGCCCTTCCACATATATCAGCCAGAAAGCCCATCATTTTTCAGGCCCAATACAAGTATTAAAGGGAAACTTTGGGATTTTTCAACCTGGACCCTATTTTCCCATCATTTTGTGTCTAAGTGACTAATGGGGACAACAATTTTTGAAATTGGTCCAGTATTGAGCGAGATCACTTCAGCCAGCAGCCACAAAATGGATTGCAATGTAATCCGACTGGGCAATAGTGCCCCATCAATGTAAAAAAGTGCTTGTTTTTGCCACTGACAGGCTAAGATTGTTATTTTAAGTGTCTGACAACATTATGGAAAGGATCCCTACTGAGAAATAAAACTTTTTTTTACCTTCCACCTGATCCGGTCTTTTTGTTATTATACCTAACCAAGTCTCACTCTGAAATCTTGCGAGAGTTGTGTTGTTTCAGGAAGACTACATTGGAAATATGAGTTAGAATTGGAGAGAGCAGTGCTGGGAAGAGAAGGAGAAGTCTGGCTCTCCTTGAGAAGTCTAGCTTAGTATTGCAAATTTCCCAGTTGAGGGAAATTTGTAAGGGATAATATTAGAATGCCCATGAAGCACTATGTGATGTTGGTATAACTAGCTTTAGAAATACACATTATTTAAGGCAGCAACCTCTCTTTATTTTATAAATTATTTATATTTATGAAGTACTTTTGTCCAAAGCATTTTATAATTTGCCACACACACACTGATGGAAGCAAGCTATCTTGAAATTTAGGGTTCACTATCTTGCTTAAGGACACTTTGACACATGGACAGGAAGAGCAGAGGATCAAACCACTAACCCTGCAACTGGAGCACGACCTGCTCTACTTGCTTAGCATGCATATAGAGTGTACATGTACAATTGGCCTTCTACCATATCTGTTTCATATGTCCAATAATCATGCAGCTTTCTATCAAATTTTGAGCAGGATAAAATGGAGGGCTAACAAAAGTCAGGGTGAGGACAAAGTGAGGAGCAAGAGTTCAAGTGTTGGGAACAATAACTGGGAATATAGTGAAGGAGCTGTGGTAAAAAATAAAAAAGTAGATTATATTAAAACAAAATTGGTGGCATGGACTTTCAAGATGTGATGTCGACCTGAGTAAAGCTGAAGTACAGAAAAGTGACAGAGGTTGTGACTGGAGTGACTGTGTCCTGGATGACAAAGTGTCACTCAAACACTCTCTTCAGAGTAGCAATCAACCTACAGCTTGTCTGCCAGTCAAAGACCTTTTCTTAGGTGTGAGACAGCTGCTGTCACAACTGAAGATCAGCGTTTCTGTGTTGGACACCCTCTCAAGGAAGCCATGGCTGAAAATAATGTTCAACTATTAACTTTTTCTTTTTGAGGAGCAAGATTATAAACCTTGGAAACATGTGTGTTTCTGAGTGCTTTGTGTGCATGTGAGAAACAGAAAGAGAGAAAGACTTTTAGTCTGCCTGACAAGACTAAAATTTAGACAATGATGTTTTCATATTGAAAATAGCTTGCCCTGAGAAAGACACACCACAGATAAATGACCATGCCTATAAACGCATGGAAGATGTATTTGAGGTTTGTGCCTTTCCTGGGTAACCATCTGTGACTTGGAACCCTATACTGTTTTCTTACCTGTTACATTTGTGACAAGCAGGAGGTGAGCTTGATGAAAAATCAAAAAACAAAATAATAAAATAATAAAATAAATAATAAAAAACTTAAGTTGGCTTGGCTGAGTTGAAACTGTACAAGACCAGCAGAATGCATGTCACTTATTTTGTGTATCTGTGAGTGTGTGTACATAATGTGTATATTATAGATTATACATTTTTACAAAATAACCCTATTGTCGGACAAGGCCATCCATATTGTACAAAATTGGGATTGGGCATAAAGTGTAATATAAGGCAAATTGTCCAATTCAAGATACTGGACTGAAAAAAAATCTTTCTGTGTGTTTATTGAAATGGTTCTGTTTGTCCCCTGTTGTAGGAAAATGCTGCCTCCCCTACCTCACATTGAAAGCCACCATAAAAAGAAACAATAAAGCAAGGAGACAATGGGGTCCATAATGTTTTGATATGCACAGAGATGGTGAAGATATTCTGCCAGCCAAGCTGCCTGCCCGGGCTGATGGCAGAGGAGAAAAGGGACTCCATATAAATGGGAAATTAGCGGGGAGCGTAGTCAAAAGTAATTAACTCCCCTCCTTACCACTGTCCATTAGCCCTGACACGATGACAGAAGAGGAAAAAAACATCCATGTCAACTCTGGCAGCCGCCTGCACTGATCAGATAAACATTTTTTTGTTTTGTTTTGACACCTGATTACAAAATGATTAGCCAGCGTGCCTGTCTCCTCCTTACCCTTCACCTCCCCTGTTGTTTGATTGACACACGAGGTGATATGCTGTTGGGTCTGTGTAAGTTGTCTACCGCCCTTTCTGCCACAAACACACACACACATGCTTGCTCTTTGTTGGTTAACATGGCTTTCATTCACAGTTGTATAGACATCAAAATGCAGCATGAGCTATATTTTCTTAAGTGTTATTATTCACTCTCTTTTGGAAAATAAAAATTATATATTAAAAAAATAAAATATAGTTTAAATCCAATAATGAGTAACAGTGAGTGTTATGCACCCACTCAGACATTTTACTGGACGAATCTATTGATGGTTTTGCATTTACAACTTCAGTGGTTGTCAGTTGGGTGCCTGCAGTGGTGGTACACTTGAATGGACTGTGGTTTAATCACTTAGTAAAACGCCTATATGAAAAGTATACTGATTTATAATCATAGTCTATTTAGTATACCTATCCACAGCATTTCTGGTTTTTAATTAAAACATGATATTTAACTCAATACAAAATTTGAGATTTCACAATTAAAATAACTGGTAACACTGCCGGATTCTTCTCAATTTACAGTATAACAGTGTACCAATACAGTACATACTGATATACATGTAGATACAAGGGAGCAAGATGTTAAGGAAAAAAGGGGTAACAAACTGAGAACTTAAAATAAATTTATGCTCCTGGTATTTTTTAACTGCTGGGCAACTATTATTATTATTATTGTTGTTGTTGTTGTTGTTGTTGTTATTACAGGGGTACAGTATGACCTACTGAGCAACAATCAGGCATTTGGGAGAAATTTAAAGAGAACTTGTGTAAGTTTAAGTATTATTAACTACTGGGTACATATTCATGTGCATATTCTGAAACACAGTGAGGGACATTATAAATACTCTTCCAGGGCAGGGAAATGTTGTCCGTCAATGGCGGGTGGAGCCACTTGGGTGTGACTGACCTTGAAGGACATAGACAAGTCATAAACAAATGTCCACCATCAATGCTTTCTGGTAAAGTGAATGGAAGAAGACTGTTATTGAGGGACGTTATAGAAATGTTTTGCATAGCTATAACCTGTGGTTTTGGCATCAGGTCTGCTCAATTTTGGATGCAAGTTAAAATTGTTTGACATTACTTTACTTTTAGAAGAGACATTCTGAGTTTGAAAGTTATGAATTGACCCATAGATCATCATATCATATTTTAATTTTGTTATTGTGCAATTACAGTCAATATAGTTTTAAATAACGGTAGTGTACATGTCCTTTACTGCTCATGACACTTACACTGTGATATAAAATCAATCATTCTGCAGCTTGTTTTCTTGTTAACTTGTTAATCTTGGTTTTCAGTTTGACTGTATTTACTGTTGAAACCTCATCATAAAAAAGAAGGTTTTGGCCGCTGATGGCGGCTTGCTTTTTACCATTGAGTATGCGCAGACAGCTGCAAAACTAGCTCACTGCTCACATACTTGCTTGCATACTTTGTGTATCCCTCGACAATCATAAAGTATATCCACTAAGGAGGTCCCTAAGATTAGGGCCTAATCATCCCTAGAGAACACCAGAATATCTTCCTTGTGAACTTTTGCTTTGTGAGGTCATGTCAGAAAAAGGGGCAGCAGCAATGTTCCAGCAATTTCACGCCAGCTATTCTGGCATGCATGTTTGTTCCAGTAGAATGGCATGGATACATCATATAAATGTAAGTAGTTGTTGACAAACTGAGCGGACAAGAGGTTCTCTTCTAAACTTTTCGTGATTGTTGTAGCGATCCTAGTCTGCTGCTGACTTTACTTTCTGACACTGCCCTCATCTGTAATGTCCTGAATTGCATCTCGCGTTACTACTCTATTGAGTACACTGTTTTTCATGGGTGTCTACCAGGATAATCATACTGTCATATCCCTGTGGCTGATCATTTACCAGCATCTCATGTTTCACACCAGCTTTACACATCTTTAGATAAGACCAGTGTCACAGAGTACACTCATGTATAATATAGTAAAATGATCTACAGTGGTCCCGTGTATTTTGATCAGTGTATGTACATCCATTAAAAACAACTAAATTTGTTTTTCACACATGATTTTTTTTTTATATTTTCCTATTATTTATTTTTTTGTGTGTAAAGCTTTATTATACAGTGGTTGATGTGAGGGACATTCAAAGAAAATATTTTCTGGTTTTGATCACTGATGAAGTAATGGATGATGGCCTTGTGATTACTTGTTTAGATAAGAATGCATAGAGCACAGGATGCCCTTGTGTTTGTTTCAGTAGCAGGAATGTTCATTGATCACCCATAAGGCTGTAGGAACTCATATTTTGATAAGGATGTGATAAAAACATGATAAGGACAGTATCTTAAATCTTTGGCTGTATTGATTTACTGGTGCTGTCTGTACAAATGGCATACCACCACCTCCTTCCTTCCTAAGAATTTTCTTAGATATTGTAAAACCAGACTCAGTCTATTATGGTGTATGTAATTTAATTGTATTTACTTCATCTCTGTAAAATGTAAATATGTTTGAAATATACTCAATATGTAATTTTAGCATACATAGTGTGTATGTAGGCAAAATATGAATTATCTCAATCTACAGTGTGATGAAACCTCCTCAAAGTTTCACATTTTTCTTTTACGGTATGCTTTTCATTGTTAAGCTGATAAGTGTCTCTTAATATAAAACAAAGCTAGCTGTTAAACCATAAAGTAAGATAACTACTGCCTGTTCCTGCACTGCGATAAATGTTTATCTTCATTTTCCACCAATTAAAGTAATAAAAAGAAATCAACTTTGGACCTAATTCACAGAAACGTTATACTCTTGGAGTACTACCAAGATTATTGACAGGATAGTATTATGGTGCCATAATAGTAACCCATTGCTGTTAAGGTATTATATTCATATTAACCGGACCCACATAAAGATCACTCTAGCTTGAATAAATACACACTTTGGATTCATTTAAACAAATATAATCTAAACAACAAAGTGGTTGTCAACTAGAAACAAATTGTCAGTTGCAATGTTCAGAAGTATTGGATGAGATGAAAAGTGTGTTTATCACAAATTTAAAGTATGATATTTCTAACCTCCGTCACTTAAAATGTAACAGCACTGCTGCAGTTCTGCTTGCATTGATCGAGACTGACATGTGCCTCTCTTGCCTGGAAACAACAGAAAGGATGTTGGTTTCCTCTCATGCAACATCATCTAACCATCGTCTGTGATAACTGTTGTGCAATAAAACAGATGTTTATGCTCTTAACGCCCTAACCTGAGACAGAATCATGTGCTCCAGCACATGGTGCTGTGCCTTGGCCTTTGATCTCTGGGTGGCTCTAGAACAGCAGTCACATTTTAGAGCATGCTCTTGGCCTTGCTAAAAAATAATTAACCAAGTAAATGCAGAAAAAAAGGTTGAATGGAGTGTCTGCCCATAAATAGATGATGATTAATTGAAAAGTAATACAGTACGTTATGAATAAACTAACAGCATGTGCTTTTGAGTGAACAAATATGGCACGTTAATGTTATTTGCTCAGTCGACAACAAAACAATGGGCTTCTCTAGTTTGTCAGATCCAACTCATTTAGTGAATCTCTTTCATTTCAAATACACAAATGATTTAAATTTATTATCAGTGAAACTCACTACATTTCTTGTGATTTGATTACACAGAAGTCCCTGCAGTCATCTATGGAAAGAACATAATCTATGACACAATGATTGTTCCCTGTGATAACAGTTTAGCTATTATGGGTGTGTCCATGTTACTATATTCTGTGGCAAGAATGACATTGATACCTGATGACTACTGATAATGTACAGAAGAAGAGAAATATGATGAGTTAGATACATATTCTTACACACAATTTATGAGGGTTCTCCTTCAGAGACTCTGTGAAATCTTCAATAATTATGTTGAAATGTGATGAAGTCATAGTTTGGTTCAAGACCTTCCATTATGCTACAATAGAGACTGGATGCTTGGCTGATTATAAATCACCTTGGAAACACACAGTGATGCAAAATCTATAATGTGAACATCATGCTTAGAAGCATATTTAAGCATTCAGGAGCACTGCTACAATTGCCTGTTAGCATGCATTTTGCATTTATTTACCAATTAAAAATGCATTTGGTATGGATTTGAAAGTACTATGCAAAGCTACAGTGCTCCTGTAAACAGATTATGGTCCTGGGGGACTGTATGGTATTGAATGACTAAATAGGCCTACTATGATTTATGATAATGCATAAGAGAACAGGGCTCCTACCCTCAGTCCCTTAACTCCAACTAGGGATTGGAATATAAGCATATTACCAGTACTAATATATTTCTTCAGTTGCATGACTTATCTGTAATATGTAATTTTAGTTCATTTTATTTTTATTTTTTATTACTATTTAAATCATTTTGCATATTCCATAATTTTAGTAGAATGGTTTTATTGCAGCTATGATGTTGTAAGAAAGTGGAACTCATAGCCTACTCAATGAGAGTGTACTTGCTCTCTTTTTGTCTCACACACAAACACATACTACACACACACAATAGCCACAAGAGTGCAAGTTTTCTTTTCTTTAAAGGAATATGAGAATCAAGCTCAACCTGCACCTCAGTGCACTCTGATCTCCCAGCTTTAGCGTACACACCATCAGCAGGGGCTACATAGCCCATGTTAAACAGTGAGTGGATGTGAGTGTTCCATGAGTGGGAGAGAGGTGTTCGTTAAGGCTTCTTTCATTTCATTTGACGGGTTGAATGCTCCTCAGAGCAAGGGGAGATTTGGGGCATCACTGTATGTGACAGAAGAGATTACAGAGGTAATCCTGCCTGCTCATCGGGGAATCATCTAGTCTTCAACTTACTTTTATTAACTGGTTCACACTCACAGTTGGTGTAATTAACCAATCTCTTAATTTACACCTATTTGATTTAGTTTCTGTATTCAGCAGAGCAATCGGACTAAATATCTTTTATTCCATGGCTCAGCTATGTTTCATTCTAAGGCTGAGCTATTATCCTTTTAGCTGTGGGTTTGCAAGACTTTAGAATAAGTAGTCATGTAGTTTTGTATTACAATAGGCCTATCCAGCTGTACACCTCATTACAAGGGTTCCTGGTTAAGTCAAAGGTTTTTTTTTTTTTTTTTTTTACCCCAAGCAATGTTAAAGAGAGACCTGGGCCAAATGATTTCAATGAGATTTCTATATATCAGGTTTGAGTTTTTTGGGTTTTTTTTTTTAAACTTTGGCCTTCAGTCCACAAAGAGAGTTTCCTAATGTTTTAATTTGAAAGGGCTGACCCCACATTCTAGTGTGGGTGCAAAATGCCAGGAAATGGCACTTTTCAAAATAAATAGATCACCAATGTCAGTAGCGGATTGCAGTACAGTACATGCATGGCATAGCATTTACACCACATCAACCCCCCATGCAGTGACCTTTCCACTTCATACAGTAGCTTACTCTAGAGGAAGACTAGCAACACACACTGTAACAACATGACTGTAGCAGGGCTGCTTCCTCCAGCTGGTCCTGCTTTGGGAACCTTTGAAAGGTAATTAGATTTTATCAGTCAGTTAAAAAAAAAAAAAACTCTTGTCAGGGTCAACTGCGTGTGTCATGTGATTACAACATTGTTCTCTGATAAGGGAGGCATTTCAGTGTGAATGAACATGTGGCCTTTGGCCTTTTATGATTCTTTCACTATGAGAGTTTCATTAGGTGTTGAGTATCCTAGAGGCAAGCCGTTTCAAATGACCTGAGCCAGGATAGTAATTATGATTGATTATAACCTCAAAACTACTAAGAAATGCTTGTTGTGTACTAATCCAACTTGTTTCCTCCACTTATGATGATGTCTAAATTCCTGCTTTGAAAGATATTTTTGCTAGATAGCTACATTTGGACACATTTATTATTACATTCTTTCTCATTCAATTGAGTGTTGACATATCTATTTAATAATTTGGTAAACATACATTTGTGGTTAGTCTATCTCTTTAGCTGTGCTCAGACAGAAAACAACACATCTTTCTCATTCATTTCAATGAGACCACTGCATTGGTATAGCAGTATGTGTTGATCTTGGCATGATTAAGCACAACTAAGGACAGTCTAACTCATTATCTCTTCAAACTCAGTAAGACAGTATTGTTGTAGAAATTGATGGATTTTGGGATAAACTGTAACTCTTCAACTGGCTCCCTGTAATCAGAGTCAAAAGGTTGACTTGATGATCAGAAAACTCAACACCATTGGCTTGCATATGCTATGAAATTTTTCCGTGTGTGCTTGGATTTACAGACAGGAATACACTGAGAAATACCAATGAGACAGTCAAACAACCAAAACAAGGGAACTATGGATCTGTGGTCCGGTGTTGACAGGAGCAAAATCCATCAGGTAGAGCTGAAGCCACCCTGCTGTCATTCTGTGATTGGATTAGAGTTGGTCTGGCATTGCTGCCAACTCCAGAAGAACCCCAGGTGCTTCCTGTTGCTTGGCCTTGGAGGTCTTTGACAGTTTACCTGAGTTCAATATTGCCCCCAGACAATCTAAGTTGCATATTGGGTTGAAGGATACACATTGGGCAAACACACTGAAATAAACCTATACTTGTCTTGTAAATATTTTATAATTTGAGTATATATTAATGTAAGAAGTTTTTAAAGAAATAATAAGCATTTATTTCCCCCCTTTTTGCTGGCACCACACACCCATGGTAGACTAATATACATCTGGACAAGAATATTGCTAGATTAATAACATTCCAATTATTCTGTAAGTGATATTGATTGTCTACACAGAAATGAATGTTTTCCAGCTAAACTGAATGTAAATTGGAGATGAGATTGTTTACTTCTTTCTCGCTCTCTGTATTTTATCAGTCTCCTTCCTACAGAGCAATGAATGGATGGAGACTCAAAGGTTTTTATGTTGTAATAACCATATTCACCAAAATCAATAGCACAAGAGAGGAGGCAATAATGCAGGCTAACTGAAGGAAATGAAATCAGACACAATAAGAGGGGACAGACAAAGTAAATAAGGTGATTTGTATTGAAGAGTTGGCTTTTCATTAAGCACAGACCCCTTGAGTGTTGCCATGCAACATTCAATTTTTGAACAGTTTTTTTTTTTTATCCCCTACAACAAATGAAATATTCTGTGTCAGCACTATTTCATGATTGCGTCTTAGTGAGCCATTATGTATTTAGTTGTATGTTTCACATTTACAGGAAAATTTCTAGTCATACTGTATATAGATATTATGTAAAAGTATCACTGCTGTACCAGTGTTTTCTCTCATAAATGCGTTTTTTCCCCTCAAGTTTCACCCATTATTTCAGTTTCTCTCCTCTGTTCATCAATGTTATTGCCCCCTTTTCTGGTCTTAATTAAAGCATACTACCCCACCCCACTTTCCACCCCAGTTCTGAGACCCCTGTGCAGTAGGATTATGGGATTATACCAGTAGGGTCCACGCCTGTGAAAGCCCTCTGTAGTAACCAGTGTACAGCTAGGAGCCCCGTGGCACAATGGAATTCTAGGTGGAATTCATCAGGAGGACTAACAGAGCCGTGGCCTTTGTAAGTAGCACAGCAGGTCTCTGCCAGCATCTAACGGCATGTTTCCATACTAGCCCGCTTGCAAGAACTATAGCAAGAGAGTACAAAAAATGATTATCCATGTATTCAGTGAATCGGAATTCCATTAAGTCGGAATGCTGAAATTGCCCCTGAAGAGGTATGTGTGGGGGGGTTTGGAGTTGCTGTTTGCCCCCTTAAGTGTGGCAGAATTAATAAGACTATTACCTCAACAATTACCGCTCTGCGCAACACCCAGGATTCATTTCTGTGGAAATTCGATGCCACTAATTAAAACTGTTGCCATCACTCTGGCCTGAGAGTGATTGTCTCAGAAGATACATTCCCCGCCGAATTACAAAGGCAATTTTATGAGTTGGAAAACTGAGAGCAATTATTTTAACAAGCATAAAGCATTTTCTATTGAGCAGCGGTCCCGGTTGATCTAATATTAGTGCTTGTGCTATAAGCAGAAAAATAAAGAGTGAAGCCAACACTAGGAGAAAATGAGGCTCCTTCCTCAGAAGGCTGTAAACCAGGGAGGTGTCGACCTCCCGCTGCTACTCTCTGTGTGGTCACAGACTGTCTGGCCATGGCCAATGTAGCAACCATTTTTACAGGATGCACATACACAAACACAAGCACGCACACACATACACACATTTATAAGTACATAATTTATCATGCACAGCATACTCACACCAGACAGAAAGACACTGCTTATGTGCTTCTATGTGTGTGTTCTTTTTCAACACAGTGTGTGATTGATTGCTTCTGACAATATCATAATGACTCACTTATAGTACACAAACCTAGAAAAAGACTAGATTCTTTCCCCTTCCATGTTGATTTTGTTTGTATAAATCTGGTTTAGAACAAGTTTGCTATTACATTTAAAAGTGGAAGACCACCAGCAGTTTTCAGTTCAGTGTTCAGATGAACACTGGTGTCCTATAATTTTGTGAAACAGGCTTTGTATCATCATATTCAAATGTGGATTCTTTGTAGGGTATCTGAGATGTAACCTCATCTCCATCCAAATCCCCACTAATGCAAAGATGTTTGCAAATGTGAGGCTTAATTTCTACACAAATTTCTTTTCTTATGTTTCTTGTTCAGTAACCCACCCTAAACTATGCTATACACACTTAAAACACGGTGGTAACGTCTTTACTTGACTAAACCTAAGAGAAAATGTACCTATTCTTGAGACAAATGGGGGGAAATGGTGTGTCTAATGTGTGGCATTGTCATCTACTTGCAGAATATGATTATATAATTTACCTTCACAACATAAAACAGTGTGTGACTTTGAGTTTCATGAAATGTAATAAGACCACATTGGATACACAAAGGTTAAAGACATTGACCTGATTTCTGAATGCTTTCTGTTTATGTATGTGTGTGCATTGCATGTGAATGTGAATGTGTTTTCATGTGTCTCTCTACATCTGTAATTACACTGGCATTAACAACCAATGCTATGAATCCCTGCTGCAATTAAATATGTTTTGACACAAGGGATCTCTCGAAACTTATCATTGCTGATGTGCAAATTACACATATACCTCTGACATGTGCCCCCAATTAGTCACTTTGTGCTCTTAATTAAGCAGCATTAATCTTGTGTGCACGCAGAAGCTGTGAGCTGAAACTGGCAGCACCACAGGATGAAATGAAATGCAAAGGGTGGGGGGTGCATGTTGGGCTCAAGCCTGGTATAGGTCATGCTTCAATGCACACAGACAAAGACGTGATTAGGAATACAGTTGACTGAGTAGGTATACATAATAATCTCTTATCACTTTTGCTATCGATCACATTCTGAGATGCTAAATATACAGTAACTTTACAAAGAAAAATGCTTTTAGGTTAAAATTAAGGAATTGGGAATCCTTCATGATCATGATTCAATTATGTACATGTTCAGTTTTCATACAATATCAGTACATGTCAACTGAATAATTTTGTATTGCTCTTTGTTGGCTCAAACCTACAATCCACTATGACCTACAGCACTGCGTCCTGACCCGATCACTCTAACTTATAAAGTGTGACTTTTCACACAAGGCCTGAGCAGTATGCTGCCCCTCCTTGCCAAAACACATGAGAGATTCCTCTACATATCCAGTCCACACACATTCATCAGGCCTCCCACCTAGTCCAGCAGTGTCCCTTCATCCTCCATTATATTTCCAATTAGCGTGGATTTTCAGGATTTAACATCATTTTCCCTGGTAGAACCCGCTGTTTACACTGCCAATGTCTCTATGGGCGCCACAGTGAATTTTTCAAGCCTAGGAAACTTGGACCATTAGTGACAAGGGAATGTATGAATGTATTTATGACACAAGGTGGTGTGTAAGTGAAAGTGTGTACATTTATGTTTTTGAAATGAAGAGAATGTGCTTCAATAGATGTGAGAAGCAGTATGTTATTTTACTCTGTATATTTTTTATTTTATTTGCAGCCATGTAAAAATATACTGTATATGCATACGTATATACACAAAAATAACACCACTTATGTATATGTTAATATATGTTTTGGTTTTAAAAAAGAAATTAATCTGAACATGAATGTAAACATGATGTATATTGTAGAGCAGTCTGTTCTATATACAGCTTATCAACATCAGATTTAGACAGAAAAGAATTTGCTTTGACCAAAGACTGCGATGGATGGATATCCATGTACCATAGTATGTATGGAAAAGAAATATGTAACAAGCTGTTTATCTGACTCTGTCCTCAGTCTCCTGCACATCTGGCCCTTAAATTACAGCTGCTGAAAACGAGGAGAAATTTACAGTGATCTTGACAGGGTTTCAGACTGGGCATGGAGCCCAGTCCCCCTGCCTCACACAGCCTTGGAGCCCTGAACACACATGGGGGCCATTATTTGTAAAGTAGCTGCGGTGGCACCAGGGAATGATTTTGAAAGGAGCGTGTGTGTGTGTGTGTGCTGGAACATGCAGCCCGAGTATGTTTACTCTCTGTTATCACATCCACACATCTCCAGTAAGTGGCGGGGAGAGAGTGTGCCATGTCGAGGAGGAGATATGGAGAGATTATTGTGCTATTTAAACCCCAAACTCTCCCACCCACTCCTCTCTCCTTGAAATGGATTATCTTTTCAAGTATTATAAAGCACTTGAGTGAAATGTTCACACACATACATTTATCTCACTTGTCATTTGGCAGTGAAACCCTGCCACATATGTTTATTATAGCGGTAGATAAAGCACAACTTAGTAAGTCTGAATGGTTAGCGAGGAAATCTGAAGGCTAATAAGTGATACTAGAGTGTATTTAAAAATAGAACATTAAATAACATGTTAACCTGAGGGAATACAGTGGAGAACATGTGTAAGCAAAACACCAAAACTCAACAGACATGAAACACAGAAAAACTAAACAGACCAGAGCCAAAAAAGGGAGAGGGGAGATACAGTAATAAGGGAAAAGGGGATAATATGTCTGGCGTGCAGCCCCACAGTAAAGCCACTGGTTGGTCATGGCTCTGGGCTGTAGACGGACCGTCTCCTCACAGTGCTGGGTGAATTAGGCTGTGGTTCCTCAGCGAACCTCAGCCAGCCTCAGCTATGTGCTAAACCCAGACGTGACTTATGGCTACCCACCAGAGATTTGGCCTCTGGACCCAGGACTTACACCGCAGAGCGGAAAGGCAAGAGATGTTTCATCACAAGCACCACAAAAAGAAAGTCGGACAACACATGACATATGTACTGCCACATTGGGCTTCATATAATTGTGCTAACCTCTCTATTCTACAGACGGAGCATGGTAGAGCCTTTGCCAAAAGGCACAGCTCTGTCCAGTGGCTGCCCGGCTGTATTCACATTCGTGGTCTGCTGGTCAGTGCATAGCCGCAGGGCAGAGATGTTCCTCTTAGGTCTCATGACCGCAGCTCCAAGGGATACTCCCAAGTAGGAGGGTGATGAGCACCAGTGGTTGGAACGGGTTAGAGAACATGATCTTCTTTTAATGTAATGCTTGCTATTCCAAATTTTCCCAAATAACATATTCAGTTTTACCAAATCCTTGAGAGGGAAATAATGTGTATTTCTAGGAAGAGTGAAGACTGGATTACACCCAGGCCATCTCACCATGCATGTTAATGTGCCACAATGAGAGAGTGTTATGTGTCTCTACTTTATATACATTACCAAAAGTATAGTGGAAACAAAGAAAAAACATTTCTCTTTCCTTCCTAGCCACAATTAAGTCATTACATAACAAGAAAAACCACAATGTCAGTGTTGTCTTCTGCCAACTCTGCACTCACTCAAGTGACTTAAATGCTCTCTCCTTGTTGAAACATGTTCTGATAGTTTAATACACAACATTGAATGTAATTTGATATAGGACTTGGACTATTTTCTCAGTGCCACTCATATCACACAGGGTAGCGCACAGTTAATCAGACTCTGTTTGTGCATCGTGCTTTCCAGCTTGCCATAGAATCTGGTTTTCATGCTTCAGCTATTAGACGCCATGCCCTGTTATCATGCTAGCGTTTGCTCCAAGAGAGACATAAACTGACTACTCATTTGTTGGTCAAGTCCTTCCCAGGAAGGATACTATACATAAACATGTACTGTACTAAGCTGTTGTACTATCTGTAGCTTTGGCTCGTTTTTAATAAATATAAGGTTATTATTTTCACTCTATCTCCAGAGGCAACAAACACATTTGTTAAACCTTGTGCTTGACATAAGAATTATTCACCATCTCTGATGAGATTTACAGTTTAATTTGCAGCATGCAGTCATTTATTGATCTGGAAAAGCTTATTAGCAATCCTTTCCACATACTCTCTCAACAACATGTATCTGTCATCCCTCACATAAGCAGCAGGGTTTTTTTTGAGAAATCTATGGCTTTGTCAGTTACACTGTGGGGAGTAAAATAATGCCCTGCCACAATACACGGCTGTCTTGTCTATACAACACAGATATTGACACTCGTACGCTTAGTGAATTTTGGAGAAAGCACATTCTTTATCTTATTTTGTGGAGTTAATTTGAAAAAGTGAGGTATGCTTTCCGTAACAACTAGCAGCTGTAGCCACTATTATCAAGCTGTACTTAAGTTTAATGTTTAGACAATTTCCAAAAAACTCCCACAACATAGTGAGTGTGCTTTAGAGTAAAATGAACAACCAACCCATACTACTTTCATGTTCTCTCTCGTCACTGTTGATGCAACTTCTCTTAAACTGCTATTTGCCCAAGCCAAACCCTTGAATTTGACACTGTTTGAAAATGTGTCTGTATAAAGTTAAAATGACAAACAAAATGATATATGCAAACTTTGAAACAAGCGCATCATGGGCAAGATACAAGAACATTTTTGTGTTCTTATATCCTAAATTTCTCTTTTAATTGACATGAGGTTAGGTTAGGTGCTGAAAAATGTCTTCCTAAAGCAAAGCGATCCATGAGAGGTGGTCAAGGATGCTGGACAGAGATCTGCAGAAAGACCATGAGGCAACTGTCAGAGTCAGAGAAGTTTCCTAATAATAAGTTGCTGCACCAAAACATGCCAATAAAAATAATAAAATCTAAAAGAAAACTCCAGCTGACCATGACGATGATGATGATGATATGGTGAACAGAAAATGAATTGGATTACATTTGTCTTTTTCAACGTTTTTTTTTAGCTTCTTTTGGTGTCATTTAACTTAAAATTCATTCAGATTATGGCATAATGATTTCAATGATTTCCTGTGACTGTCTATATATGACTCATACAACTGGTCTGGATTACTTGTGAATTTCATTTTTACCTATGAGACAATTCTAAGGTAATTGATGAATGACACAAATTATCTTAAATTGATTGCATGCGCTACTTCAAGATAAATCTGTCCATTGTCAATGGTTCTTGCATTAGGCCCATTGACTAGATGCAAGTGCATTTCTTGTTGATGAGTTGTTAAAATGTACAATAAATACATGGTATTAATTAGAAAAATCTCATATTCCAATCATGGCAATCACATTTATAAAAATGATGAAAAAGTTAAACACACATAGGTCTCCTCCTCTCCAAAACAAACGGACCCAGTGATTACAGGTAAAAACACTGAATAAAGCATTTTCACCCAAAAGATCAATGTTTCTCCAATGATGTTCGGCGACCACTGGACATCCGGCATGGGCTGTTAGCTGAGCTGCTGCTAACACTTGTTCAGTTTATTTCTCTTATAACTTTAGATCCAGACGTTCAGCAGATTTCTCCTAGAAGCCAAATTATCTGCAGAGGTCTCCCCCTCTCCAAAAACAAATGTACACACAGATTCAAATCATTAAAATATTAATTAAAGCTGTTTTACCTACAAAATCAGTGTTTCTCTGATGATGTTCGGTGACCACTGGAGTTCCTGGAGGGGCTGTTAGTTGAGCTGCTGCTAACATTTGCCCATTATTTCTCTGATAACTTAAAATACAGACATCCAATGACTAAAATCCTCCTGGCTAGATACAGTTAAATACCACCTAAATTCATAATGAAAATGTGGCTTAAAACTGAATAAAAGTCAATTTATAACAGTTTTTGTGGATAACCACAATGCCGTGTATTATCTTGTATGTGTGTAAGTTACTCTTTGGTAGACACCATTGCATGCATCTTGTGCCTGTTTACTGCCTGTTTACATTCAACCAAATGAAATCTTCTCTTACTTTTATTGAAATTACATTTCTCTGGGTTTGAAAATTGTTGGAAGCATTTGGGATAATGTAAGTACACATCTCAACAAAATATATGACATAGGTCTAATTGTTTTAAGAAATTTTAATGTGGAATAATTGCATAATATAGCTTTAAATGAACCCAGTGTGAGCAAAGGCATGTAATCACTGGTTATATCGCGTATAAGCTAGAAAAGCAATCTTATGCAATCTGCATAAGATCTGTGGAAGAAACTTGAAATAGTTGATTAACGTCTGATGTTGATTAATCATACATCAGAGATCCCACCTATGTCTGGGCTGATTCAGCATCCAGAGCTTAACCCAATATAACTGGAAGACATGCAATGTCATTCGCTTCAAGTCTTCACAGACTCATCTTTGCTTCCTGTTTGGATTTCAAAACACCCATTTATCCCAGATCATTTATACAGCTTCACTCTAACACTTTTATTGGCTATCATCAGTCTTGCTTAAAGCAGCCATGCATTAGAGATAGGGTTGCTGGGGGAAAATTGCCCCAGTTTGATAATGAGGTCTGCAAGAGGAAGGTAGGCTGATAGCGGTGGCTGGACTTGGGGAAAGAGACTCAATAATTAAACTGTACAGGTGATTCATTCAAAGAGAAGGCAGCGCATGAGAATTTGACAACATTGCAGTCAAGATGAAGCTTAATTGCAAATGTCAGCTGTAGCTGAAATGAATTGTTCTTACTGAGGTGTCTGTCTTAGCAGGGGCCTTGCTGTGAGGATGAGTTTATCTATGAGACCTTTCTTCACTGTATGTGTGATTAGATGTGTAAATAATAATATTTCAATATTATATAACTTATAGTCTTAGTACCAATACCACGTTAAGTAAATGAAAGTCGATGGCCAGCACAAATGTATCTCTTTTCTCTCAAGATGGGTCATATATGTGCATAAAAATGATTGATCTGAAATTCATTAGATTCATTTATTGACCCATTTGATGATATAAGATCATAAAATATAATGTGAGGATGTACCCCTTTTTATTTTCAGTCACAAACAGCACATCCTCCCCATTGGTTGATTCAGATCTGTTAAACTGTAACCAAAGTATGCTGCCAATCATGATAAAATTAAAACTGCAGCAGAAATTTCACTTGTAAGTTAAAAATAACATCAATTAACATGTTCTTTAGTGTGATATTTTCCCTTCTTCAAAGATTTTCAAGGTTTTTGAGACTTTTTTTGTGTTTATTAAGAAATAAGTTCACTAGCCATCTGAATGTCTCTTCATTATTTCAGTTGTACAGTTTGCCAGTTCTTCATGAATGATGACATTATAAGGCATGAGATCCTCAGAGTCGTGCTCAATATATTTCAGAAATGGTATTCATCGGGAGGAATGTCTTACTTAATGCCATAATAGCGTGGCCTAAGCCTGTGCCATTTGAGAGGTATTGAACCTTGATCTTAAATGGCTTAATATCATTAACTTGACTGCTCATTCTGTTTACAACCTGAGAACCACAATCTTGTGACCAGTGGCTAGAAGATGCCATTGTAAATAGCTAATGGCTCAACATTTTTCAACTGTCCTTATCTTGTGCCATACAGCATGAGACGTCTGCTTCTTCCTCAAAAAATACCTTGATGCATTTATAAACCTGTCTATTATTTTGGCATGTGTTGGCACTGATAAAAAGATTTTTAAAAAGTCCTTTAATTGCTCTTTTTTGTCAATTATGAGTTGGAATGTTTTGCAGCCTACGGCAATACAAGAAAATCATATTTATACCAGTTCTCTGCTGCCAAATGTAAAATAGGAGAAAAGTGAGAAGGAGTAGAATAACAGCTCTAAAATGCAGAGGATAACTCAAACACGGAGTCCCATATGAAGTAACGGATTTACTGAGTTTAATCCTTTATCAAACAGACTATACAATGAAACTAGGCCCTAATCTAGGGGAATTCACGGGCTATTTCCAATGTTTGGGCAGAGTGGATCCACAGGGGTGTCCTGGTCTATCACTGCTATAACCTTGAGTAGGAATCCGGATATTCCATCCACAATAATTGCTCTTATTACCAAGAAATAAATCTGGTCTGTACTTATTTCATGCTCAGGTGAAGACTTCTCTCACACAACCATGTTGAATTAGTTTGTTCTTTACTCCAGCTGAACACAAAATCAGTTCTTTGAACAGCAGGCTAGAGAAGAATATTGGATTTCAAACTTCCAAGCCATGTTAGCTCTTTCCAGATATTCCCAAAACTTTCTGCAAGTGCTAAATTCCATCCACTACATTCCCTATGTCTATGCAAGACATACATACATCATTTGGCACTAAGAGAGGAAGAAAATAAAATAGAATCCCAAACGCAAAATAAATAAATAAATAAAAATAGTGTTTTAATTATTTTTAATTCAAACATCACATGTTTGAAAGTGGTGGAACATACTCTGGACAAACAGGTAAGTGCTGCTAACATGTTTCAGAGAGAGCCCTTGTTTGCTTTTTTATCTGTGAATAATTAATTCCAGGGGCTGAAAAAATTTAGCTATTCATGACCTTGATAGTGGGCACATTAAAGAGGGGAGCATTTGCTAAACGTGAAATTATATGCGACTAGAAAGGCGTAGCTACATCACCAGAGTCACCCCAGAGTAAACAAACGAGTTCAGCAAGCAGAGGAGGGATTACCATATCTCCACTTAACTTATTTTATCCTGTGAGAATCATCAATATTAAAGGGTAAGGAGAGGGAGAGAAACTGCTGAGGTTGGCTTTTAGCAGCAGGGTGAACCACTGTGTTTAAGGAGAGAGATAAATGAGAGATCTCCCTGGAATCTACAAAGAGCATAAACATAGTCTTTTTATCTTTTCTTTTCACCACACAAGGTCTCTTCATTTTGAAACGGTTTAACACTTTTTTTTATGTCATAGCCTCTTTCCCATCCTACCATGCTGTTGAGATGACTGTGATAGTTAACTTCTGTGTCAGTTTTCTGTCTTGTTTTTGTTTCACGGTGCAGAAATGGACACGTAAATATTGACTAGACAGTTTTTACATATTTGCTGCCCTGCTAATGTTTTCATTAATTCAATCATGGCTGTATTTTGCAGCTCACTGCATTTTTGACACTTAATGAGGGTAATTCTAACTGAGGAGTGACCTGTGTTTATGTGCCTTTGGGCTAAAAGCTAGTGAATATGCTGTGTTTGCCTGTCATGCCAGTGTACACCGTATGGAGGTAGGTTACTGCCTTAGGGCTGTCAGAATCAGCACGGTGTCTTTGTCAGGTAAGTGACCCTGCAGGGCAAGTAGTAGACTGCTGATCTGTGGATTCCTGTTTACCTCACCTGTCAGTCAAAAAACTGTGACATTAGAAAGTCTCAAACAAAAGAAGAACTCTTAACACAACAAGGTACTTTTACATACTGTATGTATAACATGACTCATAACTGTCTCTTCTCTGAATATTAGGGTCCTACATACATCTGTACACCCTCAAGCTCCTGGACACATGCCAGTTAGGGCGGACACAGCCCAGAATGGGGCCTCCTGCTACCTGCCAAATACTAAGCGCAGCCTCCAGCTGATATTAGTTATCAATATTTTATTGGCTCCCATTAAAACTTTAAGAGGCTGCGATTAGACGCAAAAACAAAGGAGATCCTTCATGAAGTGGGGTCACGTGGGGTTGTAAAAGATGGCTTTAAAAGGCTTTATTTAATGATATAAAACTTGCCCTGGTGTGTGAAGCTGTGGGGTCGGACAACTATAAGGAAGGAGCTTCTGTGCTGTGGTCTGCCAGCTCTCGCAGTCTTAAACCACAAGAATTACAATATGGGAGAAAACCGCTTGTTGCATGACTGCAACCAGGGGAACCTAGGCATTCAATATTTTACCCTGTATGATTATCAAATATAACATTGATAATGACTTGATGCATTGTATATATATCTACAGTGTTAAAATCAACCTCGTCTTTTGTTTTTTGTTACTTTATCACCAGGTAACCCACAGAGTAAGTTTAGGGTGTGGAGTGGAAGCAGAGTGTTTGCTACTATACTGTGCAATTACAAACAAAGTAAATTTCCATCTTTATTCAATGCAAATTTGATAACTGATGTGTCTTTGTAGTTTGTGCACAAAAAAACAGCGTGGAGTCTGTATGTTAATATGTTTTTGAGTGTGGGTGACAGCCCAGGCAGCCTGACTTCAAATCTTACCAGAAGCTCCAGTTGTTGGTTTTGTTTCTCTCTCTGTTTTCTTTCAGACCTCTAATTTTTTCCTGTCTCTGTACATTAAGGAAGTGGAGACTAGTCACAATGGGTTAGTCCTACTGTACTTTCCCTCTTTGCAAGATTAAAAATTCTCAACTCAAGCATATTTTGTTGCATAAATTTGTACCAACTACAACATTTGTTCATGTACACATACAGTAACCCTGATCAGAAGACCTTAGAAACCTGCCGGTGACATAGGGCTGTAGTAGATTTCTAATGCAGACAGGTACCTGACCATGCAAAACTCTAGAGGTGATCACAAGAACATTGAATTGGATTCTGAATTTGATGAGGAGTCACATGTACATGAACATGCGTATGTGCCACCTAAATATTTTCTTCATGTCAACTAATTTAACAACAATGGCTTTCCCTCATCATAAATGGAAATGGAGAGGGGAAAATAAGAGCTTGGTACTGTATTACAAACAAACATGGCATGGTCAAAAATAATGCCACCACCCTGTCTGTACAAAATCCAAATCTGATTTCAACTCACTCAACCCAGGAAGAGTCTTGTGCATATTTACACAATGTCTATGTTTAGTTTCCCTCATTCTATATTACAGTTTGGGTTTCTACTGATCTGTTGCACCAGCCGCTTCTCTTCCACTGGAGTCTTACGTCAAAGTGGTCTGACACAGTCTCCTGATACATTTATTTAAGCTGCCTACAATTCAAGTAAATGCATAGCATTTTCATGAAGAACTAATGTATTATTATGTATTATTATTAGGTGTTACACTGAAAGAGTATGTGTTTTTGATACCTTCCTTTGCTTCTCTAGTTTAGTTATTTATCAGTTGTTCTGCTTGATGCTATATATGTATGTATAGCATCAAGCTATATATATATATACACACACACACACACACACACACACACACACACACACACACACACACACACATATATATATATATATATATATATATATATACTATCTGTGTCTGTCTGGTTGTTTCTAAGAACATGTTTATGTATGTTTGTGTGTTGTATTGTTGTTCACAGTGCGTGAGCCAAGGTTGACATGGACACTGTGGAGTAGGAGGTCTCTTCTGGCATCATTTCCATGTCCTCTGACCACTGTCATGACAGAGAAGCCACAATGATGAGGAATTTTAGCATTGTGGTCACAGTAAGAAGAGTAGGCCACAAACAACACCCATCGGTCTCCATTCCTCCCCTCATCCAACTCTCCTTATTGTTTTTCCCATTATATGTTCTCTTACTCACTTAATATTCTTTCCTTCCTCCGTCTCTCTTGTCTTTCGGTGTCTCCTTTCTCTGAAACACCCACTGAAGCCCTTGAGGCTCTGGGTAGTTTGAACATTATCATCAGAGGCCATGTGAGGTTGAGGTGAAAGATGAGCTTTACACAAAACAACTATGACAAAGCTGTCTGATGTAGCTTGGAAACAATAGCTTCACACAAGTCTCTGTAGTTTCACTGACATTAAATTCTAAATAGCTGTAAGAAGAACTGTATATTTCTTTATTTCTTCTTAAAGCAGGTCAGCTCCCCCTAGATAGCCTCAGTATAAGCAGGCTACTGATTGGATTGAAAGTTTATTTTTATTATTTTAAAGGTTCTATATGTAAGAATCAGAAATTCCTTCTCATTAGTGACACCGGTGGCCATATAGTGAACTGTGGTCAGCATCCTGTTGCTTGCGCGTTCTGACACTCCATCAGCGCCAGTGAACAGTGGCGCGAGACTATTGCAGGTAATGTCTTTTTCCTCGCTTGCACTTCTTATAATAACATAAAAGATCTCTAACTTTGTGTTGCATCGTGTTTCAGCAAAGCGTCTTCCAGCTTGCCGCAGGTTTTCTTGTGTAATGTGTGTTGGTTGATGGGGGCAGCTAGCCATCTCAACTCCCCAAAAAACAAAGGTACTGTAGCCAGAAACAGTGATAACTGGCATGGTTAGGTGGTTAGCCACCAGCCAATGTGGTGGGTAACGGCTGGAGGCAAATATCTATAGGGTGATTCTTGTTGGATAAGTTAACACAGTTTTTGTTGTAGTCCGTGTTGTGCCGGTTGTTTATTGTCGTTAGTTGGAGCAAGGCAAGGCACTCAGGAGGGCGTAAAAACACATCCTTTTGACTCACCATGGAAAAATTGTTCTGAGTCGTTCAGGTAAAACTCAGTCCACATGCTGTTACAGGCAACCGAGAAAGTCTGGGGAGGTCTCATTATTTAAGTTGCGTTACAACCCGTTCACTCAATAAAATATAAAAAAAATGATTAATACATGTAAATTGTTTCACAATTTTTTCATGCAGAACCTTTAAAGTAGGTTGAAAGAAGGTTTGCATATGTCTGTGTGTGAAAATGTGTGAAAATGTGAGAAAATGTGCGCATGTGTTTGTATCTAGGGACAAAAGTATCAGCTTGTTTTTGTGATAACACACATACACATGTCTCCACACATTATTCCATCAACACAATTCAAGTTACTTACCAGTAACTGGTGAATAAGTCAGAGGATAATTTATTAGCTTGCCTTGAATAAGTCCAGTGAGAAAACACTTCCTTTTTAGCCTTTCCAGATTGCCAACAATTTACTTAAAAGCACTTATTTCATCACCACACTGTAAATGAAAATGTATGTATTAGAAATTTTAATGCTTTAGGGCTAGCATGGAAGAACAAAAATAGGTTATATTAAATGTACTACATGTTCATTAAATGCATTCTAACTGCTTAAAAGTAATTTTGGTTAACACTTTTATGGCTTCTCCTTGTCTCATGCCAGTGGATCCCAGACACTGAAGTGGCTTTCAGACAGCAATTTCCTCCATCCCTTTTCCTTCTGTTCAACATCCCCTGCAGTTCTTTTTGTCTTTGTATCAATGTTTTCTCTCCATCTTCTTCCTCTCTTTCTCAATTTTTCACCCTTCCTGCTGCCTTTCATTAGCTGCACAGTTCCCTGTGTGCCGTTACTATTCCTGAGGGAGGTTCTACCATGAATAGCCAGCCTTCGAGGTTGGTCTTTGGCCCAGCACCACGTCCCATTTGGCCCAGCTTTGGTGGAAAAGCCGAGTGGCGACCACATAATGACCAGTGTCTGAGGGCCTGGCTAATTTTTCATGTTCAAACAGGCGGCTGACTCCTAGGCCCAGACTAGGGCTAATGTAAGGTTTGTCAGTGCCCTCCAGGGGTCATAAAACATGGCAACCTGAGCCTCTGATCTCCTTCTACACCAAGAACTGCGTGACAGATTAACTTGTGGCAGTGACAGATTTACCAAATCACATAAAACTGTCAGACACATTTTCCAAACAACTGTTTGATATTATGAGCCAACTACTGTACTGTGTGTTTAGTAGACTGCTAAAATTAAATATCCAAGTGATTTTTCCTGTATTCTTATTTAGTTTTGTATAGAAGAGGAGGCCACATTATTTCCCCTTCCTGCTCTCTTGTCTTGCGGTCAGTTCACCCTTGTCCATGTAAAATGATGCCGAGGGCTCTTACCCTGGTGTCTTGCTCTGGATCCTGGCCTGCTTCCTTATATTCACTTTTGGGAGTTTATTTACGTTTTCCTCTGACCTGAGACCCCCACAGAGCTTTTCCTCGCCCTGTAGGTTTCTTTCTCCCTTTCCAGCCTGGTGACACTGCTGTTGGCTTGGTTTCATGCGGTTTTGCTCCATCAAACTGCACGCAAATCATGCCTCCAACAGACAGAAAGATAAACATCCTAAATAACACGATCCTGCTCAGTGCAGTATGGCAAAGAAAGGGAAATATGGTTTTGGAAGGCAGTGCATCCTGATTGTTTGTTAAACAATGAGTTGGCTACACTGGGTGATTTCAGACTTTAAATAGGTTAGCGGGAAGAGAGTAGCTAACACAAATGTGTTGTGCTGTCTAGATGCACTAATTATTCATAGGTATAAAAAGAATAAGGCACAAAGATGAGCTAGAGTAAGAAAAATAGACCACCTCTATGCTGACCCACATAATCCATTATGTAGATGAAGGCAATATTCACTGTGTGTGTTGTGTGGCTTCCTGGGAAGTTCACAACACATCTGTCTAGATTCACTTCCTGTGTGTATGCATATGTGTGACTGTGCCTTTATATACTCATGCATTGCAGTGTATTGAGAAAGAAGTTGTACCAAAAGGATTGCCACTTACTTATAACATATATATATATATATATATATATATATATATATATATATATATATATATATATATATATATATATATATATATATATATATATATATATATATATATATATATATATATATACATAAAGTATATCTACAATGCTTTAACTTAATTAATTTAACTAAATAATTACATTTTGGCTTGCCAAAGGCATTGAATGAAGATTTCATATTTGTATTTATCTGTGATTGTATTTTCTCCCATATCAGTTTAAATGAGCTAACATGTCTGGCAACACAAATAAAGGGGATGAAGACAAATGCCTTCCTAGTGACCTAATTGTTGGCAAAATGCTTCAGCATACTAATGTAGTACTTTCCTAATAATAACAATATCTTGACAAAGTCCCTATCAGATATTTGTTTTCTCAACATATCCAGAACACATGCGTGACAACTTTTACTGTATCAGTAAGACTGTTAAGTATTACATTGAAAAGCACTTCATCTCTTTCTCGAAATGCCTCTCTGTGGCTTTCCTGTGTGAGGAACAAAGACCGGTTCTCAGCTTCTTCATGAACCCGGACTTTTTCTTGAGGTGTTCTTATGAAAGCCTGTTCTTACTGCTATACAGGATGTAGAGCTTCAATTTAATCACATACAACTTACACTTAACCTCACTGAAACTACCTTGTGGCCTTACAGAAAGTGTGTTATTGAGTGAATGAACAGAAAACACTGCGTCTAACAAAAAAGCTTGAGGCAGTACTTCTTGTATTGCTTAACATCAAATAGAGGTGATGTGAATTTGTCTAGTGTTTTCTTCTCCATTTCTAAAATAAAGTGAGAGAGGGCTGTCTGTGTTTATTAATTTGATTGCTCTTTTGGGCATGTTTGATTTATCATGTGCTGCAGATTGTTCCTATTAAAAGTTAGAGGCATGTAAGCTTCCAGTGCAGTTAGACTAGTTTCTAGGTTTTTTGGAATAAAAAAGTTCCATAATCTTAAAAAAAAAAAAAAAAAAAAAGTAGAAAAAATTGCAAAACAAAAGAAAAAAAAGAGTTTACTTTCCTATTATCAATTTAAAAAATAACAAATAAATAGACTAATGAGTAGTGAGTAAATCTTTAAAGTCTCTCTTTAAAGAGAAATGAGTGTTAACTTGGGATGGGCTGCATGGTACCGGACAGTGTTTGCTGTTGGGCACTGCTCAAGGACACTTGAGCAGGGCAGGTGCTTGATGGTGTGGTGTACTCCATGTAAAAGTTGGTTTCCACACTGTAACTCAAAACTTATGTTTTAGTGTAGGAAAGGAATAAGACACCCTTCAAGAATCAAACCTTACCATTTGACATTGGTCTGTTTATGATAAACAAATATTGGGTATTATACGGAGATATGATTATTTAGATATGTGGTTTAAGAAATATTGGAAATGCAGATGGATATGATATGTGTAGCTGTACTAATGGGAGCATGGGTTTCTCATTGGCCATTGCTTGTACATAAAGACCAGATGATGGAGTTGTGTTTACGCCAGTGGCTGGAAATCTAATGCAAATGTGACGCAAAAGAGGGCAACCTAAAGAGGAGGTTGGAAAAAGAAAGGATAGCTACACCACATCTGGGTTTGTGGCTACACGGTAACTGCCAAAACTGAGACAAACCCAGTAATTCACCCAAATTTTAGTCTGTTAATTCATGGTATCTATAACAGATAGCTGTAACACACATCAGCAAGCTAAGAGAAATTCACACATGCATGCACACAGGCATATGTCAACTCAGTCTCACGTCAAAATGTGTAATAGCTATGTTGGTCCACAGCGCAAAATGTATTTGTTTCACAATAACAGCTCTAAAATTGTGAGAGAACCTTTTTTTTGGCCTATTCCTCACTATTGGCCTGTGTCCACGTCACATGACTGTCAAGGTTCTGTGTGTGGAAACAAACAAAAAAAGGCTGACATTCTTTTTATTCTTAGTGGAAAATGCAATATTTTAAGATAGCCTCAGCATTAAAATGATGCATTTTGATAACATTTCTAATGAGAAATGAGGATTTTATTTTCATAATGTTAATTCAGTAAATGTACATAATGTTTAGTTGGTCAGTTCTAATGAAGATTTTTTCAGGATTTCTATCGTTGCTATGGTGGTTGCTATGGACACTGCTATCACTGAAACCACATAGTTGCATGTTGTTTGAATCATTGTCTTTGCATTGTGTAGTCATCTGAGTTGTTATGTTATTTATTTTATATAAATGTTTGATAACGTTCTCTCAATAAAAAATGTAGATTTCAGAGCACCTCAGGGATGAACTTAATTTGAAATCAAGAATTTTGAAGCTTTGCAGTTGGCTGAACACCTTGAGTATTTTCTTCATAGTCACTGTATTAAAGTTTTCTTTTAATGATATATTTAACATTTCTCAATACAAAAACACGAAAGTGTCCATAATACCTCAACAATACGATAGGTTAATGTTAAGGCCTTCAGTTTTAACAATTTCTCCTTCAATTCTGAGAAAGTTATATCTGAAATAAACCAACAGCTTTACCTTCTCTTAACATAGATCATCTAGATGCAGTATCATTACTAGTTTGGTCGTACTACATATTTGATTTATTCAGTAGACCCTATTTTACAACCCTATTTTGCAAACCAGTAGAATTACAACTGTGGTTCTCATTTGTATCAGGCTGCATGGCACCACTCTAGGGAAATGTAGATTTTAAAAAATATTAGTGTTTTTTCCTAGAATTGAAAGTTGTAAATATTAAAGGAGATAACAATGAACTAACCATAGGCTATGCCAGAAATTTCCTCTTGTTCGGGATTGTTGAGGGTTTAATTATTTAATGGTGAGACTGTGGAATTTGCCAGTGTGCATTTTCTAATTTTTAGTAGTTTCTTATCAGTGTTTTTGGTTACTCTTGACGAGGTTGTTTGATGTTGACACAATGCATTTTTTAACGCTGCCTAGTGTACCATTAATACATTTTGTATGTTGTGAGCAATGTGAACTTGCCCAGGTGATTCCAGTGTATAGAGTGTTGCTATGGTAGCTGGTAACACTATTGGACTGAACTAACCACAGAATGGGAGAAACAGACACCAAATAAAGGAAATAAGACCATATTTTGTATGTCAAACATCAGGTAATTTCTTGGTGGCCTTGCAGTGGAGCTATTGTATTTGGCTATAGCCCCAAATGATAATGGTCCATAATGTTTATTTTGTATTTTATTGTTTGTTAAGTTTTAATAAATATTTTTATCAAAAATATTGCAGGAAATTTGAAGAAGCTCATTATCGTCTTCCTACATAGCTAATTATCAAGATACATCAATGAAAAAATTTCAACAGAAAAATGGCCACTAACATGATGACATGCATGGATGAGATTGATAAAGCTGTACAAGTTGCTGTACAAGGAACTTATAGAAATGGATGGATCTTCTATAAACAGTGACAACTATGGAGACAGGCAGATACAGAAACCTCTAACCTTAAAGGACAAATGTGTGTGTTTATGTCTGAATGTGCGTGTATTTTTTGAGTATGGGAGGAGGAGGAGCTGTCAATGGCTTGTCTCATCTGCAGGCGAGCCCTCCATCCGTCAGGGCTTAAGTAGTTTTCCAACAGTACATTGACCTTGAGTGCCTGGTATCGATTTCCTGTGGTGTCGCACTGAGAGGGGTCGTTACCACATGGCCCCTGCCATGGGGTGTGATCAGGAACAGATTCCTGAAATCCCGATGCGATGGTGATGGATCGCCAGCCTCTGCAGACCATCAATCCTCACCTACCGTAACCAGGGTGACACCTGCACTGAATTTATCATCATACAAGCCACAGACGTGGCAAAGACTGGGTTGCCATATAAGTGTGAAATAAACTTTCACACAGTAACAACAAATACACACTCATTCATGTGTACTATATCTGACCTTAGGAGAGAGCCAACACAATGCATTACCTCCCTCAACTCATCCCTGACAGTCCCATTGCTATCTACAGGGGACTCACAATTAGAGCTGGGATAACATTTAGATTGCCGATGTGACAAAATGATCTATGACCAGATAAGATATATCCAGATATAGTTGTTCAGTCACCTATAAAAGACATTGAGACTCATTCATAAACAGTGTGTACACACAAATCTGTGCTTAAACCATGCGTACGAATGTTGTACGCACAAATCCAACATTCATCAATATTTTCTTACCTGAATTTGTTTCAAACTCTGCAAACAAATTTAGAACTGCCTCAGACCATGTATACGCACAAATAATGGAGGCTTGGCTGTCTTAGAAAATGTAAACACAAACCTTTTCATTAAATGCATATCATATTAAAACCAAATTCATGGACAACAATATTCAAAACCGTTAGTTTAATAATGCGTTGGCCAAATTAATTAATTGACCGTGAAATTGATGCCCTTTTATCCTAATCAATTATTGTCATAAGTAAAATAATCAATTATAACAACTGAGTGGCCCAGTCATAGCTTACAATGGAATATATGAGAATGTCCATAATGAAATGTAACAGTTTTTGGTTTTCATTGTTTTTATTGATTTGGCCTATAATGATTGGCTACTCCCACCAATTTCTAGTGCCATGAAATCGTGCATATACAGCCCAAGTTAATTGGTAGCCAACTGGTTAATTGGTAGCATATTAAAAGGCACGCAGGGTATATTAAATATTCTTATTTACCTCCAAGCAAGTGTTAAAATGGCATATTAAGCCTTGCTGGAAGAGTATGCATCTTCAGAGACCGACATAACATGTTTGAAGAGAGTGACGAATGGCTTGTCATCCATTTCCGAATGCTAAGACAAGTTTTGCTGCAGCTATTCAGTTCCCTGGGATGGCATCTAAGTCATCAGACACACTGCTCTCACCCAATACCTTCTCAGGTTCAAGTCCTGTCCACCATCGGGTTCCTGGCTACAGGGACATTTCAGAGGGAAATAGCAAATCAGGCTGGGATTTCGCATCCTTCTCAAAGCCATGCCATCCCAAAGGTTTTAAATGGCATCATAAGGCTAATGCCCGACCATTTCTTGGAAGTATCCCACTTATGGATGTTTGTCCAATTGTGGCAAGTCTCTCATCTTGGGCTAATTGATCAGATGGTCCTTGTCTTCCACCTGTGTCCTTTATTTTTCTTCTGGTCTGTTATTCTTTTCTCACTCAGTTTTAATGTCAAACCATTTTTTTAACCTTTGTCACTCCTGAGGAAATGCTTCAGAAAAGTGTGCATTTTCTGGCTTACACCATGGACACTATTGTTTAAATTTCTTCAGTTGTGACGTTCTTTCGCTTTTTTGCTTTAGGGGCCATGCTTCTCTCTTACAACAACTTCACCGCTTTCTCCATGATACACCTCTAGGCAAACGTATTTCCTCATATAGAGAAAAGGGGGAGTGGCAGTATGGTGATTGCAAGTAGTGCCTGTCAAATTAGGATGACTCTACTACTCTTAACTACCATACGCATGGTGGTAAAAGAACAAAATTGGCTGCTGTACACATCATGAATCCACACTTATTTTGTGAGTAAAGTAAGAACATTTCTACACACATATCAGTGAATGAGGCCCATTGACACTATAGTACTTTAAATTCTGACTCTGTGACATTGTAAGGAGGAGAAACTATAATTGGAGACCAACACCTTATTTTGAATTGGGAAAAAAGACCTTACATGACCTTAACATAATATTTAACTTAACCTGAATATAAAAGTTTACTATGAAAAAGCCAAATAAATTTACATCATAGAGCCATCAGTGATAGTAACACAAGCATTTGAGAGGACATGTACTCAAGCTGTGCAAAGATTTTAAAAAACAAAACACCGGTCTGAACATGCAGCGATTCCACCCTTGACTCTCTTTTTCTCTTGTTTCTCTTTTCACATCTTTCTCTTTTGTATCATATTTGTATGACATATTTTCTGAGTCCCTCATCTTCTCTCTGGGCAACAAGCATGGTTATTACCATTATTGTCTCAGAGGGAGCAGTCTCTGGTGCCATCCAGACCGCAGCTCTGAGCCTCGACTGCAAGCCCCATGTGGAGGAGAGCGGCTTACAAGCTTTACCCACCAGGAGAACTCTCCTTCAGCACAATGCTCCTTTCACTGAGTTCCTCCATAGGCGTCACACAAACTCACCATGAGACTGAGGTTTAAGGGCACAAACAGAAGGCATGAGCATGGACTCTCTCTCTCTCTCTCTCTCTCTCTCTCTCTCACACACACACACACACACACACACACACACACACATAAAGACCCAGACCCACACACAAACACAACTAGTCCAAGATTTCACATACATGTATTTCCCTATTTCATTAACTTTGACATCTGAAGAGATTAATGCAACGCATCACTAATAGCAAAAAGCAGAAACTAGAGCCCATACTTCTCAATATGCAGATGCTTTACTCCCAACATCCTCACACTAAGACGTGGATTAGGTTGCATCAAAGGATGAAGACTGTAATCAATCGATTTCTTTTCCTTCTTTTTTTTTTTACTTCTTCCTCTAAAAGTAAAACTTCAAATGCCTCTTTATTATTCATTACAATAAAAGTTACAAAAATATATTAAAATATAATTTATAAATATGTTACTAACTGATATCTAGTGCATCTGTACCATAAAATGTAATTATCCATCATCATATCAAGCCTTTCAGCAGTTCACCAAAGAAACTAATAATACTGTACAATTGTTAAATACATTGTGTGTTGTACAAAGCAAAACTCATTCATTTGCTAATTTCCACATTTCTTTTTTCAATGTTGTTCTTAAAAAAGACACTTTGAAATGTCCCCCTTTGATCCACTCACTTTCACACTGGACTGGCCTCATCTTACCAGTTTGATGGAGAGCTGCAGAAGACAGGACTAATCTATCCACACAGAGGATGGTCCAGACCATGCTCTAGAGCAACACTCTTTGATAAGGAATGGCTTTGAATGATTCCTTAAACTATTGATTGGCTTGGAGAGGACATTCAACAGCAGGAGAAAAAAGACAAAAGAGAGAGAGAGAGATAAAATCAAGGGATTACTAATTTACTAAGACATGTTGGTTCTTTTTCATTTGAATATCACATAAAAAATAATTTAGTTACAAATCTACATAGTTAGTAATATATAGGCTAAAATAAATAAAGCCCTAAGGGATTATACCAAATGAGGTACCAAGTAAAAAAAAATCCTTGCCCTGAAAATACTAAGATTTGAATAAATTTAAGAAAGCGCAACACTAATGGTAAAGGATAGCACTTAAAAATAGACCTATCCTGGCATCAGTTTGCATATTTTCCTTCATATTTGTGGTTTTAGTGTGGTACAGTAAATACATAAATAAAGGCATGGGGTTGGAGGGGTTGCAGTGGTTCTTCCTGTTTCCACTTGTGGTGTCCTTGTCCGTGGTCTGCTTCTGGCTGCGCTGGCTGTTGTAGGAACAGCCTCCTTCTACCAGTTATTCACTCTGCACACCACATAATTCAGCCTGGGAGGTACAGATCACCTCCTATAACAAACTAGTGACAAGACGTTACTCATTTCCTCCACTCTTGGACTACTTGTCTTTCTCTTCCTGAATTATGATTGAGGAAGGGTTGTGGGGTCATGAAGTTCTGGGCAGTTTAATATTTAAAAAACTGGGAAGATGCGGTTGGCCTTGACTTACAAAAAGTAGAATAAAAGCAGCAATGCAGACCATCTTCAGTACTCTATAATCCTTTGTTAGTATCTCAATGCCCTTTTTACCCCTGTGCTCTCTTTCTCTGTTTTTCTCTCCACTCTCAACATTGACAACAGTATAATTTGAACTGCTTTTCCCAGGGGCCTAATCGTTTACTTCCTGCTCGCAGAATATGCAGCTATTGATTAGTTATCAGACAGGGTACAATCTCTCTCACCCTCAGATGTTCAAATCTATGACGGAAATGGCAGAAAGTAAATAAGCTAATAATACTTGTAAATAGTTTTGGCAACTTGCCCCACCACTCATAACAACACTCAACACATTTTTTTATTCTTCTGTCTTATTAGAAGAGAAAGAAGTTAAATAATAGAAAGATGGAATAGATGATGAACCCATTCATATTCTAATTTAAAACCAAAAGATCAGAGGGGAACATAAGCTTGGTACACCATCTGTTTATTAGATCCATGTAAGTGCTGGATCTCCCACTTTCTCTCTGACCTACATGTCTTCAAGCACCAGGAAGCCTGCACAGTATTCTGCGCCTCTCCGTCTCTCTCTGCCTCGCTCAGCTCTCAGCTCAGTCTGGCCTCCCTGAAATATCGTGGCCGGCTCTGGCCACAGCTCCCACTGTGCCGGAGCACGGTGCAGAGCGCAGCTGGAATGGGTATAGACAGTTAATGGGCACTTAGAGGATGGTGAAAACATTTTCCTCTGGAGACGTAGCGGTTTGGAGATTTCTCAGTGGGACACGGCCTAGCCAGCGCCCTGATGCTCTCTGTCTCTTTTTCTCCACTATGTCTATGCCTATTTTTCAGCTAGCTCTCCCACTCTGTCTTTCTTCATTTCATTTTGATTGCCCAATGCTTGTCACGCCTCATGTTCTGCTTCTCCCAACCAGAAATTTTCTGCCCTTCATTTATATATGATAGAAAACTGCTCAACTGTTCACGTACCTCAGGGGAGAGTTGCAGACTTGCCATTCATACCAACACCTTCCTGGGTGCCTCATCTACGATTACTTCTACTACTACTACAGCCCATCTATTGATGTTTCCCCATAACTACCTGCATCCCTATTAGCTTCTCACCTCTTCTATTTTTCCTTCGTCCTTTCCATGCCACTCTTTTCAATGGACAGCTGAAGTTGGCAGACACAGAAACCAGTCTGCTCACTGCCGTCTGGGAGGCTCTGAGTTCAGACTGGAGCCTTTAGCCCAATGCCCAGCAGCAGTGCCTGGTGATGGGTACTGGCTGCGCCCCAAGCCTCACGTCCAGTCCAGACATATGAGAATGCCGTCTGAGTCTGGTGTCACCTCAGGATAAGCTGGAGTCAGCTGCACATTTTCCAAACCTTTTGCTCTGCTTTTGACTACATTGCTGTCTTGTTTCCATTCAATCAACACCTCATATGAGTTTGGATCTCAACTTCAATTGACATTGGATTTTATTGTGTTTATTTTATACATGCTAAAAAAATGTTTTCCCACTTATGTGTCTAAAATGTATGTTTTCTTAGTCTGAAGTATATATATATATTTATACATATAGGAAAAGCTTGAAGTTGATAAACTCCAAGTTCTCTAAGAATCTAAGTCTAAGAATTTAAGTGACACAATTATAAAGCTATACATAGTTTAGTTTTCTTTTAGCATTTTATTTTTTTAGCCCTCTGTGTTACAAAAAAGAAATGATAAAAATCATACACTACATAGTGTTATCATCAAAGCCAGCTAATGACTCCTCACTTCTCTAACCTTGTGCACTGGGTGTTTTCTGCCACCGTACAGAATGTGCACAGAGGATTGTTGAAGTGTAGGTGCTTGAGAGTGAAGGATATGTGCGCCTGTGGGAGGGAGGAAATCTGCAATGGGAGGCAGAAGTGTCCAAATGTGACCCCCTCAGCAGAACCATCCAACTCTAAAGGCTATCTAATTGACTGGCTGGTGCTCTCCTCCCTCCCACTATCCTCCCCCAGTCCCTGTAGATAACCATCAGATGGATTGTGTGAACTTGCCCCTAATCAAGACCCATTCACCACTAATGAGAATACACTTAATGACCAAATAATGCCTGCGTGTGCCTGCATTCATAGGTCAGTGTGTCAGTAAGGCGGGGACACATAAAGCTCTAGATAGACAAGCCTGGAAAAATAAACTATACTAAGTTAAAAAGCAGTTTTTGAAAAGTGTAAAGTATTGCTGATTAACTAAAATTGAGGGGAAAATGAACTAGCAGCCAAAAGTGCGGTTTTGGATGGAATAAACTTGGATGAATGAGTCGGGAGTAATGGCAAACTAATTTTAAATAAATGTCCTATGATTGTGTATGCATGTACAGTATGAATCGTCACATTAGAAGGGTGTAAAATAGAAAGAAACATGAAAAAGGTACAATTTTGGTCAAAGGGTCAAGTTTTGTTGATGTAAAACTCAGTGGATTCACAGGAACTATCCAAAATATGATATTGAACAAATACACAAGTTGCAGTTTGTATGTTGATAGACAACTTGAAGACTGCACTGCAAATAGGAATATAATTCTATGTAGTACTCCAACAGGATTTTTAAGAGAGCTTTCATATATATATATATATATATATATACTTTTTTTTTTTCTTCTAAATCCCTGTTGGAGACTGCCAGGAAGAGTGAATATTGGACTTTGACATGGTGACAAGAAAGAGGACTCCGACAGGATGCCTATGTGTTCATAAGCCAATATAAGGAGAAACTCTGTCTGTGAATACAGTGTAATAGGTAACAAGATCTTTTTCTGTTCTTAACCATGAAAGTGATCTTTCCTGAACCTTATCAAAAGAGTTGTATGTGTCTAAACTTAACCAGAACTCATAGAGGTGAAAGATCACAAAAATCTTACATCAGTCATTTTTTGAACATAAAGTTTGTTTTGAAAGAAACTCAAAAATAACTTTGTTTGTTGCTTAGGTATGGTGATTTTCTGCTAAATATAATCAAGGCTTGTGGCAGTGAGTTTGTTTCAGAGCACCTCTAAAACTATTTGATTTATCATTTTCATGATAAAAATCAAAATCATCATTGCATTATCATTGCAGTTTAATATAAGAACACAGAAGTGAATTGCATATAGTTTGCTGTGTTAAAAACTGTTGTCACAGGAAAAACATCAAATCAATGCAGGCTGCTCTGTGTCCATGTGGCTGTCTGTGGTGCTTTCATGTGCTGGTGTGAAATGCCGGACATCCAAAACTTCAGTGTTAGCTACAGAACAGTAACTTATATCTCTGGTGTCAGACAATGAAATCAAGAAAACAAGCAATAACCAGATATGTTGTTGCCAGAACAATAATGTGAATTTGATAGCTTAATTTGTTAAAAAAATAGGTTTAGTGGCTGTAATGTCTTGGAGAACAGCACAGCACATCTGGTGTGGGAACAGGTGCTGCCAAAGTAAAAAAAGTTTAACACGCAATTATGTTTTTTCTGGCTGGCAAAATACATGCTGCACAATCCACAGTCCATGGGGCTTAAGAGAAAGGCAGAAAGATAGATTTGTGTGCACGAAAAAAATGTCTTAAATATCTACCATATGACAGCACTGAAACCCAAATGACAATGAAAAATGAACTGAAAAGTCTGTGTGTGGGTGTGTGTGCAATCCCCTGAAATTACATTTATATTTATATTATAATACTAATACAAATTTGTGACAGCTTCAACATTTAACCCCAGTCTCTGATGTCAGAGTCTTGCAATGTATTCTTGCCATCTATCCCATTCACCTCTCTGCACCCCCAGTGCAGTATTTAAATGTAGCACTTCCTTCTCTCAAAAATCATTGCATTGCATTGCATTTAAACAAAATTAAACATGATTACCTTTACCACTACAACATAATCAGGAAAACATTTAGTTATTTCTAGGAGAGAGGGTTGGTGTGTGTGTGTGTGTGTGTGTAAAAGATAGTAGGAGTGGGGTTCAAGATGTCACGCTCTGATCTTAGTCTCTCTCTTTATCACTCCACAATCTGTATGTCATCCCCAGAAGATCTCTTTAGATCTGTTTAAAATTGGAAACATAGAAGTCATTCTTTGACCTGAACTTAAATAGACTCCCAGGAACCTCCTTTCCTTACTCTTTAGTGTGCTTGGTGTCCCCATGAGAGCAAAGAACTAGACACCCATTAAAAAGGCCCTGGATAACCATTTGCCATTCTCCGATACCCCTCTAAGAGCACAGGATAGTGCTTTAAATGGCCTCTTTCCTAGCTGATTGCGTGTCATTTCAAGAGCAGATTAGACAGCAGGCAGAAGGGTCTTTGGTGGAGCAGCATGCTCCCTACTGCCACAGGAGAGACGTCCGAGAGGAGTCATCCATCATTGCTTTTGTGAAGCCCTCCCGTAAGGGGTAGAGCAGCTAATGACTGCTTTGCTCAGGCTAGGGATGGAGCACTAGGGGTATATGTGGACCTTCTCTTGGGGTACAGACTGAGATTTAGGGGACTAGACATGATTTTGATTGTGAGATTGGAAATGTGGCTAAATGCAAATTATTTTAAAACAGAGTTGAGTTGAGAAAAATGTTGGATAGCTTGTATGAACTGACAGGACCTTTAGGTTTTAGTTGGTGTTAGTTTCTTGTTGCGCAGCACACTGTAGGGTTAAGCAGAGAGCTGCTCCGGCTGGATTGTATTCTCTTCCTCCACACTGTGCGGGGCCAGGGAGGGGGAAGGGAAACAGGAGATTTATGTCCGTCTGTGACACACGCTGCTCTAGGTCTCATGTTAATGGAAAATGAGATGTTTAAGAGTCTGGCAGAGAAATACAGCTCTCTTTAAATCCTCTGCTTGTCAGCCACTGTAACAGCATTATAACTATAGTCCACCATGATAATGCTGTTAATGACAGTAATATGTCAAATTTTCAGCAGACTTTCATGCTTCTTTTACTCTGTGTCCCAGTGCAGTCTTCAGCTGTTTCAAATACAGTTTACATGATCCTGTGTGAATAGCTACGTCAGGCTGAAAGCTGTATTTACATGAAAATAAATGATGGCCTGAGGAGGCCCATGAAGTGAAAGAAAAAGTGTGACTGTGAGCTGATTACTATTCAGACAGCAAGTTCATTCACAATAGACGTCCAGTTTATCAACATGTCTTCCCACTCTCTGCTTGTACACTGAAAGGTCTGTCAGTGAAATGGGCTCACAATGTTTTACCTAAGGTCTGTGGGAAAATGACTTGGGTCATAATCTTGTAATCTTTTCCAAACAAGGAGGGACCATTCCATACTTTCTAGCCATCACAGTTACCCTTTGTCCATCCAAACTGACATTCCCATAATGCCCACATGTTTCAGATGCCTCCTTCTTCCTTGTTTCTTCAATTCTGTGTCTGTTTACTTTCTAAAGGGCTTTTTCTGCCCTTGTTCTGAGCCCTGCTACCCACTGCTCTGTAGGAGAGGAATTGAGACAGTAGTAGCTGCTGGATTTCTCCATGGCATTGAGGCCTGTGGTATAAGATATACTGTAAATAGGGAGGCAAAATGCCCAGTACTGCCTAATCAAGAACTGACTCAGAAAACGACTCTGACATTAGTCTCATAATTTGTTATATAAAGGAACATAGCTTTATCTATACAGGATGGCACAGAGCTGGCAAGAGTAGACATCTAGAACTACTTTTATTCACTGTTAAATTCTCTGCTGTATGATTATTTGCAGTCTATGTTTTCTTTTCTTTTTTTTTAACAAAATCAAAAGCAAATACTGTTTAGCAAGAACTGTCTTATTTATGTTCCCCATTCAGAGCTTTACACCATTGCAGTATGACATCTGTATAGGTGTGGGTGCCTAGTGTAGTCTGGTTCTTTAAATCTGTATCTGAATTGTCTGTATTATTATGGAAATGCACATCAAATCAGAGTGTAGCTCGTGTAGACAATATGTTTGCTATTGTGCCATGAAAGGCATGTTATCTCATCTGTAATGGCCTTCATCAAACTTAGCAATATACTGCCTAGAGATGGTTATCAACCCCGGACATCCCTGTTCAATACTTCAACCCCAGCTCACCCTCATCAACCAACCAATCCCTAAAACAACAATAGGGGAGATAAAAAACAGTGCTGTGTAAACTACAGCAGCCTCTCTTCCTCCTGAGCACAAAACACATGGCCACCACTTCCCGTGTCAGAGATTGCAGCAGGATTTTATCCAGGAAAGGATGAGTATTCTCGTAGCTAATCCTAGTTCTTTGGTCTTGGTGGGATAAAGTCTGACTATGTGGCAAAAGAGCACCATGGGACTGTCATGAGAAGAGCAGAAATAAATAGCAGCTGAAATGACAACACGAATAACTATTAATTTGGATTTCTGTATAGTAAGAGAATTTTGTGCACAGTTATCAGACCTCTTGTTATTTGAACCATGAAGTGGAACACAGTGGAACAATAGTCTTCAGATGGCACTTAGTAAGTGATTTGTAACATTATAGCCTACAGATTATGCTTTTTGTACACCACACAAGGCCACTCTATTAAATCTCATCAAACATAACAGCCCATATCATGTCTTCTCTGCCTGGCAATCCTTAGAGATACACACTGCTTCATCTATCAGGTCTGGACTAGATCCAAAATCCTCCAGCAAACCTAAATTTGTGTAACAAGATCTGGACCTTGAGACGCATGCCTGCCACAACAAATTGGCCTCATGTAGAGAGAGAGAAAAGAGGGGAGGTAGGGGGAGGGCTGCAAAGCTAGTGAAGATGTAAGCTAGTAAAGGGAGGTAATCTTAGAGCCTCCATGGCCTGGAGGGGCCCTGCCCCCTGATGCTCAGCATTTGGCCCCGGCCCAAATCGTGAAGACAAACATCATGTCTTCTTCAATTAGACACACTTCTCTCTGGGTAGGCTGTACATGGTGTTACGCAGAGCAGGAGACAGACAAGGTGTTTACTCACTTTGACTATGAATTATTTATTTCCCCAGTAAACCTTTTTGGAGACTGGAAGTTTGAAAATTAGCAGATTTAATCTTTTGACTGTAGTAGCTCCGAATTGTGAATCATCTAACTGTACATAAGTTAATTTAGTTTTTGTGTTTGGTTGGAGGAGCAGTGATTATGAGTGTTACTGTTCCATGTTTTGGACTCCACAAAGCAAAAAGAAAATTTTGAGCCCAATTTCAAATGGGCAAACATTGCCAAGTCATTAATTTTCAAACTGACTGTTTGAAAATCAAATATCATCTCAATTATCCTTTGTATGCAATATTTCTGTCCTCACTCTTTTTCTGTTTTCCTGTTTCTGCCTGGCAGCAGGTGTAGGTGTGAGATGAATGTGTCCCAGTGGTGTGAAGCACGGCTGGTTGCAAATTTAATGCATATCCTTGTAAATCAGAACATTCTATTGTCTAGCATCCAATTCACATCCATTGCCTCTGTATAATGTCTTCATTTCCCTGGCCATGTTTTTCTTGCAATGAAGGTGCAAATGAAATCAGTTGTCCACCTGCCAAAAGAATTACAGTTGTATAAAGAACTGCCATACAGGATTGATTATACACACAATGTGGAATTATTTGTTTTCACTTTATTTCGGACTTATTTGTTTAATAATTATGTAGTGTTAATTAGCACCAGCTTCCTTTCCTTCTCCGTTCATCAAAAATGTAATTGTGGAACTATAGGTAAAAATAGAGAATGTGAATACACAGCTGATAATGGCCAAAATACTTAAAGTTATGAAACACTCAATCAGTAAGGGCTTCAGTCATGTCACACATTTACGCATTGAAACAGACAAGCAGACATTCATGTTCCCCTCCATCTATTCCTATAAGAGGCAGAGGTAGAATAATTAAATTGATTCCTAGTGCATCTCCCTGGTACAGATTATACTATAAAGTTGCTGACATGATTTGACAGCTGTGCTGATTTGCCTACCCTGTTGTCTTACAGAAAACCTGACAGAGATACCTGTCTTAAAATGAGTGGATGAAAGTTTGTCAAGATCCATTGTATCCAACTTTATTAACATTGACTAGTTCAAGGCTGAATTTGCTGTGACAGCGACATCTTTTTAGATAGCTTCATGCATTCTTTGCCCTCTAGCTGTTCTGTGAACAGGGCATGAAAGGTGGAGAGGAATATAAAATTACTTGGACTGTTGCGATTAGGATATTAGATTGTGAAAGATTCAAGGTAACAACTCAGCCTGTGTACGTCAACAGTGGTCAACTTTGTGCATGTGAATGTTCGCCAACGCTGTTCATTTTTGTCAGTGAAAAATTCAACTGGGTAATGTTTCAGCCAGTTGAGATAATGCACATCCAAACAGACAAATAATACAATCACATATATAAACAGAAGTGTTTTTGTTTGTTGATATAGCACCATTCTGTTTCACTTTGTGAAATTCTGACCAATACATTTGCAAATTCACACTTGTGCAGGACAAAGCCACTTCACAAATGTTAGATTACTTTTGCTGTACTGCTTTCAGCAAACTATACAGTTTTAAAACATTTGCAGGTCATCATATCCACTGTATATTGTTACATGCAGCTTGCGTAAAGCCCTGATTGTCTTCTTGAATACTGGGGTGGGGCAGGGGGGCATGTTCTTGCAACCGGCTGCAGAAAGTAAAGAAACATTAGCTCAGTCAATGCAGTAGTTACTGTAAAATTAACCCTTCCCTGTCCTGCTGGAAATATCTTTTTCCTGACCCTTCCTTGTTGAAGAGTTATTGGATGTATCTCTCCCCTTAGTGCTGCCAGAACATAATGGGTTAACACACAGACTTCCTGTCTTGGCAGAAATCCCAGACTAGGACATGCCTCTGCACGTAGAGGTGCAGACTGTGAAACATCTGTGTGGCAGCATTGTGACACACACACATCCACACACAGACACGCTAACACACTTGAACACACATTTATAACACTGTAAGTGCAAAAACACCCCCACAAATCCACTTTTCTTGCTTGCATTTTCTCATATTTCAAGATGCTAACATAACGCTGTTTGTGTGACTCATATATTTATATCAAATCTGATGCAAGAACACTCCACGTTTCACACTGCAAATTGTCGAGTCTTGTGAAACTAGAGACCAGAGAAGCTACTCTAAATGTCACTGAAAATCAGTCTTTGTACTGGATGAGGTCTGATTGAAGTGGCCAAGTTAACTACCTATTTGTGTTTCACGCTTCTTCTCTAAGTAATTATTTCATATTTGTATGTCCACAAGCTACCTGTATTTTGTAAAGCTTTATATTCCAACTTTTTTTTTCTTTTGGAAGATCATATGTTTTCTCTTTAACAGCTATTGCTACAGAGAAACTTGGCTGAGTTTTTTTCCTTTTATGTAGTTCTAAGTTGTAGTAGTTTTAGCATCCACTTGCAGTGTCGAGAAAGCTACTTCATGAATGTAATCAATTACTCATTACATACTGCTTATTTTAATAGTAATTACTAATCACTCAACGGCAACAGTAATTAGTTCCATTGCACTGCTTGTTACATTACCGTTTCTATTCAATCTTGCTCTGTCAAAAATGCCTTTAAACAAAGCTCCACATCCACACGCAGTGTACGGTTTGGAGGCAACTTAGCTCACCCCAAGTAATTACAAACACTCCAGAAGTTCCATCCTCACAATTTGTGGCTAACCAGCCAGCTAAAAGGACACAACATGTATGTACAACTTTGAAGTTACCTGAAAACTTATTCCCCACACCAAGCTGACACATTCCAGACCAGTCTCTTCACTGAATGCACAGAGACAAAATGAATAACAACTTGTCATCCAACTTCTGGAAAGACTACAAACAAGCCGACCCCCCAGCATAGTAGATCATTATTTGGATTAGTGACTATAATGTAATTATTAAATTTAAAATTGTGATCCCTTACGTTATTAGTCACTGAAAAATGAATCCCATTACTGAAGAGTCTTAGGCTGAGCTAAATGCTTTGTCATAACGTGTCGGTGTGACTACAGCAGTGGTAGAAGTTCATATTGTGTTGTGTGACACTCTCAATTAAATTTTCAGTTCTATTAATCCACTAACCTACGGGACAGATTGATTTCTTTCCCCTCCTCTTTCTCACTTCCACTGCCCAAATGTGAACAATGTGTTGCATGGTGTATAACAGGGGCCTTTTGTTTATTTAAGGCCTGCTTTGCCAGACGTGCGGTATGCCACACTAGAGCTGCAGTGCCCTGAAGCAGTCAAGTAAATGAAAATCACAACACTTGAAAGCTGCAGCGAGAAACAGCTGTTGTGCATACGCCTTACTGGAGTGAAACTGAGTGGGGGCAGTTCCCTGGCCTACAGTGTAGTAGATTTGGTAATATCATGAAGGATTTGTTTTAATTGCATTATTATTCACTGCTCGTGTGATCTTTCACCCTATCTATGATATTCTGTATCTATGCGTCAGCGTCTCTAACTCATTGCTTCTCCCTGCCGCTGAGTGGATATGTGCCCACAGGCGGTAGAGTACAGGTGGAATTACTACCCTGACCATGCCACTCAACTCGCTCATCTTCTGCTACAGGTGTGTTGTCTAATCTGGTTGTCTGAAGGAGTCAGTCCTCTCTTTGTTCTCTTCCCCCATTATTTTGTTACTCTTCCAGGAAAGGTGTGCTTTGCACTGCCAGTAAAGCATCATGAAGAGATGTCACACCCCCATCCATTAACCCAGTTCATGTCACTCACTAAATTGAGGTTATGGGTTCACTGAGCTTCAAAAAAAAAAAAAAAACTTCCCTGAAAGTCTTTATGTAAGATCAGCAGCACTAAAGAATGTACAACATACATATAAAACGAGACAAACAAGAGAAAAGCAATTATAGTGGTTTTTCACAAACACAAAGGAAACAGCAGATGTTGTGGTGATAAAAGTTGATTCAGGTTTATTTAGAAATGCATCTCTTTGCACCTCCCTGGGATTGCACAGTAAGCTCCACTGCAGCAGCCCTAGAGCTGATACAGTGAGGTTTAATGTCTTGCTCAAGAAAACTTCAGAAGAAAATACTTTTTTCTAGGACTGCTTCCCACAAATGATTGTTTTGCACAGTTAACCCAGTACAGGAAATATTGTATGATGTGTTTTAACACATTGTATAGGTGAAAGACAACAGTGGGGTTCCCCAACATCACAGGATGTTATATATGAACATCACATCCTGCCTTCCCCTCACTGCTTTACCGCATCACATTGAAGAAATTGGAAACACAATTAAGATATACACATCTACTTTGAAACACACACACTCAAGCAAATAATCAGATATGCTCACACTTGAGCACATTCCCACACCAAGGATACGCTGAATAGTTTCCTGTGGTGTTTCAGTTTTGTTTTGTCTGCTACTGTACTTCTCCTACTTTCTAGGCTTTTTACTTTGTCGCCTGCTTGCAGCTTAACCTCTTTTACCTCTTTCGTATCATCTACAACACTATGCATATAATGTAGATCATGACCCATTTTAAATGATTGCTCATCAGTGTCATTCTTGTTTGGTTCCTAATTGACCTACATTGTAATGTCTTAAAAGGATATTACAAAATTGTGTGAGATACATATAAAAAAAGGAAACCTTTGAGAGAGGTCTGTTTTGCTCTGTCTTTGTCTCAATGCCCAGTGTGCAATAATGACAGAAGTAAAGCACACAGCAGCGATCGGTGGGATAAGCTCTCAGACCCTCCATACACTCCTCTTCACTCTAATTGACGAGTGTAATTTGATGGCACTCGTAACAGAGTTAGAAAGCAATTAGCGTCATGGCCCATCGGCACAAACAGCGCAGAGAGCCCACCTGTGGGTCACTTTTTAATTTGGTGAAGTGCTTAGTGCTTAGTGCTTAGCGCAGGACTCTGCCTTTGATATACTCAGTAGATGGTAAATCCTGTTAGCGCTAACTCCACAAACTACCCCACCAACCAATATCCATCTAATCCACTGGTTAGGAGCTCACCAAGCCACACAACAAATTATTAGGGTGTCATCTGGCCTAGGATTAAAATCCAGACTCCTTCGCATAAAAAGAGAGGAAAAAAGTAGAGATGAAAGGGAGGGGAGGCAATGGGAGGGAAGAGGGATGAGGCAATGATGGGGAAGGGTGTTTAATTAAAGCGACTGATCCGTGCTGTTTGTTGAAGGACTAATTGTCTTTCCCCCTGAGGAGGCTGTTTCCTCAAGGAGCCTCTCCAAATTACACTCCAGACGGTAAATCCTTGTTGGTGGTGAAGGCTACTGCACTAACTGGTAAGGAAAGAATAATTCAAGGAAATAAGTTTATTTCAAAATAACAACCAACAAGGAAATTCACTTTGTTCCTTTTGTTCTTTGGAGATATGGTTGGTCCCTAGCGTCTGTGTTTGTTCTAATTAGGCCACCGTTGTTGATCTTGTCAGACACTGTGGTGTCTCTCTTTTTCCCCAGGGAGTGTGTTTAACATGTAGTCCCCAGGCAAGGTACTTGACCCAGAATACCCTTTGACCTCTCATTAAAGCAGCTTGGGTTTCCTTTCCTAGCCATGCTCCCCTGGCCCAAATTTCAGACTCTGCTGCCTTTGACTATAACCCTGCTTTTGAGCAAATGTCATGGCCCAACCCTGTCTCCTGGAAATTATGTTCATATACAACTAAGCTGTTTTCCCAATTGCATTGTATTGACAAATGTAATCACTGCAAGGATTATGTTCTCAAGTAACCTTTTTTCCAAATGCATAAAGTGTTACATTTATATATCGTTTTGAAGTTGCAGGGAGGAGGTTGGGGTGGGTGGGGAATGTACAAGATAGACAGACCCAGGTACGCATCCGATATTCTCTTGTCAAGCACAGTCCAAATTATATTCTGTCTGATTGGGTCAGGGTAGGGTTCCATTGTATTGGTGCAAGTTTCAAATCTGTGTGTCAAGGTGTCTAATGGTCAGATGGATCCAAACTGGCTATCAGATCATTGTTAAAGGAGAAAAATATTTTTCTTTTTAGGTAGGATAGAGAGTGTAAACTTTGAAGTGCAGAAAAAATAACATTCAGTGTTACTTTTTGACCACAGCAGCTCATTATTGGTGGCACATCATACTGGTGTACTCAATTTTGGATCATGTCCAGTGAAGACTTCAAGCCCTGACAAGAAAACAGACATAGCCTACCTTTCATATCCATAACTCCTCCTTTAGCAACCTCTGATTGACAAATGGTGACTTACCTTCAGCCATGGCTAATTGAGTTGAGTTTATCATCCAAAGGCTGAGTGATGAGGCTGAGTAATTATGAGAAATTAAAAGGAATTTTGCATAATGAGAATTAAAAGATTCATTCGACTGAGGGAGCACAGATGTGTCGACATCACAAAGAAGGTTTTTCATGGGACTTGAGAGGTGGGCAAATATTCATACAAACTACAAATGAGGAAGGTTGTGACCCCCCCCCAAAAAATAAACAATGTAACAACACAATCAAGGAATCAATAGTGTGTGACTGAACTTTGGTTGTTTGCTTTACTAATTCAGTTATCAATATACTGATATTTGGACTAAGGTTTTGTAACTGTACAATCAAGACAAATGCATTTGTAACCAGCATGAAAAAACAGCTTTTAAGTGCTATTAATGTGGTCTGAACACCGACAGTACACCTCCAGTAGGGGGCAGACCTGCCTTGACCGTGACGTTGTTATAGCGCGAAAAGGATTCTTTTGTTGTTGTTTTTTTTTACGCCGTTGACTTCCGTCTGACAGTCTGACACGAAGGACCAGAGACTGAGTGAGCAAAAGAAAGAAAACCCAGGACTGCCACTGATCTGTCCATTGGCAGATACCATTATACAAACTAAGACTGCCACTGATCTGACCACAGGCAGATGTGATTACAGACGGATTGACTTTTCGACTTGAAAGCCAACAACGATCAATATTACGGCGAACCAACTACTGAACCTCCGGTGAGTCAGCAGATTTTAGCTAGCTGTTAGCTAGCCGCTAACAACAGTAAAAATGAGCTATTTACTTAAAATAGGTTGACCAATGTTGCTCATGTTGCTCACCAGATGTCCTAGGAGGTATTGCTATGTGTTCTATTACTTTTTTTGAGAGTTATGTTGCATTTTAGTGTTGTCTAAAAAAATAAAGAAAAAAAAAGTCCGCTAGCTTAATGCTAATGCTAACGCGGTATGCTAATTGCTAGCGCTGATTGTCCATTTGAATTGTTATATTTAGCTTATGCTAACAGCTTAGTTAAGGTTGACAGTACTTATTTATTGAATTAAGATGCATTTATTTCATTGTTTATGTCAGTTAAAGTAGGTTATTTGCCATTAAGATGTTGTATATTTATTGTGTTATTGAAATTGCACTGCTTAGTGTAAAGATGGTACTTTTTGTTGATACATATAAATTATAAATATTTAAGAGATGGATTAAATTAGCTAAAACTGATCATTTAGTTAAATAGAGGTTAAAAAAAAGATTCACAAGAGATCTGTTGAAAATTGCACTGTTAAAAATGTTAATTTATGATTACATTTATTGTCAAAGCTAATGATTATTTATGATAATTCAATTGTAGCATGTAACTATTTCCTTGATTCATGGTAATATATTTTATGCATTTAATGAGTAACATGATTAGATGAAGAACCTTACAATTTTGCACTTCTTGTGCAGGTTTGTTTTTTTTTTTCCTCTGTTCTTGGTTTTGTATTATTCCGACCCACTGTTGGAGAGGTGGAGAACCGAAAATTGAAGGACGCAGATGGCGAGCCCAGCCCCACAAGTCTGAGACCAAACATAATTGGAGCCTAGTCCGATGTTCTAACAAAAGAGTCAACGTAACTGGCAAGTCAGCGAATCTGAGGAAGGCGAGAGTGAGGAGACGCGGTGTGGCCAGCCGCAGACTCACCTCCCTGATTGGATCTTCTCAAGGAACAGATAAGGTTTTGGCTCATCATCCTATCCGGGTAGTGGAGCTTTAACAAAGACCCTGAATCCACACACACACACACACACACACACTACACACTGCGGGATTCCCTCTTTCCCTTGAACTCTACTGATTAACTTATTTATTTATTTATTTATTTATTTATTTATTTTTTATTTATCTTATTTATATATTTATTTTTGTTATTTTGGCGCCTTATTATTTTTTTTATATAATTGAAGAACAGTTAAGCTGTGAATATTATTGTGTTTAATTGTCAATAAATGTTCAACTGTTCAACAAATTACAACCCACTTCTTTTAGTAACTTGTGGTTAACCTCCTATCGGACCTAGAGGAGTAAGTTCTTATCCTAAACAAAATTTAGGGCAATAAGTGCTACACATTCTTCTCTTGCTGTTCCAATACATTGGTGCTGACAGATAATTAACAATTTTAGATGACTTCATATGCAGAATCAGAATTACAGTGCAACTTTCAGGCCCATGATAAGATATATGCCCACTCCCAGCGCAGCCTGCGATTGGTGTACAGCAAACTGTCACTAGGCAGTTTAAACCGGTCAGATTTCTCAAAACCCCACCTACATAGACAAAGCCAAACCTCTGGCCCCGCTTAACCAAACAAAAGAGGAGAGAAAGAAACGAGCTGAGAGATCCCACAGCACTGGACAATGACACAGTGTAGATTGGACATGTGTGAATATGAGTGCGCTGAGAGAGAGGAAGCTAACAGACAAGAGGCATGTCTGTGTTAGCTCTCTGTGTTGATGTTGCTCCAACGTCATACAAATCTACAATCAAGTCATCTGGTCTGAGTTCTAACTAACTGATCACAATAGTATAATACCATCTTTTCTTTTCTATTAACTTACCTTGACTGAAACATTGCACAACAATGTGTTCTTTTATAGGTAAAAATTTGTTGAAAGGACTAAGATTTTTAAAGTAGTATACTGAAACATGCTTCAGTATATCATATATAGTGAGTAAAAACCATCTGTGTCCTACTGTAAATAATCTTACAAATGTGAAATCAATATTGTACTCCATTAAAGTTTAATCACAAACATTCCTATTAAATAAAAGTCAGTGGTATCTAATGCATCCATTCTCCTGGCTTTCTGTAGCTGAGGTTTGTATGTGAGTCTGTGTGTGGATATGTGAGTCTACCTGGCACCCTTGCAATATTTCCAGTCTGGGCTAATGCCTTTAACAGCCAGCTGCAGCCTGAATGGGGCGCAACAGGAAACACATAGCTGTCATCAAAACACACTCTACTGGCCAGGGGTCTCAGTGATAAAAAGTGAGTTTAATTTATGCAGTGATTATGTTTTCATGATCCTAGAGAAGGCTGGCGATTCATTGTCATAGACAGAGTTGATTTATAGTTTTTATTTTATATATTTTTTGTGGTATAAAAGGAGGTTTTAAAAAAAATCCAGCGGCAAAATATTCTGCATTGTAAGAAAGTGAGCAGTGCTGCGTCTTTGCTTCAACTGGGAGTGGGAGCAGCAGTCACAGATGGTGAACAAATGTTCTTTTGAGGGAGCGTTGCACAAGACTTGCTTCTTGCACAGCCCAGCAGTGAGCTAGCTTTGCTGCAGATGGTTTGAAAAGCAGCCACCAACAAACATGCTTGCGGCAAACATGACTTCTTCCATCAATATGTGATGTAATGCAACTGAAAGAGTGGGATACGTGTTTGCTTTATTGCTTTTTTCACTTTGTTTGTGGACAAACACTTGCCAAACCATTTCACTCATTGATCGTTATTGATCAGAGCAGCTTAAACATGACCTAGTTAATAGTGAACTAATGCATATCATTATTTCAACATCATCACCCTAAATTCAATTTTACCCAAAGTTGTAGAAGTTGTTGTTAAATTATCTTCATATGTTTTATATATTAATTTACTATAAATCGACACACTGTGTTATTAGTGGCTATATGACAGAACTGCTAGCAGCACTGTTTCTGATCAACATGCAGGATTTTCAGAGAAAAGGTATAAAAAACATTTAAGAAGACCTCAGTAGGACTAATGCTGTTTCCATTACATCTGGGGTATTTCATCTCACACTGAATTACAAACCAGATTTTGCTCACAAAATTGCGGCGCAGGCCATTAACACATAATTACGTGGTGTGAATAATGGCTGTGTGTATGAAATACAAGCATTTGGACAGCATTTACTTTTTTAGTTTTATGTGTCTTAAAGAAACTGAGAAAATAAACAGAATATGTCTGGGAGTTGTAAGGAAAGGTCTAGGCAGTGTCCAAGTACGTATAACCTGGCAAATATGTTTGGTTTTGGCAAAACAGTTACAATGCCAAATTATTTACACCCCTTCACACACACTTTCATGTTTGATACATTACTACAGATGTAGCACTTATAATAAATAGGAGCTCAGATAAATGGCATGATGACTAGACAGATGTGACTTCTGTTCTATGCTGGAAATAATAAAGCATAAATAAATGGATGGAGCTGTAGGTAAATCATCATGGAGTAACTTTGTAATCACAAAGAAATTTGAAACTCACATTAATTGCAACCAAGTTTTCCCTGACAACAAACACTGCCAGGATCCTGGCCTGTTTTCATGGTCATTACATTAATGTGAGAACATGGAATGACTGAGAATTCTTCTAATGAATGAGTTAAGATTAATAACAAGATTGGACCAGGAGCAGAGGGGAAGAGGGGACAGAGGAATGAAGAGGGTCCAAAGAGGGTTGCCCTTGTGTGCGAACAGTGCTACCCATTGTGTTTGTGAGTAGGTGTTTTGGTCTGGATTGGTGGGCCTGGTGCTGTAATTGCTGGTTGGAATGTCAGCCTGGTTAAAGGATGTGCTCTGACTACTGGGTGTCATTGTCCATGTGAACATCAACTCCAGAAGTCCGGAGTCACGGACCACGATTTAGATTATGAGCTTTTATTGGCCAATTTACTCCCTGTGTCTCCATGGGAAGTGCATCCAGCATAGAGAGTCGTTTGACTCACTGGTTAGACTGGTCTGAATGTATAACAAGCATGTGATGTCTATCTTGAGAATTAAGCTAATTCTCATAGTATACATGCATAGTATACTCGTGTGTAAGTGTCTGCCCATTTATACATATGTGTGCATGTGTATGTGGGTAGTGTCAGGGTAAAGGATGCAAAAATATGTAAGAATAAGGATTTTAAATAATGCCTTTTTACAGCAAGTGAACTTAAGGCAGTGGTTGGAATTAATACTGTATGAAATGCTCTTGTTTACATAATTACTTAATTAAACTGTTGTTGTCCATTTTACAAAGGTGATTCAAAATACATTAAACAAAACTGCCAATATTGGCTGTGTATTACATACTTTAAATTTCCGTTTTTCATCCTTTACTTTGCATTGAGTGAGATAGGCTACTGTGAATCAAAACCAGAGTACAAATGGTGGATAATAGTACACACCTTCCCCATGCTTCAAACTTTTGCAATTCTTCATTTCGGCACTCTGAAAACTGAAAAAAAAAAAAAAAATCTTTTTTTTGTGCTGAAATTTGTTCAATTTATTGTGTTTATTTTCTTAAAAGACACATCATTACATGTGATGATAATCCTGTGATATACAATGTAGTGTCACAAGCTATAGCACCACTATATCAAAAAAGAAGTACAATTTACTAACTGACTTGTAAGTTCTAAGATAGATGCAGGTACATATATCTGAAATACATGTGACATATATCGATAGACTAAACAGATGTAGAGTAGTTATTGGTGTTAAGTGTGTGTCTATAGAATATTCAGCACCACAGGCACCACTTCACACTGACACTGTGAAATAAGCCATGACAATGACAGTTTGACCTCAAAAGCTCTTCATATTATTATTTCTGATGTGAACTATAATCCACTGGCACATCTTACAACTGTTTGTGCAGTCATTTAAAAAACTCTTTAATCTGAATTTTATATCAAAAAAGTATTTCCAAAAATTCAGTAATGAAACAACTTCTTTTATAAATTGTTAAAAAAAAAAACAGTGTTACATAGTAACATAGTTAACCACTGGGCTCTCTCTCACATACACACACACACAAAATGTTTGTACATTTGATTTACACAAACCATAGAGCACATTGCTGCCATTCGATTTTCCAAACAGCTTCCTTACTTAGTAGTCATTCAGTTATAACATGGTAAGGGTTGTGGTTGATTGTATATCTGTGTATCTGATCTTAATTTAGTGGCATCTTCTTTAATGTATGTTGAGGTTTGCAATTAAATACATTTCAACTTTATCAGCTGAATTGCCCAGCTGTATAGATGCAAATGTACATGATGTGCAGTGATGATCTCTCTCTCTCTCTCTCTCTAACTCACACACACACAGGCACACAGACACACACGCATTCTCTATCTCTCTCTGTGTCTCTGTCAGACAAGCTTGGGCACTCATTGTTCTGCAGGAAATGCTCTCACCATGCAGACTGCTGGCTTGTATACTCTAGATTTAACCTTATAATAGCGTCACCAGCATTTAACCAACCAGCTTCCGTTTGTTTTATGTTGAAGCCCTGTTACAAATACAAAATAGACTTTGACAAACAATGACTATAGGCTCTCAGGAAAGCTCAGCTGAGGGAAGATGAGACCGACAGAAAGTGAAGAGGCAACAGAACATCAGGAGCATTTGAAAAGTTTTCTGTATCTTTGTTTTGACGGTTTGCTTCAAGCTTACAAGAAGCTAAAAGGTAGATTTCTCTGGCATGCTCTGCCTTGAGGCCTTTAGGCTTACAGAAACAGAGAGGGCCACAGGGGAGAGCAGCTGCTGCTTCTGCCACTCGTAAAGACTGACACATATTTACTTGCATACACACGTGGAGGCACTCACTGTTTCTTTCATTCTAACACATGCACAAATACACACCTAGAGAGCAGAGATGGAGTGAGACTCCTTGTGATGGATGGTGCAGGTGTTAGGATGTTGCGATGTTGGAATTTCCAAAGGCCATGAAATATGCAGGCTATAATAGTAGAGCCAATAGCAGCCTCAGCTTAACAACAAGTGTCCAAAGGAAGGGGCTTTTATTGGCCAAGCAGCACACCTGCCCTGTAAATACTGTCTTACTCACCTATTCCTCTGTTGTGTGGGACTCTTACTCACTCATCCATTTCTACACTCACATTTCTGAACTAGATGGCTACCTCATGATTAAAATTCATTAACAGTACACTGCATTGTGAATAACTAATGGTCACACTCACCAAATTTACTCAAATTGAATCATGAAGTACTTACAATTATGTACAATTTAAGCAAAACCTACCTTTCAAAGATCAGCAGGTTTGTCATAAACGTTTGCTTTTTTTGTAATTTACCTGTCATCGTATTTATCCGGTTTATCTTTTTATCTGTCCTGAGGGCTGAGAATGGGCCTGGCTATCAGCGTCTGTGCTCATCCTCCTCAGTATCTCCCCAGTCCTTCTCATTTCATTAGGAATCACTCAGCACTTCAGAGAAACATTCAATTACGCTCCAATGGTAATTAAATGTTCCTCAAATGAGTTAATTTAAATCATCTTCATGTGGGCTTCAGTTGGGTTTTTAATGCCGGGTGCTCAACGCAGGGCTCAAATGAACATTAAGCGTCTCACCTACTGGGAGCGTTTGAAGGGCCGTTCTCACAATCACAGTCAGATGACATTTTAACCAGCTTAGCAGTGTAACAATTGAGAAGACATCATTATTAGGGATAGATACAGCCTGCAGGATTCAAAGGCACAAAGGCCTTAATAATATTGGTAATTACAGTGGTAGCACAGAGAAGTAAGTAATGCACATTTGCAGGTCAGAGATGGCCCTGATTACGATAATTCCGTAACCTTGCAATTTGAATGTGGCGATTAGTCTTTGTGCCATAAGACCAAATGTGACATTACCTGTGATTACTTAGCTCACTATGTTAGATTATGTCTGATTTGACACAGATAATAGGAATGATCTGAGAGGGGACAAAACGTATCTACTCACGTTTCATTGTGACAAAGGTTTTCCTCATAAAGGTTTAAAATGTGTGACAATAAAAGACTTAAATGTCATTGCAAATCCTACGATTAGAAATGGTTGAAATTCAGCACCAGAGTTTTAAGGTTGCAGGATATTATGGGAGTGTTAAATATGATTAGCCCATACTAAAACTTTGTGTTCTCTCTTTCTCCTCTAATAGGTTTTCTTTCACTAATCAGGCAATGCTCTGGAAGTGCTACAGATTTAGTTTTATAGTAGCTAATGCACCACTCTAAAAGCAATAAACTGTTTTCTTGTGATGTTAACTTCTGAGTGGAACATAAGAAAAGTGTATTCATGGAAAATAAACGCTTCTATTGTGTGCTAAAAGGTCCACCTCCTACCACAATGGCCCAACCCTTTACAGTCCAACATAATAAATGTAATAATTATGTGTTGGTGAAATAACGGTAAATCATTTAATGACCCTACAAGGCAAGAGTTATTTTTAAAAGGGGATTCATCAATATTCTCCAGGGGTACATGAAGAAAGGTCAGAAAATCTCTCATTAGGCTATGAGCATGCGCATGTGCATTTGTGTAAGCATGTATGCTTTTGGGAGTAGGTTTGTGTCATTGTGTCTGCTTGTGTTTCTCTTAACTTGTTGGTGTGGGTGTGACATAAATATGTTGAATGTGATATCTACGATCAGAGGAATATAATTCAAGCAGGGCAAACTGCATCCTCATCATCCATACACAAAGTCAAACCTAAATGAAAAAAAAGAAACTCATTAATAGGCCATATAATAACATTCTGTATAAGAGAGGGTGCGTCTCTCTTCCAGCTGAACCAAACCAGCCTCAACAGGCCCCTTGACAGACTGAGTTTCTAACCTTTCTAGAAATTCTTATCAAACTGTGGTATGGTAAAAGCAAACAGCCATTGCTCCTCTCTATCTTTACTGAGTCTTTGGTCTGTATTGGCGTATTTGACAAACACTGTGTTGAACACAATGAGGAGATGGTCTCATTAAGTTCAGTGTAATGACCATGTAAGAGATGATGGACAACAACAAAACATTCAACCACTGTTTACTTACATAAGGACACTGGTTAGCTATTTTCTATATTCTACACATTTTCATCTTAAACCACAGTACCCAGGGTGTTAGAAGTAGTGTAACAAGACATTACAGCTACAGAGGTTAAAAAGTCTCTAATATTCCTATTGGATCTCTGTTCTAATTAGCTTGCTAACTCTATGTAATTGTGAAAATGATACTTTATTGCTACTGTCAGTTCCAAGCTAAAGCAGCCCAAGGGCACAGGAGCAGCTGGGGGGTGGAAGCCACACACTTGCCAGAAACTGGAGGTGACAACTCCTGCAAGAAGTGTTGTAATTCCTACTGGCCCTGAGGTGGGCACAATTATAACAGCATTTACAGTTTAGTGTTATACACTACTGTACACCTCTGACATATACAACATGAGTGAATTTTTTACTCAGCCTATCACGGAGAGAAGTGTTGGATACTCTGTGCTTATCACATTTTCATTTTTTGTATTGCTTCTAATTGTGTGTTATATGTGTATGTTCACGCTTTGTTTTATTCAATCTTACTACACTTTAAGTTTTTTAAAATTAATGTTTAAATGTCTGTAAATCATTTCAAAACTTTGTATATAAGTTTTGCAATTTTTTTTCAAAACTGTCTTTGTTATCACCTAAAGGATAATTGTGTTTCATTTAGTTCACTAGAAAACTGTCATTGTACATATTTTTTAACATGAAGTCAAATCAAAATTCTAAAACACACAGACACATACAAATGCATAAACCAACATGCAAACACTCCCACGCACAGACATGGGGAGTCATGGTACAGGTACACAAACACACTCAATATCATACACACAAACACACACTCAGTTACAGATGAAAATCTAAGTTGCGTGAAGGCATCAAGGACATCCAAAGGAGATAACCCTGCAAAGGTATCTAACAGTTAATATATCATTACATTGCTATACACATTAACCTTACACATGGCAGTAAACCAATACATTACGTTCATGTGAATGTAATTATGGCTAATATGCAATCCGCTCTGCCAACTCTTGTGCAATATTGACTAGTCTTCTTCGATTACCCTGCATCTGGTGAATAGAGAAGCCTACATTTTTGGGCCACAGTATTAATTAGCAACCATGTTATTTAACTTGACAAATGTTCGGTTGGAAGGGAATGGGGGATAAATGCAAGACATTAAACCTCAAAACTTTTGAGTCACACCTGGTTATGTGACGCTCTAGAAAACGTGTGACTGCTGTTCACAGCACTGTAACAAATTCACTGGTCCAATGCTGGTCCCTCACCGTCAGGGCACAGAACGGATACAAGCTCAGTCATACGACAGAGTTCTCCAGTCAAACAAAACCGACTAGCTGAAGGCTACCAAATACTTTCCACCAGTGTCAGAGAGGCCATCCAAAATCCACCTCAGACTACAGATCTGCTCTGCTCCTGACCTTGTTTTGTCTGTCCTGTCCTCTGTCGCACCCTTCTCAGCCTCACCCTCCTTCTGACTAATGGATTAAGGTAATTATGACATGGCTGTGCCCACATTCTGTTGGTGGGGTGAAAATTGATATTTGCTTGATATAGCTTTGTTGTTCTCACTCAACTGTTGATGAAATTGCATTGCCCCACGGCAATACCGTCTCTCCGTGTTAACAGAAATGTAAAGCACGGGTAGTATTACTGTCTTCTTCAATTTTTGCTCCAACAAATGTTTTGTTTTTGTGTCAAATTAAATGCTGTGTCCCTCCATTCTGTTACCTCCATTGTCTGTGTGTATGTTGGTGCTATCAGTTCAAGGTATTCACTAGTGTCGATGTAGATACAGTAATAAACTCAGGTTAGGGGCAGCTAACTAAAGTGTTGGAATGCAAAGAGGCTGATTAGATGGCCTTATCAAGCTCTGTCTGGAACTGAGCAACCCCCACCGCCACACACACATGCGCACACACACACACACATACACAGTTGAACAGACATACAGCAAACAACTCAGTGACCTCTGCTCTCTCCACTCAGTCACCTCTATCGCTCACCAGAATGAGAAGAGTGCAGACTGATACCAGCACTAATGCTCTCATCTACATAACGCTGCTCATGTTATTGGTGAGTTTAGGTTTGAGGATTTTATTTGTATACAAGTATTTTCTGAGAACATTAGTGCAAAATATTGGCAGATGTTTTGCATAACTTGACAGATATATATAATAGTTCAGTGTTTTGTGACATGATGTGGTTCCTGAACTCTGTTTGGTTAGGTTAAGTTTTGTCAAATAGGATAACCACAGATTGTGAATTTCACGATCCATTCAAGATCCATTTTTAAATTTAAGTAATTCTGATTATTTTAAAAACTCTGCCTGGTTTGGTGCTGCAGGATATGGATCTGGAAGCAACACCTAATTTAGTCATCGTGTAGTATCATAGCTCCATCACATTGCAAACTAATTTACATAATTCATTGTTTAGTCTTTACAACACATTTTTGTCACTTTGAAACAGACCACTAACACTCCGGTTTTCCAGGTTTCCAGAAAAACAACTCTATATATTTAACGTCTCAAAAAACTGTAATAAGAATAAGATGTTCCAAGAAAACTCTTCCTTAAAATGTTATATTTTCACAAATCTAAATATCGAGTCAACAGTAGATTAATCATTTATTTATCATTTAGTCAACCCAATACACAGCAAAGAAATTTCAAATACACTGACAATATAGTACATATGCATTATAAAATGCCTAAACCATGACAGATGTTGCAACGGTGAGGCCACCAGACCTCATCGTCCTCTCCTCTCTCCTGTTTTATGTGGTTGCCATGGTTTCAGAAGTCTTCCAGTATTTCAAATTACAAAATAATCTGCAAATAAAACTGACCATTTAAATGACAATGAAATATTTTACAGCTTTTAGACAACCAGTTTAGACAACTTGCCCTTTTTCCCTTCTTCCCTGGTTTGATAAGTTCTCTTCACAGCAGGCAGATCCCTCTCCATGTAGATCTCTCTCAGCTCTGCATCATCAATAACTTCAAAGGCACAAAAGCAGCTAAATTAGGTCTGCCACTTTCTTCTGTCATGACTAATGAGCTCTCTCTTCGTTTGTGTATTAGTCTCGCTCTGCTGTGGCCGTACCCCAGGGAATGGGCCACTGCTGTGCCTTCCCATGAACAGGTAAGCCCAAACAGATGACAGGGCAACAGAATGGAAATAGAAACAATAGGGTTTTATTCGAATTTTGGTCGAGTCACACACACAGTGTTCTATTAACTTGCAAGCAGATGCATCCATTTATCCTTTTATTAAAACATTCAGTAACTGGAAATGATTGTTTGGTTAATTTGAACTTAGAGTCTATACACAAGCAGCAGCTGCAGAAAAATATTAAAATTCTGCATTTCACAATTGTGCCTTCATTGTCATCAACATTTCATTGTTGAGATATCGATGTGCAGCATCTGTCAGTATGTTTGTGCACTTCACATAACACTTATGTACATAATATAAACACACAAAACAGAGAAGCAGACAGAACATTTTAACACTGAAAGATACAATCTGAACTGCAGTGTTGGACAACCAAGGGGAAGTGTTGAACTCCTTATGGTTATGAAAATATCTGGCTGATTGTCAGGATCGTCTTCCGCAGCTTTTGGCAGCAGGGATGTGACTGATTTGGCCTATCATTAAATAGTGTGCACCCAGGAATCTAAAAATACACACCGTCGCAACGATGAGATCATACAGTGAGAGGGTGAGAGAGAGAGAGAGAGACGGACTATGATTATAGGCTTTTGTCACAGGAAAGAAATGGTTATTTGTCAGCACCATGTCAAAAAAGGCCGCAAAAGAAATCAACACTCTTGACTGGCCAGAGAAACCGGGCCTTGGTATAGCTTACATCACTCTTTTCCCAAACAAATTGCATTATTATTGAATGAGTAAACTGCCATGTGTCATCAGTTTATTGCATTTTGCCATTAATGCAGACACAATGGGCAACTCATACTAGTGGTTATAAATCTCATATTAAAGCAATGTCATTCTAGTCTAGGATTGTAATGAATGCATGCAAATTAAGCTGACTGAATGAGTATCATGTGGTTTCACATCAGGAACTTTATCACTTTATCAAGTTACACTCACAAGCCAATCAGCTAAAACTGTATATGACTTTATATGAGTATTACTTCACACCAACAGTACTAAATTGTGTTTTATTAATGTGTATAATAACAATATATTAAATCAATCACAAATGTCCTTGCATCTGACAGCTAAAGGAAATATTCATTTGAACACATATCCGTTTACAGTATTGACAAAACTCCTGTATGATCAACATGGTTAAACCCATAATGGTCACTTTGACAGGACACACGAGTGATATGGGAACAAGGAATAGACCATCTTATGGTAATGTTGTACACAAGTCAATTAAAAGTAGGAGACCTCTGAACTGAGATAAGGTGCAATGTTCGAGGGTGGTTTATATGACTCCACTGTAACACCTGGGCCAGTGCTTAGATAAAGTGATTTTATGGCTGTGGGACATAATATCAGTTTGGTTGGAACACTGGGTTCAGTGAGATTCACTTCCACTGACAGCATGACGTCTTCTTCATAGTACAGGTTTGACTTTCTCACATAACTCATTTGCTCACAGGGAGTCATGAGGTGTTTTTGTTAATTAAATAAAGAAATAAAGATGCACTTTGTGTGTGTGTGTGTGTGTGTGTGTGTGTGTGTGTGTGTGTGTCTGTGTTTTACAAACTGATCATTTCCCATCATTTCACACCTTTTTTTTTCTTTGCTTGAAAATTGTGTGTACTATAAGTGTTTGAAAGGGGAATCCCATGCATTGGCATGTCCAAAAGGTGGCAGTGTTGAGTTTTACAATGGTGCGCAAAGGCATGACCAATCTCTTCAATTCACCTTTCTTTTTTTTCTTTTTTCTTTATTTATCTATTGTCTCTAAAGTTATTCAACATATAATTCATCTGTAGTTTACATTTTGCACCTATATGTTTGTCCTTTAAAAAAATGAAAACAAAAAATGAGATATTGCTCTTAATAAGTTTAACTGAGCAACAAAATGACAACAAACAAATTTATGCTGTATCAAAAATAGCATCATATTAAAAGATGTAAAATAAAGTTCATGTGCAAATAGTTAAATGCTATAAATCTATGTATTAAAAAAAGAGAATTATAGGCGAGTATGCTTCATATATATATTAAAATGTAAAACTAAATCCACATCTATCTATCTATCTATCTATCTATCTATCTATCTATCTATCTATCTATCTATCTATCTATCTATTTTTGTTTTTTCTCCCATTCTCTTTTTCTTCAAAACGTGCAGCATATGTGTTCCTACTGTTAAGAATCTACAGCGTGCATGTTTCACTTTCTTTCACTGAGATTAAAAAAAAATGAATAAAACTGGAATAAATTGTTGCTCGAACGTTTATAATACCGGAGATTAAAGTTACGGCTGTAGTAGCCAAAGAGTTAAGAGTCTATGTCCCAGCTGACAGTCAGCTGATGGCCTTTGACAGTTGAGAAAAGTTTTGTTTCTGTAGGCTACTAATATGTTAATTAGCTCTCTGAGTGTGCGACCCTATTGGCTCTTCGTCCGAGTCAATTTCCCATTTCCAGCCTGACGTCAGGGCAGCTACAATGCTCTTAAACTCATCTGCTGTGTGATCCCTCTAAAAAATCGCCCCACCAGTCAGCGGCTTATAACGTGCGAGGCTGCATTTGCTCCCTTACTTTCGGCTTTTTCTCCCTCTCCGCTTGCGCAATGTATTCATGGAGAAAGTGTTGAATGTTTGAAATACAAAACCGCCGAATTTCACATGCTGAAAAAGGACTCCGCTACTCGTGTGCGCGGCACTGGTGTGTCTGTGCAATAGACTCTGCAAAGAAAAACTACTCATACACGCCTGCAAGTCCGTGGCTGCAAAAGGGACGCTGAAAACCTCGTTTTTCAATTTCAAGACAAACGCTTAAAAATCAAACTGGCTCACGTTCTTCCCAACCAACCCAGTTTGACAGCTGCTCTTCAGCCCATTTGGAGGACTGTCAGCAGCAAGAGGATGGCATCAGAGCTGGCAATGAGCAACTCCGACCTGCCCACCAGTCCCCTGGCCATGGAATATGTTAATGACTTCGATCTGATGAAGTTTGAAGTGAAAAAGGAGCCGGTGGAGCCCGATCGCAACATCAACCAGTGCAGTCGCCTTATCGCCGGGGGATCCTTGTCTTCCACCCCGATGAGCACGCCTTGCAGCTCGGTGCCCCCTTCCCCAAGCTTCTCGGCGCCCAGTCCGGGCTCGGGGAGTGATCAGAAGACACACATAGAGGATTTCTACTGGATGTCCGGTTATCAACAGCAGTTGAATCCAGAGGCGCTGGGCTTCAGCCCCGAAGACGCAGTCGAGGCGCTGATCAACAGCAGTCACCAGCTCCAGTCTTTCGATGGCTATGCCAGGGGCCAGCAGTTTGCTGGCGCTGCCGGAGCAGGAGGCACCATGGCCGGAGAAGAGATGGGGTCCGCCGCAGCCGTGGTGTCGGCAGTTATCGCTGCCGCAGCCGCTCAGAACGGAGGGCAACATCACCACCACCACCATCACCACCACAGCAGCAGCAGCGGCCACCACCAGGCACCCGGCGTCCAGTCCAACGGCACTTCTGGGACAAATCACCCACACTTGCGCTTGGACGACCGGTTTTCAGACGACCAGCTGGTAACCATGTCAGTGCGGGAGCTCAACCGGCAGCTACGGGGGGTCAGCAAGGAAGAAGTGATCAGATTGAAACAGAAGAGGAGGACCCTTAAGAACAGAGGCTACGCTCAGTCCTGTCGGTTCAAGCGGGTCCAGCAGCGGCACGTCCTGGAGGGGGAGAAGACGCAACTCGTGCAGCAGGTCGAGCACCTAAAGCAGGAGATCTCCAGGCTGGTCCGGGAGAGGGACGCGTATAAAGAAAAGTATGAGAAGCTCATCAGCAACGGCTTCAGAGAAAATGGATCCAGCAGTGACAACAACCCTTCATCCCCGGAGTTTTTCATGTGAGTCTCGACATTATCGTGAAAAAAAAAAGAATATCAGATGAGTTACTCACCCCCGCTTAAAAAGTTTTCATTATGAAACTTTCTTTTTTTCATTTGGCGCAAATGCCTACTAGACCAAGAACTCATTTGTCAACTTTTTTGATTTTTTTTTTTTTTAATTTTTGTTTTATACATTTTTTTTTTTTTTTGAAAACAAGAGTTTGCTCCATTCTGCGGCTGCATTTAGATTTGGAGGGCTTGTCGTCCGTGTTTTTTTTTTTTTTTTTTTTTTTAAATTTCGGAGGGGCATATTCAGAAAACTTTCATCTACGTTTTTCTATCATATTCAGTATATTATCTACATAGCCTGTTTGTCAAGATTTTTCATCGTTGTTCATTAGATTTGCAGTGTTTGAGTAAGATATGATTTTTGAAAGTTGATCCAACTTCATGCGGCAGTAACCTTTACAAAGTGTGCATGCAAGCACTCGGTATACTCTTGAAGTTCATCAACTTGCCCTTTTTCATCATTTTACTTTTAATTCAGTGTACAGATACCTGTCAAAACTGCATCCATCGACAATATGTTTTTGGTCTTATTACCTTTTTTTTTGTCTGCCAAACTTGGAGGATTGCGAGCCTGCCGTTTGACGCCACCTCATCTCATGCGTTTGCTTGTTATTGTGTTGAGCAACAAAAGACTATATTCATTACAAACTATTCATTGTTTTTAAAGAGATGTGTTATTGAACTGGCCTGCATGCTGGACATGTATGGTTTTTCTTTCTGATGTCCTTTTTTTGTCGGATGACTCCAGCATGGCATTCATAACTTCATTTATGGCCTCCTCACTTTTTTGGGACAGCAACAAAAAAGTGACAGGACTTCCCAACCCCTTGTAATCTATACAACTGCAGTTCAGCTGTGTTGAAGTGCACCACCATCGACTGTCATTAGGCTGCAGTGAATGCGCTTATATGCATTCCTGATGGAAGTTGATCGGCGGGGATCCTGGTTCAAGGGGAAACGAAAAGTCTTCACTATAAAGGAAATCATCAGTCCCTTTCCTGGAAGTTTAGTTTGCTGCTTGAAGCCTACTGTTATTTAAAGATATTCCATTGTGCATTTGACAAACTTTAATTTTTTTAAGCATAATTTAAGTACAAAGTTTTATAATCTAAGTTGCAAGAAAAAAATAAATAACGTGCTACAGGTTGAAGCCTATAGATTACTGGGATAAATATTAAGAAGAGAGCTACACAAAAGTATTTTTTGACATCGGTTTAGAGAAATTGGCTCGGCTCCAGCAGTGCTGTATAGTGCATAAACAGCGGTTTTGCAGCATGTTCTTCAAACACAAGTGTGAGAGCTGCATTGCTGTCCGCCACACATTTCATCATTTTATTTCAAGTTTGAGAAGATCATTCTCATAAGTTAAAGTCAGCTGCCATGCTTTTGGAAATGTGTTTTATGAACGAACTGAAGCATTTGGGACTGAAATGCACTAGAAAGAAATTCTCGCCTGTAATCATGTAGAAGTTGAGAAAAAAAAGTTTCACATCTCAAGAAGATAGCCCATTTGGCATTGTGTTATGACGTAATCGTAACATTTTTGATACTTTATTATCAGTTCAGGAGAGACTGTTGTTTTGTCTTAAACGAACTCAATATTTGCAAAGCAATAACATTTATTATAATCAATAATGTCTGGACATTGTTAGATCGTCAGGAATTGACACCCTGCATGTGCAAAAAGAGGGAGTACCATTCGCCAATAAATCTTAAAAATATGTTAATTAATCTTTCATCTTATATATAGTATATATATATATTTTGCTGTGCAAAATTATTTCACTCACTAACCATATGTGATGTTCATATGTGCTCGTTTTTTTCATTTCATACAATTAAATGATATGCAATAAATGTATGTAATTGTCTTCAATAAGTTTCTCACTTTTCTTTTGACTGGTTCTCGGATTTTTTGCTGTGAATGAAACATAATGAAACTAGAAGAGGGATCAAAAATCAAGATTACAGCACTACAATTTAACGCTGTATATATTTACTTCTGTAAATATATACAGCGGACCACACTGACTGAATCAGGAACATGATTATAATAATTTACTTACACTCATTAAGCAACAAAATTGGAGAGTAGCTCAGGATGACACACTTGATTCATTTTTGACGCTTGACAGTGCTGCATGTAAAAATGTTCATTGTTGAGATGTTAGTCCAATGTTACAGATAAGCTGATGAAACCACAAAGATAAAGCCACACATTGGCCCACACGTGAAGGTACTTTTAATGACACACTATTATTGGATAGAGCTTTTAGAGATTTTCTCTTTTAATCAGATCTAAAAAATAACAATGAAAAATCATTTTCAGAATATCATGACCCTAAAATGTATACTAAAATCCTATTTGTTGTCACTACTTTTTTTTCAATATTTCAACTCCATTTCCATCATCTTTACAATGAAGCTACAACTATATTATATTTAAAATTATTTGATCACATCTTCATTTTGGATTATGGAAGATAATGTTATGGAGACAAATATGATTTACATCATTTTTTTTCTTACTGTAAAATGTGACTTGTGATTAGTGAATGAGTCTGTGTGTGTATTTGTAAAGAGAAAGACAGAGTGAGAGTGTGTGTGTGTGCGTGTGTGTGTGTGTTTGTGCGCCTGTGTTTGTGCACACATGGGTTTGTGCATGCATGTCTGTGAACGTGCAGAAGTGTGAATGTGACTTAATGTGTTTTTTTTCCCTCAATGACAGTAACAATGACATTTTTATGTGCGTTTCTTGTGCATGTTGTATTTGCATCCTCAGTGTGCCCTTTTTCATATTGCTTGCTTCTTGATCTGTATATGCATTGTGTCTTGCTTGCCCGCTATCTGTGTCAGCTTTTTTGGACACTGTGTGCTTACTGTCATGTAGCATGTCACCATTTGGCTTTTCCAATTTCGTCCTGCTTTATCCTGTTTGTCAGAGGGCCTGGATACTGGCTCGGAGTAGATATGCCCTCAGAGTGGGGGTGCAGGGAGGGCACAGGCATGTCAGGCATGTGAGGGGGCGCTGGAGAAGGTGCCAATGTAAGTCAGCCGCTGCGGTGGGCAGCAGAAGCTCAGCGCTGCTATACCCAATCTTGCATTTTAGTAGGTGTTTACAAATCTAATTTTGACTTCTTTCAACATTGCTTGAACTTCACTGGTGCATTAAGTGAAAGGGCCACTTTTCTGAAACACAAGAGGAAAAGTTCTTTTGTAAGTCCTGGGACAAGGAATAGCCTTGTGGGCATCTTGTTTCACTGTTCCAGAACAATTTGTTTGTTGAAACAGGAAGACCAATGTGCCAGAATACACTTTGAAAAAACACTAAGGTTTCTGAGGACAGATTCAGTCTGGATTTGTCAGCACACTCATAGGTTTTTTGCAACTTAGCCACACTTTGTGTGTGCATGGCTGTGAGCAAAGCACATACACAAAGAGCACCTTTCATTAAAATTAACCACACTGTCAGTATGTTAACAAAGCAGTGAGTGATCAACTGTTATTCTACAATATGAAGAGCTGTGTTTGCAGTTATAAATTTCATACTTGTTAAATTCACAAAAAAGCCATCTTATGCACCATCTGCCAGCGGTGATGTGCTGCACAGCTCGTCAAAACAGGTCAGTTTATACTCACTACTTGCATCCCGCTCTGTTTTGTGTGATTTCCTCAAAGGTGCATGCTGCTGCTGTGGTGGCTGATTTGCCCAGAGTGAGGGGAAAGACTGAGACAATGGTTGGGCTCGGGCTGAATTAAATGATTTTGCTGATGATTAATAGTGGTGTGGGCCACTGGCTCCTGCGATGTAGAGATGATAAATCGTGAGTGCAGCTCCGTGCAGCTGTGCCAGTGTTGGGTTTTAGCATGCACACACCATGCAATTTACAGCCAAGCCGCTCTCCTTCTTCCTCAATTTATCTAATTACATCTATTTGATCTGAGCAGTAGCGCTGCTATATTTTGTTATTTCATATTAACCACAACAATGTATTGAATGGCTTCAGGAGGGATAATTGTTTGCTTTTTCTCCTCTTTAAAGAACATGTTTCTGTACTTGCCATTTCAAAGAGAAAATAATTTTCGCTTTACTTTCGAGTTAGGCTTTTCTTCCCTGAAGGCCACACATTTGTGTGGTGGCTTTTTTGATGTGTTTTGAGTGGTATGTAAAAAATGAAAATTTGGTTTCAGTTTAAGAGTGCCCTGTTCTACTCTTTAGCTTGTTTATTTTGATTGTTTCCTTATTGGGGTAGATCAGTTAGACCTCTAATGTCAGTGCACTAGAACTAAGAACATACTCACCGCACTGACATCAAATGAAAACACACTCACCAGCCACACACACCAGCACCAACACACACGCAGACAAACAATAAATAGCCCTGCATTGATTTGCCCCAGCCTTTTGTTTCACAGCTTGATATTCCTTGTGGTCTTTTCTGTATTCTGGCATTTATATGATTCAAATACTTCAGTCTCCAAGCTAAATGACATTTGCATGAAGACGGATTTAATTTGCAAAAGATGTTTCCCCTTATATCTGTGGCGTCAATGCACAAAAGCTATGCAAGTGATAAATCTATTGATCTTACAATTATGCATTTATATGGTACGTTGGTGCTATGCGGGTTGACAGCATAAGCTGCAGCATGACATTCACTCGAGTAGCAGTACGCCAGTTGACAGACTCAAAAATAAGGGTTGGTTGGGGGTCTGGATTCTTACAGGCTTTAGAAGGTGACAGAAGAAGGGCTGCAGAGGATCTGTTGTGTTGCTGTTTGTGTGTGATTCTGCATCTCTTAACTCACGCCAGCCTGTGTGCCAGGTCGATTAGTGCCTGTGTTGGTAATATGTGTGCGCTTGTGTGTGTAAATGTGCAAGTATGTTTCTATGCATGCATGTGTGTGTCTCCTGTCGTCTTTTGGAGAAGAGGATGAGTAGAGGTCAAAAGTTACAGCGCACAAGGCTGCTCTCAAAGTCATTAGAGTAATCCCTGCCCTGGGGAGCTCATGCTCATTTCCTCTGCCCAGAACCCACTGAATGAGATGTACATGCACATCCGACATGGTACAGTACCCAGTAAATTCAAGACTACTCACTGCCAATTTTTTTTTTTTACCCATTTCCTGTATTTCGCTGCTGTCTTAGAGAGTTACACTACTGCAGCATACTTTTTTCTGTTACTGAGGATTTCAACAAAAGCTTAACACTTTAAGGCAAAAACAACATAGTTTTGTGTATATATTTGTATATGTGTAAAAACTATATCATTAGGTAATGTATACACATGACTTAGCTCCAAGTAGATGAGTCATAGAGTAGGTTACAATTCGCACAATATGTTTATGTACTTACATGCACTATGCAGCACTGACGTGTTACCTTCATTTTCAAAATGTATGGAACTGGGCAGACATGGCTGTTGGCCAATGCCTGACAGGTTTACTTTCATGACACCAAACATTTTTCTTTTTCTATCCCATGTAGCTGAACAGAAATAGGCACTGAGCCACAGTCAAGTGGGAATAAGGATGGTAAAAATAAGGCAGCCTTTGTACTGGTTGAACTAATCACAGTAGTATAATGGGCATTGTCTGGTAGTGTTTGTGGCACCCGTGATGATCACAGAGTGCAGTTCATTTTATTCTAACACTTACACTATACAAGGATTGAACTGTGGCTGTTGCAAAGACACAACAAAACAACCAGTGGTACTTAAAGAAAATTGTTCCCTGTTAAATATCCATCAACCAGACTGGGTGTCCTAAACTGGAATTTTCAGTGTTCGTCCTGAGTTAACACTTTAATCAAGGTTTAAAAAAACATGTAACTATCAAAATATATATATATATATATATTTGAAAGAAAGGTTAATTTAACATCTCTCTCTTTATCTAATTAAAAAAAAAAAAGAAAAAAAAAAAAGATCCGATCTCACATTTTCACTTATCTGTTATATTTAGAAGAAGTTGTCAAAGTTGTTTTTTTTGTTTTTGTTTTTTTAAGTTGTGTTTCATGATTTCATTTTAAACATACAGATGGAAAGATATACATACACAGCAATTTAGTATAATTTTGTAACAAACAGGACAGTGTGTATGTACGATAATAACTGATACTTTGAAGGAGACTTCTGCATTCTTTCCATTATCCTTTTTTATCCTCTTCATGGTTGCTATGGAGCCTGTCTCCAATATACATAAACTAAAACAGTCCTAACTCTTTAACAGGACCACAATTGCCTACTATGGTATTATAATTCTCATTATTTAAATACATTTTGAAATCATATAGAATGATAATAATCATAATTTTAATGTATGTATTTTATAAATCTTAGACTTTGTCAGATTATTTTTCTCAGAGAAAAATCACAAGACATCTGATAATTTATGAGTTTGAGTTTCCTGAAAAACAGTAAGGCAGACAAGAGGATATCATGAATATGCAGAGTTAACAGTAACAGTATCAGGATCAGTTGTCTCAGCACAGCCAGGTGGCAGCCACATCTGTGAATGGTCTGTCCAGATTCTTAACAGATACAAAAACAAAGAAAATCCCTTCTCTTTACACTGTATACGAGAAGTACAGTACAAAAACACTCACTCCTTCAGAATTAAATGGACATCAGGGATCAATTAAGGTGCTTATTTTATCAGAGTATGCCTTGCTCTTTCTATATATTTCTTCTTTTTTTGTGTAGCAGAAAGTCACAGCGTGCTTCAAATAGACATTAAGCGGATACGCATGGTGTCATTAGAGAGTTGTCCTTGAAAGACTGGCTGCAGGTTATGTTGGTAATGAGGTGGTTGGGACTTGCTGGGGTAATTTTATATGTCTGTAAATGGACCCAAACCAAGAGCCTGTGACTTAAATAAATGCAACACCATCTCCAAGCAGCCTGGTTGCACAAAAGGTGAGTTAAAAAAAACAACAACATATATTTATAAATGTAAGAGGGATTATAGTTATTCAAAGTGGCATCTTCTGCAAAATATCTTTTTTTAAACTCACTAAAGATATACTGTGTGATCAAAATCACATATAGAATCCATGCATGTTAGGTTTGAAGTTTAATAGAATCATTAGTTTTTCACACAGCTGTAATTTTCAAAGCCTGCTTAGCCTGAAATGTAGAGCTGCAGCTGAGCAGTGCATACGCGACACAGATGAGGATTTAGTCCTCATCTAACAATAACAGTAAGTAAAATATTTCTGCATGGGGAGTATTATTTTCTTATGTTCTCCCTGTTACATGTATAATATGCTGTATGCTGCCCTATAGTTATGTAGAGAACGATAACAGTAGGTGAAATAAACATCAATGAGACATTTCCATACATTTCTAACAGATGACTTGCACCAACATGTCAAGTGACATTGTGATTCAGCTCTGTATTATGTATTAGTGCAGTGCAGAAGACTAACAAATACTAGAGAATCTACAGAATTTCTTTTCTCAACGTAATCTCTCGCTTTTTCAGCACAGTTTTTAAACTTTCTTCAAAAACCAAGCTATCTCTCCCACTGATTAAAGTTTACACTTGTGATTTAGATGCAAGACTCTCTTTCTGCTGCGGTACTAATCTCATCCGGCTGCATCACTGCTGTTTCCCTGCAGTTTCTATATACTCTGTAGAACTGAGTTATGTGGCATTTATTTGAAAATCCAATGATTTAAAATTTCCTTCACTGCAGTGTATGGGCAAAGTATTTCCACAACTGTCATTTTCCACAGCGTTTTAAAGGGACCCTGCTTGGCATCCATGCGCAGGGAGCTAAGAGCTAAGCTAATGTTTTCACTTGTGTAACATTTATAGGCAGTATGAATAACTGTATACTGACCTGCCTACTTACTTGTGTGTGTTTTGAGAGGGGGTGGGGGGGCAAATGAAAGTGTCTGTCATGAAGCCAACCTCCACTGTTAATTTGTGAGTGCGATAAACTCCCTGCCTTTTAGAACAATTGTGTAATTTGATGAAATGAGCAGGTATAAAAGTATTTTGCTTTTTGCAACGCCATACTGCATGCTTAGATATTTTAGTTTTGTCTCTTGTGGTTACAGTGTTTTGATGCATGGGTTCTGCCTGTGGAATCTATTTGCATGCAAATTTTTACATTTCCTTCTGCATCAAACGCTTACTATGATACATGTACTGTATTTCACTAGACAGACAAGGTGAGAGTGAATCTCACTCGAAATGGATCTACTTGTTTCTTTGTGATTGTTTGTGTGCGTCTGTGTATGTGTGTGCATGTGTGTGTGTGTTTGACGGTGTGGCGGAGAGTGGGGCACAGTGGAAGAAATAGAGGAGTGAGAGCAAAAGACACTGTGTGCGTTTGCTTTGATATTCATTTATCCACTCTTATGTGTTTTGTCCAATCTTATCTGCTTTCTCTAGGTCTTCAAGAAAATTCCTCCATCTGTGATTTCAAGCCCCATTCCTCCGTGCCCTTGGCTCCTTGAGGTAAAACACTTCTTATACTCAGCTTTTTTGTTTTTCCTTCTCCTGTAGTTTCAACCTTATGATAGTGAGTGAAGTCAGATTTGTGAAACAACTCCACAAAATATTAGTCCTGTAAAAGAAAATCAGAATAGTAATTATAATACCAAATATCATTATAATATGTACTGGTGTGATTGATTCTATTTTCCTATTTTATCACTATATAATTAAATCCATACTGAATATTCATTAATATCAGACTCCCATTAATACAGCCACTACATGTGTATTGAGTGTGCTATAGCGTACTGCATGTCTGTAAGGTTTCCATAATGGCTTCCGTAGTTTGTCAATACCTATTCATATGCTGAAGAGCACACACCTTCTTTATGTTCACAGTATCTCTCTCCATCTTCCCAATACAATAACTATATAGAGTACTATATGCATTTTCCCACCTTATTTAAATCCACAAAGAAAAAAAAAATCCAGCAACACAGATATGAAGTTTTCAGGCCTCCAGAATCAACAGCACAACCGGCAGATTATAGCCACTCATTCAAATGTATATTACATGTTCAGATTTTGCGTGAAAAAGGCAAGAGAGAAAAAGCGGAGTGCATTGGACAACAGGCGAGGCAGAGTGAAGAATAATAAGCTTCTAGTCCTGAAATCAATTCACAGAGACAGAGAGGAACCTGTGCAAATGTATATTGCAAGTCCGATTGTTCCTATAATGGTTTCAATGATTGTTCTATAGCAGACTGCTTGGTCATGACACATAAGGATGAGAGAAGGTTTGAGCTTGTATTCATGACTATTGTCCACCTTGCTTAAGCAAAAATGTGTGTGTGTGTGTGCGCATCTATCAGTGTTTGCGTGTACATGTATTTGTATCCTGTGTTATTTACTTGATTGTGTCTAAGTGGGGCGTAGGATCAGTAGCTGGCCTTTCTCCAGCTCCACTTAACTTCAGTAGGGGAAGCAGGACAAAAGCCATCAGGGAAGACAAGGACAAATCATCTTTAGATGAAGTGTTTTAAGTGCTCTGATTCTCCTCCCACGTCATCACTGTGAATTAGGTGCCCTCTGCTCACTGCTAAGGGGTGTAGAATATAAACAATGCCAAGGGAACGGATGTTAAACGAATGAAAGTGGAAAACCATGAGGGTGTCAATCTTAGTCAGCCTCGTAAATCTCAGTTCCCTTGCCATGCTGCTGCGCTGTACCAATGTTGCACTCTGACAACCTGCCAGCTGAGCTTAGAGGGGCTGCATGCGGTGTGGTCTGGTCGATCCTGTTTTTAGCGGTTTCAGCTATGAGAGACGTGGCAGGCAGAGCCATGTCTTTGTTTTATGCAAATCCATGCATATGAGGAGCGGGGAGGGCGATGAGCAGTCTGGCCACGTAGCTCCAGGAGGACAGGCTGAGTGATGGAGACGGAGAGCCAGGTCTCGGTGTCCTTGCCTGGGGAAAGAGTGTCCTGACTCCGGCCTGGACTGCCTAGACACCATCAGGACACTGTGTCACTGCACCCCCCACTCCGCCAATGCAAGAGATAAAGACTTTCCCAAGCACAGATGTATTTACACTGTGAGATGTTCAGTTGGCGAGGAGATAAAGAGAGGTTAACATTGGTATGAGACTGCCAGTGAGACGCTCACCTGTGACTGGTGTGTGTGTGTGTGTGTGTGTGTGGTGTGTGTGTGAAAGCAGGCGCACCTCAGGGGTTCGCCATGCCAAAAGGCACCGGAGTTCAGAGCCCAGCAGGGAGTTGAAGGACCCAGAATATGCTGACAAAGATAAAATGCCAGGTGTGTGTATAGGTACTGTAAGTGTGTGAAAGAGGCTGTGAGAGAGAGAGAAAGAGAGAGAGAGAGAGAAAGAGAGAGAGATCAGTGTAAATTTATATTAGGGAAGCAAGCTGGTGTATGTGTTTTTATGAATGTGTGCATGTGTGTGTGTCATCACATAGCCATTATGTAAAAGGTAGGTAATGCTACCACCCATGTGGCTGCTGGAAAGCAGGGTGGTTTGGGTGAAACTTGCTGAAATAATCTCACCCACACACCACATCTAGACACAATGATCCGTTTCCCATCTTCACAAGCGTCTTTTGCCTCCTGATATCAGTGAAGTTAATCTGTAGAGCAAATTACACCTTGTGAATGTTTTCTAAAAAAAATTGTGCTCCAGTCCTCTCTATACTCACCCATTCCCAGAGCTGCGTGCTAACAGTAACGCTCGGTCGGAGGCTCTTCTATCACAGAGCTCTATTTCTGGGTGCCAGGATGTTGCTCTCAGTCGTTGAGGGCTGATGAAATCGATCCAGATTGACTTGTCATGTGGAGGAGAAAATGTATGAGCTAGACGAGGGGTGCAGAGGCCATAAAGAGAGGGGGGGCCAGGGGGCAATGCAGAAGTACAAAAACAACCTCATGCTCCATATGGGTCAAAAGTCGAGGAATGATTTATTCAAGACTGGGTGTTATCCCTCGTTCCCCCTCCTTCTCTCTGCTCCACCTGCCTCTCTGAAAGGAGTGAGAAACTGGAGACTGCTCAGAAGGAGCTGACTATATTTAGCTTTGGTGACCAAAGACACTGTGGTCTAACTTTAAAGTTAAAAATACAGATATCCATGTACAGTTAGATGGGCGCAGTTTGCGTCACTACCACGCACCAAGCACGTTTTTCAGCTTGGACTTAGACTGAGGATAGAGTTCAAACAAGTCTGTAGCTGTCACTGGGTGTTTTTTCTTCACAGGAGATTATATATACATACTGGTAGCCAGATACATTCGTTAGCGTTATCCTTGTTTACCCTGTATTGGTACTACAAGTGAGTAAGTGTGTATAAAGATATACAAGAAACAAAAAGTGTTCCTTTTGATTGTGAGAGTGATTCTTTTGTTGCAAATAAAGAGGCAAAGAAAGAAAGCAGGAAAGAAAGAAAAAAACAGGAAAGAAAGAAAGAAAGAAAGAAAGAAAGAAAGAAAGAAAGAAAGAAAGAAAGAAAGAAAGAAAGAAAGAAAGAAAGAAAAAACAAAGCGAGTGAGTGTGAAAGAAAGGGAAAGATTTATGGCTGCATTTGTATGTGAAGTGGTACTAGATTTAGCTCAGTGTGTTTGGGCAGAGCTCCACTTTGCTAATTATTTTCCTGTGGCAGAGTTCTCAGCATGGAGCTCCTCTCTCGCTCTGAGAAGAGAAGCTCAGCGGTAAGTGCTTAGTCAGCCCTACTCTGGGTGTGAGATACTGTTGGGTCTCTTGTGGACGGTCAGGGAGGCGGAGCAGCATGGGACTAAGCCATCGCAAGGGCGAAGGCTTTGAGAAGAGGGCAGGCCCATCATCACCCATCAGTGAAAGGAAGGAGAGCAAAATGCTACTGTTGGAAACAGAGAATGAAAAGTCTGTTTAGTGTCTCTCTCAGTTCCATTTTTGCGTTTGTTTTTTTTTTTTGCATGTCTGCTAGAGCTGGTAGTTTGCTTGACTGATTGTTTCTGAAGACCGGTAACATTGTGGACATACAGTAGCTGTTATAAAAGTCTATAAAGCTGCACTCATTAGCAGTTAGCAATGACATGGCCTTAAAAACTTAAAAACACATCAGTGTTGTTTCTGCACTGCCTTGATCTCTGTGCCAGTCCCTCAGTCATTCAGTCCAGAGGAAAGGGTGTTCTCTGTTTATCTCCTCCCTCTCTATTTATACTCAATGTCAAACTTGTCTTTCTTCCCATCTCTATACCCCTCTTTTTCGAGTGACACACAGCTCCTCCTCTTCTGTCTGCCCCGCTATCCTCCAAATGACTCTCCTCCTCCCAAACACACTTACCTTCCTTCCCCTCGCCTCTGTTCCCAACGTCACTTTCCCTCCCTCCTCCTCCTTCTGCCTCACATTGCACCTGCTTCCCTCCCGCTCTCTGCTCCCTCTCTAAACGTCACTTCCCCCCCTCCCCTCCTCTCCTCCTCCACTCCTATTCTCCCCCTCGTTAGCTTGATGAATGGCTTCACTGCAGGGAAAGTGCTGATTTTCATCCCTCTGTCTGATTTCTGCTGGCTGTTATTAATTTCAAACACTCAGAGAAAAGCAAGTGAGTCAATAAATAAGGAAATGAACACACTTCATCCTGCCATACAGCAGCTCTCACAGTCATTCACCCAGGGTACTGGTCTCATGTAGAGGCCAGGCCTGCATTTATACTGGGAGGGTTAAGCTCTACTCTCTAATCGCAACTTGCTTCAGTATTTTTAAAAGAAAGAATAAAAGTCTTCCGGTACCACTGCGTCATATCAAATGTTTCTGGAGTATTTTCAGCATCTTGCTTCATTCAGACAAACAGGACCAGAGGGAGACAGAACGGTACAAAGTAAATAGCTCTGAAGAGACCTGCAGTGTCCCCTCTCATATTTCATCTTTCACACTAGTGCACCATTTAAGAAATGTATACAGAGAGTGACAATGGGAAGAGGGATAGATGAGATGCAGGCTGAAAGAGAACAGCAGCAGAACAGAGTTATTGCTGCACATTAAACGATGTCGTCCACGCAGCGTGGCTGGGGCTCTATCTCTAAGTGCACATTACTTACATTCCAGGCTTAATGCAATGTGTTTGCCCGTTAACATCAAACACAAAATAGCCTCTGTGATGATATGACACCCTGTTTCTTGCTATCTGACAGGAACGCTTGCACCAAGAGTTGCTATTCCCTATTTTATGTATTTAATTAAAATGGGTTAGGATATTTAATCACACCAGGATCACCATAATGCATGCACAGACACAGAAATTAAAGCCCCAGCTATCATTAGGCTGTTTACAAAGTGTTAAGATAAACAGTCTGGTTGAGTACATGTCTTCGACACATACGTATGTCCTCTCTTGTGTGGTCTGTGCTCTTCAGCTACACGGCTTATGTTCCCTTGGCTAAGGGAATTAACACACTATTTGGTATCACATTAATACACATACAGATTTCCTTGGGACCAACACTTCCTTAGTTTTCTGGTATATTCCTGACACCTCACTAATTAAATGATTTCACAGGACTGTCCTATTGCATCAGTGTAGGGCGTGAATATGTGTCTGTGAGAGAAACTGAATGTTCATGATTACAATAAAGAGAAAGGTGCTTTGCTTCTCATACTAGGTGTAGTGTGAAAGTAAAAGCTGCCTCTTGCCCTCTGAGTCACGAAAGGTGTGGATTTCCATTTACAAGAAAGGAGAAAATGTGTGAGATGTAGTATGTTAAAGTTTATTTTATAACTCAACGTCAGTACTGCAAGGTACTTTGTTTCGGTATCTCAAGTGTTATTTGTGCCAAGTGTGGTTTGACAACTTTGGCACTTGACGTATTCCCACAGGATCTGTTGCAGCCATCACAGCACACAGAATATACAGCATGTGAGAATAAAACAAAGTTAGAGTAAAATAATGTTTTGCAGTGTATAACTCATTGAGTCTCTGCCATTCCTTATTTAATGTATATATATATATATATATATATATATATATATATATATATATAGTAAAATATAGCCAAGGCTCGGTGTCAAGACATCCAAACTTTTGTTTTGTGAACTGGCTTCATTGTTGTTATGGATGGATGTAGGACAAGATGAGGAAAGAGGAGAGGAGAGGAGAGAAGAGAAGAGAAGAGAAGAGAAGAGAAGAGAAGAGAAGAGAAGAGAAGAGAAGAGAAGAGAAGAGAAGAGGAGAGGAGAGGAGAGGAGAGGAGAGGAGAGGAGAGGAGACTGTATTAGTAACTGCAGGGGTAGTGGAGCCTGTATGTCTGCTTCATGGCTCTGTGAGCGCAGACATAACTATTGTGTTTACAAGGCTGAGTTGCTCTTATTGTTAAATTATTGGGGTGGGGGTGCGTTAAAGGAGGAGGAACAGAGAGAAGGGGTGCAGGGGGAGTAAATATTTGTTCCTCTCTCTCATAGTTCTGGTTAACCAGGCTGAGGAATGCTCTTTGCATTTTATAATTACAGAGTCTGGGGCAGTGTCACCCTTGGAGAGTACATGGCCTCAGAGACTTGAGAGAGAAGGGCTTTCTTAGAGACACAATGTAGTGACCAGGCCCTGAAGTGTGGAAGGCTGAGGAGTGGCACACTTCTGCATGTCACTGCTGTCGAAGAGGCATGTTAAGTTAATGGTCATGTGTCGCGAGGTTACTCCCTGAAGTGCAACACAGGCACGCCAGGCCAGACCAAACTGTGAACTCTGTTGGTCACCTCGCTGTCATCTTTTTGTTGGATTGGAAGGGAGTGTGACCCCTGGGAAAGAATGTTGTGGCAGAAAAAAACAATAACACAGAAGGTCTCACAAGAGACCCACAACCCTGCTTTGCTCACTCTTTCTCAGTACTAAGGAAACTGTCTTTTCTCTCTCACACTCACTTGCACATACTCTTTATTGAACATACTCAATATCTCTACTGCTCTGCAATGCTCTTATGGTTTCTCTCTCTCTCTCTCTCCCTATGCGACCTGGCCATTAAAGGAGAGCGATGAGTTCACAGCTGATAGTCTCTGGTGTAGGATGACATTATCGGAAGCGGCTGCATATAGATACCGAAAAAAAAAGAAAAGAAAAAAGACACAAACAGAAAGAGAATACTATGGCACACTTCTCTCAGTATAAACTTCTGTCTGCTTGGATTACAATAATGACCCCTGACAAACCATAATAAGACACATGCATCTCTATGGATGCTAGCCATGACCAGAGGAATGGCCCCTGTGTTAACTGTCCAACTGGACAGTTCCGCAGTAGACTCTTGTTAGCAAAAGTTGTGTCCTTAAACCAAAAGGTCATGATAGAAAAAAAAAAGATACAGGCAAATGCATTCTCAATATACAACCCAGTATGCCACGACTGCCATTAGTGAGAGGGATGTGAAAGGAGGGTGATGGAGAGGGACAAAGCTTTCCCTCCATCCCTGCGGCTGAAGTGGAATACTTGTGGTGACGGGTTGTGACAGCTGAGGGAGCGAGGGAGCAAGAGGGGAGTATCACTCCAAAATCCCCAGGAAACAAGTTATTTAGGATGAACTGCCTGCTGTAGCCTCTCTCAGGCCGTCTGTTTCTGCTGTCTTTCACACACAGAATTGCATGTGTACCCCCCCCCCCCCCCCCAACACACACACACACACACACACACACACACACACTAGGTAATAGATATTTACAGTTTGAATGATTTTATTAACTCTCTAGTCACTACATTACAATAATGATTCAGTCAATAAGTATTAATACTGACATGCCATCCCTGAATCAGATGCATACAGGACCAGCACACTGACTCTCATTTCCTTCCCCCGTCTCTTGATAGTATCCCTAATAGACCTCTCTCTCAGTGGCACACTGCTGTTGCAACATTCACCTACTATTGCTTTAATGAGATGTCTGCAGTTGTGTGTGCATGTGTGTGTGTGTGTGTGTGTGTGTGTGTGTGTATGAGTGTGGGTGCATGCGTGTGTTTGCCTGAGAAAGAAAGAAATGTTAGCGATCCTTGTGGCCCTGTTTATCTCCACCCTTGTGTTGGTGTAGAGGGAGGTCAGAGGCAGGGCTGCCTGTATCCATCTCCATTCCCACGGCTGCTGTCTCACAGGCACAGTGGTCACAGGAGGATGAAAAGACTATGGATTTTTTTTTCCTTCCTCCCCTCCTCCCTACATTCATCAGAGCAGGAAGATTAGACAGAAGATGAGCACAGCCTGGCCCATTCAAAGCAGCTTTAAGCCCGACACTGGAAGCATCTGACCTGAGATCTCTGGTTCACGGAGCACACAAGACATACAAACACAACACACACACACATACACATACACACACGCATTGACTAAGACAAGATTTCTTGGTTGAGTTTTCTGGTTCAAAGCTTGGTCATATAGTGCTTGGGTGTTAAACACTGACTCTATGACCTCTGTACATTAACACACTCAGGTACACACTCAACCACACACTGACGCATGCATGAAACACTGACAGAAAGAAGCACTCACACTCACTTCTCAGGAGTGGAGATGGAGATGGGGGCTGACAGTTTCATGTGTATAGGAAGATATTTTAGGGAAAACTTGATAGACGATGAGGTGAAGCAAGTCAGGAGGGAGGAGGAGGGGAGCCATATGGGGCGGGAGAGTGAGAGACAGAGAACTTGATGCAGGCAAAGAGGAACAAGGAGATAGAATTCATAACATCACTGCCCTCACAAGCAATTAGAATAATTCTGCTTTAATTTGCGAAAAGCCTGAGCCATCTTATCAGTTTCCAGATAAGTCTCCTCCTCCTACTCCTCCTCTTCTTCAACCAGAATACATGAGAAGCCCTCATGACTGAAAACTGACACAGCGAACACTGATAGCTACTACCATATGCCTCCTCTCCGCTCAGTTCCTTTTGCTTGCTGCTCCTGCTCGTGCATAAGCACGTACAGATGCATGCACTCACACATTCACACACATAAGCACGCACACATGCACAGGTCAGTCAAGGGGCAGAGTGAAGTTTCTGAAAGGGCAGCAGTCACATCTAAAAGTGAACACCCTGTCAACTGTGAGCTTGTCATGTTTCTTATTTGTTTCCCAGTGTATTTTTGGAAATGTACTTTTGCTATTTGTGTGTGTGATTTTTATCATATAGCATAACGTGTTTGTTCAAAAATCATGTATGTTTTGGTTCAAGCACAATCGCTCTCACTCTATTTCTCACCTCAGCTCAACTGAGAGATAATTGTTAAGCGTTTTGCTTCCTAATTGAAACCAGGGGTGGAAATTTTTCTAAAAAAAAAAAAGAGAAACACACTGACAGAAAGAGAGGGAGAGGAGGGTGAGTGTAAACTAGAAAAAAATGTGGGTGGGTAGGAAAGCAAAACTAAAAAGAGAGTGAAACTTAACCTTGTGCTCTATTTATTTACAGGGATCGCTTGCTAAATTAAAAATAGCAGCAGATAATTCTCAGATAAAATTTAATTGGCCAGAGTGACATGGGCATTCAAACATGTTTGATGCAGATGGAACTCTAGTCTAACAAGTCTAACAAGGTAGGCCTTTGAGGAACCAGCAGCTCAGGATTTTGCATTATAGTGAGATTGTTTAACAGTGACAGATTCTGACAGACACTGTTGATGCTGTTCTTGATAGTTGATGTGATGTGACAACTCACTACATACTTTCTGCTGTTTTACATGAACAATTGTGGCAGAAAATGGTAAGTGGCAGTTATGAATGAGTGACTGTGTGTTGCATGATGACACTGTGTGTGTGTGTGTGTCAGAGTGCCTGGTTTCAGAATGTTGGGTCAGGTGTGAACCAGTTGCCTCCTACCGTTATTCACACCTGACTCCCATACTGCCATAGTCAGCAGGCATCTGTGATAGAGACGGAAAAAGAATAAGCAAAAAGTAGAAATTCATATAGAGAAAGCTCTTTCTGAAACTGATGTGTGACGATGACATGACATTTGGTGTGTACTGTTAAGTAACGATGTAGGATGTTTTCTGATTGTATCAATTCCTGATCAAAAATCTATTGAATAACCATATAGTGGGGTGTAAAACTTGTGAACAGAGTATCTGTTTACCTGTGTCTGCCTATGGAAAGCTTTATTATTAGGTGGCAGCATGTATGCGTCATTTGGGAGGTTTGCTGGTTGTCACGGACACACAGAGGGCGACGTTCCAGTGAACAGGAGGTGGGTGCAGTGACATAAGCAGGGCGCAGTGCCCTTACCATACACAACATTCTCACAACACCTACATATGGAGGGGTCAAGGGCGTGCACACACTGACTCACACCCCCACGCATACACACTTCATTGCGCTATGTAAAACATTCAACAAAAAGTATATTAACCTTCTGTCGTTTGCCGTTTTAAGATCTTGCGATGTTTCCTTGCCTTGTCATATTGTACGTTTTTCAAAGTGAATACATCTTTTGTCAGGCTGTGAGCACCTACAGTACAACACAGAGTGCTTCTGGTTGCATACACTTGGCAGCATCCTGTGCACACACTGTGTGAGTGCTGTAAATAGCCTGAGTGTGTCGTGCATCTCTGCTGTGTTTGGACCTATTTTAGAGCTGACACAGGAAACAGGGCCATTCTGACAGCCACCCTGCCAGCCGGTACTGCACACAGCAGCCCCGGAACCTTCTGTCATGCACACATATACACGTGCATGTGCACACACAAACACTCAGACATACATGCATACACACAGACAGACTGTTTTTTTCCATGTTAACAACCTACCAGTGCTTCATCCACCTCATAGACTTCCACGAATCATTTCATTTTCTTTTAAGTCAACACTCTCTCATCACACTGCTCTCTTCTAGTGTTCCAAAAAACATCGACTGGAAAGACCTTTAACACAAGCACCCTGCTGTGTCACTTGGTGCTCTCCTGTCCTCCACATGTCCCCCATCTTGCCTTTAGTATTGTACATCTCAAACCGTGAGGTGCTGGGGTGATTTCACTTTTGAGCCAACCAGAAAGAATCTAGCTGCTTTGGCTGTGTTATATATCCCTGCATAATACGCAAAATGATAACTCTGGCAGAGGGGAGCTCAATTACCCAAGACACAGGTTTCTGCTTTCAGCTGCATGAGACAGCTGGAGATCTGGCGCTGTATACAGAGCTAATTTAGAGTCATGTTGTTTTCTGCTATTCTGGTTTATTGTTACTGTGCTGTTCTGTATTTTAATGTTGTATTTGTATTTTTGTCCACCAGGGTGATGTAATTTAGTATTTTGGTCATTTACTCATTTGCCAAATATTTCAAGGGACTCGGAAGCTCTGACTCAGTGACTTTAAACCTAAATGAAGCTGCATCAGTGATGTGACAATGCTAGCTCATTTAGAGACCGTTAGCATACAGACATAAACGCCTCTTCAAAGGCTGTAGCAGAGCCACACTTACCAGCCTCTCATATTTTGGGAGGAAGATAAATTCAGCAGGTTGCTTCTGCCTTCCTATGTAATTATGTGCATGGTGATGTGCTTTTACAGCCTGCCTAACAGTCGGAAATTATCTGCTGGAAATGAAGTCCAATTAATTGTGGCACTTTGCAGGCGTACGTGTATGCAGAAACACTGTAATGACACTTAACGGGAAATTGGCTCCTGTTGAAATATTTAATAAATATGTTGCGAGGCGAAACAGCCTTGTATGATACTGACAAAAGTAGCTTGTTACTTAATGTTACTGTTACATACAGACACACTCAAACGTACAGCTCCCTTTCGTTTCAATAAGCCACTTGGATGTGAGGAGTTAGGTAGAAGTTGGAGGTGTAACACAGGCTAGTGGTTAATGACACATAGCTTATAACGTGATGTCACAGGTTCGATTCTGGCCGTGGACCTTTGTTACATACCACCTAGACTTTTCCTATATTTCCTGTCAAAATAAGCTACTGAATATAAGTTGAAATACCAGAAAAGATTGTTTTTTTAAAAATAGAAAGTGTAAAATAACAGACAGATAAAATTATTTCGAATTAGGTATCGTTACAAACTATAGATATAACCTCAAATGGGAAAGTCTATAAAAGGAGACAGCAGTCTTTTAGGGTCAGTGACATTTTGTGTCACGCCATGATAGCTCCCTATTGTAGGACACACTGATGAGTCAGCACTTTTGCAAAATAGCACCTTTTGTTTTTGTCCCGGGGAGTCTGGGTGTTCTGCCCAGAACTATTATCCAGACACAACCCATTAATGAATTAGATTTTTCTCTAAAAATGTTTCATAATTGTATTCATTTTCTCAGTGTTATTCTGAATATTTTAGAGCCTTTTTTATTGAATTACTAAATTTAACCTAGAAGCAGTGACTTTTAAAATGCGCACATTCTGATTATTTTTAAAATATAATCCTAAAATATTGCATATTGTAATCAGAGCTCCTAACCGAAACAACATCTATTGGCATTGATTCAGCTTATTTGCTCAAGGGCCCCTCAGCAGCAGCTGTTAAAAGATGGATAACTCATTGTTTTTTCACAGGAAATGAGAGGATTTGAACATGGAACCAACCACCCGATCACAGGTGTAATTCTTTAACGATTAAGCTGTTTCTGCTCTCTCTGCCAAAATACCCAAGTAACAGTAGTTGTATTGACATTTTGCTAAATCTGGACAATGTCGATTGGAATTTGCTGATGTATTATTTATCAGTTTTTAAGTACATAAAGGCTATTCCTTTAAATGTAATGCATTCCCAGACAAACCATTCTCACATCAAAATGTACACAGTGCAAAAACATATTAGTTTCACAATAATGGCTCCAAAATTGAAATGCCTACGAGAAATAATTCAAACTGATGGCCTTTACATTATTACATTACCTATCTTACTGTTGAATTATCAAAGACAGTTTTAAAGTTGAGAAAAAAGAAAACCTTAACATGACAACAGTGAGGAAAATACTTCCAGATGGGTCCTCCGGTCAGCCAATCGCAAAGCTTTAAATTCTGAATTTCAAATTCAATTCATCCCTGAGCTGCTCTAAAATCTATATTTTTATATTGAAAGAATATCATCAAACAGTTACATAAAATAACACAAATAACATAACATCTCAGATAACTACACAACAGTGTTAAATTGCATTTTTCACTGAGAATAAAAGGAATATCAGACCTTTTGTTTGTTTTTCGCAGACTGAAACGTGAGTCATGTGACATGGAAGCAAACCAATAGAAAAGAATAGGTCAAAAAAGAATAAGCATCTGACAATTTTAGAGCTGTGAAACTATGACGTTTTGTGCTAGGACCCAACATAGCTATCACACATTTTGATGTGAGACTGGGTTGTCCCAAAGTGAGAAGCCATCTTCATAATGCAGGGTTATGTTTGAAACACTTACTCTTGAACATCACATTCAGGTTTTCTCAAATGTGCTCATAAGGATGTGTGTGTGGTTTGTGTGTGTTTACATTCGCCTCCACATGAATACTTATTTCATGTTTATGTTTAACATTCACATCCACTTGTTCATTACCTTGGGTCATTCTGCTCTGCTTGGTTACACATAAAAGTTCTCTGATCCATGTTTGTGTGTGTCTGTCCGTCTGTGTTGTTTTGTTGGGGCCTACTATAGCCCCATTCCACTCTGCAGTATGGGACATAAATGGCAGCGGAGTGGTGTGAGTGTCAGCCGGAACGTGTGCTTGGCAGGCAGTGGCTATGCTATTAGCAAGCGCTAACAGTTTTATTATTAGAAAATAAACGGTGCGCTGCAAAACTCTGAATGTTATTAGCACCTCACCATCTGGGTCTGACAGCTGTGTTCAGCCACCATCATGGCTGAACTGCTAACGGCTATATCTGAAATCTCCACTTTTTATCTACAGTACTTGTGCAGTCATTCTCTGTCAGTTTCTCTTTCTCTCTTTTTCTCTCTTGCTATCTCTCTTTCTTGCTTTTGTTGGTTTTTCTTGCAGAAATTAAGATAACCGAAAGGAGAACAGAAAAACGCCTTTATTTCATTGCCTCTGACAAGCACAAAAATCAAACAAACTTCGGGTTTGTGGTCAGTGAAATGAACATTTTGCCTTGTATGCATGTGTTTCATTTGTGACGGTATATAAAAGGGAAAAAACAAAAATATTGAGAAGCAAAACCACAAAAATAAATCTGCTGTTCAAATCTCTAAAGGATGTTAACAATAAGCCATAAAGCTTCAGAAAAAAAAGAATTTTATTGCATGCATGCACTTTTTTCCCACTTAACTTCTGACATTAGTTTCTTTCAATGCACATGCATATGAGAGTGTGCCTGCAAGAATACCTTTTTTAAAAAAAATCTTTTTCTGCATGTGTGTTTTTCTTCCCCGATCACACCGCTTTGCAGGGCTTTATTTAAACAGATAACCTGCTACTAGAGGCCCCCAGCATCCCCAAAACCTCCTAACTCCCCTTCTTGCCTCCCAGTCTCTCACAAAACCCGGCAGTAGGAGACACCTCCAGAAATTATCACTGTTATTGCAGACACTGCAGAAACGCCTACCCTGCAGTGGTTCTTTCTCCAACAGAAAAATACTTTTCTCCAGTAAAACAGGCCAACTCCTTCTAGGGGTGCGTCTCCCACTCTCTACCTAATCTACATGCATACTTACCTTCCTTATATTTAGGGACGTCGCTACCAAGCAGCGTGAAGGACTCTGGATGGCACAGGAATCTATTTCACATATAGATGCACAGGGCTAGCGTACAGGAATAGGATATAGAGCAGGGAAATAGTGTGTTTTCAATTTCACCCACCCTCTATCGTATTTTTCCATGGTTATCCGCTTTCTAATTCTATTTATTTGAGTGTTCCTTCACTGTCTGGTGGGTTTAGGGACCTTAAAGCAGCTTGAAGATAGATAAAGTCTCTTCTTATTGTTTTTGATTACTTTTTATGACTCATTTTCATTTTGGCCTCAGCAGGCAGTAACAACTATTCAACACCAGAAGAAGCACTAGGGCCCCAGCCAGTTTTAAACAAGTCTTTCTTTTTCTTCCTTTCATGAAACAGAGAGGGATTTTCTTCTTGCTCTTGATTTATAAACAATATAATATTTCCAACAAGTAGCCAAGTCAGAAAAAATCATTAATGTCAGTCTCCTAGCTCTAATCCTGATTCGCAGACATCAGGAATTTCTGACAGCTACGATATCTCCCACTTGCTGAAAAGAACTACAGAGGTGTCAACAGACTTCTGGCAAATGAGTTAAACCACACACAAAAATAACAATTCTACTAATTTATTAAGAGCTTTTAACTGTGAATTGAGCCGTTGTATCTGGTTTCACTTGTTCATGAACCACCTCAAATACATAACCCATCAAAAATAGCTCATTTAGGCTTTTTATGTAAATGCTGTGACTATAAGGTTGCAGTTAGGATAACCGTCCGGGAAATATGCACTCTTGAGTCTAACAGGAAATGTTCCTGTCCTTCCCATTCTTCCACCATTGCGTGGATGCAGCATAATAAAAAAAAATCCTGGAGCTGCTTCTCATATCATAGCTGGACAAATAGTGACACGACCAGTAATTATTGTGAATGTGCTGGGCTTTGGATCCAATTTTTTTAAGCACTACATGACAGAACATGAAAGAATACACATTGTACTCTATGACACAAAGAAGTCTGTGTCCAGTTTATTGTTAACGGAAGCAACTCTTAATCATTGCTTTTGATGCACAAATTACAACCTCTGGGTAAAAGTGGTTCATTTTTAAATCTTCAAGAGTACTTGCTAGACTTGTGATCCATTCTGTTTTGGTGTAGAATTTTGCTCTAATTTGGAATAATTATGGGATTGGACATCTGGATACAACAAAGGGAGCAATTTACAGATTTATGTCAGAGTGAATACTAAACAAATGAGTCACTGGCAGAAGAAAATAAAAAACTATCGGGACCTGTTGAAATACATAAAACAGCACCAACAGTATGCCGGTATTTTCTTCAGCAGTGCTCGTGTTGAGTCTAAACAAACAGTTTCTGAAATGGTATCAAACACCCTGCGAGCAAGCACATTCATTTCACTCTGCCTGAGGTTTGCAAAGGGACCATTTCTTTTTGATGGTGTGTGTATTCGAGTGTGTGTGTGTGTTTATACAGCTAAATGTACACATCTGTGTGGTTAATGCACTTGACTTGAGCCTGACCACAAATCAAAGTGATGGCTGGTGAGTACCACATAAGAGAACATAAATGAAGCAGGTAAGTGTTGAGATCAAACAGACCTTCCCCAGTCGAAAGCTCCCCTAGAGGGGCAGGAGGGCTGCAAAGCACTGCTCAGTGTATGTCTCATGTAGTGGAAGTGGTGCAGAAACTGCTAACGAGGTGATAACATGGTACAAACATTAAGTTATCAAGATGAAAAAAGCACAGTTATGCCACTTTTCTTTGCTCTTTATGTGTTACTGTGCGTGCTGTTAACATATTTAAATGCATTTATATATCTATATAAACACAGAATATGATTTCAGCACATCAGTTGCTATATTATATCTTAAGCTTGAACCAAGATCAGAGCTAAAGTAGTCCGAACGCAGCAGACAATGGGACTCTGAGGAGAAATGAGGAATGGCATTGATGAGAAGTTTCTGTCACTGAGCTGGCTGGGAGCCAGAACTTGATGTGGACTGTGGAGTGTTAGAGTTTGACAAGACTGAACACTGTTTGTCTGACAGCCAGCTTACTGCTCTGTATCTCAGACCAGATTATATCCAGACCCCCTCTGCTTCCACGTTTTCTGTTTTTTTTTTTTTTCTTTTAAATTGCAGTGTGAGGTTTTCTCTTCTCTGCTCTCCTCTCTTCTCTTGTGTTCTTCAATCAGTCATCGGTCAAAGTTAACTAGACATGTTTAGACTTCAGATCTGTCATCCAGTCCTTGTTCTTCACTTGTTTTTGTCCCACCCTATATATGTTTACCTCTCCTTTACAGCCCACAGCCCAGTTATTCCTAACTGGGAGCACTTTCTCTGTCTCCCTCTGTCATTGTCTAATTCACCTCAGGACCGTCCGTCCAGGAACTGTGTTTTAACTCACTCTATTATTATCTATTAATGACAAGAGTGGCCAAATCAAAGGCAGCTTTATAACAGTAATTCCTTCAATAGCCAAATTGTTCTGAGGGAGAAATACTGACTTATCTTCTCTATTGTTCCTGCGGTACAAATTCCATCACACAGCGATAAATACAACAGCGTTGAGCTTCCTCTTCTTCTATGTCGTTGTCAGTGTAATACTCCAAAGTTGTTTAGTTTTCGAGGAGGAAAGATTTGATAAGTCATGTCTCTGTGTGTGCGGGTATGAGGGAGGTGTATGTCATGAGCACTGCATTGAGAAAATGTTATTACATAAATGGACTATGCAAGACAAAGACTTTGATATTATCATAATTAAAAGTGAACAGCACCATATGGTGAGCGAGAGGAGCTGCACATAAACAATCAAATTGAAAGCTTTCAGTGAACAGAAATTCATGAAATGCTCATTTTTCAGCCAGATGAACTGACAAAGTCTAAATCTACACTTTTCCATAACCTTTCCTCCTCTCCTCTCCTCTCCTCTCCTCTCCTCTCCTCTCTTGTATATGAGTGCATGCCTGGTCAGTGCCCTGGACCTGCTAGGGGTCTACAGTATGCTCCAGGAATAGTCCAGTCACGTGGCCCGCTCTGTGCGATCTGTTCCCCTGGCAGGAAGCTGTTATATGGTTACAGTTATTTTTGTTGTCTGTCTGGGGATAGTTTTTACTGCGCTCCAGAGGATCAATAATTGTCATAAAAAGACTGCGTCACCCGGGGCCCTCTTTTAGCAGGACAGCGAGGTGGTGTGTGTAGGTTAGGGAGATGGGTGTGCACATGTACATTTTTGATTGTATATAAATACAATGTGTGTGAGTCATATGTGTGACATTTGCAGCTACATTAAGATGAGGTGGGGTGCGATTTGACAAGAAGTGGTTGAGGTTTATTCTAATGTCAGTCTGTGAAAATTGTGAAATATATGTGTTATGTGGAAGGAAATGAGTTTTTGACAGTGTGGTATGTGAGGTTGTGAGGTGTTTTAAGATTTGTAACTGTGACTGACCGATGTCCTGACATCAAATGTTTTATGTCATTGAGTTGAACAGCATACTCTCCTGCGTTGTTTTAATTTAAGTCAATTTTATTTACCCAGCCCAAAGTTACAAATTTGTCCAACATTTAACACACTCTATTCTTCCACTCTATTTGAACTCTCAGCTCTGTTACACACTGCCCTGTACATCTTTGACCTCCTGTGTCTGTCTGCTCTCCTGTCTGGAAGGCCACACCGCATCCCTGTCCGTAGAATGTCTGCAGAGTATCTGTGTCTTTCCTATAGCTCGTCTACTGTAAACAGTATATGTGCCACCGTAGCCCTGAAGCTGCAGTCAGCCCTGGGGACTTAGAGAGGAGGTCCTATAACAGCACAGGCAACGGAAGCTGGCTCCCAGCTAATTGGTTCCTGTGTTAGCGGCACACAGAGACGGTGTCAGAGTCAGCACTTTCCTTCCCTCTTCCCTCGTTCCCTCTCCTTTTCCCTTTCTCCATCCCTCCCTGCGTGCCTGCCAGCCACAGATGCCGCAGGTTTGACATCCCTTCAGGACACACGCCTGAGCTAATATGTACATTGCTGGGCGTTTGTGTTGTTGACAGAGAATCTGGGCATGTTGCTGCCACTGCCGGTTTGACAAATACGTAAATCCAAACTGCCACAGTAAAAACAATTTTAGAAATGTAGTTGAAAAAATATTATGTTGTAAATATTATGTTTTTAAAGGACAAAAAAATGAATGAGAAAAGTGAAATATCTGTCCTCCCTTGTGTTTCACTGTCGGTTCCTTACTGCTTATCCATCCATCACCTGCAATCGTGTCTGTCATTGTCTTCTTCTGTCCTTTGTATCTGTCTCAACCCACAGCCACAGCCCACTCCATGGGCACAGCAGATCAAGTTCACTATGTAACTGTGTTTATGTCGCCCCTCCCCTCCAAACATACACCACCCTCCTTCCACTGATGGCCCCAATGACAGGGGAAGGTAGACTCTAGTCCAGGTAATCACAACTTGTAGGTGTAATGTGTGCTTGTTTGTGTGTGTGGCTTTTCATACTGTGAGAGGAGACGACTGTGAAGTGTCTCCCACTGAGTTGGAGTGGATCTGAAGAAAGCAGACCTTTTCCTGCTCTGATCACAGAGTAGGTATCTGGCAGACCACAGACTGCTGTTGAGTGTTTATCATCACAGGATGTCCTCTCACAAACACACTCAAACTTTGTGAGCCTTGCACTAGCTTTCACTCAAAAAACATATTCTATATTCTCATGGCTCTGCCAGGGAGTAAATATGTCTGTACTGTTCTTTCATGGCAGTTTAGGGCGATGGGGGAGAATTTCATATACACTGCAGTCATATGATTTTGAATGATGATTTGGTTACTGTGGTCCAGTATCAGTGTTTTATATGCTGCTAATCTGCCTATTTGAGTGTTGCAGGAAACATAATTGCATCTTACATGTTGTGAGGTTTAGGGCATTAAAATGCTTGTTTTGTCTGGTTATGTTTAGAGAAAAAATGTGGTCTTGCTTCAATATTGAAAGCACATTCCAGTGAATGTTTCAAGTCAGCATTGACTTTTTTTTTTTTAAATATCTATTTATTTAATATCTAAGATCACAGTCTTTTCCTAATTTAAGCACTATAAAAAATAACTCACAATTTAAACATTTTGCAGATATGTTCACTATGACCACTTTGTGTTCAAAATAATGTTTTCCTTGTGGCATTACATTCCCTACAAAATTAATTTGCTGATAAAATTCAGTCATACATGAACATGATTTTTTTAGTAGACAGGGTTGCTCTGCTGAGACGAATCTTTACAAAAGACTGCAATCTCTGTGATGGAGCCTTGTGTGACGCCACTAGACACCTTGTGTGATAGACTCTTGTCTCCTGTCACACTCCTTTACAATCGCTGTGGTCTCTTTCCAGCTTGTCGACTCCAGTGATGACCTCCTCTATGAGGGTGGCAGCCCAGGCGTGGCCCCTTCTCTGCCCCCACTGCATTAAACATTGATGGACTTGAAAGGGAAGGCTGGAACCTGTCTCCAACTGTGGTCTGGCCCTCGCCTATAGAGTCTCTTCTCTGGCTGTAACCTGTCTCCTTTCAATTTCTTTCCCTCTTTTCACAATTTATATCTATGCTGCTGCTATGGTTGTTTGAATGTGATCGAATGAAGTTCTCTGCAGCAAGTGTTGCTCAGTGTAAAGAGACACATTAAATCTCAAGAAATGAGAGTGATAAGTGTCTGCTGCTGCCTGTGGCCAGTTGCACAGCAGTGAGACGTGACTTCCTGGAAATGACTCTGTGTGTGTATTTGATTCCTGTATTCGCATCACTGTCTATGTGTGGTGCATTTATGTTATGCATTATGACTCTTACCACAGAGCACAGATATATGAAAGGAAGTGGTAGGAGACATAAGACTGCAATAGTTTCCTTCCTTTATCAGTGTGTGTCTCTGTGTGTTTCTGTGTGTGTGTATGTGTGCATGTTCCAGTAGTGCTGCAACATCAAAGCATGATCTTCACACTTTGGTATCACTTTTCTCAAACCTAGAAAAATGTTGTCTTAATTAAGACACAAGAACACCTTCACATAATTCAATAAATGGTTTAAAATAGAATTAAAATATGAGCACATTCTGAGTATGAATAATGACATGTTCATTTCGCTCAGTTGCTGCTACAAAAATCCACAGGGCTAGCAGAACAGCTTATAGCGTTCCAGCGGAGTCCCACCACCAATAGATCCAAGGGGGATTTTGTTGCCTCCACCCTACCTCACCCATCCTTACCCAGCAGCATTGCCCTGAGAGATCTGCCCCACAACCAACAAGTGGTGGAGTTCAGCAGCATACCAGACCTGATATTGAGTCCTGTCAAGACTGTAAATGTATTTATAGAGTGCAACGTGAGCTGGACACGGGTATTAGACTGTGGGAGAATGAGTTGTTGTAATGTAGCATGTGTGAGAATCAATGTCTGATGTTTGTGCGTGTGAATATGCAAAGTCTCGAGTTGAGCACGTCTGCATTTTCCTGTGTGTGTGATCATACAGCGTATTTGCTTGTGTGGTTGTTTATACATGGTTTGAGCAGGCTTGTGTTAATCAGTATCATGTCTGATTATGTGGCCATGGGGCATAGAGGAGTTTACAGACAATACTGTTTTTTTGTGCTGGCAGACTGGTGTGTTGGGTCCTGAGAAAGTCTGCTGGCAGATCTAGACTGGCCTCTCTGCCAGTAACCTACCATACAGCCCTCAGGCAAACTTCCATGCAATGCAGCAGAGTACAGTAGGGCTATTCTCTGCTCTGAATTACACAAAGCAGTGATACAATATATCCCGCAAGCCCTATGTAACACAAGAGCAACACTTTTATGAAAATAAGATCATATTGGTACTGTGCAAACACAAAGGAAATAAAAAAAGGTTATGATTGTAATAAAATGTTTTCCTCAATTGATGCAATATATTTCTGATGTTTCTACCTGTAACAATCAGATGCGATAAAATCATCTGAATTGGCAAACTAAGCTTAGGATTCTCATTAATTTGAGGAGCCCACAATTGTCTGCTTCAAGGGGAGAGAATCACATGAGCATAATCCTAAGTGAAATAATCACAGCTCTGAGCAACAGCAAACGGGGATGAATAAATAAGGCTGACTAAATAAATGATCAGTGATTGTTTGGCTTTAAGTGCTGTTGCTGTAGCTCAGCATCCTGATTTAGTCGAAGCCTTCAGCCATCCCTCAGCGGAGCTATGGTCTTAGCGGAAGAGAAACGGCTAAAAAGCCCCATTCTTCTTCATACCTTCAATATTCAATGAGAGCGCTAATTGCACTGTGCTGAAAGAAAGAAAAAAGGGAGGGAGGCGGAGTGGGGAGGTGGGAGGGATCTACTGGCTAATGGTCCGTAGGGGGAAAATAAAGGAGAGGAAAAAAAGGGGGATTTAAAAAGTTAGACATATCCTCAGGAGGTTCCTTCCTCTTCATTTTTACCTGTGCGTCTCTTAGCTATAATGCTAATGCTCATTAGCCAGTCTGTGTGATATCCACCGAATCACGTCACCGGGAGCACTCTGGCGAAGCGAGTGCATCCAATGGTTACACACACGCTCCTCTGTTGTCAGCCGGAATCCAACTCAGGCTTTTTTTTTCTCCTTTTTTTGTTTTACCTCAAAAGTTAGTTGGAAAGATATCTTGGAATATATTCGCTCAAGGTGCACCCATTTGTGAAGAAGAATTGGGGGATGCATATGCATTAAAAAGTCTTTGTGTGTATAAAATGCCAGCGCAGCACTTTAGCCTTTCCTCATCATTCCACCCCCGTTTCTCCCTTTAATCTTTGGCAGAGTTATAATACAATAAGTCCCTATAATCATTGAATCTCTTTCTCTCAACTTACCTGGGATAAATGAATGGGCTTAAACAGGGAGGTAAAGGAAAAAGAGAAAAACAAAATGACGCAAACTCTGAATTAATCATTATAAAATAAACAATGTTAAAATATCAACACACTTAATGAGTCTCACAGTCGAATGTGCTACTTATCACCACCAGGGGCAGTGTGTGTCGGACATCTGTCTCAGGTACCAGGCTGCGGTGTCTCCTCCTCCTCTCCCCTGCAGTCAGCCCTTTCACTGTCCCCTGGTATACGGCAAGTGAAATACTGCTGATCGGAAGTTTTTCTCATAAATCATGCCGTCCACCAAACAAAGCAATAAAGATGTTTGTTTGCATTATTGAAGGAAAAGTATAGCCTTAGGTCAGCTTTAAGCAGTGGTGTGTGTGTGCATGCATGCATTTGTAAAAACACGTTCACTTTGGTGTGTGCCTGCCAAGTCATTTTTTCCCTTGAAAAAAAAATTTGCTTATTTTGTTAAGTTCACTTTCTCTTTATTTCAACGCAAAAGTCAGTAATAGTATTTCTGATTGCTCAGCCAATCACAAATTAGCTGTGTGTGTTTGTTCGAGTCAGTGTGAAAGTACTGGTGGCGGTGGTTGTAGGAGGTTACATACTAGCACATACTGGAAATGTACGTGTCACTGCATGTCGTGCTTGTGAATATGAGTTTGGGCTCTTTTATGTTCTAGTTTTATCTTTGGGAATCATTTACAACTCTTGACAATTTTATAACAGTCCATTTGGTACTATTTATATTGATCACACAGGCTGCCAAGCACAGGCTCAGAATACAGGCTTTTCCTGAATTTTACTCTTTTTGGGCCTTCAGCTTTTCTTTCTCTCTTTTCATTCTCGTCAACTGCTTCCCTTCATGCAGCTTGACTTCCTTCATATTTTTAAGACTGATACAGAATCCCTTTCAAAACATCATTTTCCACTGTGGTGTGTCGGCATGTTGCTTTAGAAAGTAAAATGGTAAAGTTTTAAATTGTGGCTTGCTAAACTATGTATACCTGTAGTTATGGATGTGCAATTGTATTGAACAAGATATTACAGTGAGCTTTACTGCGTTTTCAGTGCACACATATTCACCATGCAGGGAATAACTGCCTTATTGTAGTTATACTCATCCCAAAAACATAAGTATGATTCCCACTGTAGGTAATATGTAAATAATAATCCCTAACCTTAACATGATACATCTTGAGTGTGTGTGTGTGTGTGTTGTGTGGTCTCTATCACTCTCTTAGTGAATCACACAGATACCCAGATAAAAACACAAAATGTGCACTATGTGGTTGTTTTTCTTCATTTTACTCACCACTTACCAATAAAAACTCTATTCAACAAACACCTCCAATACAAAATGTTAAGTGCACATTGCACATTAGATAACCTGGCAAGAGTCAGGACACATACAGTACCTGTGTAAGATAATTTCCGCCTGCTTGCTAATTAGAGAGCAACCCAACCCAGCTCTCTATCAATAGGATCCTCCGCTCAGCTGGTCACTCAACAGCATTCCAACTTAAGCTTGAACCTGGTACACTCATTAAAACTAAACCCAAGTATTTGGTTTGCGGTACTGAGGCTTGCATGCGATTCATCACTCCACGTGTTTGTGTGTGTGTGTGTGTGTGTGTGATGAAAGTGAATTGGCCCTTCCCCAGTTGTGCTGTAACTTAACCTGGTCCATGAGAGTCTGTTCTGGGCTCTTGGCTCTACTCTCATGGCCTTCAAGTATTCAACACTTCATCTGAGAAGGAGTTTGTGAGGGTTTTTTGGGTGCTTCACATGGCCAACGCACTGAAACGGTTCCCTAAGAAGACCGACGTTTCTCTAGTTTCACCCATGAGAAATTACAACACAAATAATCAAACGTTAGGTCACCAAGACGGGCTTAAAGGGAAGGCGACTCACTGACAAGAAAAAGACTTGCATAGGAAACTGAAAGATGTTTAAGAAAGACATTACCCTTTTGTTGTCTGCCTACTCTTACAACTTTTTATTATCCTGTTTACTCTGCCTCCTCATCCTTTCCACTCATCCCTCCCTTTCTGTCATGGAGATGACTTATAGTAAATGGCCTCCCAGAGGGTGCTGCAACAGAGTGAGGGGGTGAGAAATTACCTGCTTTTGTTATCTTAACACCCAGCAGCATTCAAGAGACAACCATCAAACATCCAACACCTCACTTGACATGAGCAGACTCTACTGATGTGTAGAGAGCTGGCAGTGACATAGTTGGTGGAGTGAGAGTGTGCTGCATCCTGGGCCTGGCAGCTTTATGAGCCCTGGGGGACCATAAAGACACTGGCTTCCAGGCCTTCAGCTGCACCCTGCATTAGGGTTAGAAAAGCATGGGGGACAGAGACAGGGACAGGATGCCTGTTTGGTCACAGTTCATTCTTATCTAAGCAGGGTCTTCCCATTCACAGTAGATAGAGTGAAAGTGGGCTACTTTTATAACCAGCTATGGCTTGTTTTCAAAAATGCAAAAAATCACTGTTAACACACATACCCACACAACACCTGCATACAGGCACCTAAATGGGCAACTGGATTATAATATAAACAAATGTCCATATTCAGGCTCAAACACACACATGAACACAAAGTTTTATTTCCTGCCTTTCACATACCTGTGGCATGTTGCTGACAGATGGATGGGTCAGTGTTTGTTTTAGCAGCCAGGTCTTTGCATGACTGGAGGAAACTCTGGGATCGCTGTATCAGTGTTTAGACAGATACTACTGGGCCTGAAAGACACACACGCTATCCTCAGGCCCTGAGGACACTGCTCATAGAGTGAGGCAAAGGCCACACACACAAAAAAAAAGCCAAAAAAGAATAATGGATGTGGTGCTCAAACGTACCGTAGTCAATTAGTAATGCCAAATAGTTTGGGAATATTTACTCTGCTAGATGTACCAGATAGTTTTACTCTGTCAGGACCATTTCAGTAAGTGTAAGTTAATTGTCAGTTAATTTCAGAACAAATTTTAAATATTTGTGACTCTGATAGTTTATTAAGACTCATTGAAAGGGCCGGTGGTAGATGCTGTCCATTTTCTCAATATTAACGAGGACTGTTTTACCAGGGCCAGTTATTTTTTTACTGTGTGTGTTTGCCCTTTTTTTTCCAGGCTTTCATTGTGACTGGAGGTGACCCACTTGGCAGGAAGTTTAACAGTGTTTTATAGAGTAATCCTCATTGTCCCAGCCTCCTCATGGTAAGGAGTTAAGGGGACCAGTTTGAGGAGGAGACAAGGAACACAGACAGATTTAGACACAATGGGAACACACACACGCAGACCTTCATGGGCATCTGTTTCTACTGAGATCCCACTGATGGAGAACAGAGACTTCACCATCTGCATCTCCAAGGCACTGAGATCCCCATACACCCACTTACAGGTGCACAGACACACACATACATACTCACATACATACAATAGATATGCAAAGTAAAAATGTGGAATAAAACTGGTGAAACAAGACAGTCAAGTGCTGAAATGTGTTCTCATCTCACAGCATTGTTAATTATATATATATATATATATATATATATATATATATATATATATATATATATATATATATGTATATCCCTGTTGTCATGACTAAATACAACTGGCCGAGCGATGTGGTGGAGGCGATGTGAGTCAATGCCAGCCACAGTGGTGCAATTGCACACTGTTTTTCTGGGCGTGTGAGCGAGCGTTCCCTTTACAACCTTTGACAGTAAAGTGTGAATCATCATTTGTTTCATCATCATCACACTCTGCCTCCCTCAGGAACACAGTATGGGGGTTGTGACCGCTCCAGCCCAGTTTTCTAGTAATGCGAGAGCCAACTGCATGTGTGAGACACAAACTTTATACTCCCTTCTCCCCACTTTCTCGAACCACCCCCCTCTCTGCGTCTGTCATGCTCCTCACGCTCTCTGCTCAGCGTGACTGTATTAAAAAAAAAAAAGAAAAAAAGAAAAGAAAAAAAAAGGTGCCTGGGCCTCATCTTGAAGTAAATTAATCTCTTTTCATTTTTCAGTTTGTATTATTACATATTAGTTTCAGAATCCCCAACCTTTTCCATGTAAGCTGAACTGCAGAGGGTGTTTCTGCAGATTAAAATCCATTAGAGTATGTGAGAATGATCAGGACTCCTCTGTAAAACACAATATCATTTTATGTAGCAAATGCATCCTCTCAAAAAAGCATTTGCACTGAAAATGTTAATACAATTATCATGTGGAGCAGAGATGAATTGTTTGTATTATTCATTTTTATTTTACACCTAACAATAACATACACAGCTCCTCTACCTCCTTAGTTGTAACAGCTTCTGAGGCCAGGGGGGTTCCAAAGAAAAGTTGTGGTAAAGGTGGTCACACTGAGGTTCAGATGTGTGTCTGCTTGTGTGTGAGTGAGTGCTGGATTGTGTTTGTGTGCTTTCACGGAACCTGCAGGCGCAAATTCACATCCGTGGGGGGCCTGACAGAAGGGAGAGAGGTAGGCAGTGAAGTTTCTGTTGCCACAGATACTGTATCATTTCTCACCACCTCAAAAGTCACCGGAATGCGAGACTGCAGCTACTGCTGCTGCGCAAACGAAAACACTGACAGACTCCGAACATCTAAAATACCCGCTGACATGATCCGCTGAGCGAGTTTACATAATGAATGTTGGTTTTCAGCAAACTGTCTTGACAATGAATTAACTGGATTTATTGCAATGGTACATAGTGACCCAGGCTTTCTGCTGTTGGAGATGAAACACTAATGCATCCAGTTATGTAGTGTGCTGCCTTTGTAGCTGTGTGTGTTTGTATGTGTTGTGGGAAGGTGTTTTATTTATAGTTATATTGTTTGACATTCCTAAAAAATGTATTATTTGAGGAACGGGTATATTGAATTGCCTTGGAGGTACTGTTTTCAGACCCATAAACAAATGTTGATACATGATGAATTAGGATGGAGTGCAGCATTTGTGGACTAAACATTGCAGCGTGTTTTGGCACCATCTGCACCAACAGTGTTATGGCGTGCATAAGAGAACAAACCGCTCCTCCTGCCCTGTGCACAAATGAATATAAAACATTCTGTTCATTTTAGCACCGAGTGCCAGCCTTTGTTAGAGTGTGTTTAGGTGTGTATGAGATGAAGAGATGCATAAGTGTATGTAAATAAAAGCAAAAGTGAGTGTATGTGGGGAGGGGGAGGGGTTGATATAGTGAAGACTGGCCAAGTGGCTGCAAAGTAAAACATAAACTCTTCCAGAAAAATGACTAATCACTACTTTTAATACCAAAATAAAGTATGACCACGGGATTTGTTCTGCTCTGCTTTTTTAATCCTCAAATTACAGCAGATGGTCAATACTGACTGGAGATCTGTCACAGGTTGCAGAGGAAAGGAAATCTGTGATCACCTTTTAACAGAAGTGTATATATGTCCACTTTTTATTTGAAGAAGTATTACGATTACTTACTTACTGAGAGTGTAGAATGTACCCTCTAATGTCTAATTTCTTGTCTTACAGTTATGTTTGTTTTCTTAACGCGATTGTCCGATATGAGCATCACGGAAAAAAAAGTATCTATTTCTGCTCCTTCCTGCCATGGCTTAGAGCAGGCATCCATATCTTACTATAACCCCATCGTAGTTCTCTCTAGACCTATATCTCTCTGTCAAGCTTCACAGAGTGAAACAGTTTCCTGTTTGTTTTGTCCAACCTGTGCCAGTCCTCTCTTACCAGATGCTCATAGTGTTTCAACCATACATCAACTTTGACCCTAACTGAAACCACTATCAGCCCGGTTCGCCTCGATCACAGGAAGTCATGCTCTGAACTTGTGGCCTCGGAGATGGTTTTGAAAGCAGGTAAAAAAAAAAGAGTGAAAATACACTGAGGAACAGCTTGTAACACAGTCACTCAGAGATAATGAAATTGTCAAGGGAGACAAGCTCAGAGAAGTAGAAGAAGAGATAAAAAATAATAACAGAATAATCACAAGTGGTGATATTAGATGACAAAATTTGGTTGGTTTCAAGGGGGTATATATCATTTATGTTGTGCAGTATGGGTTTGTATGTATTGCAATGTAGTCCTCTTCCCATTTAGATTAAACAAACAGCTTGAGGTTTCAATCGCTTCTGGAGTCTATCTGCGGTATAGCCATCATCCTTCATTCACCCTTTCAGAGATCTTTTCTATTTGACTGTCTCCTCCATTTCTGGTGCACTCTAGACCACTACACTCCCACACGGAGCGCTGCAGCCCAGCAGCTGAGGAGTGAGATGACAAGTAAAAAATTTAAAAAGACAGCCCTCCTTTGGCTTAGTTACAGGAGCAGACACACACAGCTAGTAGGCGCTAAGTCTCACGCTGAGTCTGGAGACAGAAGACGTGAGCTCCAGCAAAGCTCTGTCTCCCAAATTGTGATGTTGCGTGTCTGTTCTGCTGTTAAAGATCCAGAGTTGAAACAACTGACAAAATATCTGCGGGTAATCTTTGATGAGTGGATAATGTTGAAGAAAGAAAGGAGGAGGCGGAGTGGTGAGAACTTGCATGTGTGCATCTCTGTAGGAGTGCATAAGGGAGAGAAGTTGAGATATGAAAAAAAGATGAAGAGACTGAAGATATGAAGGAGAGACAGACAGCACAGCAGACCACGGCGTGTCTAAGAAAGTGAGCATTACACCCTCTCCATCAGCCTTAATAGAAACACGCTCCAGCCCATTATGGAGAGGTGTTTGAGAATAAATCATCTAACAGGCCGCTTTTGAAAGCATTACCCTGTCAAACCTAATCTAACCTACCTCTGTCTGCTCTCCCCTCCCATCCCACAACGGCCCCCTCTCCTCCCTCCCTTAGTGAGCAAAACCGTTTGCCGCCTCAGGCAAGGGCTGGGAACATAAGAGCAAAGTCACAGCAGAGCTGTAGATTCAAGTCACCACCACAGTGTCTCCTCTCAGACTGCATGCTTTGCTTCACAGGAACAGACCCACATTGTGAACTACTCTGGGTTAACTCCATCAATATGTGTTTGGTCACCCATTGAAATATTTCGGCCTGGAAAAAAACGTTACTATTTTTCTTGTGAGTGTGTCATTTACAAATGAATTTGTTTGCGAATTTGTTGAGGATTTTGGGATAAGAATGTTGAAGGATTTGGAGAACAAAAGCATAACAAGTTAACAGTCTCTGATGTGACCACTGCTGCAATGAACATGGATGAGAACTGCTTTCCTCATGTCTCCTCTGTGTCTGTCACACAGTGTGGTTTTTACCACAAGACACATCCCCTATCCTTCTGGGATCCATAAGGCCAGCCTCTATGACAGCATGGCAAAGCAACAAATAGACTAGCACAGAGACTCTGACCGCGAGAAAAGAGTTTTAGAGAATCATGCCGACTGATAGTATCTCTAATGCTACTTGAGCAGGAACTACTTGTCTCTGCATGCACAGAAGCTTGTCTCTTTAAATCAGATTTATGGCATTCACTGTGCACGTTTTGAGTCCCTGCAGGGATTTTTTTTTCCAATTCAGTGAAGTCCAAGAAGTGTAAATTTGTATTTATTTTTTTTACCTGCGTATCCAGAATTAACATCGTAATGAATTGGCAGGGCGTCTGATACATGATAACTGTTTCGCACAGGTTTGCACTTCCGTTCTCACTTAAGGACAAGCCCCATTGATTGGTTGGATATGGAGCAATAAGCCTTGTGTGTTTTTCCATGGCTCCCTCCAGTGCTGAAGCAGGCTGATGCTCCGAGTTGCTATGTGTGAGACGGCTCGGCACGCTGACTGACAGCCCTGGATAAGGGATAGTGTGTCTGCCCTCAGTGCCAGCACAGCTAGAAGTGATAAACACTAGCAACCTGATCCAGAGACAAGAGACGCCTCTGCCTCCGACAGAGTTCAAACTTAATGCACTTCTATTCTTCTTAGCCAAGTCCAGATTTGCTTGGCTCAACCCCGCTGAGCCTGAATTGGCCTTGCCAGGTGGAGGTCAGTGGAGGCTATTCTAGCAGTTTTTGAACACTTCTGATTGGCTCTTCCTTTTGCCAGTGTATCTCATCCGCAGTCTGGCAGACCATCACAATTTCAATCTTTCTGCTGCTTCTGCTTTATAGCTGGGCCTTACAGTCTCCATTATTCCAAAAGCTTCTCCTATTCAATATTCCTATTGCACCAACAGGACCTGAGCATTCTCTCTGTTCAGGAATATTTATGGAAAGTTTATTTTATCTGTATTTTATTGCTACTCTTGTGCAAATAGGCCCCCATAGAGTCTCTGGTCCCTGCCCTTGCAGTAATGGCAATGTAAACATGGGAAAGTAATTTGAATTCTAACAAAGTGGAGATTAGCTGGTGACAGTTTGTGGCATGGGCGATTATTTCTAAAATAATCCTGTTTTGATATGCATCTGCGTCCCGGCAGGAATTTTCAATTTGTTTTCCCATTGCTGAATGTAAACAAGCTCTAGTGTCTCCTTATCATGGCGTCGCACGGACAAGGAAAGAGCGTATGCCTGCCCCCCCTCCTTCCATCTCACCACACAACCTGTCTCCTCCATCCTGCATCTGGTTAGAGTCGCTGAGCAGCCGCGCTTGTCTGGGTTTCAACAAGTCTCTTTATCGAGAGCAGGTAGGGGGTTTTATGTGTGTACCTGCAAGTCATTTGCAAACATGAAGTCCTCAAAACGCACCTCGTGAATATGTTCTGCTTGAGGAGTTCTGCCCATTCCCCGTCTGAATAGGCAAATATGCAGCATGGCCTGTCTGCCAAAGGAGCCATCCTACCCACAGGCCTGGAGCATGTGATAAATGTTTACACTTTGGACTGTCTAGGAGTTATGGAAAGAATTGACTATTTATTTGAATTACTCTCATAAAAAAAATCCACTTCAATTTAAAGTTTAACTTCACCCAAAATATTACTGAAAAATGCGGTATGATAAAGGCACTGCTCCAGATTTATTGTCCTAAGTGTGATTTGGCTCTGTTGTTAACTAGTGAGGAGGTTTTCATTTATTTCACATGGTGCCAGTAGAGGTGGTAACACAGAAAGTCCTGGACAGCAAGATATTAGCTGTTTACTCACCCTTCTTTCATGTGGATAGAAAGCCAGGGGGCTGTTTATCTCTCTCTGATTGATTGCTCCTGCCTGAAGCTAATCAGCATGTAGCTCGTTGTGTCTTAATGTTTATGGGGATTATAGGAGGATAAACATGGTAATCCTCAATGTTGTGCAGGACTTCCAATTATCACGCTGTTTCACCAAAAATAAGGTCACCATAGATTTAACCTATTAATGCAATATAAGCCAGCCAACATCCCTCTGCTGTTAATTCCACCAAAGTTAAACCTGACTTTAGACCCAGATCTGAACCTGGCTGGGAGTCATAGGTGACTCATCTCTGTTACAATAGGTTGTGACTGGAGCTGACCAGCTAGGTTAGACTGTGGTCACTGGCGTGACTGAGGTAGGCTTCCTTACAGATAGAGATAACAGGCAGAGGTGAATGTCTAGTCCATGCTGACAGTCTGAATCGATTAGGGATGGATCACTTACACACAGCGATCGTTACAACCCCACCCCAGCGCTCAGGTGGAGCCATGGAGTGACTCATAGCAGCACAGAGAGGTGATGGTCCTGACTGAGTTGTGCCCTTGCCCAGGAGACAGTGAAAAACACTTTTTATCATATGCTATTCTTCAGCCCAGTGGGTAATATTTGAGTTATATTTATAAGTTATGTCCAGAACATTTGGCAAAAGTATCCTGCAATCTCTGATTGACAAACATTGCATGATTGATAAACCTCCTCTTTTCATGCCATTAAGACTGCGTGAGAAGAGCCACCTCCATATCCTCCCCTAATTAATCTACTCTAATACATTCACTGCAAAGAGCTGCTTTCCCAGGGAAGAGCAAGCAGGCCTTAAATTACAATACAGAGGAGTGGAATCATTACTACCTTTAATGTTCCCAATCTAATTGAGGCATTAATTTAAGTAGAGTCTCCAGCGAGGATTATTCATAACTGCTTTTTAATTTAGAAGGGTGATCAGCAGAAATATTCCCCAGATCAGAGGCTAAGTCCTTTCTCCGGTTTCCCCTTTCACTGATTTTTAAAGCCCTTGGACATGGGTGAAGCAGGAGGATACACACAGCAGCAGGCCAGAGCAGCCCCTGGTATTTTCAACAATAAACACAAACACTGAGGCAATGCAGCTTTTTTTGGTGTTCTTCTTTCTCATGTAAAGCTAAATATCATGTGCATGACACAGCACCGAATTAAACACTTTGATGACAAGGGATGAAAATGTACTGAGCCCCAGCAAATTATATTTCACCCCAGAATCTGTGCTGAACTGTCCTCAACTATAACCCTAGAAATTGTATGGGCCTCATTGTTAGATTTTGACACAGGGCCTCAAAGGCTTAATGATGCTTAATGCCACATGAGGCCCTGCATTATTATTTGGTGTTTCTTCCCAAACAAATATGCATTTAGCCAAATTGGAGCAAACCAGAGACACGTATGATTAAGAACTGACCATCTATTAAAATCTAGCAAATGGTTAGGCAGTCAGATTTCAAAGATTATAAGATCATAGATAATTTTCTACTGAGGGAAATCATCCTGCAGTATATTTAACACTTGAATTATAGTATTCAGAATTCAGACATGTTGCCATACATACCAAACTTATATCTTACAAAAATCAACAGTGTTGATAAAAAACTGCAGCACATGAAAAGATTGATGTTATGACAATGGAGGGAGCTATAGTGTTGGCATGAAGGAATCATCTGGGTGATAGTGCACTTGTACCAATCAGCTTATGTACCAATGACTCATTAATGGTGAGGCACAAATGAAAAAGTTGTCATTGTTCTGGCTGGATGGGCGCAGTGAACCTTGGGACTTTGGTGCCCCTTAGGATGTCAGGCCTTAGAAATGTACTGCATGTGCAAGCAAAACTTAAAAAGCAGCTGTAGCTGTAGAGAGGCTTGCTGTTTAAATCAAAATATTGTGATTAAATGTGGCCCTTCTTTCCCCTTTGAAATCATTCACTTAAATAGTGAGGCTCAGAGGGAGAGGATTATTAGTGAAGGAGCTCCTTATTGAACCACAGCAGCCAAATTTGGCTAAAGGGGAGAAATCAGCAACCCACGAGATACACATATCTGATTGTTGTGACTGTCTAAAACATACAACCAAACAAGAGCACCTGAGGGACAAGCACATGCGCTCACATATGCACATATCCAAAACATGCACGCATGCACGCAGACTATACCCCTAGGGACTTGAGTCACACTGATACCGTCGCAGTCCCCCTGTGGCACTAGAACCAGGCATGGCATGCCATCTGGAGTTGGGAGGATGGTTTGTTAGAGGGGTGTTGAAACCGAGTGGTACATGCTTCGACCGTGCGGCTGACCATCTGGCTTGGCGTACTGTGTATCAGTAACTTTGAGCAGTCCTGTAAGAGAGAGAGGAAGGGGAGATGGATGGATGGAGACAGAGGGGTATATAGCTGTAGGGTTAAAAGCAGCCAGAGCTCAGTGGCATCAGTTTGATGGATGTATTCTGTATAGTGCTCTTCCTCTCTCGTTCTATCTTTCTCTTTTGCTGTGAGTGCTGAGAGAGTAAACTCAGTCAGTTTTGAAACTGGCACATTACCTGCATGATTCTTTACTCTTTGCTATGTGTAGATTTTTCACTGACAAATGAGGAATACTCTGTCATGTCTGAAAATGTCTGAAAGCAGAGCGCCTCAACTCAAGGTGACATCTTCATATTGTTTGTTTTGTCCGACAGTCTGAAACCTAAAGGTGTTTAGATTAGACTCAGAAAATGCTGACATTTCAGAAGATGGTCCCAATCAATTTGAAGCATCTCTGCTTTACAAAAAATTACAGAAAGGATTGAAAGGTAAAAATGACTTAACTGCTAAACAGCACAAACCTTAATTTAGTTACTCTTAAGAATAAGATGAGGATAAGACAGAGGGAGTTGGAGCTGATGTTTGGGGGGGTGGAGTTGCTGACGTCTTGACCCGTTGCCTGTGGGAAGACTGCCAACAGCAGACAGACACGCTTGAAGTCTGTGTAGCTCAGAGCTCCATGACCCTTTTCTTACCACACAGACTGAGCGAGAGACCCGGAGAACGAGCGAGGGAGGGAGTAAGTGAGAGAGAGATAAAGGAAGAAAAAAAAGGGGATTTATCTCATGAGCCTATGTGTGGCCTGACTCATGTCCGCATTAAGCCAAGTGAGGTATCCACTTCCCCTTAATATTTTATAGTTTCCTTCAAAGAGGTCCTGCTGCCTGTACTAAAGTCTCTGTAAGAGTTCAGCGTAAAAACTCTACTTCCTACCTGGTATCCTGGACCTGTATAGTGTTACCCTTCTCTCCTTTGCTGATCTCCTTCCTCACACTTTATCTGTGTGACTGCGCAGCTCACCTTAACCCACGAGCAGTATTACACCCACAGCACAGTCAGTGGACATTATAAATGGACACATTTTCAGCTGGGTTAGAAGATGGAAATGGAGGAAAAGACTTGGTCAGCATACTGGAAAGTTCTAATCAAATTGGCGTGATGAGTGTACTGACAAGCATATTTCTCACAGCTCCTGGTTCCTCAGATGAAGCAAAGGAAGACAGCATTAGCACATGACGGTCCGCCCTTTCTCTGAACGTGTGAAGGAAAACAACAAGAAGTAATGAAAAAAAAAAGATATGCACTGTATGTATTTATGTTAGTGCCCAATTACTGACCCGTCAAAGGGACTGAAGGGTTTGGAGAAACAGATGCAATCTGGTATTGCTTTAACTTCAAAGCCAGGAGAGGGTATAGAGTTCCTAAACACATCATGAATATTGCAAGATTGTAAAGTCACTCTTTCTGATCTGAAAGAGAAACTTTTTGAAGAGCTCCACCCCGCCTCCCCCAGCCCCCCAACTTACAGTAGCCGAGCGGATGGGCAGTCCATTAACTATTTAAATGCACACAGAGATGTGAGAAGTAGTGGCCAGCATTTTAATGAAAAACAGAGAGTGGATTGGCTCCTGATGGGAACACTCTGTTTCTGATTACCATTGCTGCAGCTCAGAGTTACATTTATAGGTCTGGATGTGATTAAAGTTACATTGATATTTTTTTTTCTTCTTTTTCAGTCTGTGTATGCATGCTCTTTTCCCCCTAACCTGCCTTGCGGTGCATAGTATTTGTGGTGGCTCCATTTTTATGTCTGCAAGTCAAGACAGTGACAAAGTGCTACTAAATCCAAATAGGTCTGAGTCAAAGCCAAAGTGTCATCTATCCTGCGTATTTCCCCAGGGGAGTTCTAACCTACCCAGCCTTCATGGTCCTATCTTGGGCACTGTGCTAATAAGGAACAACCCTTATTTAAGCTGGGTGAGGCCCTGTCAAGCATTCTGGTTCAAGGCTACAGTATGAGTGCCTATCAAGGGACACTCTGCCAGCTGGAGATGAGAGATGGGGGGCACAGAGTTGGAATATATCACTCCTTCAGTCATTAACTGTTACCACCTATAATAAGGTAAGGGATTGTGTAGCTACATGAGAGGCAGTCACAGCTTAGTGACATATCCTGATACCACACATGTCAAATCGCAATGCTGACTCCAACAAAATACATTTATATACTAATTTACTTTACCAAATATGTTTTTGGAGGACACATAATTGTTGCCTGGAAAATTTCCACTGACAATATATCTGTTTTTTTATATCCAAGAAGTTTGTGAAGTGAGGGTGGATGATTGGCCATAAAAATCCCAGGACTTTGACACTGGAGACCAGGGTTTGCGTCTATGTACTATATCTTGTCAGGTTTAGGCTATTAAAATGCTTAACTAGGAATAGATTGTATTTTTGGTTAAATAATAAAACAGCAACGTATCCCAATTTGTGCTTAAAGTCAGCTTTGACTTTTTCCAATATTTAACCGAGACCACAATTTGTCCCGTCCCCCTTCCAAGTACTTGATGTTTCCTAAACATAACCATAAAAACATTAATCAAGTTTTTAGTTTCCAGTAGCAGAAGATGTAGGAAAAACAACTAAAGCGCATTGACAATGACAAAACGTATTTTCTAATGCAAATTTCTTGAATATAAACACAATTTTAGGAGACAGGATTGCAAATCTAAGAGTAGATTTTAAAAATCTAAAGCAAGATGTAAAGCGCAGGAAGTTACTCAGTCCTTGGAACCAGTATTTGCAGATCTTTACAGCTGATTTTGCCTCTCATCTTGTCTTCCGAGAACAGAATCTCAGCAAGTCTAAACCTCTATACACATGTGTCTAAGAATAGGGAATGAAATGGCTTCACACTGATTAGTTCTTCATTAGTGAAGCATTACAAAAAGCATGTGTTGGTCTTCATGATTTAAGGATGCATCTAAAACACAGATCTGTTCAAAGTGTCTGGCTCTCAAGTATTTTACCTCTGAGGCGTTGTAACAACAGCCACTTGAGTTCCCTCGGGTGTGGTGCTAAGTGGCTGAGAGGACTGGGAGAGGCTTGTGTAGAAGACTGAAGACATGCCTCTGTAGACACGCATGCATCTTTGCACTGCTCTCACTTCACACACAAGCTCTCCCCGGCAGAGTCAATAAACTGTTTGTTTTAAGTGTCTCTCTCGCTTTCATTCACTCTGTGTATCTCTTGCTTAACTCTATGCGCCCATGATCTGAAATGCCTTTCTCTCTTTTGCTCTCTCCGCTCTTCTGAAGCAGTGCTCAATCTTGCGCTGCAGCGCAACAGGAAGCCATTTAGAGTATAGTCCCCACCATTGTTCCAGTCTGTTTCTCTCAAAAAGCTTTTATCGTTTCTACTAAGCGCTCTGCCAGGGGAGAAACAAAGATTTGTTGATAGTTTGCCGCTGCTAAAATTGCACCCTGGAGGTTTACACACTTAACATGTGGAACATGTAATAAATTAAAAAACAACGAGATGCAAACTTTGGGTGATGGAGGATGTTTCTGTGAGTGATGAAAGCGGGGTCGTGTACTCTGGCAGGGACACTGCAGCTTCCTCTTTGTTATCTCAGAGCCTTCACTCGAGCTTTCCTGTTGCCCTCAAACTTCTCACCTCTCTTTTCTTCTCCTTGGAGACAACTATGCCTTCGCTCTGTACATGCTCAGGGTATATAGATGCATTATCTATAATGCATATCTATGTTGACTTAGCTGCTGCATACAACAAATCACCTGTCAAAACCTCAGGAAAAGTTCTGGGCTTTGCAACAATTTGTCATAGAGCCACATTATAAAATAACTGGTTGTACAATAGTGAAGAAAATTTACTGAGCATCAAATACATTGAAAGAATGTTCTTCAACTTTGAGCCATAAATCCAATAGAGATCTAAAAATGTTGCATCAACATGTTATCTAATGTGGGTGGGAAGTCAACAGACTCAGTCAGAGAAAAACAAGTGAAAAAAGTGAAGAAGCTTGAAATTTTTATTTATAAGTGAGAAACTTTCATCAAAATACTAGGCTTACAGACCGCTGCATAGGCTAAGTGTATACACCATAACTTCGCTGCACATATAATAAGAGCAAGCCAACAAATCTATATGGTCCTTACAGCAAAAACTTCACACAACAAATTCTTGCATCAATTAGACTAACAAAATTAAAATTGAATGATGAGACATTTAAGGTTTTGTCCATAAGACGAAATGAATATTTATCGCTTGTTTCTGCATGAATAATTTAAATATTTTATAGCAAGCTTGACAGGGTTTTTAGATGGTTATTTTTAAGGCATCTTAAAATTGTATTATTATTTAGGATAGCACACATAATCACTTTTCTAAATCTATTTGAGGCAGTAAAATTTGAAAATGATCATCTTTGTGTGGCTAGACTGGATAGACTTTATGAGTTTATTTAAAATTAATTTTAAAAATACAATGTATCTATGGTTTTATTTACAGAATCCGGTGTCACACTCTCACCACAATCACAAACAAGTAAACACACAGTGGATGTGTGGAGTCATTTATACACAACACAGACATGCTCATGGTCAGATGAGTATGACTGCCCCTTGACCTGCCTTCTCCTGTCTTGTTCAATGCTTAGAGTCTAAAGTCTGTTCCTTGACCATTGCTAGGGTAAGCTGCTTTTTGGATAATCAATGGACATAAGTTTAAGTTAATTGCCATGTCACAATGTCACAGACACCACAGAATCGCCATTGAGGACTACGTGTGGGGGGCAGTTGTAAGAGGATTACAAGGACCAGATGTCTGTGTGTTTAGCCCAGACAGGTTCAGATCAGACTGGCCGCAGAGAGTTCCCAGAAAAATTTTCCCAGAATTTATGATCCTGAAAATTGTGCATCTTGTTCTATTAGCGGCTGCATGGTTCCCAGGTGCTGGTAATTACACTCATGAAAACTATATCATAACAACAGCAAGAGCATGTAGTACAGCATATGTTATCATAGGTTAGAAAAATCCACACCATAACTTCAAGACAGTGCTACACTAACAGACAAGCTCATTTTTCCATAACATTACACTATAACCTTTATGTAAATAATTTAAAGTGCTACTTGAATTATTCATCAAAAGTGGCTATGAAGCCAAGGGAACTCTCAATATGGCCGTATTCCATTTTTTAATGTTCTTTACTGAAGTGAATAAATGTATTTATTGTAAAAGACATTACTGAATTGGTTTGTTGATGCCTGGCTAAATGCATAATGCAAATCTATACAGTCTTCTGCAAGCGCATGAGGGTTCGTTGGTGTTGCCACTATGTCTGCATGTCGGGCTACACAGTTTACAGTGGTGTGCAGCTGCCTATATGATATAGATGCTTTTGAATATGTACTTATTCAGCTATAGGAAGTGGAGGATGTTTACGTGGATATGAAAGTCTTACATATCTGTCTTGTGGGGAAGAGCAGCTAAGATTGATCTGTACCCACTCACAGAGCAGCATGTGGGCCCGTGGCTGTCATCCTGGAGACAAGAGAGTGAGAAAGAAAGAGATTTTAAATGTATACTGTAGCAGTTGAGAGGCCACACAGGATATTACAGATGTGCTCCCTGTTTAAACTCCCAAACCTCCAGCCGTCAACTTTTTAACATCCATCATAAAGCCATCCAGTCCCTTCTGTGTGATGGGGGATGACCTGAGCTGGTTACCACAAAGGATTTTGGGACTGGAGCTACCTCTTTGGGTATGTACCTGAGGCTGGAGCTACCCAACAGTAGGAAGCTTTTGTCACTCTGTCACCATCTCTTTTCTCTGTGACTTATGTCCCCTAAGGCATCTTTGGGACTCCATTACCTCTGCGTGTATTGTGGGAATGTCAGGACCTTAAGCGCCGTCACAGCAGGCATCTTAGATTGATGGGCAAAGGTCTAACTGTGACCTGGCTGACTTTCACTCTTACCACATAGATGGATTTACACGGTATAGGCATGCGGTTTTGTGCATTATAGGAGAGTGTGAGGTGCCTCAATGCATGTTGCAAAAGGAGAAGGCTTGGATGACTGATTTACGAGGGCTGGGCCTTAAATCGTACTTTGAGTGAAAGTAAGATGCTTGCAGTTTGGGTGGTGGGTGGTTGTACACACTTGCCTGAACGTGAATGAGCACCAATCTTTCATGGCAGAACATTATGACTGTTGATCTAAATTTAAAATGCAGTTTCGATTCAAACTAGTCAGAAGTGTATTTTATTTGACCACACCTAACAAAAGTGTAATTTTTGATCGCTTTTGGTGTAACAGAACACTGTAATTACTCAATAGAATAAATGATTGTGAGATTGTAAGATTAGACATATTGACCACAACAAAATGACATGAAATTAAATAATTAAATATGGGCATAATTTGGAATTAACTTGCAAAAGTCAGCATTGTCAGACTTCCTATCTTATATTTAATTTTAGTTGCCTAAACTTAACCTCATCCACGTGGTTTTTACTGACTTTAACTTAGCAGTAGTAAAGTCTTTTTTTGTATAGTTAGATAATGTAGATGATGATGGAAGGATGTAACATTCACATAATTTACGTCCACAACACCTTATTAGCATTTTAGTTTAGATTTTTGATGAGCCTGTGTTGGATTTACACAGGAACACAACAATGGATGCTCGTGAGAGAAAATATGTCCCATTTGTGGACTGAATGTTTTTAACACAATCATCACACACAAGGACAGGGTTTGTGTATTTTGGTGTACTGCCTGAGTAAACCATGTAAACCTACCTTTTCTGGTAGAGGAATTCTTTCCACTTCCACACTACAGCGCCTGTACACATCCAGTTGTCAGTTCATTGGGTTGAGGAGGGTAGTGTGTTTTTTTTTCCTCCAGAGAAGCAGTGCAGGGCCCAGAGCAGTGAACTGAGGCTTTGTAATCACTGTCCTGTCTCTGCCTCTGCATTTCTCCGTCTGTGTTTTCTGTTAGTATTGGAGCTGACAGCCTCTCAGTGGAGGAAGGGCTTTGAACCTGAGGGCTCCTCTCTCTACCAAAGGCTAATCGCTACTTCAGAACAGGGGACTGCCCCTAAACAAACATTTAGTGCTGTAAAGACAGGGTCGGCCCCTAACGATGTGGGTCAGCAGGGCTTTTTTCAGCAAGGCCTTTATGGAGACGGATGCCAGAGATGGACAAATAGCAGGACATCAGCTGTCAGCAGCACCAGCAGGAGCCAGATCTGGCCGCACTTTAATAGCTGTTTGTTGGTGGAGAGGAAGAGGCTCATAAAAGAGGAGACTCTTATCTTCTGCGGACCCTGTGTGTTTGTGTCACAGCCAGGACTGACCACAATGAAACACAACAACCAGACTGGCCCAAGCCAAAGATGGACTGCGCTCCATCTGATACAGTAATTGCAGTGGATCCTCCTATCTGCATGAGCCACAAGGCTGAATTCTAATACTACACTGCCACAGGCGTCTAGCTGTCTTAACAGCAAACACCAACATACATGATTTGTCAACACAGTAAATACATCCTTCGAGGAGGGTGTAATGTAATGCTATGATTTTTCTGACAGCATAATCAGTTCATTCAACAACGTTTTATTTGGTGACAGTGCTGAGGGTCTTTCTCTGCCTGAGGAGCTTCGCTCCCCCACTCCACACGCTCACACCTTTAACGACTTCTTAAATGTCACAGAATGTCAGGCGGAGGGATAAAAGCAGAGGACCTCCTCCTGCTTGCCAGTGATCCTCGGTAGATTTTACTACGCTACAGTGCTGCCGGGCAGGACATATGCACTCAGGTGTGGCCCAGATTTCCCCGGACTGGCTGGTGACATGATTTAATGCACTTGCTACTAAGGAGCAAAGTGAGAAGAGCTCCTTGTCTGTAGAAGAGCACTGATTGAGCACAGCATGCCCTTACAAATGTATCCTTTGTGCATGCTACTTAGAAGAAAATCATCCATCACATGTGGTTTCGTATAATATCAGGCATCAGATTATAAAGCATTCTCTGTAGTGGGCCATCCAGCTCCCTCACACACACCACAATATTTTTTTTTCTTCATTTAAGAAAGATTTTAAATCAGTGTAAGTTGACTGTGTATTCCCTGGGGAACAGACTACTGCTGTGATGAAATAAGCATCAACTCTGCTCAATTTTCCATTGAGCTAACCAGGCAGCTCATCTCCATTAGTGTTAGTCTAACCAGCTCCGCTCTGGATCTCTTTAGCTGTGATCTCGCCAGAAGCCAGCTGGGTGTATGTGTGTGTGTCTGCACACGCTTGTGTGATTTTGCGAGAGCTCAGTATGCTGAGCCCTACAGCTGTGAGAGATCTGAGTGTAAGGCCATGATGGGGCTCTGTTAAGCTCAACAGCGTGAGCCTGTATCAATTACGCTGCAACAGCGATACGGACACAGCGTGCGGTCTTCAAAGACAAAGACTTATGATCACCCAGCGTCTCCTCAGTTCCTCTGGCCATAGAGTCAGCTGGATAACCTTCAGACAACATACACTAGGGAGGAGAAAGACACAGAAAGACAATTCAATTTAATCTGTGAATCTGGAGAAACATGCTGTGATATTTGGAAAACAGAATATATATATATATATATATATATATATATATATATATATATCCCAATCAAGTTTTTTTTTAAGTTTAAGTTTACGTTTTTTTTTAAACTCAGAAATTAGACCTTGTCCAGTGCAGTCTAATATTGGCACTGGGAGAAAGAGACGCCTGAAATTGATGTGAGATGATCAAATAGAGAGGAAACAAATCTCTATCTCTCACTATGTTGGAGTTCTTGGAACTACAAAAAAACACAATATTGTATAGTGATGTCACAGACTGAATACAGACACCCGCTCATAGCCAATTTTTATCTAGACCTAATCTGCAAAAGTTGATCTGAATGTGAACTGGTCTTTGTTAATGAGAAAGAGAGAGTTAAAGTCAGAGCATAGCAAATGCTTGTATTTTGACAGAATTCAAAGTCACTCTTACTGGTAATACGCGGAGCTAAGTGCTTGCAGTGTAGGCTGACATAAAGGAGAACAGAGTAGAGTGTGGTAAAGAAGGGATCGGCATTTGATCCGCTTTGTTTTAGCTGATACCCATCCATTAATACCCTGATACTGAGCCTTAGGATCTGCTTGGGACATCAAGACTGATTGTGATTAGCACTAATGACACTGTATAAAATATGTAACTTATTTTCACTACACAGTGTCTTTGTGGGCCTAATTATGTGTATTTTGCTATTAAAGAATTTGAATTAAATTGAGGGAGAGTGAGAGAAAGTTCCCTCAAAGAACAATGTCATGTCCTGTGACCTGCCTCTCCTCTTGGTGGAAAAGCTCTGTGGCTCCTTTGAACGTCATATGGATCCAGTTCCCGGGCCGGAGACTAGTGGTATGGATGTATAGATGAGCTATAATCCATGCAGGTCTAGCTCTACTTCCAACCTCCTTTCCAATACCTTTGTACCTCTATATTCAATACTACTCCAAAGGCAAACAAATGCCTTTGAGGACTTCACCAAAGTTTAAAAGATTCTGAAGGCATTTTCCGAGGCTCCTGGTTACATAAATGACTGCCATATCAGCCAGTCAGGTGTGGACTGCGGGGAGTGTGTAGGTATGTGTGTGTCTGTGTGTGTGTATGGTGTGGTAATGAATGAAGGTAAATGGCAGGGTATGAAGCACTTCCCATCGTAATTTCACACTTGTCAGCTCTTGTGAGGAAACTTCACCTTTACACAAGGATAGCAGAACAGGCCAGTCCACAGAAAACACAGAGAATATGTCTTCATGTTGTGGGATAAAATCTCTATGCAAAGAATTTCCCTTGCAAATATATTCTATTCTCAATTCTACTGCAGAATTTGCTCTCAAATATTTAAACTTAAACAACATACAGTCTTAGCTGTCAATCCTTTGAAGGTGTTTTATTGAATATACAGTAGAGTATGAATTGCAAAAATAAAAAATGACTGGAATAACATATGCTTGTATTATTATTATTGTGTGTCTAAATCACCTGTAATTAGTGTATGAGGGAATAAGTTTATGTATATATACTTTGAACAATACCGACTTTAAGAATTTCATTGTGCCCTGATTTGAGCTATTTTTCATTTATAATCCTCGTGCATTTATAAGTCAAGTCCACACATGGCTTTGTAGGATGAAAGGTCCCTATCAGGCCCACCTGTCAGGAGTACATATCTGATATTCTCCAGCTGAATCTTACTGTTCCTTATGAAATTCTGAGGTTAGGCTATAACTTGCAGCAGGAGAGGAAAATTGACCGTAATTTGTCTACAGTTAGTCGTTCTGACTGTCAATTTATGGAAAAGAAACACCTGTTGAGCCTAATTTACTGACATAAAGAAGGTTTATGCATTGTTTTATGTATTGTTGTATCGTTTAATATACCACACATAAACATTTATCCTCAGCATAAATTTTAGCTGCAGTCTGTTCAAAATGTAATGTTATACTTAGATTTCTATTTTCACTAACACCCTGTGCTTACTCATAGCACTACATCAGATGTAGTGCCAATTAGTTGCTTTTTGAGGATGCACATTACACATCTGAATATCTCTGTTGGTGTAGCATCATCTCTGTATGCTTCCTATTGAAGCAAATAAATCTTTGACACTGTACAAGAAATTCTAAAATGAATATTTATCACATGCCTTCTATTTATTTTAAATAAGAGCTTAACATAATATAAAGGTTACTTTAAGAAAATAAGGATAATTAATGCACAACCTTGGGAATCCATGATTGACTGAGTCATCTACACACGTCAAGCCATATCTGTTTAATATGCCAAGTAAGGTAGGGAGCGTGAAAGTGGCACCGTGTGTGTGTTTGTGTGTGTGTGTGAGAGTGAGAGAGACAGAGCAGGAAAAAGGGAATGGTGAGTAGAGGGAGGATATGAGAGCCTTCTCTGGGGACCTTAAACAAACTGACTAAAGTGGTCCTGTTTTCTGATCAGGCACAGAGAGGAGAACACTTAGCACTGCTGGAGACACTCTAAACAGCCACTAAGGAATTAGCCTGTTACTGGGAAACTTCACAGCTCCTGCACTGGGCCATGTCCCCGACTAAGTGGCTAATACAGAAAATAGAACAGGCAATAAATGGCAACAAACAAATGCACGCATGCACACACCTATCTACCATCCGCTCACACATACACAAGTGCATAAGGACATGCTGTATGTATGCCGGAGAGCACAGCATTCATGATAGCTGTCTCAAAACCAGCACAGATCAACGCGTAAGCACGCACACACAACACAAGCTACCATATGTGCTAGTGCCCCTCTGAGGAAATCCAGGTAGATAATGAATGGGCCCCTCACACACTCCAGAAAAGTGTCGCGAGTGACTCGAGACAAGGAAAAATATGTTTTCACCGAGGAAAGGCAATGACCTTATTCCTTCTCAGCGTTTGTACAAAATCCTTTCGCCTGCATTGCCAGGTTTGGCCAAACAAAGATGAGCTTAAATTTAGGCCCCATGATGTCAACACAAACACAAGATAGAAAGTTCATGTTTAATTAGGTGTCCCCTCTTCTTTAAAGTTCATTTCAATTAGTCCCACCTCGGCCCCACTTTCATGTCTCAGTGATTTGTCAATGCCTTAACTTCTTTGTAGCGCAGCGTGGTCACAATGTGGCATGTAAATGCGTGTGTGTGTGGGTGTCTATGTTTTTGCATGTGTGCTGCTGTTTATGTTTTGTTTGTGACCTCGACAATAAAAAAAGGGACTCCTGTGCCCTTGACATTTCCCTCTTGTTCATGTGATGAATTGCAGGGGTTATTTACTAGTTCATAGGAGAGATTCACGTATCTCTGCTTTGTTACCAAACAGCTGCAAAGAATGCAGACAGTCATAAAATACCTGCTCTGAAACTTTCAGTCATTACTAATTGCAAAAGTTGATTTCTTTTTCCCATAAGTTCATTCATTGCATCAATAAATTCAGTTCAGAAATGCTAAATTGAAATAACCTCAAACCTCAATAATAATCCATAATAATTATTATATACTATTATTTTTGTGAATAACTACATGCTATTATCATGATTTCTACATTCACTATAACTTTATCAACAAATCATTTTCTCTAAGCATTTGTAAAGTTCATTCAGATTATTATTTGGAAAAAAAATATATATAAATCTGGTACTTCATGATTTTGTTAGATTAATTTAGATTAAACCGTGTATGAGTTGTCTGTTTTTTTAACAACCTAATGCATAATTATTGGCATGAAAGTGAAACATTTCAGTATGTGTCATTGCATATTAGTTTACTAAGTGGTTACATTCTAATTTTTAACAGTCGTATGAATTCCATATTGCAAAAAAAAAACCAACTGTAAAATGTCAAATGATTATATTCAATGTCAAGAAACCTGCAGATACACCTCTTAGATGTACAGCTCTGTACATCACATGCTTATATAGGTGCTGTGGTTAGATGGCCTATATGTCCTGTGAAGGATCCTGAAGGTGTACTATGTCTGCTCTGTCCATTTCGTGACACCCTCACATAAGCCGATCAATCAGCTGTAATGAAACCCATCAGGTCACCTTTGAAATTTATCATTTTTTTGTGTGCGTAAAATGAAACGTCCCATGATGGTATGGAAGCTAAATTTAGATTACCTATATGCTAACATATTTCCAACCCCTCCCCCCTTAAAAAAAAAGAAAAGGAAAAAAAGGTTTATGAATTATGCTGCATCTCCTGATGTGCTTGTGACAGACATGCCTGATCTTGGACATTTGACTTTGTCTTTTTTCTCCCATCATAATGTTTGTAGCAGTGATGTGTGATGCACATTTATTCAAATGTACAGAATCAAAAAGTTTTAAAATTTAACATAATGTGAAATGTTGTTTTGTTACTCATCAGTGAGAAAAAAACGATAAAAAAAAAAACTAAGCAATCACCTGACTGTTTGACTTATCTCTTTCACCCAGTGGTGTGTTTCTCTCTGTGCATTTCTGTCGCTTGCAGAGGTTTGAGGTGCTTAGCATCTCTTGTTTGCACACAATCCGTCTGTGATTATTGCCCGCTTCAGGCTTCATGCACAGTGATGTGTCTTTTCACAAAGCAGCTTCATTTGCATAGATTTTCCCAAGAACCTCTCAAATCTTAAGGAGTGTGCTTAAAGAGGAGTTAAAGATGAGCAATCATGACGACAGATCGCCTTGTTTGCGCTAAAGGCAGGCGATACCACTATCAGACGAGCTGCACGCCGTAAATTGGCTCTTCAAGTTAGAGAAGGCGCACAAAAACTTTTATGAATTTGTTTTGATTCGGATGGGAGGATTTCTAGCACTTAACTGGATTTTCCACAACAGTTACAGCTTTTTTGAATAGTCAGGCCAAACCTGTCTAACTGCAATCAACGTCCGACTATATGGTTCATTTTCTGCAGATGGCACACAAAAAGTCCTTATTCGGGCATTTGCAAAGAAATAAGATTTTCTTATGTGTTTGTTGATTTGTTTATTTATTTCTTTATTTTGTTGTTTTCATTTTTTTTCTGCTGAACACAGCTGCTTGGGCTCCACCATGCAGAAAGGCCCAATATGGCTTTGTCTGTAAATCGGAGTCCGGGGGCCACAAGACAGAAAACAGGGGAGAACCACCCGGCGAAATTTAGCGCACGATGGCTCCCAGCGGGCATCATTTGGGGACCAGAAAGATATTTTTTCCTTCTTCTGTCTTTCCCTTTTTCCTGCATGGTGAGCAGGTTGGAATGCTCAACCCTAACATTGCTGCTGACACAACCACTCAGGGACGGCTGTAACAGCTCTCTTAGCATGGCACCTGTTATTGAGCCGTCAGAGAGAGAGAGAGAGAGAGAGACAGAGAGAGAGAGAGAGAGAGAGAGAATGGGAAGGAAAGGATTGGAGAGGGAGGGAAAACAAGGAAGGGAGAAGGAGGAAGGTGTGAGAGCAAGAAAGAGTGAAGCTCAATTGTAATTTCAGGGCTGTCACAGTTGTGAGAGCCAGTAATTCTGCCGCTGTATCCGTGATCGTACACACCCGCCTGCCTCTCCGTGCTGAGACTGATCTCTTCTCTCATTGTCCAGCCTACCTATATTTAAGCATTCATCTAGGATCAGAGTAAACAAACAGATTATAATTAGATTCACAACAAGCTACTTTGTAAACAGAGAGCAGAGCATCTGTCTGTACACTGGTCAGACTCCTTCTGTTTCATTGTTGCCTTTCTCTGGTTTAACACATTTTATTCCCTACTTTGTCGTTTCCATTTTAATGCCACTGAATTTACTTGTTTTTATGCAACTCTTTTTCATCTGTCTTCTTCCACTGAGTACTGTGTGCTTTTGGATTTTTTAAATGATCCATAATGCTCTCATCAAACTAATAATTATTATACAGACTCCCTAAGTCTCAAGTCATACCGAGATAAATGACCTATAGTGAAAGAGGTGGTAATAAAAGCAGATGTGCTGTTTGACTTTTGTAATTTGCTTTCTTTTGGGACAATACTATGAAAGATGACATAAAGATTTTTTTTTTTAGCAGGTGAACATATCTGTTTGTGGTAATAAAAAATATGTGGAAACAAACAAAAGAAAGAAAAACATCTTTTTTTTCTCTCTCTAAGCCAATCATCAGAGGTACACAGCAAGTAGCTGTCCATTGAAGCAAAGCAGTGGAATTCCTCTGCAGAGCAATCAAAATGGATTAAACCAACCACGCTCCAGCTGCCTCCACGCAAATCAGATATGCCTGTGATGATGATAATCAATCCATAATAAAATAACACAACATAAATCTGATAGTGTTGTTCCAACAATTTTAATAACATAGATTTAAATATTGCCATGTGCACTAGAGTGATTTATTGATGAAAAAAGTGCTATCAAGCTTATATACACCCCACTTCTGGTGGCCCGCCAATAATACCATTAACTGCATTGTTCAAACTCATTATGTGATGAGAAACACAATAATAATCGCAGGACTACAAACGCACAATTTCTCCCATTGAGCTAATCACTTTTGCTAGCATTATTAGTCTCTCTCTCTCTTTCTCTCTCTCTCCTGCTTTCTTGCTCACTCCGTCATAAATCCAGCGAGAGGCTGGTGTATAAATCCCCAGTGCTGAATTAGTATTGTAATTTCTGGTATCCATGCATGCTTTGCCAGTGCAGACCTTGGAGTTATTAATCTGGGGGGACAGGTGCCATAGAAACAATATGCTGAGCGCTTGGATATTGGGCCGACCCCACCCGTGCCAAAGCCCTCGGTGCATTCAATTAGAATTACAAGGTATGGACCAGGGCCCAGTTCTAGCAAACATAAAAAAAAAAATCTGAAAGGGATTTTACATTATATAAAACCTTCATTCAAAGTTACATACAATGTATAAATAAATTTAAAAAAAAAAAACAAAACAGAAAAGAAATTAACACAAAAATGAAATATGAATTAAAGATTACCAAGAATGGCTGTGTTGCCTCTTTTGACATCTCAGAGCTAAGTTGTTTTTGGAGTCCCATAACGTGTGATATCTTGTGGTTTACCACCTCTCTGACAGAAAAGCTGTTAGGCAGCACATATGGCCCACTGACAAACATGACAGATGAAACACTTTGTTTGCTTTTGTTTAAGCACCAGCTCCTCTCCTAATACAAGCCTTTTAAGTGATCAAAAAGGCCCTGCGATATTTGATGTTGTCTGTGTAGAGTGGAGAGGGGGGTAGAGAGGGGGGACAGGGGAAGTGTCATCCAGTGATATACAGCTCCAGTCCTCTGTCACACAGCGCAGTGTCTGCTGGGAAATAATCTGACATCTTGTGCTCGACACATCCAAGCGATGAGTAGAGAAGGAGGGAGGAGGAAAAGAAAAAGGCAGTGGGGTAGTGGTGGTGATGGTGGTGGGGGAGGGACAAGACATAGAAGGCAGAGAGTGATGGGACAAAGAGGCGAGGGAGAAGAGAGAGAGAGACTGAGGGAAGTGGGAGTGTGAGCGAGAGAGCGAAAGGAGAGAGAGGACACAATCAATTCAGCAGCCCCGTCTCCATCATGTCATCGCCTGTCAGCATAGATTTAAGAATAAAGCTTTTGAGAGACCTTCCAGAGCTACAGTCTGATCGATGCTCTGGCAATGTTGGCCCAGATGTCACTGACACGCGTCACACTGCAGTTCAAAACAGAACCGATCCCTTTGTGACCGCATTACTGGGAACTATCACACACGCCTACAATAAGTTTGTGGTGGGACAGTGGGGCACACTTTTCAGATTCAAATAAGATGCACTTTAGGTAAATGCAGCCATAATTTGAAAGAGGGAGAAAGATAGACGTGCATATGGGCAAGACCATTAGAGAAAACAGAGAGGGAAAGATGAAGAGATAGTGACGGGGTGAATAAATCGAGTCATTAAGCATGTGTTTGTGGGAGCCTGGCTCCCATATGACAGTGTGGGGTGGCAAGATGCTTCTGTTGCCGTTCCCTGTAAACAGACCAACAGATTGGCTCGTTTGCCTTTCTCCTCTGGGCAGCTTTTGCCTCCTGGTTTCTCGGGAACGCTTAGGACTAGGACCTGGGTCTCTAGAGAGACTACGTATGCTGTATTTCAATTTATAGCTTGGCTTCTTTTAATTAATCTACACTGCTGTCAAATGTCAAACTCGTTTTCAAAGTACATCTCATCCCATTTAGTCAGTAAGCAGCAGAGATTCCAGATTTAATTAATTTAATTAAAAATTTCACAGAACAAAATGTTCTGAATATTTCAAAAATGTTTTAGTCGAGGGCCGATGTGCATGTTTGTTGCTTCTTAAATAGTTCCTCTCAGTTCCCTTATTTTCCTCAATGGAGCAAGCTGTGCAGCAGCTTTTTGTGTAGCTTGTTGGATTGGCAAGTACTGTAAATGTACACCCCAAAAGGAATGCATCCCTGTGCTAAAACACACAGTTTTTGTATGAGTCTACTCACTGCCCAGGAGTCTATCAAATTTCATAAAATGTGCTTGAACTGTATTGCATATTAGGCATGCATTTTTCCTTGTTTGCTACATAAATCAGTTGACAAAAGGTTGTATTTTGTCAGGTAAAGAAGTCTGGCTCTTTATGGTGTGCAGCCTAAACATAGATTCTTTTTTTTTTTTTTTAAATAATGAATATAAAAAATGTTCAGGTTTTGGCATTTGTAACTACATTTTCCTAAAAACCATACTTAGTCAGGTCATTTATATCCTTAAATTGGCTAAAATGTAAGTAAAACTCCAGACTCAAATGTGCATACTTGTGGCTTCCTGCTGACCCAGCCCTCCAGGACATTTGCTGTCAGGTCCAACCAGTAATGTTTTCCTCGTGCTTCCCGTCACTGTCTGCTGTCAACTTGCAGGTGGAAAAAATACCATTAAAAATAACTATTAAAATGTGTACGCAGACAGAATGATTGTATGCACCATCTGTATGTGCTGCTCCTGTTATTGTACTTGTGTTTACGATATTCTTAACATATGTGTCGAGCCCCTCAGTTCACACTCATTGTGTGCTTTTGTTGTCTATTATTTCTGTGTTTCATCTTTGACAGAGTGAATTAAAAATGTATTTAATTTATTTTTTTTTTAAATAAAGGTCTTTTTCAATGTAGATAACTTATTAAACACAGCTTTTAACACACGTTAGATGGTTTAGGGTTTCAAAAATACAAAAATATATATTGTAATGACTTGGCCATATAATGATAATCTAGGACAAAATTGAGTGTTAAAAAACATATCTGCCAGCTGAGTGGAACAAACGCTTCTCTGGCCAGTGGAAAGAGAAAACCACGGTGATTCCATCTCTGCAGCACAGAGGGGAAAATTTACCTCTGAGTTCAAAACCTCATGGCAATGTTGAAAAAAAAAAAGCGACTAGTGTTTCATAGATGAAACTGAGATAAAAATTGACTCTTTTTTCCTCTCGCTGAATGCCTTTCTTTGACACAAACGGTTATTTATACTCAACTGTCTTTACTTCCGTTTCTTCAATCCTTTCACTCTCTCTTTCTCTCTCTCTTCTCTTTTGAGTTCAGTGTGGAGGGCAATCGTTACTGAGTGATGGTACCCATCAGTGTAGTGCATGTGTTGTAAAACTGTCCGCCACTGACAGATTGACTGACATGGTCAACCCTTCGATCACCACAGCAGAGAGGGCAGGGTTAGAGGGAGAAGTGAGACATGCATGGAGAGGAAGAAAGAGGGGAAACAGGTGCATTTAGGAAGTCTTTTATTTTGTTTTTGTTCTGTGAGCACTGATCAAATCTGGCACTAAACTTAAACCGTAAAACAAACATGGTTGATTTTAAAGAGAGTGCAAAAAAGAACCAAAAGAAAGAAAGACTGATATATAGAGAAGGAGTGTTCCCGTGTAATTTCCAACAGCTGTTGATTCAAAGGGAAAAACTTTATTTGGTCCAGATGGTCTCAGTCAGTGGCAGAACGAGAGAGCTGACTTCATTGGCTCCAGCCATGTGTTTTTCCTCCTGATAGAAATTAAAATGGTCGTTCGTTTGTCACCGCTCACTACACAGCTTAAAATGTAGCAATGAAACGTTCCTTGGCGATAATGCACCATAATTACTCAAACGCCTGTTCTTTATCTGCAGCAGAGGGAGGACAGAAGGAACATTTTCCTCAGATGAAATTTTAAAACCCGGAGAGCTTACTCAACAGGAACAAAATCGGAGAACACAGTCAGAAGTATTGTTCTTTCAGAGCCAGAGAGAGCTGTAAAGCCTGCCATCTTCTTGCTCAAAACCACAGAAAATGACAATCTGTCCGAATCCATCATCAAGGGAATTCACCTGTTATTCGGTACAGCATAGATCATTCTCACGTATAGATTATATTTTCATATCCAAACATTTATTTGATAAAACGTCTAATTTTGATATACTCCCAATAGGTCTTTCTGACCACAGGGCAATCATGGGCACAGTTGCAATCTCCTTGGGTCCCAAACGGGGGGCTTGTTGGCTTTTTAACTCCACCCTGCTGCAGAATGAGTCATTTTTAAGGGAGACAACTGGATGAATTTATAACCATCAATAAACCATCTGTGCACGATCCTAGTGTTCTTTGGGATACAGTGAAGGGGTTCATCAGGGACAAAACAATTGGATTTTCTTCCAATCTACATAAATCCAAACTGAAACATATCCATGAATTGGAAAAGAAAATTGCAGAAACAGAGTTGCATGGCTTTGAATCCTACCTCTGGTCTAGTTCTTAAAGGACCAGTGTGTAGGATTTAGTGGCATCTAGCGGTGAGGTTGCAGATTGCAACCAAATGAATACCCCTCCCCTCACCCTTCTCTTCCAACCGTGTTGGAGAAACGACGGTGGCTGCAAAACATGAAAGGCCCTCTCTAGAGTCAGTGTTTGGTTTGTCCATTCTGGGCTACTGTAGAAAAATGGCAGTGCAACATGGCAGACTCCATGGAAGAGGATCCTCTCCCTATGTAGATATAACAGGCTCATTCTATGGTAACAAAAACACTACCATCCCTTATCAATTCTGAACACAGATAAGCAGTTTTACACCAAAACACTAGCTTCTTGACTGGAAACATTTCTCTGGTACATGAGGACTATATAGACAATATATGTTGCTTTCTCCGTGGTATGAACATTTCAGCTACTACTGAAATATCAAATGCTATTCTATCTCTAGATGCAGAGAAGGCATTTGACTACCTCCGGTGGCACTTCTTATGGGCTGTATTACACTGCATGTATTTTGGAAATCATTTTTTTAGCAATGGTTCAATTACTGTATAGCAACATAACAGCTATGCTGTTAATGGGTAACACTTGCTCTGAACTATTCCCAGTCTCATGTTAGAACTTCGATAGGAGCAGGTTTGGTAATTAGCAATAGTTAATAATTATTAAAGATAATTAATTATACACAATTATTAATGTGAATTAATAATAACTGGACACCACCCCGAGGTCAGCGTAACCAACAATAACCAAACAGTGGAAATCATCTCAAGAAGGGACATTCATCTAAGAATTTCAATATCTGAGAGATATTAACATTATAGGATGAACAGTGAAGTTTTGAAATTGAGCACTGACCCTGTCACCAAGCTGTTATCATAGTATGTATACCAACAATCACACGATACTTTGCTTTAAATTCGCAACAAAGCTTATCAACATTAGCAATATCAATTTTAAATCAATAACACCTCACTATGCTAAAGCAAGCAATCATAAACAATGGTGATTATAAACAGCAAAAATAACATACAGCACTAGCAGAGAGATATGTGTGCGTGCATGTGTGTGTGCGCACAGGGGCGATGTGAGAGAGGAAGGAGAAGGAACAAGATGGTGAACATGAACCATCTGTGGTCACGCGAGGGTTCCGGACAAGATGGCGGGCATGAACCAGGTGGGGGTTATGCCATGCAAGAGTTCTGGTCAACAGGGTTGACCACGAGTCAGCAGTCAGCCATGTGCCTCCGATAACCAAAATGGTGTCAAACAAAGCTGAGAGTGTGTTCATGTGTCTGTGTTGCTTAGCAATGCGTGCCTGACTACAGAATAGTATGAGGGTGAGTGTCAGAGCGTGTGCATGTTCATGCAAGTGAGGTTAGTAGAGAGGAAAGGACAAAACCACCAAAGAACGGAAAGACATCAGCGATCGTGAGGAGAAATGGCACTTGCTTTTAATTTCAGAGACATGGCGTGCAAACATCTTTATTCACAAATGAAATGCAACCCACAGTCTCAAAAAAAGTGGCAAGCTAACACAAAGCAGTCCAAGCAGTTGGACAAACACAAATTAGCTTAGTGTGATAAAAACAACCGAAACAAGCAGCAAACACTATGTCAACATTATTGTCAGCAGCAACAACCAGACTCACGGTCCGTTAACTTCACAACAACAGCAATAAAACTCAAAATAACACACTCTTTAGTAACCTATCTCTGCCCGGCCTCTTACTTATATCGGAGGAAGTAGCGAATTTGACTCAGCTGAAGAAAAGCGGGGTTAAGGTCCTTCTTCATTCCTGCCAGAGAGGGATATGCGCTGGGTTGCTCAGCAGTCGTCTTCATTGGATCCACTAACATGCTCAGTTGAACACAGAGGAAATCTCTACTAGTCCAGCCAAGTTGAGATTGTGAGGCCTAGTTAGAGTCAATGTACATACGGGGGTATTTCCTTGACTCAGTGGTGGTTTCTGGCAGGTCTCGTCCAATGGGAGCCAAAAAGTTTACCCTGCCAGATTTCACACCTGGGTGCGAGATGAGCAAAGCATGATGGAAGTTGAAGTCCGTTTTGGATTCCTTTTGTTAAACTTGGTGCCAGCATATGAGGCCCAACACTCATATATAGCTCTCTCCAAGGCTGCTCACTCTTGCCTCTGTTATTTGCTCTATCCCTGAAACTGTGGCCCAGGCTGTCTGGCATGTATTGTTCACAACACCAAACACCACATATCTCTCTATGCAGACGATAGACCTCTATATTCAGGAATCTCTCAGTCTCTTCACCATCTTCTACATATCTGTAACTATTTCAGCCAGATCTCTGGATACAGAATTAACTGTGGAAAATCCGTACTATTGACCCTGACATTCATCGACCCCATTAAACATCTCAGTGGTTCAGAACCTTAAATACCTTAAATATTTGTGGGTCTATGTCCACCCCTCAGTTACAAGCACTGTGTCAATAAATTACAAGAAAGTGGGCTTGTGGGCGTAAAAACTGATCTACTAAGGTGGAGCACCTCTTTGCTCTCATTATATTCTTGTATTTCAGCTATTAAAATGAATTTTCTCACACAAATCAACTTTTTCAGCTCTATGCTCCCTCTCCCTCTAACCACTGGGTGGTTACTGCAAGAAATTAAATTCTGAAATACCAAAATTTCTCTTTAACATTAAATTTGGCTCTATCATTACTGAACTGATTTCTGTTTGGTAACTTTGGCAGCCAAGTGATACCTTCATTCTCCCATATTCTGTAACTACTCCAGCTGGGAGGACATCCAATATTGTTCCCTCAGTAGAGTAATAATAAACACAGTCTTTATGATATTTTTGGGGCAGTGGGAATCTGCTCAATCCAAGACATTCAAAACACCCTAATTTACCTGGAGGTTGTTTGTTTTTTTACAACTGTATACATTCATGCCCATTGAGTACTCATCCATTTCACATGGCATTGACCAAACCCAGTGGCCTAGTCTGTACCATTTGTGCTATCTTGGCGAAGGCCTCTTCCTAACTTCTTTCTAAGATCAGTATGTGGAAGGGGGACCTGTCATCTAATGGCAGCAATCTGAGTTGGAAACATCAAGTTCATTTTTAACTTTAATTTCATTCACAGAATATACTATACTCCTCGTACATGACATAAAATGAAAGCCTTATCATCCCCTAATTGCTGTTTATGCACTCATAACACCTTGGACACCTTTCTTCACATGGTATGGGAATGCCCAGGGGTTGCAGACTTCTGGAAGAAAAATTATGGCATGTTGTCCACCATATGGTCCAAACCAATCCCATAGTCACCATCCGTCCTCTTACTTATGTCGAGTTCATGAAATCAGTGCTATACAGTTGTAGCACTGATTTTCCACCTGACAACAGTTTTAAGATCACCAACAAAAGCCCCAGATCAGAGGCAAATTGGTGTTCGCTCAGGGCTCACAAATCAGCACTTGATCGCTATGTGTGAATTGTTCTATGGACAGAAAGATTCTGTGAGTTAGGAGGGGACGGAGGAGCAACATAGGGTTTTGATATGGCTAGTAGTTTGTTTTCCTGTTTCTGTTTAAACTCCCCTTGACGCCCACATGATGTTTATGTATTCTTATTTTTTGTTTCTTTTTCTGCTTGTACCGACCCAGGGGAGAATGACAACTGATTCTTTGTTTTTGATGTTTGTTCTGCTATATCTCTTGGGGGTTTTGTCATGCAATATGAAAATGTACGCTTAACTCCTCTGTAAATTGAGTTTATAACACATCCCTGTATCTTTACTCTCCTCTTTAAATTCTTATAAATAATTGATCATAAAAAAGAAAAAGAAAATGACAATCTGAGTTCTGTGTGACCTTTTTTTATGGAAACAGTAGAGGTGAGTTTGAGAGTGATATCTCTGCTTCCAATCAGATGTAACATGCTGTAGTAGCATGATGTTGCGCGTACGTATCAGGGTGTGATAAATGTATTTATTTTAGCAGTCTGATGAGTATTGATCTCCTCAGTGGCTCCTCCACAGGCTAACATTATGGGACCCTGGAAGGGAAGAGAGTGGGCGGCTCTCTAGAAGCACACATCTCACACCTCACATCTCACAAATGAGGTGAAAAACACACTCTGTTGTGGAGGTGTTGAAAGGTTAACAGTGGCCTCTGACTGCCAGTTCAACATAAAATCAGTCATTTATCGGAAATAAAGTAAGAGTATCTCAGCAGTCACCGTTACGGAGATGAAAGACCGAAGCATGACCAAAGGTGAGTCATGGTGGCACGAAACTGACAGAGAGCAGAAAATGTATCAACATGCCGTTTAAGGCTGTGCCGCACATCCAAAGACACACATGAGTAGGCTGGAGAGGTATGGGCATGTAAAACTGAAGCGCAGATGTGACCTGTGGTTGTTTGACTCAAATATCCACTACAGCATCCTCCTCCCTGTAGCACTGCATTAACTGTGAATGCTGCTCAATGAATCATGCAGGGAGATATTCTGAATGTCTTGATTGTGACCTGGCCACAGAATGAGGCCAAGTCATAATGCTTTGTGAGAAATATCAAAGGCACTTACTTTTCAGCGCAAGCTCATTTCTGTATTTTACCTTTGATCTCCTTGTCATTGTCAATGTTTCACAATCTTTTTGTGACTAAATGACAGATGATTCTGTCCTTCTGAAAATGTCAGCTGCCTACAGTAGCTCTCTACACAGTTGAATCTGTCTCTTTGAAACTGGAAACTTCTGTTTACCTTTTCTTAACTTCAGAGAATTATATTGATGTATTCCTATAATAAATCCCAGAGAGATATTTGTGTTTATAATTTTCACTATTATATAATGAAACAATTAAAGCTATTACAATTGTAAAAAGATAGCACAGAGCAATAACATTTTTAAAGTTCATAACCTTTCAAAAGCATCTGCTCAAACAAACTTAACTAGAAAACAATGAAAAATAAATCTACATTTTGTCAGCATTCAGAATGATGTGCAGTAAAACAATGAAAATTGAACACATGCTCTAATTTGCAAAGAAATTAAATTTTATGTTCTTTAGGTACAACTTGACTGTTGTAACTGCAGATTAATCTCCATTATCATACTTTTTTTCCAATTTCAAGCTGACATACTGTATTTTACCATAAGCTGAAAAAGTTTGTATGTGTGGGAAACTGAAATAAAAATTGCTTTTATGTTACTACATTAAAAACACATGGCAGCAAATGGCAGCTCAGTTTACACACACACACACACACACGTATACATGTACACACACACACATATACATTGATATATATATATATATATATATATATATATATATATATCACTACTAAAAAAGGGAAGTAAATATAGTAAGCGGCCTAAATTGAGCTCAACAACAACTGCTGAAAGACTTTCGGCTCACAGTGTGTTTGGCTGTGCAGACGCTGCTAAATGGCCGCAGATTGTGAAACACTAAATGAGTGCGGTGCCGCTCTCATTGTGGGTTAGTCTATAAACACAGGATCTGATTGGGTAATCAGCGTCTCTACGATGGTCTCTTTGACAGTAAGTTCACCCCAGTGAACTGGAGGAGAGCTCTCCAGAACAACTCTCAAAATATCTACAAAGATAACAACTGAGCCCTGCTTGACTCACCATTAATATTAACAGGGACTTTCCACAGCAGTTGTACAGTAGGTGGACCTCAAAGGTCCATTATGATAAATAATTGTTATCTCTGTCTATTAGTGATCATTTTTGGCCATGTGCGCACAAAGTATGATTTGAAGACAGTTTCTGCCCAAGTGTTTTTCATGCTTAGGTAAAAATGGGGATGATGAACTTAAAGTAGGATGACTAACAGTCACAGTGCACCACTCCCTGCAGTGCTGCACGGAGTCACACTTGATTTGACCGTGTGGACTGCAAAACTGCTGTCTCCACAATGGAGATGCTTTTCATGTCACTCACTGAGGAAATTCACAACACAACATGCACAATGTGCATTTATTTATATATCTTTGTATTAAGTAAACAAAAATACAAACAACAAAATAATCAACAACAAATGTTTTAAATTTTTGTCAGCAAATGTAAAAATGGCAATCTGAAAAGGGGAAAAAAATGTACAATCCTCTGTCAAATAACCTTGCCTATTTTGCATAACACAGAAAATTTAAAAATCAACAGTATCTTGTTCAGTGAAAAGAGCAGTCAAATACATGGAAGGTCATCTAGAATTTTCTACACTTAAAATGCTCTGCTTTACTAACATTGCTGGAGTAGCATTTTTTTCCCGGCTTGGCGGACAAAATGAAGCATGTTCATACTTCTTCACGTCTTGGTATTCTTTCTTTTTTACACTTTCTCATGTCTGCTGCATATTGTTCAGAGCCATGTTAAAATTGAAATAGAAGAGGTAAATTCAGTATGTTCAAAAATGATTCATCTTAAACTCTGCAAAAACATAATATACACATACTGCATTTGTACTATTTTTTTTTTTCATCTCATGCACATGGCAAAGCTAGTGGGCACGTGTGTGTATTGTATTTGCATGTGTGTGTGTGCGTGCATGCACATGGTTGACCGTGACAGACTCAGCAAGACAAATGGAATAGAAAGAGGCTATCGCAGATGAACCACAAGCATTTGCATCTCAGGAAGTGTGTCAGCCATAAGGGACAGTCCCAACACTGAGAACTTCTTACTGCTTTTACACCCTATTTTATATACACAAATACAGGTATATAACACAAAGAAATAAAACATATTGGCATTAAAGTAACACCACCTCTATATGTCCACCTTTCTATGTAAAAAGAGAAACTGTAATATTTCAAGTAGCTTAAATTGATCAAACAACAGGCATTATTTAAGTTTTCTCTCCAAACAACGTATTTCTATTCATTATTTTTATTTTTCCATTATGTTATTCGACGTTATGTTATCTGATTTCCTCTTCCAGTAATATTGCATTAGGTTTCCAATATTCACGGTGTGTTTTTCCATCTTTCACAGATCAAGACTTCATGGGCTTTTTAGATGAAAAATTATCAATACAAGATGAAGCATCAGCAAAAAAAGCAGTGACACATTGCCAACGTGCTCTTGTTCCCGGTGCCAGCATCAATAATTCAGCCACTAGCTCATAACTTTATTTTCAATGCATAATTGAGGCCAACCAATGTTTTCTTCAGCCATTTATATGTCGAGCAATTTTTAAACAATAAATGGAGCAGTCCATTAAGCTTTTAACATCGTCTCGTTTTTGTAACTCAAGTAAATGTTGGAAAGTATGGACAGTGTTGAACTCTGTGTAGTGTCGGGGGGGGGGGGGGGATTCAGGTGTTTTCTCTCTGCAGTGGTAGTTGCTGTTTAAAGTCTTAAAGATATAACTGAGGGAAAGCTGTGGTGAGTAAATGAAAAAGTGTAGACCCCTCATTCAAAAAGTGTGGTTTGGAAAGGAAGGGGGTCTTGGGGTGAGGTGAGGTCTTTATATCTGCACGTGTGTGTGTGTGTGTGTGTGCCTTGTAATTTACAGAATGTCTGATTAATAGTTAACAGTAATTTTAAAGTTGCCTGTGGGTTATATCTAAGTAAAAATCTTTGCACTGTAGAAGGAGGCTCCTACATCCAGTGACTCATTATATGAGCTGACTACACTCCTCATTTGTTTTGTACTACTGCTTAATAAATATTGATTTACTATTTTAATTACATGTTAATCTCAAAACACATAGGTGGTAGGGTTATGACTCTCTCAAGTCATGCTGCAAATTTCCTGTTTGCAAATATTTATTGAGGATGGCATCCTGAGAGGCCTATAAAAGTGAGTAGCAATCATTAAACAGAGACTAGCTGTCTACAATATCTGCTCAAGTGTCAATATCAGCAACACAGTTTGACCTATGCTGCTAATCAATTACTTGCATTGTTTTTTTGTGTTTTTTTTTCAAAAGCAATAATTACTAGGACACACACACAAAATGAAACAGTTATCATTTTCATCAATAATAAAAGGGCACAAAGACACAGACAGTTCAGTGCTATCTGTGTGTATCTTTTAAATACATTTCAAATGTCTGAAAACAGCAATAACATTTCTTGGGGGAAGCTTTTTTAATTATACAGTACACTTATTTATCCTAGTCTTTGTGAAAGTTAAGTCAAGGAACTAAAACAACTCTTGTCTGACTTTTACTTAGGTTTATTAGGCTTATTACTTCAGGTTTAGGCCAGTTTTAATTGAAATTATATTTTAATATTTTGTATTATTATTTGGCAGATTAGTTTCAGTAATCACACTTCAGCCAAGTGTTGGAATGGTTATATGTATTTTACAAATTTACAAACACTATTTGTTGTAACTTTTGGTTTAAGAATGAAGGTCTCACTAGAGCCTACATTATTCCTACATTTAGGGTCAACAAGGTTGTGTAAAAATATTCTGAATGCCTTTGATGAGCTGCATTCTCAGGTTGAGGTGAAAACATGGGCCTGGAATTGACAATGTTTTGTTGGACAAAACATGTCTAAATTTCTGATTAATTTAATTTAAACTGATTGAGATAACAATCATTATTGGTCTATGGCTCGTGATCTGCTTCTTATCGCTGTACTTAACTGTAATTATTTTATAACCTGATTGCTTTGTAAGGTGTAATTTTACAATCCGCTGCAGGGGATTTTGTAGGAAATTGAACCCACAAGTGTTAAAATGGGGGAAAACAATGAAGCAGATCACTGGAACTATATTCTTCTTTCTGGAGATTGCTTTATCTCCCATTGGCAATATACTGGCGATATGTCATCATAAGTAACTAATTCCACAGCAGTGTATTAATGAAGGATCAAAAACTTATTGTTGAACCTGGGCCTTAGCTATAACAAGTGAGTTTTTTTTTGATGTTCTGCAACAAATGGGACCAGAAATAATCTTGCACTCTAGAGTTCTTTATGGCAGACTATCATGCCATGTAACCCTAAGTTCTTTTTTGTTCCTATTCACTATTTATTCATACAATTTATATCCATACAAACCATGTTTCAGTAGTACATTCAAACTTTAAAAATATAAAATCAAATTTACTTGAAAAAGTCAGCAGGCATCTAAAATCACTTTCAAGTTTAAGTTCAAATGTTACGATTTGTGACAGAATACATACAGCAACAAACAAACAGATAAACTAATATTCTTCTAACTTAATGTGTACTTCTCAAATAATTAATTGGTAGCAAAATGCCAGTCTGTGGTCATCTGGCATGTCTATCAATTCCAGTTGATGCAAAATAGCACAGTAAACATGAAATGCTAATTTACAGTCTTTGATAAAAAGGAAAATCTGCAGTCCCACTGTAAGGTTCTACAACAGCAATGAACCCTTGGAGTTAGTTTATGCATTCCTCCCCCTCTGCTCGTTCCTGCTGTATTTCTCCCTCCCTTTCTCTTGCCTTCTCACTCTCATTCCAAATCCTTCCATCACAAAGATATATTGAAACCGAGAATGCATTAGGATGATTGCTAGTGTAAAAAATTAAAGGGAAATACTGTCTTTTTTTCTTTTCCAGGGAAAAAAGCTGTCAATGAAGAACATTAAAGAAAATATTTTCAATCTCATCTAACCTAAACAAAATAAACAGTGTGCAGAATATTTACTTTAGATAAGAGTGTGCAGGAGTGTGTGTTTGGGAATAATCCATGCAGTATGTAGCATTTGCATGGTTTGTTCCTGAGATCAAGGTTGCTGGTTTAATTGAGCCTGTACTGGACCCAGGGCTGAGAGAGCAGGCAGAGGAGCATCGATAAACTATGAAATGGTTCCAATATGGCCAATCGATGAGGCTTTGTGAGCAGCTCCCTTGGGGCTTTGATTTTCCTCTCAAACAACAATCCAGGATCTCTACTCTTCAAAGGCAAACTCCATCTTTGCTGTTATTGTTGTTGTTGCTTCCCCCCATGTTTGAGTGATGTCACTGGGGTCGATTTTATCCATGTCCATAAAGGCTCTCCCACACTTGAATCACCCGGGAGACGGCTTCTGTTGGTCTGTGCAATGGTAACAACAACCAATAAAGGTCAATCTCCCATGGTAATGGCCAATTGGGTTTGTTCCCATTATTGGCCCTCTGAGCCGTGGTCAACAGATGGAGAGCTGGCATCACCGACACAAGTTACACTCCGATCTTAAGGACGCTCAGCTCTGTCTTTGAGCGGTGTTGTCTTCCCTCAGCTTGTGTTGGCCTGTACATCACTCCATCATGTGCAGCTCCTAAGGAGGCTCCATAAGGAGACCCGTCGCAGTAGCGTCACAGGAGCGCTGCCAGTGAGGGCTAACCGTCTAACCATTTCAGCTAATTGCCTCATTAATGATTCACCGGTGTTAGGCTGCTCTAGCACTTCGCTGTGGGGAGCAAATTGTTCTGATTGGTTTGCCTCTGTCAATTATTGATGAGGCAGTGAGCTGAAGTGCTAACACCTGGCTTTGGAGGTCCAAATGGCTCTGCATTCCCATCACATACTCTGTTATCACACACCCTGGGACCACATTCGGTCTTGAAGGGCTGGAGTCTTGACTGTTGCTGTTCTCAGAGAGTGGATGTAACATGCCCCGGAGCAATGGCTGTGATCTCAGTTGTGAGGATATTAGCTCATAGAACATGGCTCACTGCTGCGCAAAAGGTGGACAAAACAGAGACATATAGCTTGCAGTGATTTGTGTTGTAATGTCACATGGTGAGGGGCCACTGACACAGCTGGATTGTGTATCTGTTTATAGTGTGTGTGTGTGTGTGTGTGTGTGTGTGTGTGTGTGTGTGTGTGTGTGTGATAATACCACAAATAACAGTAATATTGGAAATAACAGGTGATAATAATAGGAGAAAAAAATATAATCATTTTCCGTTTCTTTTACAATATCTTAAAAATGCACAAGTTGTCTCTGGCTCTATCCATGTATGAATGTATGAACATCTTTGGCTAATCAATAACACCTTCATTGGACAAAACTAAATGTATTCAACTAAGATAAGAACTTTAGATTTTACAAGCGTGAGTGGAGCTGCACTGGTATGCAATGCAATGTCAGTACTTGCTTTGTTTATGGTACTTTATAATGCGTGCAGACTAGGCACCTTTACAGTGGGGTCATGTAATTGGATCTCCAGTAGATAGTAGTTGGATTCCACTGTAGTCTGTGTGTCTAATGGCCCACCCACAAAGCACTCCTTCTGGGTACATGAATCATCTGTACTGAGTGCACAGGCTGCTAGGGGGGTCTAACCAAACTTTGGCACAAAAAAAAAAAAAAAACTGAATAAAGAACAGTATTTTTGTGTTCTAACGGAGTATAGCATGACCAGATTGACTAATGTAAAAGGATGTAGACATGGTGGAGACTCACCGCTGTTTGCGAATTTCCTCGTCTCTCCTTGGCCTTAATTGAAGCTGATTAAAGAGTCACCCCCCATGCTGACGCCACTGTCACTCTGAATCTCAGCGCAGTGGGCTCGCCATGTACACTCACAGGGTGGTCACTCTGCCTTTGTTTTACACTGGCACCAGTGACAGCCCTCCGCAGCCCCCAAAATACTGCGACCGTGACTCACTGTGTGTCACCCATAAACCAAGGGTCCTGTGTAGCTCATAATGCGGACTTTACTCACTGTCTCATGGTGTTAAGTGTGTGTGTGTGTGTGTGTGTGTGTGTGTGTGTGTGTGTGTGTGTGTGGAAGTACAACAGTAAAGTGTGTAAGAGTCTAGTTGTCTGAGCCACAATTGATTAACTTTTCTTTTCTTTTTCTTTCCTTGTCCAATCTTCTCTTCCCTCCCTCTTCCTGTTAACAGATAACCTAACGACTGAGCAGTGATGACATCAGAGCGGCAGACCAATCGCACGAAGACACCTACAAAGCACAACATTCAAAAATGACTTCACTGAAGAACAAAAGACAAGGCCCGCTAAAATCCCTCAAAATCCCCACAGTGAAATTCTTTAAAGCCTCTTACTACTCCTGTTTCCTTCCCTGATATTTTACCTCCAGCTTTTTTCTATGAAACATGAAAAAAAAGAAAAAAAAAACAACAGAAAGACTCATAATCATGAGATGGTTGACAACACCAGAAGTACACAACACCAGATGAATACACTGGAAGGACTAATTTCTCTTCGGTGGGACGATCGTTAATGCATGCTTCTGTAAATAGATCATAATAAAACCCTATTCTTATTCCTAATATAAGACACATACCAAGTCGCTCTCACCATCTCATAAACCTTCATGACTGTGGATAGAGTATTCATGGTTCACTATTTTCCACATAAAGCCAGTATTCTTCTTACCTTCTCAGACATCATGTAATTATCATTTCCAGCATCATTTCTCTACGAACATACTCTTTGGAGTTTTTGGACTATAAAAATTGTACTTCCTATTATTCTTATTCTCTTTACATAACAACCTAGTCTTCCTCTCTAATATCCACTCTAGTACATGTAACGAGATGAATGAAGACAACAGCATGGAACAGAGTATAGAGTATCATTACCACTCCCCTAGTACTGTAGATCAAAAGTCTTAATATGTGGATATTTCAGGCATCCTTTTTCAAAGTTTAAAATACTTTCACTTGTTTTTGGATAGTTGAAGACATAGTCCCAGGTATCTGGACATTTTTCCTGTGTATTTGAATAGACTGCATAAAGACATGAGCTATAGGTAAACCTATTATTTGACTACCTTACAGTGATTATAAGGCAGCATCTTTTTTTTTTTTTTTTTTTTTTTTTTTTTGGTATCAAACACTTCTATTTTGAAACAAACGATCCAACTGAAAAGGGAAAGCAGCCAATTTTACCAAAATGTCACTTTAAAAAAAAAATCTTTATAAATATTATTTTCAAATGTTATATTTCATTTTATAGTATTATTATTTACAGTTTTCCTCACATATTTTAACTATTTATTATTTCCCATTGCAATAATTGCCCTCTCCCTCCCCATGTGAAGGTTGTAACTACTGTAACAGATCTGCAGTCGGACTGAGAGGTCCGCTGTTTTCTTTGCATGGTTTGAAACGATGCTTTGATCTAGAGCCAACACATGGGGAAAAGAACCCCTCATTGATTGCAATGAAGATGAGGACTCTGACCTCAGTCTTCTATGGACTATGAAGATAACCAAATTGACTGAACGATAATACGCCAAGCCAATGAATAGACAACCTCAAAGGTTATCCTCCATGGTGAGGACAAAAAACCTTTGCATGGACAACCGGGAAAACATTCGCTTGTTGAACACCTCAGCTCCACTATCGTGCATCCTTTACCTCTCTCAGTGTGTGCCGTGCATCGAGGAATCCATGACTTTTCAGTGACCCCTCTTCTGTCCCCACAGTCCACTGCTCCACTGCATGTCCCTAGAGCCTCATGAGGAGAGTGTCGCTCTGTGCTGAATGCTACTGATGGATGCACATGGCAACGTGGAAAACAAAACAAACACTTGTTCACTTTGACACAAACACAAGTCACACATACTAGCGCATGAATACAGATGCACAATCATACACAGCGCCACTCAAATATGTTGCTGTATATATGTACAGTATATTCACTATGTATAGTCGCAGATGCTGTTCTTTGCATGTTGACTTGTAGATGGAACGTGACCATCATTCATTGAAGAGGGTGGTGTGCAGGTAGGCCTAGTCACTGGATGGCAAGCGCTTTGTCAGCTTAACATCTCCTTACTTTGATTTCAGAAAATGTACAGTAACATGACTGAAACATTTTTACCTCACCCGTTCCTATTGTGAAAGGTTCTTTTCAGCCAAACAGCAGCAATGATAGGTCTTAAACTCTTTCAAGGGACACATAACCTTGCCTTTGATGTCAGACAGAACCTGGCTGCAGTGAGCATGGGTAGGAGAAGAGAAGAAGGAAGGCAAACTGGGGCGCTCCAATTAAGTGGCAGCACACAAAGTGGCACGGGGCATCCTGCCAGCAACTGTCTATTCATCCTATGTCAAAAGGATTTGCACATCTCAATGAGTCTATGCACTGCCAGAGAAGTCCAAGAGCAGAGCAGAGGGGAAAAGAGACAGAGAAAAAGAGCAGATTTTGACCAAAATTTAGTTGGAGTTCATGTTCAAAAATACTACTATAGAATATTATTTTCTGACCAGCAGCCACCTTAGAGAGTTCAAAAACCTGTTGACCTAAAAACTGCTACACCGTTATGCAGCTTTGCGGGCTGCCATGACCTCATGTCCTGTCTGAGGTTAACTTTGTGTTAATGAGCATGGCCCTCATTGCAACCAGATGTTCAGCCTTGTGGTTAAATACCTGTTACCCTTCTACCCCAATGGACACAGCTACACTAACAACTAACAACAGGTGTGTTTACTTTTTGACTCAAAGTAATAAAAATTAAATCAAAATTTAACATAATAACTAGTCACTTAAGCATAATTCAAGTGGTTAGCAACTTTGTATGACCCCTTGTGCAGCCAATTTATATGAAGAAATCTTCCTGATTCAAATACAGCCGGAGCACGCTGAATCACATGACGGTATTTACAGTCAACATGTAAATAAACGTGAAATTAGGATTTATGACTTACTGTAGCAGTGATTATTTAAAGAAGATTTAAAATACAGGAAGGATGAAGATGTCACTCAAAGATGATGCGTTGTATGTTGTAAGGAACAACACATTGAGCAAGTGCTGATCTTCTCTGAGCCTTGAGGCTTTGCACTTTCTTAGAAGTGAAACAAAGCCCCATTTCTGCGCAGCTGCAGGCAATGTGTGACAGCCTGATTTGTTTTTCTGTGCTTTTGAATGCAAGTACTGTGCTGCTCTACCCTGATAGTCAGGCGGCATGTGTGCTTTTTATCTGGCAATGACCCTGACCAGATCAGGACATGTACGTAAACATGCATAGACGTACACCTTCATATACAGAATGTGTGCACACAAACGCATAAAGGCACATCCTTGCCATTTTTTTACACACACACTCACATACACACACACACACACCATGCTAATCTAAACAGCAAGGCTGTATGTAAACAGATTGTCGACATAATGGGATTGTTCAGTGTGCAAACAATAAGCTGTTAGCGTAATCACAGGTCAAAGATATATTACCCAGAGGGCCACGCTGTAGGTATATTAACATGATGGATATGTGGGTGGGAGGAGGGGGGCAGGGATACGAAGGATATAGAGCTCTACTGATTCCGATTTACCCCCTGTTGGGCCCCGTCCACTGCCTTTCTCTTCTCTACCTCCCTCCTATGGGCCCCACTGAATCAGCCATCCTCCTTCTCTTCTCGGGCCTTCCCCCATTCACCCACCTCTTTCTGAGAAACTTGGTTCCTCTCTTTCTTTACCATCTCTCCCCTCCATCTCCTGTCATTGTTGTTTCATTCCCTGTGTACCCCCTTCAATTTCCCCCTTGTTCTGGATAGATATAATCTGTTTTACCAAAGTGGTCCATCCATCTCTGTGGTCAGTGTGAGAGCTTGTTTTTGGTTCTAGCGAAGAGGGGTCTGAGTGATATTGGATGCCACCAGATACGCAAACAAGAATAGGAAAGAGCTAGAAAGAGAGAGGAAGACAGAACTTATAGTTAGAGGTATTCATACATATGTTTATATTCCTATGAATAATATGGTATCTTGAATAGCTATAAAGCTGATAAAGAGAACTCGACACATCCTGTGCATTTAATATGCACTTGACCATGCTGAAGCTACCATGCTTGTGTGTCTCAATGAGTAGCAGCATACCAGTGTCATGTCAGTCAAGATAAATCCTGTGTAGCTTTCTCCATTGCACATACAGCTTATTAACTTATCTCTGCTTTACTTGATTATCATCTAGTCCATTCTTTCAACTGGTTAATAAGTCCATGTCCTCCTGACTAAACACCCCATTAGTGTCATCACTGGCTGGCTTGTGTGAGTGTGTGCTGCGCACGTCTGTGGGCCACTGAAGCAGATACATCTTGGAGCCAAGTGACAAAGTAAACACAGAGGCAGAACACTGAGGAGAAAAACAAGCTGTAGGACAGACAATAGGTACAAAGGTGGCCAGTCTGGTGATGACAGTAACAGTCAAAACCCTTTGCCTCATGGAGGTGGATTAAGGCTTTTGTGTGGACAACACATTCAATATAATACAGGCTTCAATATCAGTCAGTATGACCATAAAAAAATACACTTTGATACACTGTATTGTAATACTAGAATTATGAAGTATCTAAAATGTATTTTCAGGATGATATAAAGCTAAAATAGATACATAAAAAACATGCAGGCACACACGCATCCATGCTCTTCTTCTCTGACTCTCACACACACACATACACACTGTGGCTGTGTCTGGTGGGGTGTCATGATTAACATTGACCTCGAGCCAGACATGGTTGGGGTAGTGGGAGTGGGGTCAAAGGTGAAAGGATTACAGTGAGGCAACCCATGTCAACTGCTCCGCTCTAATCCTGACCTCCGGGCTGACTCGAGACTCTTGAAAAATGATTCAGACGTATGAGCTCAACATATCGTGTGTACATCCCCACATTTACTCATAGAACTGCTTACTAATTTGGGTATTTTCACTAAAAGTACTGGAAATGTAGCTTATAAAGTGACACAGAGATGGATACAGAGATACAGTGAATGAGGGTTGTTCTAATGACCAGACAGCAGCAAAGACAGAGCAGACCTCCTTATGTCACATAGCTAATGACAGGGATGAATAATAGAGCCTTTAAAGCCCTTCCTCCCACCTCACTCTGGGTCGGCACATAAGCTGGTGCTCTGGGTGAGCAGTTAGCCATCAAGACCCTTGCTGAGATTAGATGAGCCCCAAGAAGATTTGGGGGGGGAATAGAGAGAATCGGATTAACCAAAATGCCTCAATTGGAATAAATGCTCCAGGCTGACCCCGGAGTAATACCATTGATAAATGCTGTAAACCAAATCTTTAGCATCTGATTAGGTAATGGAGGAAAACACACCCTTTAAACAACCATTAACTGTAGTGGAATAGCCCAAACATTCATACAAGGGTTGTGTGTGACTGTATCAATACACACAACAGACTGATTTTGTTATATGTGGTAGGGACTTTTACAAATACCCAAGTTCCCGACTATAGAAATAAATAAATGTGGGAATAATAAATCGCCAGAAGCCGTGGACAGGTGGCATTTCAGTCTGCAACGTTTAGCTGTGCAGTCTGGTTTCTGACAGCTTGATTTACTCTCCTGCACCTGAGCCAGAAAAGAGAGGGAACATTAACGGCAGGAAAAACAGCTTAACTAGATTCCAATTTGCCTGCTTTGAAACACAATTGATGGAGTTAATGTATATGGAAAACACAGAATGGACTTCCTGGTAGCTGCACCAAGCTTATTGTGATCATGCAAAAATTCAAGCTCATGTACACAGAGCATGTAGAAATTTAATAAGGATGATTTGATTCAGCCTTACTCTGCTATCTGAGCCTGGTTCTGTTTTGGGGTGGACATTAGGGTCTTCCTTTAGGGTGTAAAATGGAGATTAAAGTGGCGTAAGGGGAGATGCTAGGATGCATGCTGTTCTCCCTGCTGTGAACAGGGTGTAATCCTTCAGTTTCAGAGAAGTGAAAAGTTTGTAGAGTCCAGAAAGTTACGCATACATCCCTTCTGGGCCCCCTACGGAGCAGAGAGTGTGAGACAGCAGGGGATACCCATATGCTATCAAAGTGTTCTTCAAAGCTCTCGTCTTTAGTCCGCTAAATTATACAGTATCATCACATATACCTGACAAAAACAGAAGAAAACATAATTATGCAGCTCATTGCGCTAACGGAAAAAAAACAATATATTCCTTAAAACATGTTTTAAGAAATGTGTTGCGTTTGAACTGTGAAGGGACGTGCTTTATTTAGATACCGGGGTGACTTTGTTTAAACTTTATTTAAACAGTCCGTGTCCTAATAGCGTAGGTCAGCTCATAATGTTGTATTTACATGCTTTTAAAATACTACTGCTGGTGGACAATTAAAAATTTATGATTCCTTTCACAATGAGCCCCTTCTATGTTACCAGAGGTTAATTTGTGCTTGCCCCTCATTTCAATTGTACTGTAGTAAATGTCCACATTATTTCCCACTTGGGCCTGGATGAGGGGTTTGATTATCCAAAGGTAGGCCTCGGTTGGCTCTGTTATTGTCAGAGGGGTCGTAAGCTGCAGTAACGGCTTCTAGGGTCTTATTGCTATGGCGATCAGCCCCTTGCCACTTGGCCTCCATGACCCCAGTCAGAGATAAGCTTTATGGGAAAGCACAGTTAACATGCTCCGGCAGTCACCTCCTCCTTTATCAAAGGCAGTTCTGTGAAATCAACTGTTTATGGACCCCCAGTGAGGATATAGTGCTGCTGATTGCCTAGAGGTTGAGTGTAAATGAGCTGGGGGTGGACAAAGGACCTGGGAGGTAGAGGAAGGGGGGGGCGCTGAAGATGTGATACTGATGTTATTCTTACTAACTGAGCAATATCTTTCATGACTGCAACACCCGATGAGCAGGTTACTAGCCCCTGGATTACAAATACTGTTTCCAGTCTAAATATATCCACGTCTTCCATTCTTTCTACAAAAACTGACGCTACCATACTGTAAGAGACATTAAATGTGCATATAGATATGATGTAATATTATGTTTTGCAGTTATTTATTCTATTATTACTGTATATTGTAGGTAATATAATTTTACTTTACTGTCTCTTTTTTGTGTTTCAATGATTTTGAAGCAAATTGCCCAATGGATGTCTTTTTATTTTCATGCATATGTGTTATGTTGAGATAGGCCTTTTCCTGTGGCTATCAGTGACACAGCACTGAGGTGTCAATAGCATGCGCCTGCTTACAGCCTGATCACTGGTGAAAGATCCTTTCAGTATGTCTGCAAATGATGGATGATGATAGCCCTGTGTCTTTGTACACATCAGGGGGCCCTACTGTTGTCACTGGACAGATAGAGGGAGCGAGAAAGAGAAAGATGTAGCCGCAGCTTAATGTCCTTCTCTGGTGCTGTGCATGCTCTTTCCTATTTGCTTTTCCCTTCACGGCACGGTTAACATCGTAAATTAACCTTTCCAAGCCCCCTGTGCTCAGAGACTGGTGCGCAATACAGACAAAGGGAGAAAAATAGATCTGTGTTATGCAATGCAGTAGCACTGGTCAGATACGCAGCCCGTTACAGAATTGAGCTATTCCTTTTTCGGTGATAGGGAATAAAACGACACACTCTGTTCAGTCCAACTAACATTCTGTTCAGTCAAGCAAACATTCTATTTTATGTGCATGTCCTGTGTACTCTGCAAATTGGTATGCGGCTGCTTTTTGTTCTCCATTCTAGAAATGTAAATGAAACACATGAAAGAAAATGTATTGTAGGTCCTCCTCTTCTTAGTCCAAGTCTGTAAATAGGATGTAAATACCAAACAGCTATGCATGCTAATATACAAGCAATTTGTTCAGGTACTTTTGTAATCCAGACTTCTCTTATGGCATGTAATGATGAAAAAAAAAAAAAAAAAAAAAAAAAGAATCAAACATGGAAAAACATTATAAATTGTGAACACGGATATGGTTTGTAAACAACTTCAAAACTGGAAAATATATGTCTTTGCTGTTAATGTTTTCTTACTGATAACTAATGCATTGGCCTGCCATTTACTACAGTGCTCTGCTCATGTTACTTGTTATCTTTTTTATGTTTCGTAAGGTAGGGCTGAGGCAAAAAGGACCATAAATCACTGGTTTGTGGAAAAGTCTGGTTGGGGGATAAGAAGATGAAGGGGAAGAATGGCAGTCTTGCCATACTCTTTGTAGTTTTTTTTTTTTTCTTTTTCTTTCATTGCCACTGCACGTGCACATGCATACACTTAATAATTAATTACATATCCTTAGTGTCTAACACAGCCAATAAAATGCCATGGCAAAACTGGTTAGCTTAAAAGCAGTAGAAACTGGGCAGCCATTTGAGTTATCTCACCAAAAAGAAGTATCACCAGCTTTAAAGTGTGCTGTTATTTTAAAAATAGCACACATTTGTTTCTGATACGTGAATGCAAAACCATACAAAACTATAAAGCTGGTACAACAAGCAATTTTTGACTCATTCCCAATTCTCCAATTCATGATTTGCAAGGGAAAGGGAGATTTTGAAAACTTTTTTTTCTCATTTCTAATATTATGTCCAGTGTAAACAACAATTATGTATATGCCAAATTTGCCTCTGCCCTAGCAACTCTAATGTGACATTTTATGATGATAGCAATGGAGAAAGTTGATGAAGATGTTTTTGGTTTCTAAGAGTGTTTATTTTCAACCATGTTAGAACATTAAATCCCAAGGCGCTCATGGTAGATGGAAGTGTCTAATTTTTAACCTGTGCTAAAGATATTTTAAATTTAATAAATAATTATTGTAACAAGAAAACATGTTGTGTCGTGTTCTGAAATATCCTCTTAAGCTGTGCAAATTTCCCCATGATGGCATACTACACTGACGATGACGTGAACGATGACATTAAACAATGTAGAAAGAGAAAGCGAAAAAGGAGAGTGAAAGAAACAAGTCATAAATGGCATTTAGGGGCATTTGTGTCCTGGTAAAGCTTTCTCTTCTCTAAGGGAATTAAAGTGCTGGTTCTTTTCACTCATTATATTCATGATGAAATACAAAGACCCCACAGTCTCAGAAACACTGACCTTTGACCTCTGGCTCCCAGCTGTGTAAGATGGAGCAGAGAGGTTTAGTTTCACTTCACCTTGGCCTTGGCCAGACTGTGATCCGTTATTATATCTCACTCTCGCTGCTAAACAACCAAATATGACACAGCAAAGTGGATTACCTACCAGTGATTTTTGTGATATTTGTTAAAGCATTTTGTAGTTTATCAATGAGATTACTCCCAGCTTGCACCTCCCAGCAGTGCTAATAGTTCTGTGAAGGTTATCAGACTCATTCTTCAATTAATGAAAAGCCGCTCACACACAGAGCGAGGCAAGGCATGGCTGTTTGTGTTTTGTACGTTTCAACAAATTGTTTACAAGAGGACACATTCAATTAGTTATTTCATTATCGCCCTAGGTGTAATCAATTGACAATGCCGATAACAAAGCCACATCAATTTGAGAGCCGACTCCAGCACATTTCTCTAAATGATTGAAGAGCACTTCTATTTTAGGCCCTCATGAGTCCTTGTCTGCTCTGGCATTTCAGCAGAAACCTATATAATGAACCATATTACCCTGTGTGCCATGTGAATCCTTTCACATTTCGGTGTTCCGAAGTTGTCTGAGTAACTGGTAAGTAAAAAAAAAAAAAGTATGCATAGACTTTGTCTTCTGTGAGAAGCAAGGTTCTGTCTTTTCCTTTCCTCCCCCATTCCCTTGTGAATGATATATGGCAAAGAAAGAAAGAAAGAAGCTCTTGCTTTCTCACTGTCATTCCCCTCTCTCCCCTCCTGTAGCGTAGACAAACAATGCAAGTGACAGTCTCTCATCACTCAAGAGGCTGAATCTCTGGCCCTGACCTGATAACATCAAGTGTGTGTGTCACCTGTCAAGTGGCTTCTGTCACACTTCAGTGGGAACTCAAAAACAAGACTCTGTGTATGAGTGTGTGTGTGTGTGTGTGTGTGAAGTCAATTGGGGGATGGTGTTGTGGGTTTAAGAGTGCCTGTTGGCATGCAAGCGCAGGCCTCTCTAGGCATGAGTGGAGTTGAGAGTGGTGAAGGGGGGTGGGGCGGGGATGGTGCTTGTGAAGGTATGCCAGGAAACTGAGAAAGAAGGAGGGGGAGGCAGAACGACCCAAATGAGAAGGACTTGTGCAGACACTGTGAAACTATCTCATTTTGTAGGCTTTGCTAGTCTCATTCTCATGTTCAGAATGGGAACGCAATTATTTTCACCTATAAAAGGCAACATATGCCAAGATCATAAAAGTTCTTATTGGACAGTAATTTATTAAAGCAAGTCATAGAAATGGAGAGAGGTAGGGCACAAGCTATAATATGAAGGTGTCGCTCTGCTTCTCATTAAGGGCCTGAGTGTCAGTGAAATTCAATTCCCCAGGTGCCCGGCAGAAGAGGGATAGATGAGCTAAACTGAAGATGTTCTCACTTTATAAGATCCTGGGGAAATGGGAAAACATTTACTGCCACCACATCATGTTAAAGTTCCATTCTCTATCCATTTTCTGGCTTTCACTCTAAACCTATATGTATTCAAGTGTATAATTAAACCTTATTGTATGTCATTTATGTATATGAGGCATCCTTGGTACAGTTTTTTTTTTTACAAAGCATCTTCTTGATCCATCATCCAACTTTTCAAACATAGGTATCTGCTGTGAGCACAGTGGAGCATTGCTATGAGACTAACAATGATCTTCACCCTCCAAAGAAAACCCAGCCGCTACTAAGCAGAGCTGGCGTCTTCTTAAATGGATGAGTGATCTGAGACAGTGTGTTTGTTCCTATATAATAAATGTTTAAATCATTGTTGAGCTCTGAATGAGCAATAATAAACAATCATTGTGATCCTCACAATACTGAATGATGTGGATTAGCCAACAGGGAGCAGACTGTATTGAGGAACTTATCCGCATCTTCTTATTATCTAATACACAAAGTGCAGGGGGAGACGTTGCGTCTGCGGCACATTTTACCCAGAACAATGAAAGCCCGTGTACCTCTGTTCATTTGTTGCACAAAATGAACGAGGCGGATATATGCTATTGTCTGAGGTTATTGTAATGGTAAAATACAGTTTTTTGTTAATGTAAATGATTGTAAATGACTCCTCTTTCAGACGAGAGCGAGGTTTTTGTATCCTTCACCGGGATAAATACCATCACAAATGAGGCTGGACAAAACAAAAGCAGAACAGAGAAAAACAGGCAATTGTGACAGAGGGAGGGAGGGTTTTGTGTACGCCTATTGTGTAACGTCTGGCAATGTGCTTGCATGTTTGTTGTTGTCTTCTACACTGATAACCACGTTCTGACAACAGTCACACTAAACACAAACAGAAACACACACACAATAATTTTACAGGCCTGGAAATAAGAAACATGCTACACAAAGTATCTATGTACTTTATAAAACTGAATGGTGCAATAGAATTATTATCACAAATGTTTTACCATTATCAGTTTCTGGGAATCTAGATCCTTCCTTCCTTCATTCTTTAATTCATTTGTTAATTTCTTCATCAACTTTGATCTTTATAGAGCATTAAAGGGAAAAGTTTGAAATTTTGAGAAATGCACTTATTCACTTCAAGAAGCCAAAATAGTTAGTCTTTCTCTGTCCAAAGTCCTCTAAAGTTGACGTATTAACATTTCGAATGTTTTTTTGTTTAATTTGTTTAAAAAACAAACAGAAATGTATAAACAACAATTTGAGTTTTTAGGGGGAGTTACATGCTGTAACTATTTCTTGACGAACAATAGTATTATCCATCCACCAGGCACTTGCGTGCAGTTGCCCTGCTGGTTGCCTGGCTACCTCACTGTGATGACAAGATCCCGGGAATTCATACAACATCAACAGATGTCGTATGAACAACATCTGTTGTTCATACAAAATCAGTTGCAATTGTTATATCCTTAAAGAAACTGAAAGACTTCTAAAAATGGATCAGCATACATGCGTACATCAGCTTTGTTGTGGTATTGTCAGGTATGGTTTTTACTGGAAAGCAGCTGATCTGCTGATATAGTAGCACCAGCTTACATTTTTGCAGAGTGCTACCAAGAAGGTTTCCTTTTCATTGTTTTCTTACAGCTATTTCAAAAGAATTTGTGCTATTGTGAACCAGCCAGTCAGTAAAAATCACATGATTATGCCAAACTCTGAATGTGTATTGACATGATGTTAAAAGACATTGGCTTTTGGTAAGTTCTAACTCTATATTTTCCCATAACCTCTGTGTTCTGTTCAATTGCGTATTGATGTAAACTTGGTCAAGGTTGTAGAGGCCAGCTGGTCAGCCTGTCGAACAAGTCCAGATCATGTCTGCTGAACTGTCCAGAGACCACAGAGTTCTAATCCTTTGTTTGCATTAGAATCAATGTTGTATTGATCACAGACTTATTATATTATCATATTAGTATTAATATCATATGAAATTGATTTCCAAATACTCATTTGTTATATAAAGTGTAGTCTGCCTTGTGGAGGAGCTCACATTCTAAGGTAAACACAGATAAAGCCGCCCTGTCATTGATTCCACTTTCATCTCGTCTCTATCTTTCTGACTAAGACAGAGGTAATGTATGCAAATTTTTAAAAAGACCAAATGAAGGAGGCGATTTGAAGTCTAGCAATGAACTTCATTAGTCACAGGCATGCACACTTGAACATATAGATGCCCATTCACATGCACATGCACACTCTCAGGCATTCGTACACGGACGCATGTGTGCACATATTCACACATGCGTACAGCCCCTTGGACATGTCTCATTAAATTCAGGTGAGCAGATTAATTAAAATGATATTTAAATCCCTCAGGACTGTAATCTGCACCACTGGCATGTATGTCACACACATACACACACACACACAGGTATAGCACCAAACATTGCATAGAAATGGACGGAATGTGCAATTTGCAGGTAAGCAGAAACTTTCATGTGACCTGTAAGCACAAGCAAGGACGTCTATGGAGTTACCTGAGCTCTGAACACATCTTCATATAGTTGTCTTTACATGTCAACAGTGAGAAAATAAGACAAAAACAAATGTCTCCACACTGCCAGCATTTGATATACTGATCACTTGAATTAATTGTTCAATTGATGTTAAAATTAATGAATTGCAAAGAGCTTTTCAGTAGAAAGTCTTTTACGTTCAGCTGATTTGACCTTGTATGTCCCTCCTCAAACCCCCATCCACTCAGCCTGCTCATCCACAGCACTGACCTTAACTGCAGCTGTAATTGGCGGACCAGAGGTATGCTTTGTTAGCCTTCTGTAAATTCTTTAATAACATTACTGATTGTATGGCACTGTTCTATTTTGAATGACTCTGCTATGTTATACCACAGATAAATAAGAGAGGGAAGGAGAATAACTCTAATATATCTCTAATCTCTAATATAACTGTGTAAATAAATAAAATGGTACCAAATAGAAGCTGGATCCATAATTAGAGTTGAAAAAAAAAAATGCGAGTGAGTCTTTCAATTTTGCATATTTATAGCAAACCACTTAAACCTACATGAGGGCATGGTGACACTTAAGATTTCCTGAAAGGTGAATCAGCCATCGAGATTTGAACGTTTTCTAGTTCTCAGGGGATGTTTATACATGTGATATTACTGCACTGCATACTTAAGACAAAGAACATAGGTGTTATGTAGGAGGTGTGTTTCACATATACTTGCCTACTTTCCCACCAATTAAATCAAGATAGGTCGGAAACCGAAACTTGAGAGCAAGTTTGGTACGTGTCTATTATCAAAAAGGAAATTATGACAGGAAGTGTCACCAGGTATACATCAAGTTCGTTTCTTCCTTCATTGAGTTAGTTTGTTTTTGCCGCTTTATACACAGCCACATTATGTTCTGCATTTTCAAAGCATATTGTGTGATGTAAATATTCTTGCCCTCCCTTTATTGCTTTAAAGAAAAAGGAAAAAGAAGCCATCAACTGCTCTGCTGTGGGCCCTCTCATGACCTTCACCTGCTGGAGAGGCAAATTGCATTAGAGAATGGCATGTCATTCATCTGGGCTGTACTTGGAGGATCATTTAGCTAATTTAGTGATTAATAAATTTAACACCTCTTAATAATTTCATTTGGCCCTGTGATTGAAATCCTGGAGAGCTGGGCAGAGCACAGTGGGAGGCAGATGAGGATGTCTGAGACTTAGACTGTCTGTCTGGGACTGAGCAGGGAAAGAAAGGGAGAGAGTTGTAGAGAGAGAGAGAGAGAGAGAATCTCCCTGAGGACTACAGATCAGTCTATTACCACCATGACCTTTTCCCTCCACTGGATATGCCATTAGAGAGGAAATCTGAAAGTAAAGCCTTGATTAACACAGTTATCCAACATGTTGAAAGAAAAATGGAAAAGAAAAAATATGTTCCTTCATTAGGAAAATGTTCTGCATTATTAATGTTAGAGAAGCCTGGCTAAGTGGACCTTGGAGCATTACAGATTCTTGGTTTAACCAGAGGTGATCACTGTAGAGACTCACAAAGTCTATAATGTACAACACGATTCTACAACAGTGTGACAGAAGGATTTACTAGAACTAATGCATCTTCAACCTTCAAAAAAAAAAACCCAAAAAACACAGCATTTAGTCCAATTTGATGATGTCTTATTTCATTCTGCTGCCATCAAAATGACCTTTTTTAACAGTTTTCTGATCATGTCGGACAACGTGAAAATATAAAAAGCTAAAAGTTGTTATTTTTACCTGTTGTAAAATACATGATGTGCTGCAAGTTTTGCATTTTATCAGTTAAATATGTGCATGTTCGTTTATCTAACACATTTCAATTCCATCTTCAGCAGGCGGAAGAGGCACTACGTCACAACATTTAGCATGTCAGTTCTCACGATCTAGAAACTCTCTTAAAGGGCATTAGTATCTTCTCTCAGTTTGATAATAGTGCTCTCTACCGAAACTCATGACAGTGTTCTGGAGATGAATATAAGCAGAGTGAAGCTTACCAAGTTGTGGTAAGACACCAGACAGACCTGTGACAGCACATGATGGATAACTCGTAGGTGGCATGAGCTCAGCTCTGAACTGAAGCTTCACACGCACACATACTGTATGCACACATCTTATACACACAAGTAATTCCAGTTTTCAAGTGAAACAAGGCTCTTTACTCCTGTTGCAGTTTCAACTCAAAAGTCACACATTTCTCAATTCTCACAGATTCAGTCAGCGGCACAACTATGGTCACAAGCTGAAACCAAACAGTATCACTGAAGCCTGCATGCCCGTGGGTAGCAGCCGCTCAATATACTTGTTAGATCCTAGAAATCCTGCGTCCTGATGGAGTAGCTATTAAAAGGCACCTTGCTCTCTTGTTTTTCAAATCAGATCCCAAGGCTTTGATGTGCAACGTGGGAAAGAATCATGTTCACCATAGCATTAAATTCAGATTGGATTTAAATGGGACTTTGCCCCTTCTCACCTTGGTGTCCACATCTCCTGATAAGCACATTTTCTGTGGTCCATGTCAGCTAACCAAACAGCTTCCTCCAGCCCATCTAGAAGCACACAGTGACCTTGTCCCTTTCTGCTCAGGACCACGCTCTCCACCTCATCCCCATCTTACTCGTCATGACCCATGCCACATGAGGTCAAGACAGATCCTACCGCGCTCCTTTCTATCTCCTTTGAGAAGCAAGCTCTGTTGTGTTTGTGTGAATGCAGAGCTAAAAACAGAAAGACCTCCAGACAACCTTGGAGGGCCTGTTCCAATCTATACAGCCAGCAGGTGATGCTTATCTATAGTATGGCAGGAAGGAGTCTTCTCTAATTGCGTGTAGCCACGTATTGTCACAATGGACAAAGAGGGTCTATTAAGTTCATGATATAAGGTCCAGTTGAAGCAAACCAAAGACTGTGACATGTCAAAACCAAGCCAGCTGGCATCAGCTCTGTATATATGTGACACACACATTTGCCAACAAAATCTTCTGATTCCTCCACATATACCACATTTTTTTTGTGGCTAAAGGGGAAGCACCGAGTACACTATCTCTTTTCAAAAGAACTCACAAATTGAGCTACGCCCAACAAAGCACTTATGGTGTGAAACATTTTGCAAGACCAAAAACATTGGAGCACGTTTTTTCTCCCCTTTTTCTTTTTGTGTAAAGACCCCTTTGGACATTTCACAAAATTCCTGGCCTGCGAACTTAGTCTTGTCTTCAAAACATACTAGTGCGCATGAAACATGCAGAGGTCTGTGGAGGGACACAGTGAGAGGAAATGGCTATGATCTCCGTGATGATTTTGGTTGGACGCCGGCACACATCGTGTGTGTGCTTAAAAGCATCGGTGAAACTCAAACCTGTTCAAAAACTACTTAGGGAAATAAACACAGCTCCCATTCCAAATAAATGTCTGTTTGAAATGAAATGTTGGGCCAATATTTTGGCTTTGGTTATTACAGAGTGAAAGAATGGAATACATTTTGTAAATGGCCTTTTTCGTAGAAGCGGGAACTCAGGGGATTCTCACTTTGAGGGTGGTGCAGATCAAAGGTTGTGCACTGCCTGTTTGTTAGGGCAGACTACCAACAGCCACAAAACTCTGGCAACAGCACTCTTTCTCAACAGGGTGCACCTGGAGAACACTGAGGCCAGTGTTTTGGCTAGAGAAGTCTGCAGTTTTGCTTTCAACACCTTCTCTCCCCCTTTCTGAGACTGAAGAACATTAAACCTAGGTCACTATACTGTACACTCACACACAACATGCACATAGCTATAGAGAATATACTGGATGCATGTGCATATAAAGATGGACACAATAAATATATATACATATGTGCACACCAGTATAGACAGAAACACACACACACTCCTGCTGATTTGTGTTAATTGCCATTTAGTTGGGGTAATTATTGTTCTTTTTCTACTGAGTCTTGCTGAAGTGAGGCCAAGGGGGTTAATAGGCATTTCATTTAGCAATTATTATTCTATCAGCAGCTTTTCCTCTTCTGATTGTTGTTTATTGGCGATGCATTCAAGTTGGTGTGGCTGCCCTGTGTGTTTTTAGTTACTCATTTCTGTTTTAATTGCCTGCTTCCACCTGTAGAGAGAGGAGTGGAGAGGTTTACCCCTCTCACTGACGAACACAGTAGGCTTTGAGATGTCAGCCGCTCTCTTTAGCAGGCCAATGACAGTTTCCTCCTGTCACAACTCTGACTTCCTGTACAAACATAACCTCATTAAAATTGCCACCCTGGTCTGTGGGCGGGCCTCCTGGTCCTCCCCTCCAATTAAGAGCAGTAAGGGCTGTCGCTCTGACAACTCCCACTTTGAGTTAAAATCCGAGCGCTCTAGGGGCTAACGCCATGTGTCAAAACATAATTATGATCTCACCCATACCTCTGTCCAAAAGAGAAGAGGGAGTAAGAGAGAGCGAGTAAGAGAGAGTGAATGAGAGAGAGGAGGGGAGGCGGAGACAGAAAGAGCAGGCTTGGGGTCGGTGAATGGAGGCAGTGAAGGGAATAATGAACTGAGAGGGATAATGAGAATATTTGACCATAGTACATTATCAACCCCTCCTCCACACGCCTGTGTCCTCAAAATAAAGTGTAATATTTATTCTGCGTACATCTGGACAGGGCAAGGGCATCACGTCTGTTGATGCAGGTTCCACTGAGCGGCGAGGGTTAAGTTCAGAGGTTGAAAAGTCACAGCCTGCCATGTAAAGGATTTCTGAAGATGACAGAGGAGGATACAGCTTATTCGCCCTGTTATCCTATCACACTCACAAATCAACACACACACACACACACACGTATGCACAAGAATAGACATGCATCCACGTGCGTGCTATGCAATCAATCCACTCCCTCTAAACTCTTATCCCAGCGTGAAACACAAGACATGTTTTGCATGCCAGTTCCCTCCAGCTGATAGGAGTTACTCCACCGTTTCATCCTGGAGGACGGGAGGCAGAGATGAAGAGGGCAAATTGAGGGGAGGATGCAAGAGGGAGGTCACAGAAGACTCTGACACTAAAGGCCACCCCCTGTCTGCAGCACACAGTGTCACAGCAAGGCCTCAGTGACCCAGTAACAGGACACTGCATGGGGCCAACACACCGCAAGCTGTGCTCACTGTCATAGTTGCCAGTCAACCAGGTTTGATAACTGTCAAATTATGTTACTTATGTACCCCACCATGTGAACCACATACTGATAAAGACTCTTTAATTAAACCTCCATTTCAGCAAATTAACAATGTAATTACTACGAGTTGTAATCTACGATGTGCTGAGATGCAAATGCATCTTTGGGCTCTGAGTGCTCAGGAGGATTTCTTCTTATTCATTGCATTTTTCAACAACCCCCCACCCCCCCGGTTGGTTTTGTCCTTCCTGTCTCTTGTCCTGTATGATGGGGAGGGGGTGAGGATGGGTTGGAGACAGAAACAGACAGGTGTTCAGGTGTGTGATGTTTGACATGCTCACACAGCATGCATTCATCACAGGGAGGAGACGTATTTGACAGCAGCGACTCCCTGACCATGATTACATTATCTCTTGGTGTGCTGCTGAAGGTCAGCGGAGAGTCCCAGCTATCGAGCGAAACCAAACACTTGTGAGAGAGCAGCACCAAAACACTGAATTCAAATTGGGAAAAAAAAGTTTTGATTTACCTTACACTGCATGACTATCTCGTTGAGGCTTGTTTAGTTGTAGTTTGGGATGTACAGAGGGAGCTTTTCAGATTGATCAATATGTGACATTTTCATTTTGTGACAAAGCATTTTATCTGTTGACATGGTTAATGTATTATAGTTAGGTTTGGTAGGGTCCTAATGCTCATACCATGTAACCTTAACACATATTTATCGTAAGGTAGCCAGCTTTTATCTTTTCTAGACTAACATGCATTTTACTGCCTAATACAGTTTCAACATGACACTAAACCTCTGAGTAGCAAAAACTGTTTAATGGTTTCCCAGTCATGCATGCATGTGCTGTCATGCACTGTATTCCAAACTGGCCTTCAGGGCAATCAAAGACAGAAGCAAGTTAAGTGTACACTGAACATTAGGAAACAATACATGCAAAGGACATCTGAAATCTGGACCCTCTGTTAGAACAAAGAAATGAATGAGGAAAAACCTAAAGCCTAATTTGCAAAAAAAAAAAGTGAAAGTCACCTTGGGAGAGCCTCACAGAGAAGGATCCTGCTCCCAGCACGATCTAAGCAAGCAAAAGCTGCTGAGATCAGGCAAACAATGCTTAAATATTATCAAATTGGCACATGCATAAAATCCAAAGAGTAAACCGTGTGAGAGTGCAGTACAGATTTGGCATTGGGCTGGACAATGAAATTGTAAATGGAAAGAACAGATTATTTAAGGTTAGCTGCAGAGATAAAAGATTATCCAAGTGTTCAACCTCATCGAGAAATGTCAGTCAGAGGTAAATTGCGTAACACAGCAACTCCTTCATCTCTCCTGGGTATTAACACAGTCTAACTTGGCTGAAAACGGGAGACTGCTAAGATTAAATAGGAAATGTTTGTCTGGAATCCATGAATTATACAAAGCTTGGCACAATGATACAATTATTTACACATTTGGGTTTTTTCTTGTGTGCTGTTCATTTTTTTGTTGAATATCAACAAACCAAGCAAAGCAAAACAATAAACATTAGCTGAATAGAGATGTCAGTTACAGTGGCTACAGAGCCATTATGTGGCATTCCCTCCAGGGTGGCAGTGTGACTGGAGAGGGGGGACACTGGGATAAATGGGCCCAGTGTTTGTAATGGAGAGGAGTGTGGCTGCTGGCCAGAGATTTGAGTTAGCAGGCCTTGTCCTGGAGAGGAACACTTCACACTCTGCCAACTGGGGCTGCCCGTGTGGGGAATGGCATGGGGAGACCTCTCTTTTCTCCCATCTCCTCATCCTTGTGTGTGTGTGCATGTGTACTCATCATTTTGCCAGAGTGTGTGCATGCGTGTTTAAGGGAGAGTGATTAAGGAGAGTCCTCTGGAG